>CANUEZ040000182.1:19078079-19678658 GCA_948099385.1 Fasciola hepatica
TCTCCACTTCGCTCATCAGTGTGCGATGATTTATGGAGTCAAAAGCAGTGCTGAATTCAGGGCAAAATACTTCGACTTGTTCATCTTCGTCCGGGAGTGCAGGAGATTGGTCATACAACAGCCTTTTTAGGAATCTATGCTGGACTTGGCTCAGCACGGAGAGTTCCGGTGAATGCCGACGGATGGGGGCCCGGCTGAGCTGAAATCAAACCGAATCGGGCGACATGACTTAGGAGGCGGCTTGCCAAGTTTGTCCAAGTTACTGAACTGTGAGTCATCTGGATCGCCCAGTGCTGCAAAAAATGGACGATCAGAGTCTTCCTTTACGATCTGTTAAAGATAAACAGAAAAGGGGACCTTCCAGCGCTGCCACCAAACTTGCGAAGCTTCCGAAAATCGCCGTTTCTCGGAGATTTGCAGTCAGCGCCTCATTTAACTTACGGAGGGAAGTTAATAAGAGAAGGCGATAGAAGCAAGATGGCACTTAAAGAACTGTGGTAGTCTACTGAAGATGAAAGGGGCAATGAAGAAGTTGGAATGTGCAAAGGTAAGAATGAAAGAAAAAAGTCGAAGACAAAGGTTGACCGAGGAGTTAAAACAGTAGCCGTGGCGATAAGGAGAGAGGTGTGACTAATAGGTGCGGTGGCTACCTATCTGCTGGCTTCGACAAAAGCATTGTCTCGGCTGTGGTCCATTCGACGAGTCAGCTCCACAACCGTTTCAGTGGTTATTACTTCAATCGAGAGGCTGTTTCGATCATTCACAACTCGAAAGGTCAAGGAGTTTCCCCTCATGCTACTAGAACTCTCAATCGCCAAACCCGGAGGCTGCCCTTGGTGACCATGCTATCGTTGAGATTCAACAGCGGTGAGGTAAAACCCTGGAAGTCATCATACCCCTCGAGGATCTTGGAAGCTTTCAGTAGGCCGTCCCTTCGCCTGCATCCGAGTGAGATCTAGTTCAATGCCTCTAGTCTCTGCTCGTGTGCTAGGCCTCAAGGATCAGCAAACCACCTGGTGAAACGTCATTGAAACTTTTGGGGAGCTTCATATTATTAGCCAAGAAGGGCCATCGCTCATGGACAAAATACTCCAGATGCGGCCGAAAGTTCGCCTTGTAATACGGCTATATAACCCAAGGTTTTCCGGAGACCGTGGCTCCTTTAGGCCGGTAAACTTTCCTGAAGGCTTTTTGAGTGGCCGCGTAGCGCTCCTCTCCGGATCGGACGGAGCCTGATGATTATCCCAGGGTTCCTTGTTTCCGTTACTTTCGTGATCTCTGTGAACCCATTTGTCTCTCCAAAGTTCTCACCCGGTCGATGCTCCCCGTCATCTTCTATGTAGATGCACCTACTGGCATTCAGTGGCGAGTCCCGGACCACCGGCCAGCGATGCATCGTATCCAGATCCCGCTTCATGGAACCTGTAGCTACTGACCCAACCAATTTCGCATCATCTGCAAACTAAAGGCATGGGTCTTCCTAGCCTATGGCCAAGTCGTTTATGAACAGAATGAACAACATACTTCCAAGGACAGGCCCCTGAGGCGCACCGTACAGCAAATACCCTGGTATATGCCATCACCCACCCTGACCTGAAAAGTCCTAACCGTCATGGACCCATGGATCCACTCTTTGGTTTTAGGAGATAGAGTGACAGCGCAACTTCATGGGCAACAAGCGGAAATGACTGGGACAAGTGCCTCCTGGAAGCCCACGTATTAGATTTCTACTTTACCCACTGATCTAACCTTCGGGCAACCTGGTCCATGAAACAGACGAAGTGTGACAAGCAGAACCTCTGACAGACGAACCAATCCTGGTTTGTCGCGATCAATCTGTGGGCGGTTACGTGGTTGGCAATCCAGTCCCGCAACCCACTCCCTCATTTTCAGCAATACCACAGTTAAATCAACGATCCCGTAGTTTGGAAGGGTGTCTCTTTGCCCGGCTTTTTGGGACAGAGTGACCAAATTCGAGTTTTACCTTTTCGGAATGAAAGGCAATGGGTCACCTCCCGTGCGAGCTCCGTCACCATCCACCATTAGGTATGGCTTTATGACAAAGATTTACTCCAAAGCTCCTTCAAGGTTGCGTCAAGCTTCCTTTTAAATCTGTTGAAATTCACCTCCTCCACTACCGCAGCCCGCAATGATTTCCATATTTTAGCTGCCTTCCTAGAAAGACGGTAGATCAAATGCAGACCAGTCGACTGCAGCTTCATAAGCGTCAGCTAAAGCCCCCTTGTGCTATAGCGACCACGAAGACGGAACCCCGCCTGCCACCTGGCACCCATCTCGCCCCGGATTGTTCGTCATGTTTATCAGCCTACTCCTCTCTCCCTGATGAACTTTCCAAAACTGGTCCGTTAACTCCAACCTCATCTGTTAATTGACCTACCGTAGTCCATTTACAAGAAGAATTGTGGCGAGTTGCACCTCTCGCAGCCTCGCAACTTAGGAGGCTCTACAGAGGAACGTTGCGCTGCCATAATGCTCCGGTGGGGGAAGTACTTGAGGGGTATACAGGAGTTGAAAAGCACCGCAAAGCGGCTTCCCAAATGCCCGGCAGATGGCATCATAGGCGCTACTCGCCAAAGCACACACCTTGTCAGTATGATGAAGGTTTTTCAGCTTGGAGGACACTGTTGCCCTCAGTATTCTTCCACCGATGGACACCCGAACAATTGCCTTCTGAGAACAGTAGGTGTCATCGAACCTTGGTCTTCCTAGCAGCAGCTGAACAAAAGTTTGGATAATGTATAGGAGAGCCCACATATTGGGCCACTGCGTGAGAGTAAAGAAATCCACCTACATTTATTCGTGGTCTGCTGTAGTTGTGGTCACAGGTCATGTTTGAAGATCGTCGGCACAGATTAGACGAGGGGAACCGGTTATCGTAGCAAGTCACTGATGAAAGCCAGGAACATCAATGGGCCCAAGCTTGGAGGTGGTGGTACTCTGCCGGAAGCCCGTTGACACTCAGAGTAGAATGAAACTGTAGAGAGCAAATACTGAAAACCGTTCCGAGTGTTCCAGGTGCCTTGTAAATTTGGCTATATTTAACATTACTTTCGAAAACTCGTCCATACAACACACTTCTGCACGTTTGTTCATTCATGTGGGAAATTTGAATTTGGTCTTGAACCGTTTCTGACTGTCGTACTTGAGCCACTGGGCTTTGAACCTTTGGATCCTACTGTTCAGTCTATTTGATCGCATAATTGAGGTCTGTATAAACCTGTATCCTTTGTTAATCTCAGTTTAGTACCGTAGAAACTACGAATCAGTCTTGTTCTGGTTCTGGGATTCGTTTGAATTGACTACGCTTTGCTCGATCTGCGGGGATTGAATTGCAGTACACAAGCGGGACCTGGACTAGAAAACTCCTTGAAAATGCTTAGACGAGAAAGCAGCGACCTTATGAGACAACAGTAATTAACCCGGCAAGTTTTGTGGAAGGTTTACCGGTTATCGGTTCTCTGGATGATGCCAAGTCTAATAGTTCTGTCAGCGCAGTTAGGAAGTTCGGTCCCGATGCCTACTTCTGCAGCCTTTCTAGTGTTCTAAGGCTCTTTGGGCAGAAGTAGGCCGGGCTACTGGCGGATGGCACATAGTGCCGTTGGTCGGTCCGAGTCGACTCATGAAACATAGTGAGTCTTTTGGCGACGAAGTTTTTCAAGCGAGCGGGATTGTTTATGTAATATAATACCGCGGCTGAGTCCATCCACGAGTTTGATTCCCAGTTTATCTAATCAAAAGACCTTCTGACCTGTGTCGTGGCTTTCATAGCCTGTACTGCTGCAGTCAATTCTAGCCTCGGAATGGACATAGCCTTCAGTGGAGCTACGCTCTACTTTGCGAATACTATCTGACCGTGCCGCGCACCACTTATGTCTACCCAGCAGCCATGGGCCGCTGCGCCGTATCCTACTTCTGATTCTTCTGAAACCAAGCGGAGTTTGGCATTGCGTGTAAACTGGTTCCTGTCAAGCATCTTGGTATCTTGATCTCGTCAAGTGGATCTAGGTGGTGTTAGCAGTCACTCCATTGCTTGTCGTCGTCGTCCTGGAGGGGTTCGTCCCAACCCGTCCCTCTCTGTCACAGGGATTACAGCAGGCACTTTCCCGGTAACAACCATAAGAAGCGAAACCTGAAGGAGCTAAGGGACTTGAAACTGGTGATGGGATTGCTCTTCGTGCTGCTGGTCGTTTGGGTAGGTCCAGAGTGAATATGAATTCGTTACCATCGGGTTTCCGTTGAACTCCAAGAGTGGGCTCCATTTGTGACGAAGATCCCAAAGACTCACTAGCGCACTCCGTTTTCTTGGACTTTGGAATGACATTGAACGCCTCTGGGTTGTTTGAAGTCAATTTGGCGAAGTTGAACCCTCCTGCCTTCGAGGTGGTGGTCATTTCTCTCACTTACAGAATAGCAGTATTTGGGTCCTCGAAGGAACAAAAAAATCGTCCACGTAGAAATGATCCGCTGCTCTTCGGAACAGATTGCTGATGCTTCTGAAACTTTTAGGGGTTTCACGGAGGGCAAGATAAGCATAGAAGAAGGATGACACAGCCACAAAAAGATAAACGGTCAACCTGTGCTCACTCGGTTTACGATTTGAGTCGCTTCCAGGCCACCAATGAAGACGAAAGTCGTCCCTGTCTTCAGCGGGAATCTTCAATTGTAGAAACGTTCCACTCATGTCCGCGGAAACGACCACTTTTCCCGACCGAAAACGACATAAAACCTCGGCCAGATGTGTTGTCCTGTCTGGGCCCTGCTGTATATGGCCGTTGAGTGATACACCTTGATACTTCGCGACACAGTCGAAGACCACCCTGGCCCTCCCCGGTTTCTTTGGGTGAACAACCGGGTGATGGTGTAAGTACCACCTCAAATTCGTGATGATTGCCGCTGTATCTGATCTTTCCGTCTACCCCAAGTCCATGTTATGTTGCATGGTTCGCATCTATTCTGTCCTAGTGGTGTACCTGAATTAGCCTGTTTTTGAGGAAGCATAATCTTTTCTGAGCCACTTCTCGGCCGTTCGGCCGAGGTTTCTTGTCGGGTCTCCATGACACAGGAAACTCGAAGCGATTTATTGAGTACTTGGCTTTCTCGGCTATCATTTTCAGAGCTGGCCTAACTTCTCGCGATGAAGAATCTCTATCCATGGCCACGTCGACAAAATTCGGCTTTATACAGCAGTTGGAATGCCCGCTCAATGTTAGCCATTTTCACCGCAGTGCATTTGATTTGGATATGTGTACCAAATCTCCCATTTGTATTACCACTTAAAGTCCAACCAAATACAGTGCGTATTGCATACGGTGCTTTGAGGCCTCCCGTTCTTTGATTCACGACCCAGTATACCTCCAGTACATCACAACCAATCAGCAGATCTATTTCGTTATTCCACCACTCCTCAATTGTTACCCCGTCAACGTGCGGTCACCAACTCAGAATCGATTGTACTGACTGGGGTGCTCTCATTGGCAGATCTTTTATGGTGAATGCCTCTAGGCTTCCTGTCATATTTCTGCTGACCAAGGAAACGAGTTATAGATGCAGCTTGGTAGATTGGATTATCTGGGTGCCACTTACTGTGCTCACCGCTAATGGAGACTGATCCCCTGACCCCATATCTCTCTGCAAATTCCTTTCTCACCAAAGTGATATCAGAGCCACCATCTACGAAAGCCAAGGCTCTTATCACCCCAACTGGGGCGTCCTAGCCGGCTGTTATTACTCCCAGGCTAATGAGCCTTTTAATAGAGCGAGACACTGAGCAGACCACACCTAGCTTTGGGATTTCTTGGGCATTCAACTTATTGGCTTTGTGCAGTAGGTAGTGGTGTTTCTCATGGCATCCATTCTGACTACAACTTAGTTTCTTTCGGCATACCGCTTACCGATGTGAATCGTTGAGGCAAGCGAAACACCCTCCCAGTCTCTTAGCCACTTCCCATCGTTCGTTGAAGCCTGCCTCACCGAAGCTAGGACATTACACTAGGTGATGAATTGCGCCACAAACCTTACATACCGTCAAATTTCCAGTTTCGCTGGATTGCGCGTGTTTGTTTGCCCATGACCGGCCTCTGTTTTGTTCACTGGTCCAGGTTTAACTCGTCGCACTCTTAGGTAGCTCGCTCGTTTGGCGAACGGGTTGACTGAAACGACTGTTTCTATTCGGGCATGACGGTCTACAAACTGCTTCAGGTCATCAAAAATAGTTTCTCACCCAAGTCTACTGTTCCTCCCAGGTTACTCGGCCCACCTGCTCTGCCGCTCCGTGGGTAAACCGCTCACTATGGTCTCCAAAGTTTGGAGTTTATTCAGATCCAACCGATAATCAAGGTGATTCAGAGAGATGCTGGAGTTCTGCATTGCTATCATTAGACTGATTAGAGGGCCTGAATGGCCCCCGGAAAGTCTTGCCCCTGATAGTGCACCGTCGATCAAGTTCCGAGATTTTACGTGCTCGGGTGTAACCCTCTTCGAGATCTAGCATCGAACACCCGGCTCTTCCACGGCAGTAATGTAGCAGATACAAGAATCTCTGCTCTGGATCAGATACTCTCCTTTCTACAAAAATCTCTTGTTGTTTATTGAATTTGCGGTATTTTTCTATGCTTCCGTCAAGTGAGGACAATTCCACTGTTAGTTAGTCAATTGCCTGTACTCTGCTGACGCAAGTCGGCTTCAGTCGTTCCGTGGAACTGCTAGGCTAATGGTCGCATGCTCCTGGGTTCCAAGACCACTTCTCTCTCCCATCTTCTTTTTTAGCCTGCTTCAGCTGTTTTCCTAAATCTACCATTCTCAATCTATAAATGTCATTCCGAATAAATTCGATTATTTTGGCTGAAATACTTGAAGTTGCACCGACAGGACTAGTGGACCTAACAATATCTAAAGAATTAGTATCACTCAAAAATACCCCGGGGACTTGCCGAGTTACTTTCTGTATGTTTTGCTCCATCCCACTAGCTCTAGTGAGAACCCTATTCCACCCGCGAATCGTCCCATTTTATTAGCACAAACAAACCGTTCATATAGAGATAAATAATCACCGACACCAATCGTTCCAATGCAAACCGAAGTGTTCATACTGGCATCAGGTAGCCTGTCCTCTGTTTGTCTGATGGGTCACAAGACCGGCTGCCATGTGACGGGACTCTGTTTGCGTCTCATCGATCCGCTGCTTTTCCACTTGCGCATTCGCTGGTATAGGCACCAGCCCGGATTCTGGACAGGCCTTGGCATGCCGACTGCTGACGGGACATGGCTGTCCATAGACCATGAGTCAGCACATACTCTCACAAAGTCCAACTTCAGTTTGCTTTTGTCTTCTTGGCATTTCTGATTGTCTTCCTCGTGAAGATTCCAAGTTCTGTACTGTAGCAGTTATTCTGATCGTGAGTATTGCCTAGCCAAATTACGGGATCCCAAAGTCAGATCAAGAGAGATTCGCTGAATTTACGATAATGAATTCCCAAACTATACGCATATAAATATGTACAGTCTTCAACTGCACGGCCACAACTTTTAGCAACGAAGACCAGAGCTCAACAAAGGTCAATGTCAGGTACCAACGTCACAGCAGTCCGAGTTCGGATCAAAATTATGCCACGGCACATGAGCAAAATATAAAGGAATGTTCAAGTGTAGTGGTTGACGCGTGCTGTACTGTTTCAAGGATCAATAAGATAAAGAGCGAAGTATCAACGATACAAGTATGTGACAGCGACTAAGGAGGGTTTCCATAGACGCACTTTACAGAGGTGACGACGGCCAACGGAACGCTTAATTGCGCACAAAATGACTGTCATTACTAGGGATAGGAGGAAAATATGGTACCTTTTTCTTCACAGGGTGTTTAGTCTTAATGAAGCTGGAAAACATCAGGAGATATTCGTGTGGGCAGCGAGATTTCCCGGGAAGCTATAAAACTATAGTTTATCTCAAGGGTCCGATTGGACAACAACACGAAGTAATGTTTTCTGTTGGCTCAGGTTAGGTGGGTCTGCCATGTCCGTCCATGTTATAGGGATGTTTTTCATGCGAAGGTACCGGGTAAAGAAAGAAATGCACCGTAACTTCCATGGTGGGGCGAGAACAAACTGAAAAATTCGGTGAAATTTGTATAGAACGACGATTCATCCGTGTGAAGCAATATCGTTACCTATGCCTCACGGGAACCTGCGAAAAAGTATGGATCCCTGGTCCGCCGGAGAGTAGTTGATGGTGTCGGTAGGAATCCCGAAGTGAACAATTACCTTGGGTCTTCTGACGTTCAAGAACTGAAAGGATCTCCCAGCTACACGAAGAGCAATCTACGGTGCCATAAACGGTAAGACGGGTGAGTTTTTCCTCAGCTCAGTAGTCCCGACTGGCCATTTAACTGCAGCGAAGCCCGGTTAACCCCCTTCTAGCTTGCACAATCCCCTTGGGTTGGTTTCCCTAGCTTACATCCCAGAAAAGGTTTGCAGCAACTGCTCCGTCAAATGGTCCCGATTGGGACCAGGAACTCGAATCACTGGACGCACCAGACTGGGAAAGTTTCCCAGGCACCCTCAGTTAACTAGTGAATGTGCAAATCCTGCGAAAACCACCTTCGGGTGACGTAAAACGAAAGAGAGATTCGCACATAGTATTGGATGAGTCCGGAGTGGTTTACTGAGTGGGAGCATACGGCAGCTAGGTGAATGCCAGTGGGGGAGAAGTCGGATTTTTGTTTGCGTAAGCTGGAATTACCCCACTGAAAATGATATCTACTCCAAGTTGGAACTGGCTGCAGTCTTAGTGCACGTGAGGGCGGCCATCATGTTTGAATATTGCTCTGCAGGAGTTATCTTGCGCACTTTCTATCAGGCAATGCAGAGGCGGCTCCGATGAACCCGTGAAGTCCATGCTAGTGACAATAGGGAACGGATGTTGTTTTCAGAGCATCAGAGGTGCTCTCTTAGGGGAGACGACGGAAAACACAAGCCCAGAAATTTGGAACTCTGTGATTGAAGTCAATCTCCAAGCATCCTAACCTTTGCGCCCTCATGTGCAGCAACATGTTAATTTATATTGTGCACACGAACTCACCCGCTGGAGTTAGGTAGTTCATTTTGTAAATGATTTCCCATTTTGTGTATAATTCACGAAATAAACCGCCTCACCCGAGCGGCGCTACTGTTTCCCTTAGTGGCTTGCAAACGATTATTGCCAACTTCCCTCACTGCGGATAGAACCACTCATCGCGATATCAAACAAGGCTACTTCCCCAATCGGGTAAGGCAATTCTTCCTCTGTGACAGGCTTCTCGTTGACAAAACCGTTTTTCTAAGCACTATCAAAAAATGCAATAAAAAGTAAAGCCGAATGAGAGGATGTAGAGTGATAGCAATAAAAAAGCCCTGTCCCATCTGTTAGGGCTGAGTTAACCAACCTCAGGAACGGGGTTATCTAATCTCCTCCGATATATCAGGCGGCCGACCAGTTAATTGGAACATCCGAGCGCCAAACTTTTGAAGTCT
The DNA here is from genome assembly GCA_948099385.1 of Fasciola hepatica. Lineage (NCBI taxonomy): Eukaryota > Metazoa > Platyhelminthes > Trematoda > Plagiorchiida > Fasciolidae > Fasciola > Fasciola hepatica. Next base: position 19,087,604 of record CANUEZ040000182.1, read on the forward strand.
CAAATATTTCGCAGGGCATTGGGAAATACTCAGAGCGAGTCATCCTTTGGGACCGCTTTCTTCACTCTGATCGCCCTCATGTTAATAATGTCCAGGTTTTAACAGCCATGGACTCCCTCTTCCACCTAATGGTCGGCCCATTTGGCTGATAACCAAAAGGAATGACCAGATACGGGGCATTCTAACTAGATTGAGCACCACAGAGGCGGCCAAAGAAAGTACTGCCTCAGCCGCAAATCTTAAGCAACATCGACGGACATGCCACTTCACCCAAGGTCCTGTGATGAAACGGCTAATCTGATGACCTTATCAAAAGATGATCCAAAGCCCAGCAATTTGTCTTTTTTCCAGGTAACTCAACTGGATGCCGGAGCCCAATGTCCACCATCAGATAATTCTTCAGTCACTGTATCTCCCGCCGCGGAAAGTACACCGGTAGCAGACCCGATGCTAGAAAACCCACTTGCCCACAAATGGTATCCCAGATCAAATAACTGAGAGTTAGCCCGTGTCATCTGACGAGATTTGCCTATCCCCGAGCCTAAATATCAACCTTAAACCTCTCTCTACTGAAGGCAACGGCATGGAGATTGACTAATCGGAAGAGATAAATAACTTCGCCATTCCAAACGGGATGAGGAACAAGAAGACCAGCAGCAATGGATCCCGCAGAGCTTAGAAGGTCAAACCACAAAAAGCAGCCCATTCTTTTCGGAACTTGGTGGATCTAGGTTTTCCCTCTGGTACACTTCCTGCCAATTTACTTGACGTGAAAAGTTTTCAGCCCCATCAACAATTTGCTTCCTTTCTGCCCCCTCGACACTTTCTGCTCCTGACTCCTCCGGAGCCCCTTCTTCAACCCAAGTCTCCTCTTTTCCCCTCACCAAGCCCAAAACCAGTGGTCTCCAACGGCTCTGCAGCTGCTGCCGGTCGTCCACTACAGTGTTTTTAAAACAACTGCCAGAGTCTGTCAAATAAGATCCCCGAGCGTCGGCGGCTTTCAGTGGATGAGCATCCTCAGGCCATAGCCCTCACAGAAGCCGGGCTCACTCCCGACATACTCGATGCCGAAATATCCATTCCGGGATGCTTCATAGTTGAGTAGGAATTCAGCAGAGGTCTTGCTGGCAGGGATGCCGTACATCATGATAATTCTATTCCTCCTCCGGTCATACAAGCATCTACCACTTTTTCATGTGCTCATTGCATGCGGGTTGTCTTCGCCCTCTCCAGGACAGATACCCTGTGGCTCGGTGTACTCTATCGCTACCCTGCACAGAATTTCACCCGTAGCCTGAGGATCACAAACTTGTTAGACTCTCTGAAAAGCAACACAGAATTCGCCAATCTGTTGATCACCGATGACTTCAACTCACCAGGTATCGACCGGCAAAAGGCTGACGACCATGGGGTCACCTTTGGTAAACACCTTCTAGATATAGTTTTCAATAACTCATAGGTGAAGAAGGTAGATCAGACCAGATAGCACACACAGCACACACCCTTTCCTCTAGATTTTTCAAAATCTCTGTTGACTAGTTCCAAACAGGTGCTGTGCACTGCAACTCACCTGTCAGCACTAGTGAACACATTGTCATTGGGCTCCATTATATTGTGAAGTAGCGGTCTCTTCCCTCAGAAGTAAAAATGTTAGTGAGTTCGCAAAAGGAGAAAACTTGACCAAGTCAGAGCATTCCTCCTCTTCTAGTTGAACTCAACTAACACGGGAAACTCCGATGGTGAGATGGCAGAAAACCTCGGAGAATTCATCTATCTAGCTGACGGACTACTTGCCCCAGAGTTCGCTTCCCACAGAACAGCAAGCGGCCGCACTTTTTTTCGTCACGAGCATTCTAGGGGAAAAAGCGCGTCTTTTTGCTAGATATGAAGCCACAGGTCTAACACGTGATACAGGAGACGTCAGGACCATCCGCAACAGAAGTAAAAACGGGATGAGGTCCCATCAAAAGGCAATTCCGTGGTCAGTACTAGCTCAAGCACGGGCAGATAAGGGATTCTTTCTTTCAGCACATGCGTTGTCTAATCAAATTCCTCAATAAAATCCCCCAACCATGCGGCCGTAACCATCACTTTCTACCTCCGCACGGTCATTAGCTCCATACCGTTATTATTCTGCCCACACATGCACCCGCTATCTTTGTTCTCTACTGTTATCCGTATCATTATTCCCGACTGTGTACCTAGCCTTGAAGTAGTACACGGGTTCGAGGCTGAAGCCCAATGGTACACAGGGTCTCCGCCAGCTCAACCAATATTGCTCTATTGGCCCTGACATGGTTCAACCGTACAATCTGAACAAGATGGCGGACACGTGAGCGGACCTTTGATTCTCTTTTCGGGGAAGCATTTACTACGGGGTTTTGTCCAAAGCTTTAAGAACTGTATTAGACTTCTTGCTTCTGTTTGCGGACTTATAAGTCTGATTAGTCTCACCCGCAAAATTTTCGAGCCTTTTCTAAAAAGCGCGGTTCCTTCCTGGCGGGTCAGGAACCACCATTATATCGTCGTGGATAGCCTGACGAAAGCCCATCATAATGGACAGCTCTGAAATGCTGTCTTCATCACCTTTTCTAAGGCTCAGACAAGGTTCCACATACCCCTCTTCTTTATAAACTGCTAACATGCGGAGTTACAGGCTCCATGCTTGGCATCCTACGGAGCTTTCTTAGAGACCATACTTTTGCATTTACGATGAGGAATGTTCTGTCTCAACGAGCCCCGGTGACAAATGATGCCCCAAAACGATTAGTATTCTGTTTTCTTGTATTACTGACCCACATAACAGATCTTCCGACGACCTGTCCGATGAACATTGACGTATATACGCACAGTATGACCAACGAAGGTTCAAGCTTTGGGTAACTGCAAGTTGAAGCCGAAAAAAGAAAAGCCGGCACGAGGACTGGGACTCCCCGGTCAATGATAATAATAACTAACAGATGTGAAAATCCTCCGAAAAACCCACAATAATATTTTGCTCTGCGAAAGTATTAGATAAGATCATTTTTTTCATACCACCTATGGTTGTGCATCCATCTTCTTTTACTCGCCTTTAACGGGTGATTTTGTAAAACATGTTTGGACCTACTTGGCTCACTTGCTCATTGTCTCAAGCTGTAAGCTTAACACTGCTGGTGAGTCCATTTGGTTAAATATTTTAGGTTTTGTTTACATTTGCGACATTGTTCATTTCATAATCCAGTATAGCAGAATTTGCCAGCCAGTCTTGTTTTGCTTAAGGACTCGTGTATATTGGATAAGCGTTGCTCGGAATCGCCCTGAAAATATTACGGACTACGTGCCTTACTACTTATTGAATCAACCGTTCTCGGTAATGACTGTGCCGTATCAAAAGACAGTATCATTTTTCATTGGATTAAAGCTGGTGCATCCCGCTTGACCCCATTATATGGTCAAGACTGAGAACACTAATCACCAGACATTCTGCTTCCCTCCTGTAGTTGCCAGTTTCAGCCATGGTTTCTACTTCTGATGGCTCTAAATATGGCAGCCTCCCGCCTAATCGGTTTCTTCTCCAATTTCTTTGTTTTGAGCGCTAACTTGACCTGGAGGGCACTCGCAGATCTCTTCACTGCATCCTAGCATTCCTCGATGGTAGTCTTCTATGCCATATCTCACGTCAATTCCATCATCACAGAGCGGAGCTTACCTGCTTACACATTTCCAAAATTTCTGTCCAGTCTTGAGACTACTTTGGTTTGCCGCATGCACAGGATGATTTTGGCTCACACTTGATTACTTCATCCCGACAGTGCACAGCTTTATGATTCTCATAAGCCTATGGGAGATTCGCCATTTCTAGATCAATTTAGGATGGCACACAGCCAGACCTAAACTTTGTATCTTCCTTAATATGTTGGTGCAAAGCATTTGCAAGCCTAATGCTATCGGCTGCTGTCCGATGCTTCGATTCGAGGGAGTTTGAATTCCGCTGGGCTGTAACCGTAACAGTGGGTTAGGAGCCAGGACGGGTAAAACGTCAATTTTTTAGGAAAATGGGGAGAGATAATCAGGTAGGAATGGAGAATATGAACGGTCCTCCTAAGGTTCAGTCTTTGTGGACTTTCATGAGGCGGATGTTTGTCGTCTGTTGCGTCGACATGCTATCCACGTCACTGGGCTAATAGTCGAGGCTATGGTAGCGGTTTTAGTTGACAGGAGGCAACTAGGATGTAAAAAGAACCCAAATAGCAGTTAGTATAACTGGTCTGATGGATATGTGAAAAGTGCAGCCTTGGGGTGCCTGCATTTACGATGCGGCGGGCGAGTATCGGGTGTCGGTTGCTGTTAGATAGGGCTGCAAAGTTGAGCTTGGCTTAGATGCCAGGATAATGCGAAGGCCACGTTTTAACAAAGATGACGAAGGATAAAGAAGTGTAAACGGGGAAAGATGAACGGTTTTTCTCATGTTCATTTTTCGTTTTTCTGGCTCCACTGAGGCAGAAGTATGCCGTTGGGTGAGTCGACATTCCTTCCGAATAATCGGGTTGAGGGTCCAGGATACGGTGGCTACTGTATTCGACGTCGACTGGCGTGCTAGGTGTGCATAGAGAGTGTGAGAGTTGTTCTGATCGTGGGTAACAAGTGGCCTAATTAAAGAATCCCAAAGTCAGAACAAGATTGTTTCGCTGATATTACAGTACCGAATGGAGAAGTTATACACACATGAAGTTATGTACAGACCTCAACTGTACGGCCACAACGCCTAACAACGAGAACCAAAGTTCGGCATAGGTCACCGTCGGATGTGGCCGTCACGGCGGTTCAAGCTCGAGTCAAAAAACATGCCACGGCACACGAGCAAAATATAAACAAATGTTCAAGTGTGGTCGTTGAAGCGAGCTGCACTTGTTCGAGGATCAATAAAATACATAGCTTAGTCTAAACAACACAAGTATGTGACAACAACTGGTGAGGACTTCCTCACATTCATGTTGCAGAGAGGGCATATGGCGGCTAAAACTTCGACCTGGAGGTTGATAAACATCTGTGCAGAGTCCACTGCGCTGTCACTGCGGTCAGTCTCGTGCGTAGGAGTCAGGAGCTTGTCGAGCTAAGAAGGGCGATGTGAGGTTCCCTCCTTAGTAGGACAGGTCTGAGCGGGTGGGAGACATACCCATAAATGAAAGTTCCCCATTCCTCTCATAGCTCGACACTAGTGATATTTTAGTTTCTTTGTCCGCTAACGGAGGGGGGGGGGGCTGGCCCATATGGAAACGTTCCTTAGCCCCTGAGCGAGACATTTATTTTATTGCGTATTTCGCTTTTTTAGCAACTGCTCGGGGTGGTCTGTTTTCGCCAAGCCCAAATAAAGCTGCCGAATGGAAACCGTTGACATCCGGGGTTTTTCTGGCACTGGCTGAAAAAATGCAGGATGGGGCTAGGCGAACACAAGAAGTAGGACGATGAACGTTGTAAAGCAAAAACCAGCACTTGCCTGCCAGTCTCGTGCAGCGCCAAACCATGCCTAAGGCTATCAGATACCACTGCAGGTTAACTGAAGTGAATGAGGTTAGCTGCACTGATGAGAGATAATGTGGAGCAGATGCTTAAAGTTGGCTTACCAACAATAGCAGCTTGGGATTATCCACTCTGTTTGACCTATCCATCGTAACCCTTAACTTACACTGTCTTGTTCAGTCCGCTGTCCCCTGCTTTCCTGTTCGAATTAGTTGGAAAAATGACCGCAGGGCAAACTCTTGGAAGCTACATACTCTGTTCTTCAACGGTCTACTGGGGCGCGCCTATCACTGCCACAGACGACTTTCTACCATTTATCTGCTGCTTTTTGGGGCTTATGCTTAGGGTACCATTTGGTGGACTTTGACCCTTATCTTCGGCCTGGAGTTTGAAAGCCTAGCCAGCACCCTCCGTTACGGCCGCTGACGCGTCGTGGTAGACTGCATTTGGAAAAAGTCCACTGAAGTTAACCAGTTAATTGGAATTGTCCACTACTTCTTTTTATTCACTCTCGGTTTAGCTGCTTCAAGCTCTTGTCTCTTCAGAAGACGTTTGGACATCTGATTCTCGGTCGTTCAACAACGTTTAGTTTTGTTCCATTCTTAAGATCAGCTTGGGAATGTGCACTGCCAAGTACAGTCCGCGAAATTCCGATTTGTTGTTGTCCCATAATTAGATACCGCATTAGTTATGAACATTCTTTCTTTGGTGGATTAGACTTGTCGAATTTCGTATTTCCGGGTTCGGAAGTGCCAAACACTTGTTTGTTCGTCTCGCATAAACTCTAGAATTCCGTTCGATTATACGCGTTACTTGCAGGGAACCCAAACCCACTCAGAACATCGGTTCTGAGTATAAAGTGAACAGGCCTCACCAGGTGGTCCTGAATGACTTAAATGAGCCCAGCCCATGCGTACCCCACACTATGTATCATTCACTACAGTTGTTCTACAAAGAAGTGCTAGACACGGGTCAGAACACGTGGCATATTTACGGACACAAAACTGGGGTAAAAACGGCTCAAGACCTGTGTACCCAAGAACAAAACTTCGACATTTGTTTCTACAACCCTTAATTGCAGGTCCAGGGAACCGTAAGCGTAGAGGATCACTTCAAAAAACACGAAATACCACTTGGTGACGCAAGGAGGGAAAAGCAAATGTTCTCCAAATAAAAAGCATATCAAAAGCAATTTCGATAACCTCAGTATCGTGAATAACCTGAGATAATCTACAGAGCTTTCAGAAACGGGACCGCAATCAGAAAGCTTCACAAATTTAAACCAACCGGTGTTCACCTTCTTATTAGAAGGCGGGTAAACACCCTGTATAAGCCCCCGTACGCTGACACCGTAGGTTCACGCTCGGGAAGCCCTCATTCTGGGTGTCTCCGAATGCACTTCGAGACGTCATTTTGGCCGGGAGCCGTCCTCCTCTCTCACCACTGTCGCCGTCAAGGCATTTCAGAGATTACTCGCCCTCCATGAGGGACAAAAATACAGTGGCAAACCAGTTGACGGAAGCTCATGCAACCTGTGGGGCAGCCCAGCATCCGGTCGTTCAACCGAAGAGGAAATTTTGCTTGCAATTATGGACCTGTTACTACGTAGAATACTTTTAAATCTGGCTTTCGCCACATATTCCCCCACAGTACTCAGGAACGGGCCCAAGAAACTTCTTACAATCCGTACAGCTGGTCCCGCGTAAGCCGCAGGCGAGTCCCTCCGCAAATTTTTGTGCCCTCTTTCCCACCACCTAGCGGGTAGAGCAGGAGTAGGCCGCAGTATATCCGTATTCAACACCCGGAGGTACATGGGAGGCATAGACTAATTGCAAAACCCCGGGACCCGTCGGACCAGGTGAGCTTCGCTCGAGTCCGGGCGTAGCACCAGAAGAACAACAGACCTTATTAGTGTGAGGCTGAGTCTTGAGGGATGACGACAGCGTAGCCCCAAGGTGTCTTTCACATGACGAATTCGGTAGTATTTCTTTCCTCAAGCGGTATATAGCATCTGAAACGGAGCTCAGGAAACCCTATTTAATTCATCAACATTCAAATTACAATTAACATTATTTCATTTGTATGAACCATCTTCACCAGAGTTCCGAGTGTTTATTTTATTGCTCTAAATCTCTGTCACAAATGAGACCCTCACCATTGCCTCGAGAGTAAGTTTCTCATCTTGAACGTTTTTGTGATTGTATTTGGTAATCACCTCTTTCGTTCCCAATCTTCCGCTGTGATCTTGATGCATTTGTTTATTTGTTGTTCAATTTGGAGCGTAGGAGCCCAGAAGGAACACTGTAAAGCTTTGGTTTTTGCAAAATTGCTTAATTTGTTGCATGCAGTGCCCTAGCTGTCTGGGATCGATTTTGTTTTGAATGGTGTTGAAATCGGTTGCTACGTGTCGCTCGAAATTTTCATCGGCTGGACTTTACGACATCCCATACCATTCTTTTGGCTGGCATAAAGGAGTATTTGAACACAATGGTTGGCAGAGCCCCTGTATCAAGTCATCGTGCTAATGCCTTCAAAACCCATTGCAGAAACATCCTCTCCACATTTAACCCATGGCATAGCACTGCTTTTGTAATCTTCTTAAGCAACCTAAAGGTGACTGGAAGGCTGGAAGTTGCTGATGTGGGCCAGAAATAGCCATGGTTCAAGAGTCGATCTCCGCTTGTTGTGGTGTATCAGCCTGACTCCAACTGAGGAACTGCGACCGAAAACGTGCCTGCCGTCAGGTAGTGCATCAAATTGTGAACATCAAATTTCTTAGGTTTTCCAAACAGCCGGCTTTGAAGAACCCTGCCAAAGGTCTAGCTGAAATAAGCGAAAACCACATCCGTGTTGTAGCCGCCTCACATAACCTCTACCCACTATCCTGTCGCAGATAGGAAGCTTGAGGTGTACGACCTATTTGGGTGGAAATCATGCTGGGCATAAATCCAAGTGACCTCGGATTCGAGCCGACATCAGCCGTCCCATCGTCTTCGCGGGATTCAGACTGGGCTCACTGCGCAATGGTTGACAGGTATCTTCTTTGAACAGTGAACAGATAACGGCAGCCTTCCGTTTTATTGAGAAACTTCCATGCGTAGCTACAGACTGAGAACAATGGCTAAAGATGAAGCTGGCCTTTTGGCCACTGCGCGCAAAACTGCTGGATGAAAACTATCTCCTCTGGGCGATAGATAAACCTCTGGCCTCCCCAGTTACTTGTGACCTCTTCTGGATGGGAGGGCCGTAGCTTGAAGGTAATATCCACGTGATACAGTGAAGGTGATGGGGTTGACTCCTTCACATGCTCAGATGAGTAGTGATCAGAAAAAAATCTGCTCTCTGGGTGTTTGTCACAGTAAGCTTTTTGTTCAGCTAAGGGGGCTATGCTGGTGCTCACGCAAGTTCTAAGTCCCAAAAGGCGTTAAGCCGTTCAGAAGCAGCAATGGGGCTTTAGCAAGCATGTTTTCAAGACAAATTCTCTTCTCCATTGTTGTGAAATAATCCATTTCTCGGATGGCTCTGTATCGCTCACGCCCGTCCCCATTATCCTGGCCTCGGGGATTCAGTCATTTCAGTTCACTTTGCAAGAGGACGGAGGCCATCAGTGTAAGTGGTGTGTCCAGACAGTTGTGTTGCCGGCGCGTTCCCGTAGCTTTCATCACTGCCTTTTCGAAGCGGAGGCGGGTGCCCGCCTATCCAGATACAAACTCTGTTAGGGTTTTTCTGAGCGCTATTGACGTCAAGATTTGCCTCAGCTTTTCTAGCTGAAACCATTTTGTAATGGAAAACTAGCAGAGCTTGAACTGCGACCCCCGTCCGACGGTCGCGGTTGTAAGGCCTCAGCTAGACAGCTTCATGCAGTTCACTTTAGCTTCCATAGAACGATGAAGGTGGAGGACAATCGAACCTCTAAACCACTGTGCTGTCAGCGCCTTTCCTTGTCTCTGAACACTGCAAATGTGATGCTCGATCAGAAGGGCAGAACTTATGGGGCAATGTCACGGTCACAGACACTTTTACTGACAAAATCCCTGGGGCTCACTACCCCGCCCTTGTTAGCCGTAGAGCTAGCTACGAGAACAAATGACTCCGGGGCTTTCTTAGAAGCCTTTGCGTTACTGCAAATAACAGCATACCCGGACCGTCTACTTCACTGAGGTATAATCCTATTTATCAAAAAAGTGGCTCGTCCTTTGACGTTGTCTTGAAGGCTTGAGGCCCTGCGCACCTGTACCCCTAGGTCTTCTACCTCCGACACATTCTAAGTGAAAGCCCGTTCATCCCGCCTATGTCGGTAGCCGCGGCTTGGCATGCAGCCTGATTCAAGGGTGAATCTTATCGATCCGTCCGTCTGTGGATAACATCTAGATTCGGCACTTAGGGGCTCCCCATTATGTCCACATCGTCTGCAAACATAAAACATGGGTTGCTCGACTCTTTCGCTGGTTCATTTATGCACAGAAGGCTGAGCAAAGATCCCGTAACTGAACCTTGTGGCACGACACTTGAAACCTGCTGGGACCTGGACAGAAACTGTTTTTCTCAAAAAGGTGCTTTACCATTCCCTGCCTTACCGATTGTCCCGAAAGTCCAATTTGGCAAATCAACGGTTTTTCAGTAATTCTTTCTAAAACCGTTAAGGAATTCTATGGGAGATTGTTATATCGCACAAGACTGACACAAAAATTACACAGAAGGTCTTACGTTACTGAGATTCGATAACACGAAATGAATGGAGCTAAGGTGCCGGACATGGTGGAAGCCCACGTCTAAGTGGACTTACGGCGCAAATCACAAGATACCAAATGAGTGGGCTGTACGGAAAGACCCGGGTACTAGGCCACATAGGCTCACAGAACAGGAAGCGTGACACGCACCAAGTAAATACACGAGACACAGGGCACCGTCACGGATGATGGATGATATTTGCGACCCGGCAGAATGACCAACATAAGTGATCTCTGGGGTCAAAACCCCTGGACCTGCAGGCACACAACGAAGGTGGCTTTCACAGGCTTACAACTCGAACACAGGGAGCAAACTTCAACAATGCTAGACTATTCATCAGTTATAGTTAAAAGCCAGACGCAAATGGGTTCATCACGCGCTCTATGGTGTCGACCAAACAAAGTCAAACGGAAGAGCTAACCCTGCCGCTTATACAGTCCAAGTTGACACAGGACATCAGGCGAATCCGAACGTTACCCTCCAAATTGTGTACCGAGCCCCTCAAACAAATGCAACGGTTTTCAGTTGCGCTCTCTTGAGATAGCCGAGGCTACTGGAACCAGGAAGCTGACCCTCGACCATTGCGCCCAAATGCTTTTGGTCCGGGCACTTCAGCCTCCATGGCCTAGGGCTAATCGAGGCCGAGTGGATTTGCCGTCTTTTCACCCAGGGGGTGTGATTCAGACAAACCACTCACATAACTAGGAAATTTTGACTGTAACTCAGACCCTGCCTTTGACTGGTAATTATTTCATGTTTATCAAAATGATATTTTTTCAATGTCTCTCATGTAATTTCTAAGCGGCTTGAGAACAAATCGCTGAAAAATATTCGTTTCGCCAAGCTGGACTTCCATATGAAACAATGGGTACTTTCCAGACATGTCCAGCAGAAAAAGAAGACAAGTTTTAGTACTCCTTTTACCAGGTACCAGCTAGATCCCGAAAATGGTTCATGAGACGGGCGACAAGCCAAAAGTTCCGACGAGTGTCCCAAAAGACGGTAAGAGTAGGTGGAATAAGTGAAGGACTTTTTGTATTGAAACAGTGTCATTCACGTTTGCTTTTGGGAGCAAAGCCAGGTGCGATGCCAGCTAAGGGTGCTAAAGCTTCGTCCGCCCGCAAGCAGAGCGCTCAAAATGTGTTTTTAAGTTGACGGAAATCAATTGTTTCTACAACAGGCTGAAAAAAAGCACGGCGCTGTTTTACTGAACAAGATGCAAACTGCTCAGAGCTAAGTGCTAATTGGTTTTGTTTGTATTATGTGTCTTTGTTCATGAATTTGCACATTCAAGCTGAGTCACCTGTTGGTCACCACAAGTATTCTATCTTTTACCGTTCCCATATCCATCACACAACTTCTTTATTTCCTGGATATTCTGGAATAATACCGTCTTTAACTTCCTCATCGTGCTGTGATTCTTCCACCTTTGAATGACCTTCTCTTATCAAAGTCCAAAATTGTTGAGTTCTCTCCCGAGGCCAAAAAAAGGTTCGGTGATGCTACTCAAACTCACTTCGATGCAACTATTCCGTACCGTCTCATTCCAACCAAGGAAGTGGAGCTCATTCTCAAAACAAAAGCCTTGACCACGGCTATTGGTACAGTTTTCGACCGGATGACTCATGGTGGTCTTCATCATTCGTCATTTTTCTCCCAGGAATTCTAGCCAACACAAAAGCAATAAAAAGCCCTTACTCGAGAGCTGCTATTTGCCTAATCATTCGACATTTCCGTCACACCTTGCAATGACCAAAATTAGGGGTACATACCAATGACGTACCTCTGACTTAAGCGTTGGATGTTAAGCCTGACTGACACACGCCCAGGGAAGTGTGACACTGAGACTTCGCTTCTAAATTCATCGTTCACATCAGATACATCAAAGGTCCAGAAAATGTGATAGAAAATGGTTGATACCGCCTTGGTCGCTCTTGTTTGTTAGATTTCCCCGTGTTCAAGCGGTCAGATGCGGTGGGCGTCCAAAAGAATGACCAAGAACTAACCAGCTGTCGCTGTTCACCAGAAATGGCACCAAAAGAATTCCCTCTCAAAGAAGCGGTTCTATTGTGTACAGTTTTCCGCCGGTAAGCCTTGTCCGTTTGTTCAATTTGTTGATTTCTGGTTGTATATCCAAGTTTGAACAAGGCATGGTCTGGTCCCGAAGGTCCTTTCTCATAATCCGTCTCACAGGTTAGCAGAACAACGCGACAACCGCGACCAGGAATTCATCCGACCTTAGTATTTAGCCGAATGTCGAAGCACCGTCGTGGAGCCCGGAATCACCAAATATTTTACGGTAAGGTACTGCACAATTTAAAGTTTGCTAATAAATGAAAGTTGACCTCAATAGTGATCTTTTTGGCCAAACAATCTAGGAAAGTAGGTGGAAAATAAGGCAGCGTTAATAGGCAAAATTCACATCTCAACCGTCAAAGTCAGACAGTGGCAAACAGCGTGACACAGTACAACAATCAGTGAGTTGGTCAGCGAGATTATGCATAAAAACGAAGTACAATGTTCTTTGACGCTGCATCCATTGATAATCTGGCCAGCAACCATCAACGTGTTCAGCGCATTCTGTCTTCCGCTAAGTGATTTTTAATCGAAATATGTGGCGATTCAGCGAGCGGCACCCGTGAGGTGGCGAGATTCAACTTTGTTGTTAAGGAGGCAGGAGCTATAGTCAACCAGGATCGCCGAAGACAGGTGCGGCGAAGGCCTGCCTCGACCGGTCAGCTTGAGCTCCGACGGTTATTTTCCTTGATTTACCATGTTTACGCTGACCCGCCCTGCAATACAGCTAACGTACAATCCCATGGTCTCGGTCTTCTTGCTACCTTGGTTTGCGTAGTTCCTCGTGGGAGTAGTTTCAATACGTCCCACAAATTCGGATACTGCCAGTACCACGATTAGCGTCGAGTAGCGGAACGGCCCAACATCGAACAGCTTGACACGCACACCGATGCAACTAAGACTGAATGCTGGACGGAATAGTTCGGGCTACGGCGCTGCGTGAACGAGGTTGTCAAACAGAAGAAACAGACTGCTTTCAACGAGTTGAAGGCTCCGCTACTAGACCACGGAATTTTAGTCGATTTCCAAACGACCGAGCAGGCCAAATTCCTCTAGTTGGTCCATGGACCCACCACGAGGTTCCATGGGTTTGTAGAGACCTGCAGACGACGAAGCCTGTAGCAAAATTCACCTTCGCTCGTGCCTCTAACACGAACCTTAACCTCCTACATAGTACAGCCGATCACAGACTAACTATCACTTGTTTGAATCTGCATTTCGCGCACGTGGCAACCGCAAGCGCTATTTCCGACACACTTCGTCGGCACATGGCAGAGTGCGTTCCCTTTACTCGGGCCCTGTGAGAATATGCGCGGTTGGCACTCCCCGGCCTTCCCTCCCTGACTTCCTCGCAGAACGCCATCTGAGAAGCTGAGAGAATGTGTCCACCAGTAATCGGTGGCCCCGTTCCATTTGATTTTTGATCAATTTCACGAAATTACGTATCCAGGTCATGTCTGTGGTAGTTCTTCTTTCCCCTCGTCGGCCACAAATTGGGTCTAACGCTAGTTAGATTATTTTGTCGCGTATATATATCCCCATCGGGCTTTTTCAACTGCGTACATTTCTTTTGGTTGGCACAACATTTTCATTATTCTTCTGGTCTTCCCTATTGTATCCGTCAGCCTTCATTCTCAATGATTCCGAGATTTTCCATGTCAGGCCTTGCTAACAAAGTTTTGGAATTCCAGGCTAGTTCACTTCAATAGCTCACCTTTTTACCAATACATAAAGAGTGTAAGTCCAGGTACGAACCGAAGTGCCTTGCAACTCAAGTGAAAATACCGGATTTCATACCGGAAGATTCGGAAGGGTTCGTCTCCATCCTCGAGTCTCGTTTTCACGAGGCTCGCATATCTAGTCAGTAGCTCAAATACAATAAACTCGACATTCCCAGCTAACATGATCCCACAAATACGGGATATCGTTATGAGCCATCCGGGTCACAACCCGTGCGATACACTCCGGGAAGCTCTGATTAAGCGAGTGTCGGTGTCGGAAGGGAAAAGTTTGCAACACTTTCTCTCCGAAATCCAGCTGGGGGATACGACCATCGCAGTTGCTACGGAAATTCGTTCATTGTTAGGCACGACGTCCATAAACTATGTGGTGTTGCTTCAACTATGGATGCAGTGGATTCCACCATGTGCTCAGAGCATAGTTGTTATTCTAACACAAGGTCAGACCTTGGATAAGTCCTCCGAGGCTGCGGACAAAGTCTTCGAGCAGGCAAGTGCTTCAGCTCAACAATCCCAAGCATTCGCCAACGCCACTGTTACTCCACCCGACCCCGTTGTCAACCCTACGTCGACAACCGCCCAGCACAGCGCACCCAGTAGCTACTCTGATATTGGGTGTTATGCCAAGGGGTCCGCCGTTTATTGCGGGAGGTCAAACAGCGCGAGGCCGTCATCGATATCCTGTGTTCACGAAGTCAAAGCCGCCGCCGTTCTACCACGAATGCCCCGAGGGAAAACAAGCAATCCAGAGAAGGTTATTATCATCACCGTTTCGGATCCCAGGATCGTGAATGCGAAAAGCCTTGTACTTACCGCATTCACCAGGAAAGCTACTAGGCCGAGAGGTGACGGTGACGACCCCCTCGTGGGACCCTGTTCCTAGTGGCCTCACTTACTTGAAAGACAGGACTACCGGCTTGCTCTTCTCAATCGACGCGGGTGCGCAGGTCAGTATAATGCTGGTGTGGAAACGGTCCACTGTCTGCCCTACAGCCCTAACACCAGAAGCCAACAACGACACCTCAATCTAAGCACGCCGTGGTCAATTTCTCACCGTAGAATTTGGCTTGCGTCATCCTCTCTCGTAGGTTTTTGTCGTTGCCCAACTGGACTGGCCATTCTAGGCTTGGACATTTTACAAAGTCACTGTCTAGTAGTCGATCTGGGTGAGTTACAGCTAGTGGATCGAGTCACATCAAGCTTCACTGCAGGTTCTTTACCTGAAGTTCAGCTGCCAGCAATCCTCGAGCCATTTCCTACGTCCGAACCAGATTTTGGTAGTTTTTTCAGCGAGTACCCTATTCTTGTCAGCCCAAACAACAACCTGCCTCAAACCACCACTGATGTGGCCCATCACATCTTCATACAAGGGCTCCCGGTCTACTCTCGACACCGCAGGTTGGTTCCAGACAAGCTTCGTGTAGCTTGCTCCGAGTTTCAACATATGCTCAACCTGGGAATTATCCGGCCTTCCGACAGTCCATGGACTTTGCCTCTGCACATGGTACCAGAGAAGTCGCCTGACAACTGGAAACCTTGTGAGACAATCGCCCAATCTGCCGAGTGAATAAGCCTGACCGACATCCTATTCTGCACATCACGGGCCTCACAGCTGGTTTGGCGGGTAGGGCCATTTTCAATGCATTAGATTTGATGCGAGCATATGACCAAATACCCGTAGCTGAGGCAGATATCTCTAAAACAGCCGTAAAGACTACTTTGAGTCTTTTTGAGTTCCCAAGAAGGCCGTTTGGACTTGGTAACGCCGCCCAAACTTTCCAGTATTTCCTAGATATGGCATTCAGTGTTTTGGATTTCGCTTCCGGTTATCTTGAAGGCATTCTGGTTGCCAGCTCCCCCAAGACAAAAAGTCTAAAACCTCTGCGCACTCTTTGCGGCGGCCTAGCTCAACACGAGGTAGCGGTAAACGCGAAAAAGTTAGTAATGGGTGTCGATGCCATAAAATTTCTAGGCTACAAGGTTACTCCCACAGGGATCATACCATTGCAAGACAAGGTTCAGGCTATCCTGGACTACCCAGAACCTACGTCATTTGAGCAACTACGGGGTTCCGACGGGTTGGTCAACTTCTTTCGGTGTTTCATCCCACCATGCGCTCAGTTGATGAAGCTGCCCACAGACCTGCTCAAAGTCAAAGCGAAGCAGCTGGTTTGCACAGAAACTGCATGAGAGGCATTCGATATGCCAAAGCAGGCTATCAGCAACATAGCCTCTCTACCACACCTGAAATCAACATCCCCAACTGCTTTGGTCACCGATGCATCAGACAAAGCTATGGGCGCATTACTGCAATAATACTTAGTCGATACTTGACAACCCGTTGCATTTTCCTCCAAAACATCAGAACCGGCTGAATCCAAGTATAGCCTCCTTTGCCGCGAAATCCTCACTATACACCCAGACATCCGTCACTTTAGACGAATCTTAGAGGGACATGAATTCACGGTCTGCACCGACTACAAACCGATCATTCACGCATTGTGCGCCAGCACGGACGAATATTCTCCCAGAGAGTCTAGACATCTGAATTACGTCACTTTGTTCAAAAGTGATGTACCTCACATCTCAGATGCTGATAATCCTGCGGCAGACGCACTTTCTCGCATTCCTAACCTGGGTCTCAGCCCCCCTGGGCTCGACCACTCTCCAAACCATCGTATCCGCTCAAGTAGACGATCTTGAGGTAGTGCAAATCCGTAGTACCTCATCGCCGCGGCTCCAGTCGGTTTCCATTTCTTCAGCCGAAGGATACATAATGTGTGACATATCCAGAAGCCCTCTAAGGCCGGTAGTGCCGTTAGCTTTTAGGCGATAGGTTTTCGAAACCACACACGGCTTGTCCTACACGAGTATGAAGGCCTCTACTTAACTCTTTGGTGACCGTTATGTTTGGCACAACATGAACCGTGATGTCACCGCATGGGACCGTACTTCCATCCAATGCCAACAATTGAAAGTGCATAAACACTTAAAAAGCCCATTATCAAAACTTCCAGCTGTTGACTCACGTTTCCAACACGAGTATGTCGACCTAGTAGGTCCGTTGCCTCGGTCAGAGTGTAGTATATACCTTCTTACTTGTGTAGATCGTTCCACCAGATGGCCGTTAGCAGTACCCGTGCACAAAGCAGCGGGCAAAACAGTTGCTCAGGCTTTCTTAGAACACTAGGTGGCAGCATTTGGTTCTGCAGTCGTGGTTACCACGGACGGCTGCTCACACTTCCAGGGAGCCCTCAGTGGTCTTCTACAAAGTTAAGGCACTCGTCGCATTCATGCCACTGCCTATCACCCGTCAGAAAACGGAGTGGCGACTCCAGGCAGCCTTAGCAGCTCACAAAAATTCAGACTGGTGTGAATCACTACAGCTAGTACTATAGGGTTACCGCAAAGCTCTTCAGGCCGATCTACAAAACACGTCCGCTGAACTCACATTCGGTTGCGCACTTCGACCATCTGGTGACATGGTAGCCCCAAAGTCCATCGTCACTTTTGACTACGATGGTTACGCCGCCAGGATGACGCACCGGAAGCTTAAGTCACACCTTCCCGCTGCTCGCAAACGAAACACGACGGTTTACGTACACCCATACCTACAAGACTGTGCGCAAGTTTTACTCAGAATGGAGACATGCGCTCCTCTACAATCTACCTACTATGGGCCCTAAAGGGTCCCACACCTCCTAGGGAAATCATTCGTCACCGAGCACAACGGGTAAAAGGATACGGTTACCACGGGGCCCATATAAATCATCGTTTTGGCCGAATCCTCTCCGCCCGATGTCACCCCATCGAATGCTTCAGAACCAGCTCCCGCGTCTTCGGCTTCCGATACGTCGACCGTACCAGGGCCGATGACCCAGTAGCCTGACCGTCCCGACGCAGTCCTCAACATAAAGCCGCCTCCATTAACTTCTAACCCGGACGATTTATTGAGAAACCCGTTCGCTTCGCAGATAAAGTACATTGGCTCACATGAAGAAAAAAATAGAAAAAGAAGAAATGAAGGTTTTTTGCCCACTGTTTTGGCTGTTCATTCAAGTTTGCTTCTCCACACCAAGGACATTCATCATTTCCTTTTTTGTCGCTGAACAACTTTGTCGATGTTTTGCTCACTCAACAGCGCCGAACACCATGAGTATAAGCCTCCAGTTTTAGAGGGAACTAGCACCTTTCTCAAAATCCCCTTTTGCTGTTGACAGGAACCAACCCAAGCAGCACGACCTTCACCTGAGTGTCATCTGTACGTCACTGAGTGTTATCTGTACGTCACCTGAGTGCTCCTGGCCATCCCCTGAGTGTCCCCCACAGTCCCCTAAGTGTCCCCTTTGAAACAAAATAGGGACACTCAGGGGACACTTGGATGACGCTCACCAATCTGAACACCTAAATACGTACATTATAAATAAAATCCTGCTAGTCTACAGGATAGCATAAGCACGATGGTCTAACAATAGATTTAACCATAATTCCGCACACAATATTTAGCTTCATTGATCCTCGGAGTTCAGGGAAAAAGCTGGTTTTGCAGGGAATAATTATATATTGCGCAATTGGTACATCTTTGTAACGCAGGCTCCTCAGTGCAAAATTGTCATCCAGCCATGGGTTCTTCCTGTGCATTATGCAATATCTGAAACAAAGGAAATAACATACTTGTTGATTCGCGGTAGGTCAAAATGTTGTTTTAAATTTCAATGTTGACAATCAGCTTATGAGAGAGTTCGGCAATACATGACATATTGACTCTGATCAAATCAGGACTGACGTCAACTTTTTCGGTTTGCACTGCTACATCCTGCAAAGGTAATTTAGTGATAATAACCTCAGTCGATCTGCACCTCTAAATCCTGTTGTGTCCGTAGTTAGTAGCAGAACACGCTATGGTGGCGTTGCATTTATTTGTGCGATCGTAAATGTAAAGCTCGGCGTAGCCGGCAAGTAAGCGGCAAACGGCAAGTGAGTTGGCATTAAGAGCTAAACTATATGTGCTGTCACGCGCAACAGAGTAAGACCAATCAGTACACAAGATAATCGATAAATCAAAACTGCTGGCGCTAAGATATGAATAAAGATCAAAGCAAATCCGGCGTACGTCCATTCATGATCGGTTGTCCGCGTATTGTGCGAGACTTTAACCAGACACAACAAATCCAACGTTGGAGCTTTTCGTTTATCAAATGTATTGCAGCTGAAGGAAAATTGTGCTTGGTTGTTGCATCTACAAATACATAAAGGCATGCTCACCGACAGTTAGTCTACAAACTCTTGTATTGGAAAATGATTGACGCCAGTGGACACCGTGCCTGTTTAATTTGTGCAAAACTTAGCAGAGATCAGTGTACGCATAATTTGACATACAAAATCACCGACGGTTCGAGTTCCCGTTGCAACAAGCAAATGCAACTACCAATCTCAAAGTTATAAACAATATAGGTTACCATTTGTTCGTAGAAAGTTTCATCTACCAATTTTCCATTCAACCTGTTGAACTCCCATGAGTTTCGCAAGGGGATAGTGCACTGCATCAACTGCACCGATGGACCCTCACTATGTTCAAATTTTCACAATTTAGATTTGACGTCCTCCATCGTATTTCTGCAGTTCTGCAACCCGAGTTTCAAGATCATTGATTATGGTTGCAATTATTGAATGTTACGTCTGAATTTGGACGTACACTCCAAAGATTTTCCATAAGTTATATGCTTTGAAACTCGATCTGTTACATTTTCTACTTCGTCACTGTTTCCGTTTTCCTAAAAGTAGAAAATGTAACCATCTATCTTAAACATTTACATACTGTACAAACTATCTTCCAATGTATCTAATAAAGGTTGATGTAGCCGGTATAATGGAATGCTTTGTGACTTGGGATCTGGACACTTTTTCAAAATCCATAAATACGTACGTGGTGAATACTGGATACCAAAAATAGCTGGAATCAGCTGTTGATGTCAGTCTACTCTGTTTCAGAGGCGTAGCGGCAGACATGTCTTCCAGAACCGAAAGTGGCGACAGATCGACGTCAACTGGTAGTGTTTTCGGTCGGTTGGTTTCCTCATCGGAACTCGCATCTGAAAAAAGTTCCGGTTTCCTGGAAAAGGTATTTTGTCGGCATTAGTTCGTATACCTCCTCTTTTTAGCAAAGCGAACCATCGCCGCTGTTTTGTCGGAAGACGGTAGTTCGGACAATTCTTCCAGAAGTCTTTGACAGCGGAGGGCATCGTCGAATTCATCTACAAGCAATAAACACTGAACAGGAACTTACCGAACCTTTTATGCACCTTAAAATCGTAAATAGCAGTGATTGGTGGTGATGGCTGGCCCTCTCGAACAAGTTTCTGGATTCTGCTAGTAGGGCAACGAAGCCACCTAACCTTACTGTGGCCAATCCTTCATTTTTCATTTACAATGGCAACTAAGTTATCGACTGAGAACTCGACAACGACAAACATCTGGAATGGAATAAATATAAATTACTTCCAGAGATTTACCATAAATTCGCCTGTGTGCTATATGGAATAAAACACCCTCTTGTCACTGTAAGGTAGCAATAAAACTAACTGACTACAGAAGAACATGCTTTTGGATAAAATGTGACAAAGGAATATGCCCAGTTGCCCAGAGGGAATTGGGTAGTCGAGGAAATCGTCACAGTGTTGAAAGAAATAAGCTTGCAATAGTGCTCCTTACCTTCTTTGGACGGTGGCCGGTCTGCTGTCGTTCAGTGCACTGTTATTTGTGGTTTTATTGCTATAAATTGTTGAATAAATGCCGGTCAAATGGCCATTCAGACCCCTCCATCTCACGGACTCGGAGAAGTGTTGTCTCAGAATTTTACTTTTGTGTACAGGTTGGCCTCAGCACATTGCTCCTGAGTGCTACGAAACACTTGTTCAGCAATGTGGTGTCGACCTGTCACACCGTTGCGAATAATCTGCATGTAGAACTCAAACGGAAAGGCTGAGAAGTTATCCAGTGATCCGTGAATCCGTACATCAGCTCTGATGTGCAGTCATCAGTGCACGTTGAATACTACCTCTTATTCCCCTTACAACCTCATGAGTTTCTGGACTACCCGGGCGACTGGCGTTCAGTTTAGTTCAATTTGTGGGGAGCCCACCCCGCTCTACACAAAATGTAAGTGGACATAGAAACACACATGAAGTTCCGGATAATAATGATGTCAATTCCTGTATCAAGTCTTCCAAATATTGATGCGCGTCATCAGGTTTGGGTATTCCGCGATATAGTCCAGCAATGAATACTCACGACGTGGGGTCTATGAGGCGACACCGTGTTGACCACAAGTGGTGCGACGGGGCCACGAAACAAGCTCATACCGTCGATGTGCAACTGCATATAGAAGCAGCAGCCGGCTGTGACAGGTCTACACTCCAGCTCTCATTGCAAGGTGTCACTTAGTCCAAAATGTACATATATACCGGCGCCAGCGTTTTTCTTTTGGATCCTCCTTGGTATCCCCAGCAACGACCTCGGATCCAATGGCAAATCAAGCTTTAACTGTCTCATATCTCGTATTAAAGATCCCAAATCTGCCATCAATGAGTTCATTTGTAAAGCAGCCTGCCTGGCAACATCTCCGGTTGAAGGAACAGCTGGGAAAAATAGAATTCTCAATTTAGTTACCTTCTGTGAGCATACTTATCACTTGGCTTGGTGTTGTAAATTTCATTTCTCTATTCGTGACTGAGGATTCCGTAGCATATACTGCTGATCACCAGGAGGCTTACTATTCTTGAAAGTGGTCGCAGACAAATAAGTTGACACCCATTCCTCGTTTAGTATGCACGTGTTATCCCCCTCATGTTCTCACATCTATCCAGATTTACTAAATCAGAGTGCAATACCTAACAGCGGGAGAGATCGTAGCATCTGTGACATATGGCCTTGCAACTGCTGCTGATGAGTCCCTCGTTTTTTCAGGGCTGTCAATGTCATCAATTAAATGATCTGACTCGCTACTCGTTGAGCCGGAACAGTTGCCTGAAAATTTGTAACGAACTTCATAGCAGCTAACGTTGTACATCATCGTTCCATATGCGGGATGAGTTGAAATCCCCCGTATTAACCTTGCTGACGGACATCTTCTTGCGCCTTCATCTTGTAGTTCTGGAATAGCCACGCCATTTTGGGTGGGTTCTTTTCATCTACAGACAAAGAGGTAAATGGAAATAAATCGCAATTACCCACCGAATGCCGCAAAAACCTACTAAACGCAGTGCAATGTCCAACAACGTAGCATAAGCGGCTACAACGAAAAACCACCTCCAAAAATTGGCAGCCATGATAAAAATGCAATAAACCAACAGAACATCTAAATTCATGATATACAGTTAACTGGACAGTTATTGTCAACATTTTTTATTATTACGGTTTATGACCATAGAACATTAGCTTTAGAACTCTTGTGCTCTCACCATTTCAGAGATTTCTGTATCTAGAGTCAGTTGGGGCCAAGCTATTAAATGTTCCGAAACGTGGCTCAACAGAGACTCCCGTTGGAATTTTTCTGCATTTACAGTAGATTCTCCGGTAATTGTGCAGATTTCGATTGGTTTTAGGGGTATTGCACTGATTTCATGCAACCTTCCTCTAGAGGACACTCAGGTGACGTTCGAGTTTCCTGGGCGACTGCCCTCTTGTTCTCAATCGCAGGATACACGAGTTACCGGAGAGACCGACCACAACACCCCTTCACCAAGCCAAACCTCTACTAGGTCATTCACTGGGGTGAGCGAAGAGAAAACTCCACAGACACCGTCGCCATAAGCACCGGACAATCCTACCTCCCGCGTTGAACCTACAAGGTTTTTCGGGTTGGATAACCAGCTATGACGACTCTCACCAGTGTCTCGCTTCGAGTGCCAACTATTGCTTTCTATCGCATGCAACTTTATTCCCTGTTTTGCTTTTTTATATTTCCCTCATTGGGGGACCCTTGTTTTCAATTCATTTTTACTTCAGGTAAAATGGTTTCAACCAGTTTTTTATTTTTAATTTTTAAAATAGTTCATTCATTTTGGAGTTACCTTAAACGTTTCTTTCATTGTCATGTTTTTCTGCCCGTCAGGTGACCGGAAGTCATCCACTGGCAATACCACCGAATCCGAGGACTTTGGAGCTGCGGTCCGAACCCAGTAAAGGTTTCAAAGTCACAAAGAACTGACACATTTACTTATTTCACCGAAGTTATCACGTGGGACGTACTCATTCTCTTGCCAGACTCCTCAGGCGAAGCCCTCCCTGAGGGCAGTCTTCCAGGGGAGGGCCTCTATAGTGATCAGCTGATCACACCCTGTCTGATATTTGTCTGAATCTAAGTTTCGCGCACGCGGCAACCTCAAGGGATGCTTCCGACACAATTCATCGGCTCACGCCAGCATGCGGTCTGTGTACTCAGGCACTGTGAGAATACATGCGATCTTTTCTCGTTGACTTCCTCGAGGAACGCGATCGTAGAAGCTGGAGGAGTGTGTCCTGCAACACTAGTATCGTGTCGGGAGTCGCTATTTTACGTACACGTGATCGACAGTGTTCCAATACAAACGGTTCTATACGTACCCCACTGAAGTTTACCGTCTTTTGGCAACCGTCTGAACTTTTGGCTGATTGCCCGTTTCTTAGGCCGTTCTCGGAATCCGGAGTACTAAATGCTCATCCTAATACTCTAAACGCAGGTTGTGAAAAGTAATTTCGCAGGTCAACAGGAGATCCTATTTTATGACCGTTTAGTTGTCGGTGTGAATCATCCGGAGCAGCAAAAGAAGCTATTTCTGCCGTCAGACTTTACGTTTTCCGGAGGCGCGGTCAACGTGCAAGCAGTTCGACGAAGTGTCCGAGGCAACGGTTAGACATTCCATAGCGCGCCAACTACACGTTCGTCCTCGTAAACCAGCAAATCCACGTCAAACGTTTCAACCAAAAACGGCCAAAAAGATGATTACTGAACGCAAACAAGCGCAAATGAATCGTTGCTTATCTGGAGGCCAGTGCCATCTCGGTGATGCGATATATCATTCCTTTGGTATTGCCATCAAAAATGTAACAACGGTGACCCGTATACAAAATTCCGCTCTCAACTCACGCACCAAAACGTTTAAAAATTATTCGGCTGATGAGGCTTGACATTCTGAAGTGGAATTAGGTGGCACATCGAAACAGTTAAACATACATTTGTCGTGGGGGACAAGGGGTGGTGTAGATTTGGTTGAACCAAGGCACTGAGCAATATCCACCCATGAAGAACAAGCAGGTAGGCAGGTCACTAAGAAGAAGTGCGGTCTTATGCGATTAGTCCGATAAACAAAGTTATTTTTCGTTTGCAAATGCACTATTTTGTGTTGTTCTTTTGGAACTAGTGAAGAAGTCCACATGTTTTAGGTACTGCCGCAGGTTGCTAATTGAAAAACAGGTTGTTTCTTAACTGATAACTCACAGTCAGAACAAATTAAGACGGCAAGGAAATATATCATAGGCAGTACTAAGTGTTTAACGATTCTCCTCCTCTTTTATGAGCAGTGTATTCATTTGATATGCGTATCAACATCATCACGAGTTGTAGATCCCACAAATATGCATGACACACATCCCAATTTTCGCTCGCGTTCTCAGATGTGTCACAACTTTCTACACCGTCGAAGTTAAGTAATAGTCTACGAGTACTGACCATGTTTGTTAATGAACAATATTCTTGGTAAAAATTTTGATAAAATGGCTCCAGGCTCAAAGGAATAATGGGATCTCCAGTTACTTTACGTTATGAATAAGAAGAAATTACTAAGAAGAGGCACTAATCCACCATTCATCAACTAGTCGAAGACCTCACAATACATTCGGGGTACTAGCATTATTCAGTGTGTTATTTATATCTTAATTGTTCTTCCGTAACGTATCCTGCAAATCAGAAGCAAGAATCCAACGTATTTCAACACAGTCAGACGATTATCATCCACGTTTCCTAAATCTTTGTTACATAATTGAGTTTCGAAGTTAATTGCAAACCGACTGAAGCGTGTACAGGGTTCGCCCAGAAGATACTTAGAGGCACACTTCTGTTTCACACTCATTGGTCTTCTTAATTAGCTCACAGGAAAACACGTTACAACTTCGGTACACTCTCTTTACCATGTTTACATTCTCCCTTGTTCCGTTATTGTTTCGCACCTTGGTGAACTAAGAAAAGGTAGCAACAGAATTTCTCATCAATGTTGGTGAGTAAACTTCGGTTTAACCTGTAAAATATCGTGTATTCCTTTGCCGCCGATACTAAACGTGGACTACGGCTTACTAGGAACATTTTATTAGAGAATACGCTGTTTTTTGTTTGCAAACAGACAGAATCGTCTATTTTCGTACAATAAACGTAACATACATGCCCTGTTGTTACATGGTCACTATTTGCTATGATATGGAGAAGTTAAGGCTCCTAAACACTATCTTTAACGAAACGACGCTGTGAGGTAAAGTTCATGATTATTTAGTCTAATGTGGAGTTTGTACGACCAAGGCTCTAACAAAGCTTATTGGTTTTTTAATATTATTTCGGTAAACCTTATGAACTTCGAAATTACAACTCCTTTTTGGTTGTTTCCGTGGTATCCTCCGTCAAATAAAAAAAGTTTTACGTGCCTTATCACAAGCTTTGTACTAAAAGTCGCCTATTTAACAGATTTATCAATGATTACCTGGATAAGTGTTGAATCAACGCAACGCTCAGTTAACGATAACACCTCGCATTTTCTTTTCGCATTCATTTTTCTTCAGAGCCCCTATTATGAGACACATCTGCCAATGGGTTTATTTGCGACTTATCAATTGTATGACTTTTTAAGTATGCAGATGGCGTAGCGCTTCTTCATTTCATCTGCAAATCACTAGACTTGACCTCGTTGGAAATTCTTGCATAAGTCAGGACATTTCCCCCACTGACACCTACGCGAGAACAAATGCAAAGATGTACTTTGTATTATAATCATTCTTTTCAAACCAGTGAACCATGGATCATAAACTCAGTTTCTCTTTACAGATCTAACCGGTTCAAATACTTAGGCTTTACTATTAGCTCCCATTGCCATTGATTTCCGCATATTCTTGACTACGTAAAAACGTTGACGCACACGATATTTCGAAATTCTCAAGCTGAGCTCACTGGGTCCAGATGAGCGGTGATTCTCTTCCTTGACCTATGAGTAGTAGTACTCTGCTCTCCTATAGCCCTTGGTTTAATTAGACAGGTAGTACCACAAGAAACTGGGGACTTGTGTGCGTGTCCTCGGCAGGTGTCCAGTTTAGACTTATACCCTTCCATTAACCTTTATGGAGCTGTTATAAAGTGAAGTATGAAGCAGCTATTTTGATTGACAAGGTAAAATTCAAAGAAAAAACTTCACAGTAACCTCCGTGGATGAACCATTTATTTCATTACTCATTCCAACTCAATCTGAAGTGACAACTATCCGTTCAATTCCGTCGTTTTCCAGATGTTGGTCCACTTACTGAAGTGCTCAAAATGAAGCAATGAAAAACAAAAAAATCCTTTGGTCGACAGATAAAATCTTATTGCCATACTGTACAGTAGTTTCTTGTCAAAGATATTCGAGAAAGTCGTCATACACAAACTTTTCATGCTTCACGCTACACTAATTAAAAGGAGAAAATAACAGAACGTCATTTTGCTTGACTGTCGTTCAGTTTACGATCACGAAACGAAGATAAATGCTTATGAACGATCATCCATTAACGGTTGTCACTTAGGTACTTGAACAATGTTCAGCAGTTTATTTGTTACCAGCATTGGTAGTTCGTGCACAATTTCCGTAAACATACAAGACAGCCTTGAAGTGTGATACGTAACCAACTGATTGCGATATAAAGCGTAATCACATAATTACTTATATTTTCATGTAAAGCAAATGCAGTCCTCAGCTCTTTAGGCAGCCGATTAATCCATCTCAAATGCGTCCGCGTACTCCCTCCCTTTAGTGATTATTCTGATACTAATTCAACAGAACATCCGTGAATACAAGGAGGTCAATGCTCTTGAAACTATTACAACATTTACTCTCACAACAACTGTATTGTTGTGCACCCCACTGGGCATTGACGACCGCATTATCAACGTGTAAATCCTACTGTTATCAAGGCCCCATGTATATGGTGGGTTGCAACAGTGTATCGGTCATAAGTATCAGTTGAGCCGACATTACCATTGGTCGCCGTAGCTTCCAGCACAGCGTGTTTTTCTTTTACTACTTAAGCAACCAACCGGGTTGCCGTGGGGCGACGGTCGGTGAGATGCTGGCTTTTAATTTTTTTTTTGATGGCGTAATAACCTACTTTGTGCTAGCAAATGCCAATCGTTCAGTGAGAAGAAGCTATCCCCTCTCCCACAGGGGACACCGAAGACCCAGACTGAAATGGTACCGTTTTTGTCACTTCAAAACTTTTGGTCACGCGTGATAATTCCCATGAAGAGTTTCCTGCTCAGTCCAAAGAAGCCATCTGTAGAGCTTTGTTTTTCGGAATGACAAGGGACTCAATGGGCAACATTTCTTTTTAGAAATTTTAACAGCGGAGGAGAATATAACCAAGATGGCTAGCGTTAGTATTTCACACTTTCATTTTACACCACGATCTGACCAATCAGAGGACGCGGGGGCATTTGATTGGTCTGTTTCTTCAAGGTGAAAATGACCTGCGTACATATTTCTCGTCCAATGTTGGTGATCATGCGAATAAGACCTAGTGCGTCCCCGCAATTCAAGGCATCTGATCACCTAGTCATCTGGTATGGTGCAACTAGGCCGCACGAAAATGGTGATGGAATGTCCATCTGGACCATATCTGATAAACCACTACACATAAGCACGTCTGTCGAAAGCCTCACGTCGGATCGTTTGATAACGTGCCTGCGTTGATCGTATCTGAGTGACAGCGGAGTCGTGTTCGTTTTTATCTAAATAGGCCGGCTGCAAATGTCAAATAATCTAGGAACCGACAAACCAGACATTGGTCTTTTGAAATCGATTTGCCAAACACTTTGCTTCTAGGAACTTCTTTATGAAATTGCCAACGCATTTCCGAGAGGGAAAAGTAGACTGTTTTCGCTTTTAACAGTACAAAATCCAACTGTTTCCCCGACGCTTTGTCTCGTTTCATAAAACAATTCCAAAAACTTCCATAGGTTTGTATACTCTTAACCCCACCCTTGAGTAGTGAATCACGTCGGGCTACTTTTATTCTACCATTCTGAGCTGGCCAAATTGAGTTAGGTGTCCCATAACGGAGTTCGGTGGTCAATCACATTCGATGTTACCTTCGGTAACGCACATTATCAGATCTCATCAACACCACCGAAAAATTCTGAATCTAAATAAATTGAAAAATGACTGGAATTTGGACGTCTAGGCTTTTATCGAAAGTCGAATTGACTTGAGCGGCATTCGAATAAAGTTACTAGGTCAATTTTGCAACTCCTAAAGGTGAAATGATCTGTGTGTGTGTGTGTGTGTGTGTGTGTGTGTGTGTGTGTGTGTGTGTGTGCGTGTGTGTGTGCTAGAAAGAGGTTTTCCTCATCCAACCATACGATAAGCGGGCCGACATTTTCGGTGCTCATGGATCGTTTTGTGGGTAGAACGCATATAGGTTTGGGGACGCTGTGGTACCATGGAGAGTTTCCAGCCTCTGAGTGACTGTAGTTAATCAGTGGTCCAAACTCTGTTTTCTGTCCATTACTGATTTAGCAGGGAAAACGGTGCATAAATGTTTATCGAACTAAAGCTCAGACCAATCCCACAAATTCCCGTCAGAATCTGAATGCAACAACAACTGGGTAGAAGCCGACTTAGCAACAGGGCAAATATAGAAAATCAACGGAGGCTGAGTTCACTGGGATAATTGTTTTTTTAATAGGACTGCCAATAAATGCTTGTATTCACGTCCCCTTCGTGCATTCAATTTCTTTCCTAACAAAAGGAGGAATTATTCAGGAACTGAGGTAACAAATTTATCAAAAATATCTGAGTAGCTAAACGGTTTTGCGTGCAGTAGAGAACAGGAGCATGGTAACAGCCGGAAAAGATTTTTGAATTTAGCGACGGTTTGAATTATTTTGACTGGATTCTTGTTAATTATGTAGGATGTCGTAAGCTAAGAACAGAGTTGGGGTGCTCTGCCGGTTTTCACTAGGCTACGTGTATCATGTATAGTTCCTTGGGATGTGGAATTTAGCTTTCCTTATCATCGATAGTAAGAAGTGTGAACGGAAATTCACGTGCTTTCCTCCAAACCGGAAAACGTCACTCCATTTTCCATTAGCAACGAGGGAAAGCAGTAACTGGCGCCAAAATCTAGCCATCTTGAAAGAGGAGCAGTGTTTCATTTGAGATAAGTAGAGTAAGAAATCAATTTGGGATTCTTTATAAGAGCATGAAGGAAAACAAATTCATTGGACAAAAATTCGGTATGCCTTATGGCTGCTAATTTGCTATTTCGACCCCTCAGAATGGTGCAACATTTAAGCAAATCTCATTAATTTCAAACAGGTCATC
Source organism: Fasciola hepatica (assembly GCA_948099385.1). NCBI lineage: Eukaryota > Metazoa > Platyhelminthes > Trematoda > Plagiorchiida > Fasciolidae > Fasciola > Fasciola hepatica. The sequence goes on from CANUEZ040000182.1 coordinate 19,117,242, forward strand.
TTCAAGTTACAGTAAAAGTCTGATTATTCATGTAGTATGCTAGTCAGTCTCTAGGAATACACTACATCAATAAAAAATCAAGCTAAGACTAAAGTGGTAGACGAAGGAGAGCGAAGCAGTGTGGTTAGGAAAACAGGCAGAAATTGCAGGCAAAATGGAATGAAATAAAATGAATGGTACAAAACGAATTCACGGATGTTCGCAATTCTGACAGTAGAAAAAACAGGCACCAAATGCCAAATGTCGAACTACGTCTTCGGTTCAGTTCCGTTTACCGTTCAGGATCTGACTGTAGTTTGTCATCACAGAATAATAAGTGAAAAAGTTAACAAAAGAATAAACAATACAATTTAGGGCTACAAGAGTTTTGGTTGGAAAATGTGTTCAGAAAAAAGAACCATTTGATATTCGGCTGGTCTTGTTTTGCTTAATCGTCATTGCCGTAATTACAACTGTGATAATAGCACTACATTTAGTAATCGGAGAATAGATGTCTAATTATCCTAATCCGTTGTCCATTTTCTTTCTAGTTGCCCAATCTGCAAAGTGGCGGTGATATCCCGTCTCAGCAGTGGAGCCTGTGCCCAGCTCTTTGTTTTCATGAGGATATGCGATAACAAGCTTAGCTCTGTTACTTTAAAAATCCCATATGCTCTCTACTACCTGCATGCTGTATTCACAATCCAACCAGAATAACCTCAAGGGAAAGGTTGGTAAACGATTTAAGACATTCACATAATGATCAGTTATTTCACTGTGACTGACGGGAAGAATACTATCAGCCGCTCAGCAAGTTCTACTAAATAATTCCTAGTAAGTTCGACTCAGTCTTATTTCACTGTGTAACAACCCTAGCAGCTGCTTATAACACGTGAGCTGACTGCCTAAAACCACGGTTTTTGTAAAGTAGTGAAACGTCCTATTTTCATTTGGGCGAACCAGTACTAGTGGTTCCTGATGTGCTAATATTTCATTGGGTACAACATGACATTCGCATTTCCTAATAATAATACACTGATCATTCACATCAACACTTGAGATAATCATAACCAAGATTTCAAATAAGATCGGCTACTGTTTCGTGGGCTTTTCTCAAGTTTCGAGTAGTGTCAGTCCTCAGTACACAAGTGAACTAGAAAGATAAAAAAAGATATTCCCTTCGCTTTCTTTTCCGTTTATCATACAACAAATTATGACAGTTCAGTGTTATTGAACATTTTCTTCATAATTGATACAAGTGCTAACCAAAACAGATGGGTCTCTTTAGTATTAATTCAATGACATTTCCGTGCGTCAGTCAATAAACAGAATGACGTTACCATTACAAGTAAGATAACTGTTTGATATGTAATTGTATAATGTAGTACGAATTTAGATTTTGGATATATAACTATGTCCACTCCTTCGTCATGTTCTTTGTTATCCGGAAAGTGATTCACTTGCTTTGCCATCTGTTCCACCATAGTTCACTGAAGTTTGCAACACTTTGGATGGAATACACCCGAAGGGGTTTTCAGAATTCGCGTGGACCGTCGGTTTGTTTTCGCTATCTTATTTATTATCGAAATACACCTCGTTTAGATCGATCACATTTTACCAAGAAAAGAACTTGTCACTTGGATCGGTATTTCCTGACGCACCTGACTGTTAGCTGTTCCAAATACGAGACCAGCTAACCAGATAAGTGTGTCGCATAATAGAGATTGGTAACAGTCTTACCTATCTTATTCTTCCTTCTTTTGATGGAAAATGCTCGGCATATAATTAAAATGCACTGTGAATAATGCGGAGGAGGTTATGGGTAGACATGTTTGTTAATATAGTAATGTCAATAATCGTGAAATATCTTATGATGGAGGTGAGCTGCTTAAATCCCCTGTATGCTAGAGATGATAATGCGTTCCGTTCACAGGATTTACAAAATCTTTAAATTACTCCAACTGTTTAATTTACTGAGGATAATTATTTGAATCCTTGCAATTAGGGAATAACAATTCTCGTGCTCCCAATAATAGCTAAAGTTTACGTGGATGTTGGCTTAAATCAAAAAAATAAAATCCTACTTTTTAACTCCAAGTTTTGTGTAGCCTTCGTTATTGTATAATAAAAGAAGGGCGATCAAACACAGTATGAAGTATTTCATCAGAGGCCCAGCGATATTTACGAATAATGGTGTTAGCAGTAAATAGCACCTGTTATTAATATCCTGCGACATTACAATTGCAGTGAAGACTGTCACTCATCTCTGTTGCTTGCATTCCAGGAATAAGAAGGTAATCCAGCAATTTTTACCGAGATCGTCACTTCACTGTGACAATTTAAAAACTAGATGTGATCAAATGGTGACTAATATATATATATATATATATATATATATATATATATATAATATCTCTTTTGAACTCAAATGAAATTGTTTGGAATCAGGGAGTTCTTTTTCCTAGAACTAGTGGGACAACTCAAAACATAAAGAATAGTGATCATGCTGAAATTCTTGGCTATCTTTAAGATCTAAAATGAGATAACTCATGGAGCACTGAAGAACGGTGAGTGGATTGCTAAGAGGGGAAGGATGAAGATTAAGCTGGATAATTATGATATTTTTCCGATGGTTTTCTCTTCACGTGATAGATCATCAAAAGATGATTCTAAAAATTTATTCTTCAAATAAAGTATCATTAGAACATTCGAATAACGAAACTCTTTGAAAATATCTGTCATCTCCAGACATAGACACAGTGACTGTTTCAGAAATAATTAAATAATGATATAGTAGTCACTGCTAATTCTATTTTTACATCGCTTTTCTGCGGCGTCATCATAAGGGTGGCCAAAACTGAAGAACTCACGAACGCAAATATCCCATCACAGACCAAGTTGTCCGTTGCTTCCTTTACTGCTTCACTTAGTCCATGAGAAATGGTGGAAAGTTTGACAAAACTTAAGGAACCAACGGATTCACAACTCAGTGGAGTCATTTTCAAGCCTCCAGAGGATTTTGCACAAAAAAGTACTATTTTCTTAAGACGAGACTGACGAGAATCAGATGGATTGAATAAGGATGCACGCATGCTGTTGATACCATACAAATCGATGACAGGAATACTGCAGTCAGCAAATTGTAAAGAGTCGTCATCAGTTAGGTTCATTTCGAACTATCCAAATACAGATACAGTAATAACTTTGACCGCAGTGACGGTGGGTTGCCGTTGTACCGTAGTTCAAGGCTTTGAAAAACCATGTTAAAAAGAACACCTCCGGTGTGCATTACGCAAAAATATCTGGTACTGTTGATCCCAATAAATCTAACGGAAAGGCGACGGCACTGGTGAGAACCTGAGCTGACTAACGTTATGAACTAGAGTGTGAAGAAATCCAGTTATTGCTGAGATTGTGTTTCTCTGAATATTTTTAGTTTCTCATAAATACAAATCAGATGAGACCAATATTAGTATATTTACCATGAAGCCAGCGGGTTTGTTACCGATGTCTTCTGTTACAAATCTTACAAGTTTTTGAATGTTGAGAGTTCACGCGACTGGTTGCCATTGTTGGATAGGTAACACATGATGGTTTCAAAATCTGAATATTACTTGTACAGCGTTGTTGACGCCAACATACTTTTCAACGAATCCGACTGGCAAAAACGTACACTCGCAAGAGAGGCTTAGGATTAGGCTCACGTTTATGAAATCTGTCGTGGCAAACAAGCTGTCGCACTTTTACAAGTTGTTTCACAAAGTTTCACTTAAACCGCAAAATAATTTCTCAAGTGGGCTGCTTTTCCGACTTCAACGAGTGAAATTTATGCTTTTCGGCTGATACAGGATCTACAAGCAGGAAGAATTTTATAAACCCATATTTCAGCGTAGCTTATGGTACGGATATAGAGATCGTTGATCAGGTCAAAGTCTTGACCAAAAAACAAATGCCTCTCACGGAAACTGCCAAAACGTTTGCAGCTTTCTTTACTGAGTCCACTATTTTTCATGTGGGGAAAAACATTTCATATATTACTTGAGGTGCCTGTCATGATCACAAATGAATTGCGAACGTGCTTGTTTACCTACATTACATATTGCTTGTAGGTTTATTACTTCTTCTGAGCATAATTCGAACTCATTTCCCTAATCCCGTGTTATGTTTCTCGAAAGAATTCTAGTTCGAGGTTGGATCTTGCTGCATGTTCCCAGTGCATTACGTATTTTTAACTTTATCCCAGTTTATAACAAGTATTTAAATTACCGAGCGATATTATTAATTTTGAGCTTCACCAGATTACAAGAATTCAGAAAGAATAATTAATCTCGAAACCAGTAGCGTTCCGCCGTAATGCCTCGGGATTTCATAACATACAGAAAGTGCGTAACTTTTCTCAAACCCAGGACAAGGATTCGACCAAGAAAAAGAAATAGCTTCGGGTCAAATAGGAGCAGATTAAAAATAAGAAATTGCAGAATTCGAGCAAGTGCACTCACAAGGTGTGACCATACCAGACAATTACCACAAAAACTAAAACTGCTTCACCAATTTCGGTTTTCTTGACCTGCATGAACACCACCAATTTGGGCTGTCCAAAATTGTTCGCAGTTCGTCTGATCCCGTCCTATTGAAATGAGTCATGGGCTCTTGTATCAGCGACATCTTCGATCCGCTGAAAATCGGTTAGTATATATGAGGTCCCAACTTCACATTTATGTCACCAGCCGCAAAGGAATCTTTTGCATCGATTTCACTCTAAGGAACACATTAGACAGTTTATTACTGCGCAACCGCATCCTCACTGTCAAGTATTTTGCTCTTGCCCACGACTGACCTTACTTTTGTTGACAACGGTTTGCTGAGGTTATCTCCAACAGACTTTACCATCTTCCTAACATCGGTTATCGCTAATGTCATTTAACCTGACAATTCTTTCAGATGTATGCACAATGGCAAGTTCAAAATAAAAGTTTTCTAAGAACAATATCAAAGTAGATGCTCAATTTTACAGATGACACACACCAGTGTTGAACACAGCCTGAAATTCTGCTGATTCAAGTGCAGCCTAACTCAGCGAAATTCGTTTCACTCGAGGTCTATTCTTAATAACTAGCCTTTGATTCCGAACACCACCTATCCCAGGAATTCTGCTGTGAATCAAATGCAATGCCTCTTCTTCGGTTTCATGAGTCAAATGATTCGAATGGTGGTATGGTCTGTCAGTTTCTTCCGAAACATGAAGAGAGTTTGGGAACCAGTAACACTGGAGCTACAGATTCATTCATTGAATACTGAACCTACGCGGTGCTTCTAATAGACTACAGCACTTTAATTAGCTTAAGAGCCTTGAGCCACAGTTTGAGAGCCATTCGTCGGCTCCTCTTGGGAAGGATATCCTGTACCTTGTGTGAATAGTGGAATATCGGATATTTTAACTTAGGCTTCCAAGCAGATGTATTAGAGAGGATTTAAACTCCAGAAAGTGGTGCAAATAGGATTTTCGGGCCAAAGCCAACATGATACCGACTTCAAGCCTAGAAAGACTGCAAAACCAAAAGGTACGGCATGCGCGTATAGAAACATTCAATTGCTATGTCACACGGTTGTCAATTTACGATGTCGGCAAAGCCTAGACACGTGGTTTAACTTATCTGAGCAGGACTTGATCAGGTGAGTTTGATATATATACAAAAGTCCTAATTAGGTGAAGGAATGTATGCACCACACTGAAAGGCGTACAATAATGTAACAACTAACCACTGGTTATTAAATAGCTCTAGGTCGTCCGGTCGGTTTCAAATTACCATACTAATGTGAGGATGAGCAACCACATCGTTCGTAAAACGAACAAGACAGAAAAAAGAAGCCCACCGAGTAAGTGACAAAGGAGATCGAAAAAACCATTTGAATCTAGAGAATGAAAATCCTATAGGCAGAAAAAAACTTAAAAAAATGGAAATTGCAGAAAAGTTACACAATGCGCCAGATACGAAGAAGATTTGAAACTTATATCTCAACATCTCGGAATAAACAATAAAACATGCAGAGGCATTTCAAAAAACTGGGTTTAAACAAGACCTCTGAAAAGGTAAGTTTACGGATAAAATTGTGGCTAGGCTATGCTACACTGTGGACGAGAATCCTTCAATAACTCACTCGGATTATAACAATGTTTCAGTCTGAAACTTTCGGGTTGACCTTTAGTTTGATCTATATTGATCGACTCCTGAATAACTACGGTTCAGTCTCAGTTTATCCAGTCTTTAACCTCTCAATTCTACGCTCTGGTTTCCGTCTCTACCTTCCAGTATCGTCAAGCAAAACAGGAAAGAATAGGAGCATGGAGTGAAAAACAGCCCAAAATAATTAAAGTAAAAGCTGAAATCAAGAAGATAAAGAAAGTGTTTGAATGCAGCTACGCCACTGGCTGCGACACCTAGCCATATCACTCGATGTCTCCAACCGTTTGCTAGGTGGGTCACGTGGACCTCACCCTGAAAGTCGAACACGTCGTACTTGGCCAAGCCCACTGGTAAAGGTTTTCATAACTTTCGCCATATAACGGACTGATCATCTCGACCTATATTCCAACCACTAACCACCTCGGAGAACAGCATAAGGCCAGGAACTCTATGGGTGGGCATGAGTAGCACTTCCCAACCATCTTAATCTGTTTAGATTCGGCAAATGATTCAGAGACTGACCTCTGGTTCTCAACACTTCACGCCTATCCTCAGCATCGAAGACAGGGTTTTCCCACTATATTCGGGTAAAGCTGCGGAGACATCGGTGCTCGAACACCGACAGTCTTCTTCTGTGTTCTGTCTTCATCGGCCAGGTTTTTGAACCGTATGAATGAACTGACCTAACCGCTATGATGAATACTCGACCTTTGACAAGCAGTCGAGTATCACATCGACACCACAGATAAATGAGGTTAGAAAAAGCCAAACGCGCCTTCTGTATGCACAGTGATGCTTAATCTGACATCTGTCCACCTAGTGAAATGTAACTACCCAGGTTACAAACCCATCTACTTCGGCTAGAGCTTCCTTCGCCAACGCAAGGTTTCGCGTAGCGCCAACTCACTCGTGCAGCATTTTAAACTTTGAATGTGCGAAACGTATCCCAAACATTGCTACACTGTTGTTTAAACTAAGACAGCTTGCAACATACTTGGATCTTCACTCAGAAGAATAATATAGCTGGCTTGTTCCAAGTAAGACAGTTTACTGCCTGATCAAAGATCGAGGCCACCATCCTCACACGTTGATAGGACTATCTCAAGAATCGATTCAATTGCAAAAACGAAAAAAAGAAGAAACAGGGTAGCCCAGGAGGATATCACTTCTCTTGATAAACTCGGGTGAATGATCATCATAAGCACGATGTCAGCTTTGACTATTTGCATACAAGCATTGGGAAGGAAAAACAAATTTCTCCGGCATACCCTTCAGTCAGAAACAGCATTAAAGAATTGTGCGGATAGAAAACCATGTAATAAACTTGTAATAAAATAAATGTGCAAATCTGAATAACTTTGCATGCATTTCGAGACATGGGGTGCTACATTAGGAATGTGAAGGAAAAATAAACAATCAGGTTATAAATGGATTATTGAATGCGGGGTCCTTTAAGGTGAACACGGAACAGCCCAATACCCAGGTAGTATTAATTTCTGGTGGTGCTGCTATACATCGACGGGCATCTTAAGCACTTTTGGCCATCAGAAATTCTTTGCCTTTTCTTCCTCCATAATGTACACATTTCAATCCCATTGAGGAAGCATTTAGTTGTTTCAGAAGTTGGGTAAAGATTTTATCGGAAGAGAACAGAAAAGCTCATAAGGTTACTAGAAGGACAGTCCGTCAGGGTATGGAGGTTTCTTTTACTGCTAGAAATTAACCATAAACCCGTTCACGGTATCATAACTACTGCATGTGCATCCCACGATAGGGAAAACTCACATCCATACAACCACTCAAAGATCTTTTAGATTTACCATTGTTTTTTACAAAATACATGGTATAGTTTACATTCCTACGTAGAGTTCGGTTTTCGTTGGTGGAAGGCTCTTGAACTGCAGCTTTTGACTCTTGACCTGCGGAAAATACTGTAGCATTATAGGCTGCCATTCCGAAAGTGCTTTGTGCTGTTATCCTGGTGCTACTTTTGATAGTGTGAATGAACAGACAGTGTAGTGCGGTCACCCAGATGACGGTGGCATCCTATCGGCTGCTTAAGCTCCAAAGCACAGATATGTCCGCACAGTTTGCTTACGACTTCATTAGTAGAGAACACCAAGGGGAAAGATTTTTTATCTGAACTCGAGGTAAGACAGAAATTCTCCATGGTCTTTTTCGCCAGTTCGGCAACAAAAGCAAAACGTATATTTGGTGGCAATTTCTACAATTGTCGCATTAAATTTAGTTTACGAATTTAATTCTTATGCTCAACGGCATCTTTTGAGGAAAAAAGTCGAAAGCTTTTGCTCTCTCTTCCTTGAATCTATCCCAGGTCAACAGGACCAATAATCTTGGACAACACATCATTAGGTGACAAAGTACACAGGAAATCGCTCAATCCAACTTATTCGTTGAGCGATGCCGATCTAGTAGAAATTAATCTTAGATTACAGTCATTCGTCCATGGGACTATTACCCTTATGTTACTCTGTGTTAAAATGGACACATAAAACTAAAAGTTATAGCTGTCATTGAATTATTAAGTCCTATCATCATAAAAAAGAAGTTCAAAGTGATCTAGGCCTTTCTGTTGACATGTACCACCCGCTTATGTTGAACGAAGATGGAATATTGCAGTACTGTCTCGTGATGCAAATTTTCAAGGATTGTTGGACATTCGTCCATTCTGAGGCCCGATTTCTATAAGCATATAACATTGTACTTCATTGGTTTGTTTTAGAAAAAATGTCCACACTTATATTCCTCATACTCTATTCATTTGAGTGCATTATCTAAATTCAGCTGACGGCTAACTAGTCTGCTTCAGTCGTATTATGTCAAAAGGCTGTCAAACGATAAGGTCCAAACCGACCAAATTTTTCAATGTCAACAGCTATCCACGAGTACCTGATGAAGCAACAATATAAACGCGTTTGTACGGACTCTGGCGTGAACTGAGAATCGCCTAACGACAACATGAACAAGTACAACCTAAGTAGTGAAAACTATTGGTGCGCATACGACTGTTACGGTGCACTTGAAAAACAAGGTAAAACTACCTGCAAGCTTCGGGACTCAGCGCGGAGCTTGGCATCCTTGTGAGAATTATTTGACCAGCTGTTTAGTTACTTCATCCTGGGCAGCGGTCACTAAATAATAGATATAGTTCACCAAACGACCTCCAGAGTCTACTAATTGATCTTCAGGAACTATTAGAGGATCTGAAACCTGTAGAACGTGGCACAACTTATGTGCGGCTAACCAAGCACCACGTCTGCTGACAAAGTGGTATCAAATGCAAGTATTACTGCCTGTTCAACGAAACATCTAAGGTTTCGTTCACCGGATCGCATCAGAGCTGATGACCACCACACTGTCGCTCACATAAACGGTGAATTCAAGTTGAGTTCAGTAAATAGTTTTACCTCACACTTGCTTAAAACATCACCGTTGACGTATGGGCAAAACATATATTGTACAACCATGATCGATATTTTTTGGTGATTTGTAACACAGTAACGTTTCAGTCCAAACAAAAGGGTAACAGCACACAATGAAAGAAAAAAAGAGGAAATTCACTTTCAAAGCCAAAGTGACTTGTTTTGAAATATGTCCGTGAGTAAATTAGAAGCAGGAACAGAGAGTGCTTCCCGGCGAATCTGCAACAAAAAGTGAATTCTTCTAGTTGATTGTAGCACCAAGAGTGTTACCGGGGTGAATTTTCTCATTACATCGTAGACCAACACGAATTAAAATGCAACGTATTAGGACCGTATGATAAATTCACGTAGATGTACAAATCAACATAGTTCTATATCGAGAAATGCTTTATTTTTCGCTTGACAAACAGAATAATCAGACAGCTATCAGTACTACTCTTATATATTACAAATACGATCTGCATTTGGTTACTGCTAAAAAACGGACCTGTTTTTTAGGCGGAATTATACCATTCAGGTATAATCATCGCGAGACAATCAGCTTTTGTGGAAGTAGTCAGCGATTGCACAGTGAAGCAGAACCCAAACGGATATTGAAAAGACTACTCGTGAAAAAGCTCTTGTGTCAGGTTTCTTCTCAGACCGATTGCCCTCAAGTGCGTGGTTCGCGGAATGTAGAATCGACCACGAATGTAGTGTTACCAGGTCTAGGAGTCGTTGACTCAGACTCAGGAGCTTTGTGAAATAGAATACCAATAGGCAGCTGTATTATAACACTTCAGTAGGAGTAAGTTGGGATATTAAGCTCTCATTGTATTACTTTTGCTAATTCTAACAAAGAAAGTATTTTGGTTTTGACACTGTTTTTATGGTTTGCTTAGATAAGATGTGACATCTGATATCCTAAAAATGAGTTTTGAAACTGAGTTTACTTTCCCAGGTGAAGTATTTACCGTATTGTCATAAAAAACAGTAATTTCACATAACTTTGAGATCCAGAAACATTTTGCATGGAAGTTCAACGAGAGCCCACTGGCGCACGTGGAAACGATCAAAAAACTTTGGCATTCCGTGAAAATTTCGACTACTGGGAAATCGAAATACATTTTTTTCACTCACCCAAGTGCGGCCATCCTAGAGTAGAAGGTTGTAATAGTTTTAACCTCAGTTCCAGATGGACCATTTGTACAACAATGAAAGCTTGAAAAATTTTACTCATCACAAATGAATCTGAATTCAAATAACTAAAGTGCATCGAAGTTGTGTGTGGCGCAAGCTTGGCCACGTTAAACTTTTACTGATTTCAATTCGGCTGATTGAAGAAGACATTTCTGTCATCCAAGATTTTGTCTCAGTTCCATCAGGGAAAGCATGTCAAAATTTAGTGTAAATGAGTGACGCCGTCAGACATTTGAGGATGACGTCAGACAATGAATAAGCGAGCGGCTCGCGTTTGTCAGCCAAAACTGAATTGAACAATAAAAGGGTAAATGTTAAATCGTAAAACAGGCGCCTTAACTGTCCATCTTACTACGGTCTTTCACAGGATTTCAAGGAAAGAGCAAAAAATAACATTCTTCTGCTTATAAGTATATGATAATTTGATGGAGAGTTCAGCGACACGTGTGGTCAGTTCAGGATATGTCTGTTCATCCAGTATGAAGTGCGCAACATCCGTGATAACCGCATACATGGTGAAAGCACACACGTGATCAACTGACATGTTCTTGTTCACGTTATGCGTCGTTTTCCTTTACTTTCCAACGTCTTCACTAATGAAGCAATAAAAATATGTCATCGATGAAGTTCAAAGTGCACTTCTTACCTAACAAACAGTTCGATTGAGAAAATCTCTGTCTATGGGTAGTAATGTCTCAGTTACCAATTTGTGTAAACGCATATCCTTTATGTCGTTCGGAATCATACAGTGAGACATGATTCATTTATTCCCACTAGAAACAGAAAACCACTTTTTTATGCACCCAATGAAACTGACGGGTTATACTGGATTTCAAAGGGGCCTGCAACTTCGGCTGGGGGACACTTCACTGGAAGTACCCACAGTGTAACCAAACAATTCCAAATCCCGTAGTCAAGCTATTAGTTTGTAAATGCGAACTGCTGGGGTGGGGAAAACAGCCACTGCGGGATGGATATTTTCAAATTACAGTATCCCAGAATTCTGACTCCGTTATACGCCAATATTGGAACTATTGGCTGTCAAACAGAGTGTCCAAAAATTGAAATATATAATTAAGCTTTTACCAGTGGTCAACCAGCAATGTTTTTGAATGAATTTTGAATTAATGTCAGCTTACGCTGGATTCACTGGGAGTCTCTCCAGCCTTAAATGACTCTTTAAACAGAACTCAATCTTAACGCCGTACTAAAAATCTATTTTTACGTTTTTCTAATGCAAACAAAAGTCGGCAGTGTATCTTTCCAAATCACTTCTGAAGCAAGCAAGCAGGGTAAGTTACATACTAGTGAATATTTCAGCTCTCCATGTTGAACTACTTCACGCTATCATCAGTTGGAACCAATTGATATTCCTCACAAAAATCACCGATGTTTGTGATTCTGAGTCACAAGTTATGTGTTTTTTCGGTATGATTCCACTGCAGAACCAAAACTACATATTACTTTGCTGATCGGCCAACTTTCTAGTAATTTATCTTACTTTATGGATCAGTCACTAAATATCCTCTTACCAGCTGAAAGTCATACGAAAGTCCACGTTTGTATTCAGTTAAATTCACTTCGTACTCTGGATTCAGAAAAAGGTCAGCCTATTACTTCTCTGACCAACAGTCATCATATGTGACCACGAACCAGGTTTGATGCAGTTGTGAATGATGTGATTAGGGATGCGTTTATTTTCGGCCTCATTCCGACGAGGTTTCCATTGAAGACTCGCTTGGATATAGGTGTGAAAACGAGGTAAATTGGATTGACCAATAGTAATTATCTTGTTATTCTCCCGTATTCTGGTGTCAGTTCAGCGTCTAAAATACCAGCACACAAGAAGATTACATAGCACATTTTTTGTTTATCAAGCAGACTTCATTGGAACCACGGGACATTTCGTTTAGAATAAATTGAAGATCTGCAACTGGACAAATGTTTCGTGTACTTGGCTTTATTTCTGGTGGAATATGGACAGCTAACTTTCAGCTGCTTCCTCCAAATATCCATCTGGATAATTCTGATCACTGCTGTTGTATGCTCAGTTACAAACACAAGCAGTGATTGATAAACACCCCAGACCGAGCTGCGATGACCTTCGTAGCATTACAGTGAGCTTATACCAATGCATTATGGATGCCACACAGTTGAGATTTACATTGTTCTCCATTGTGTGCAGCTGAAATAATAGGTGGCGGTAAGTCGATGCACAGCCTGACTTCACTGGAGGTTCGGTCAGTGATTGGTGGACCTATAGCTCAGTGCAGACAAGACAAGAACAAATTTCACGAGGTTTTAAATAAGTTAAATTCGAGGAATCAATTAGTCTACTGAACACATTCAGAATTTCAGATGAGTGGGAGATACGGTGATCAAGTTGTGACTCACCGACATTGTGATGTGGACAGTAACCTATGTGTAGTGCGAGGAATACAAGAACGGGAGTAGTTTGAAAAGAACTTCATAAAAAATCCTAAGGCAAAAGAACTAGGTGTTGCTCAATGTTGGCTTGGGTTCTGTGGGAACCATCACTCACCAGGATAATACAAACTTTATACTGAAAAAGTCTTGCACAGATATTAATGAACCACAAGATGAAGGCTGAAACTGGCCGGGATGTGTTATTTTTATCATTACAGATAGCTCGACTTTATGGTAAATTTGTCCGGACCATACATAAATCCCGTGCTTACGTTGTTCTAAACTACCTGTTGAAGGCAATGAGTCTCACTGACCGGTGAGGGTCCTTGTGGACATAGCCTATCAAAAAAGAAGTTCTCTGAAAAGCTAACTTTTGGGCTGTTTTACTCTAGTTTTATTTACTGAAATCCATCCTGAGTTGACTACTGGGTTTCATATGGCTTATTTTCTTGTCAAATTCTTGTGCTGTGATTCATCCTTACCAACAAAGTTAACAAGTATAATGTCTGACTTTATCGAGGCTCAGTTTCTTATAGTTTAACTGTTTACTATTCATTGTGTTACCAAACTGAGTGAAGCACATAGTAAAACTGGGTGGATTATCCTATAATTTTTATAATTCAAATGACATTATTTGTGTGAACTGCTAATAGTGCGTTGATTGATTTACCAACATCCTCCTAGGAAATGCTTTAGCGAAGTAGCAACTTAGATGTTTTGAAATGATGGATTACTTCGATGAAATGTGCACTTCATTTATGGCCTGGCGGTTCACTAGTTCTAGTGAGAAGACTCCTCATGCTTCGAACCATCTCGATTTGTTGGTACGAAAAGAATCGTTCATATAAAGTGTGTAGTCATCAAAACCAAAACATTACACGAAAATTTGTTGGTTCACTGATATTCCTATACAGCCTATCCAGTTGCACCTCGATTGGTTTATTCGGCTCCGGTTGGTTCGGAAAAATATTAGCCGCTGGTTGGTCCACCAACTTGTTTGGCTGGCTTCACTCCTATCTGCTATTTCGGACAGCCGATTATGTGATATCTGCTTTGTTGACGTTAAATTCGTACTTGATTCCAATCGGGTGCCAGCATACCGTCTATCGACGACGTGTGTGCCAATATCCTCACAGTCAATGTCAGGAGGACGCTGATGTGATCAAAGCCCCATTGGTTCAATGTCAAGGCTCGAATTAGGATTTACCATTACCATCAGAAAGGCTGAAAAATGTCGCATGATTCTAGCAGAATTTATTTACATCTTGATCATATACTTTCGTTACCGAAGACCGCAACAGTTTTCTTTCTGCCTGAAAACACCACTCAGTGAGTCTTGAACATTTTATGAAATTTCAGACGAAGCTTATCACAAACGGTATAGGTTTTTGATACAGCGCAAAGTGCAAAGTATGATTTTCTTGAATTTTTCCTCTTTACGCATGCACTCTATTTAAAATCCACACCCAAATTTAGACAGGAATCAAACCTTTTACCAGTAATTTTTACTTTCTTTCTGGACGGAGCACTTACATTTATAGGGTTTTTCACACTTCACTCAACATTATTTTGGGAATTTATTTTTATTGTCCGTTATTTCAGAAAAAATCCCCTTCATGAAAATTATACTAATGTTTGATCCCTAACAATAAAGGATTTTGATCGCTTTATCTTGTGTTTTAGCAAAACTCCCAGATCACTAACAAACTAATGATTCAAAGTGACTGGAACTTGTTGTAATTAGTGGAGTTTCTGAAGTACTTATCCAAAGTCTTGGTTACCAGCGGGGTTATCGACTTGTTTGCTTCCCAATCAGGAGGCTTCGTCTACTTGTACAGCTTCCCTCATTTTGAAGCTGGCTGATATGTGTCGACGAGTGAAGTGATTTTGGTTGTATTGAGCCACCGAATAAATGCAGTTTTAATTAGGATTTTGTTTACCTAATTTTGCCCATAGTAAAATTGCCATCTAGATGAAGCCAATGGACGGTAACGTTAGAATATGTTGTGGTGCACTATGTTTACAATTTGTATCGGGATGCATATTCAACTGTCGTGCTCTATTGTGGATAAAAATCTGCAGCTATGGCAACTTTCTAGTAGGATAAAGAGAAATGTTGTGAAACTACCTCTGTTAAATTCGAAAGAGGTGCGTGAAAATCAGTCTCAGTAAAATGATTTGATACGCTGATGATCAGAAGATGACCAATGAAACGTACCCAACTGTGGCCAACCGTTGCATCCCGCTGGAAATATTCAAGATGGTTAATAATAGAGTGGCGCTAGAAAAGGGGCATTTCAAAAAATCCAAGCGAAATAATCCATTAGTTCCGCAACCATTTGAACCGGTGAACAGCAAACAGTGAGGAGTGGAATTTCATCAGGTTTTGCGAACAAATAAATCGCCGTGCCAGATCAAGCCTTTGATCCCGAGGGTAAGATAAAGGACAAGACTACTTGTGGTCACTCATGATGTTGATCTGCTCTGAAATATTTTCTGAAATCTTTTGATTTGTATTTCCAAGGACACCAGTTTTGACGCGTAGTAGTTTAGCTTTAGTCAAATGAGGAATTTATCTTCATCACTCAACTAACCGGCTTCCTAGGTGTTATTCGCCGCACAGGGTTTTACGATGAAAACTGGTCCGGTTCAAGAGGGAATGATATCTGAAATTGACATAGTTGGCTTTGATGGGATTCACTCTCCATACATCGAGCTTGCTAAGCTTATGCCCTTCAATAACCATGGTCAAAACATTGACTTTAGTGGTAGAAATTACTGAAAACGTAGAATGCTTTGTTAACTGCAGACATCGGTACGCGTTTACTAGACAAATGATGGTATTAACTGATAAAATATCTACAAGTAACATAAGACTCCAATAAAAAACAATGGTGGATTGAAGGTAGTCTTCGTGATAGCCCGCTGAATGATCAGAGCAAATGAATGATGGTGTCATCGTTAAGTGTGGTTTAGCAGTCAGGTGGTTTGACGATTATTTCTGTCAACGGAGTAGAATACTGCGTTGCGAAAGAAACATAAGTAATGATCGATGTTCACCATGAGTAAAATGGAATTTCTGTGATATGGCAAACTGATGTGAATTCGCGGTTTCTGCTGTGCTCGTTTGTCAGCCATCTTTGAAATGAGATACATATATAACAAAAAAGTTCTTCAACCTATGGCATTATAAATTCTCCTGTCATGCCCCTAAGGACGAAAGAAAAGACCACATCATACTGGAAAAAGAAGCATTACTTACTTAAGAACGGTAGAAGAGCTTCTTGGTATTCTTTAAAATAGCATTTGAGATGAGAGTTTTGATCCTCATTTTCATAAATTATAAAGTGCAAAAAATGGACGGTGGATATTCAGTTTAAAATACACTGCGCGTGGAACCGTAAATAAGGAATTGAGAATTGCATCCATTCAGTGGATGATTTCACACCGACCAAGATACGTAATATATATGTTTGATATGACAAACTAAATAAGAAATATGAAAAAATAACCTGTAGGGGTCCCGAGATATTATGCTTTTGGATTTCACTGGTGTGATAAGACTTAGTAGCTTCTGCTATAAAATGCATCTCGTATGAGTGAGCACAAGACAGTACTGTTGTACACAAGTTGTCCCCGTTTTATCTTTGGTATCTTCAAGCTGTTGTTTCACACTACACATTAGCAGTCAGAGTAGTGGGTTACCTGGCTAGTCAATGAAGCGTCAAGATAGGTTCCCGGTGGGTTTTTTAATTTTCGTATGTTTGGCAGACCGATGTGATTGGTCACAGTGAGGACTTCACAGGATCTAGATTTGAATACTTTCGAACAAACACGCACAAACGCGGTTTTAGTAGCTAGGTAAAGCCTCCTAGTTTTCGGTGATGAACTGAGCACTGATACTGCTCGGTAAACTTTTCTATCCACGAACAGTCCATTAATCATGTTACTCGTGTCTTCTTCACAGAGTGGAAAGCACAGAAGTATTAGGATCGAACAGGTTATTTAGAAGCTTTTGATATGCCGTGAATAACCAGAGCAGATTGCTACTGCCAGACGCAGTTGAACACACTGATCATAACAAAACAATCTAATTAGGACATAACCGAAGCTGCATTCAGATGAGTTACCATATTAGAATGAATCACTGAGAATCACGTACGTGTCTACAGGAAAGAAACTGATAAGTGATATCATTTAAGGAAGCATTTCATTTCACAAGGGAACAGTTTCCGGAGAAGGAGTTTAGTGAAGTGGAGGAATCTTCTCTTTTGTGAATCGGGAAAACACTCAAGGACTAGTTTTATTGAGTAGCAAACTCAGAACCATGTAAAATAAATATTGCGATAGTAAAAAAATAATGAAAGTTTAATCCGGGAAAAATCCTGACCGAAAGACTTTATTACCGCAGCGAAAGCAATTCTCAGTTGAACTGCCTTGTTTTTAGTGGAAGTGAAGAAAACCTCATCATGTTAGTTGAAAACACTTGGATAAGATTAAACCAGATAATATACGATTCTGAAAGAGCATTTGATATACTTTGTTTATTATTCAGCTCTAGACACGGCCTCAACTGACTGAAGAGAATGACGATCATATTGGTTAACAAAGGTCATTCTTCAAGGGGATGCAATCCTACTGAGAAAATGCGACACGGGTGATTCTGAGTTGAAAGTATTCCAGTTTTTAAACTCTAGTTACTGAAATTGTTGCACAGCTCCTGCTGACCCCACCAAAACAACATGGACCTAGCTTTTTTCAACGAATTCATATTCCACCGACGTCCAAATGGCCTTAGTGTGGTGATTAGGTTTTAGAAGACAACTAAGTCTTGAAGAAAGTTTCATAACTATTTTATGGAAAGTTCGGTCTACACATAATTCCAACCTCATTCATATCTTGGGTTCTTCAAAAGCCTCATAAATGATGTATTCGTCTTCTGCCTGGAACAAAAAAATGAGTGTTTTTTTCCTGCTTTTTCTCAGTGCGACTGATGCGTTCCTATTCAACTTCATTATCTTTATATATGGTTAGTCCGTGAAGTCAATGATTGACTCAGAAAGCAATATCGTGTTAGGTCACGCAGTGAAATTCAACAGCAGTTCACAATTATGTATACTCCTACAGTCTCCTCATCAGTATAAATAAATGCGAATGTTGCTTGGGTATCCCGAGAACCACTAGCGGGGAGAAGTGTGAGGTTATCATATTGCTTGCAAGACCATCAACGGCCGAAAGACTCCGGGCAATGCGTACAAGAAAGCCTCTCACCTGCTATTTCTTTTTCTGCAGAACACAAAATTGACCAGTACAATCGATTATTGGTGGTAGAAAGCAGGATTTTGCCTGTGAGTCGTTAAGCAACATCAAAACTGAAAACACCGCTAAAATTCCCTGAAGCAAGAAAATTTGTTTTATCTTTGTCAGGAATGATCAGCAGTGCACATCGACCGAGGCCACGCTTTTAATGAAACCGGCGAGGGAAGGGGGGTGGATAGCGTGACAAATACCTAACGACCAGGTTAACCAGGCTAGATCGCAACGGGGATGTGTACTGCAGGTGATTCCTAACAAGGACTAAGCAGTAGTATGGTGCTTTCCTGGTATCCAAAGGTGGGATGAGCATACACACTGCATGAAAAATCATATTATGTAAAAATGAAGTTGATTTAACCCAACTTGGTAAGGGCCGCAAATAAAAAACTTGTCGTTAGGTGATGTGCTAAACCCTGTATTTATCACACGTTCTCCAACAAGGGAAACAACGTTTTATAAGTTCCATGCTCATGACCATGCGGTGGCAACGAGTTAAACTCCGATACACGTACTTACAAAATTAGATCAAACTGCGGTAAGCAAAGCCGGCCATTGCTGTGTTGAGTGCATTTTATCAAATGTGACTCCATATGAGTTAACAGTTAGTTTCCAGATTTGCAGCATAAATTACGCATGATACTTGCAAACAGTTCACCATGAATCAGAGACACACACAGTGCATAAACCTCCAAAAGATTCAACAGATCAAAAGAAGTCAACTGGCAGCCGAGCTCTTGCATGGAAAGCAAAACGTGTTACCCACCGATTGGCGACGCAAACTGTCCACGCTAACAAATCGCCGACCAATCAGAGAAGGGTTTCCTAGAACCTGCTCTTTCTCCGTGATAATAAACGAATAATAATTATCTCGTGACACTCATCCATGGGCACGTGAAACCTGAAACCTTTCCCAGATAATCGCAATCAGAATAACTCCAAGGGAATTAAAGGCAAAACTTCACTGCGATTAACCCGTATGTTCGTTATGAAAACTCCCTTTGGCTATATCATTAAGTATTCCATATCATTCATTTAGATTGCCAGTAAGCATGAAATAATAAGCCTGGATGTTACTGCATCTGATTCTTCTTTGGTATTTCCCTCTGCCATCCTATCAGTATTCATAAACACAAACCACTTGTTCCTTATAGCTGGATGAATCTCACATCCAGAGCGCTTTGCTGGAAAGCCCAGTAAATGATACTACAGCAGTCAATGTAACTTCCAAGAGTTTTGGCTTCGTTAGAGCTAAACGGACACACCGGTTGTGAAACAAGCGCCCTAAGTGACGAGTGGCACGTACTAGAGACTGTAGTAAAACCAAGTGAATATACAAGCAGTGACTCATAGGGCTTATCCCGTTAATGATTGGCAACTTTAAGTCAGCTACTTATTTACGAGTGTCTCATACCAAAAGGTGATTATTTTATAGCTTATCTGTGGACTAATAAATATCACCAACCTGCTATCATACTAATTCTGCTACATGTTGCTCGAGCGGAATAAAATTAAGCGGCAAAATAACTAGTGAGATCGAAAACACCCCTGGTAGAAAGGTAAATAGCAATTAGTGCCGATCGCAATCCTTTGTTTTGGCCATGAAACTGAAGTAAAATGTTTGGTTAATCAAGTTTTCGCCAATACTGAGGTTCGCGGACCATTTGGGGTGACTTTTTTCCAGCACTTCAATAATGAGGAAAACATTTCTTGAAAATATAGACTAGTTCAGGCATTTATGTGTTTCGGTGAACCAGTGGAATAATTTATGAATCTTGATGCCATAGCTGTATACAACTTACCACTTTTTGCGGAGGCTGGTTTAAATTTACCCGGTAGAGAGATTCGAAAAAATAATCATTCTATGTGGGTGTAATTCATTGATTATTTGGTTTTAATTTTCCCCTTTAGAGTTTATGAGACTAAGCTCACTTGGTCTGATATCACGAGCAACAATTCAGCCAACTTTCGTGAAGCTGCAGTCGCGCGACTAGGAGAAATAAACCACCACCTCTAATAGATATATGCTGTTCACGAGGATCAAACTTCGTAATCCACAAATAAGAAAGAATAATCTTCGTTGAACTGTCTGCAAAGAAATTAAAACTGTGATTACTGTTAGTTCTTTTTAAGCCACTACAAACATAGAGAACAGCAAGGCTGAATGGGCAAGCTTGTACATTGATATTGAATAGTATGTAGATTGGTGGAAAAAAGAATATCCCTTCACATTCCGGAACAACACGTATGCATGCACGTATGTAGATGTATGAAGACCCGTGTGTACAGGGGTCACAATTACTTATAGCTGAATAGCAGGAATAACTGCAAAACCGGCCATGTGCTTCCGGGGTATATCTGCTAACTGTCATACATAGTACGAGCAAAGGTGGCTACCGATCGTATTTGCACACTTGACCCAAGCGAAGACCCTATTGGAAATGTTTCCTGCGGTAAACAAAAGTCAGCTGATTACGAACATTTCGGAAAGCTCCGTGTTGCTCAGTTGAAAAAATAGATTTACTTTTCAATGCCGCTCTCAGGACAACATATTAACGTGAGTGCAGTCAGGCAAATTGTTCATTGATTAAGCTCATCTTATGGTTACCATGTCACCATCGTTCTTCTTTTTTGATAGTAGTTCATTTGACTTTATTTCTACTAGATACTGAGTCACAGTTTGGAAATTTTGTGCACATTTTCAGTAAGCGACTGCTGAAACTGCTACTTATTATCGATATATTTGAGATAAAGGGAAATTTCTAATCAATCGTTAATCTCCGTTAGAACACACTGAAATGAAGACGTAGGTGGTTGCTGACACCCTCCATCCCATTCAAGGCAAGACTGATGCAACCCCGGATTTTATACTACTCTAGATGACAGTCACGATACCATCATCCATGAAAATGTAAAGAAACTAAATATTTTTTTAAATCTAACGGGGGTCAGAGTTCAGATATGTGAACTTCCATTTGCGACGAAATGATCCTTGCATATGAACCTAATGAGCATTCACCTATGCATTAAAAAGAGCACCTTTAATGTCTTGAAGTGGCTACCTCAATTATTGTCTATCATCAGCCAAACAAAACCGTGGGATTTTCGTAATATGCCCTGGGTTTTGAATGCAAAGAGAGCGTTTTGTGTCCTATAATGCAGATAAGGACGAGCGTGAATCAATGTATGTTGTCGATTGACCAAATGGTAGTTTACAAGGGTATACAATTGGTAATGCATGTTCAGCAACACGTCAACAGTAAGGCACAATATTCTGCACCGGAATGTCAACTTACTAATTTTCTCTATTAATTCCGGTGGTACCCCTTTAAATAGAAAAAAGGACCTATATATGTGTTTTGCTTACTTATGGAAACAAGGTTATAGACGTTCATAATTGTAAATCATTTTGTGTGGATAAAGCACGACATTTTGATCAAGAAAGTTTTAATTTTAAAGTGAAACCAACGTTGATGAGAGTATGATGTGTTTTCTGACGTGATTCAGCCAGTTTCGAACCTAATGAAACCTCTAATAGCTTGAAGCCCTCCCGAGTGTCCTAGATATATCTGTGGTGCGACGTTTTTCACATTGAGCTCAAAAACAAAAAAGTTACAAAATGGAATTCTGCCGTAGCCGGTCTCACTTCTTTTGTCAATCTAATGATTGGCCGCGATACCCGTCGTGGATTTTTGTACGAGTAGTATACTATAACTAAAAACGAAATAAACACCTCACCAATATTATTATTACCATCTTTCTGATCACCCTCTGGAAGCATTTGAATACCTGAATTGCTTGCTGGACACCATGAATATGGTTTCACTCGCTTGTAACACCTGAACATCTTTTCAATGTATTTATTGTCCCGCTCTAATGTCTGGCATTGACAACACTGAATCCGTCGGCCCGTATATTCCCGACTTGTTTTGTACTCCCCTTATCTGGGAATTAAGATGTGGTAGTGAACGGTATCATTCTGAGAGGATGAATCTGCACATCGGTTTTATACAAGGATGTGATTTGGCACAGAGTAAGGTATTCACTTTAGAATGCATATCTGAGCAACGCAGGTTTATAGGTTTTGTCTCTACAAACCAGCAGTACTTAAACTTATTTAGGATTCAGTATCCGGTGGCGTGGGACATTTGAGACATTTACCTGAAGTCCGTCCACAGTTGGTTCTTCGAAACAGTGTAATTAAATGTTAGGGTAGACTTCCATTATGTTTTGATATATTCAAAGTATGGTTGTTCTTCTAAACCAAGGAGTCGCATTTAAAGTCTAGTATAACTAAAAAAGAGCTACAAAGTTGTTCTGTTTTTATTTAGTCTTTTACTTTTGATTACCACAAGCTGATTTGGTAAGATTTGAGCAGAGTATAATGAATAAGACTTTACCAAGTGGATCATGGCTTAAATTCCTTAGAAACCTCTTTATTAATTTGAGGGGTGCTAGAATTCCATCTTACGCAATGCATTTGACGTATTTTCAAATAAACTCTGCGGAGGACTCGTTGTCAGCAAAGCATCAGTTGGGGGTCCATCAAATGCGGTGGTAGACCACTGCATTCGGAACAAGTTTCTTTCCACTTCGATACCGCTAGGTAGCCCTATCTGAATCGATACTTTATCTGAACACAATCCGTTTACCGAAGCAGCAATTGAATTTATGATTTGAGTCATCAGTTAGAATGGGGGTAAATTTATCTGATGGTTCTGCTATGTCATATTTTGAGAGAATAACCAAATCAGAGGCTTAAATTTTTCGCTTCCTAAATGAACTGTTCGAATCCATCCGGGTGAAGTTTATTCAGTTTTACAGACCAGTTCGTTTCTATCTTTTCTAAAATGCTCTTATAATATTTTGTTACAGTAAAAGAGAACACATTACAAAACCTCAAGTTTTTGCTTTTTAATGAATAATACAACTACCCAGGCAGCAGGATGAAAAATGGATTAAGTTCCCAATCTTTGTTGAGACCAAATAACGATAGGACTGTACTTTTCCAATGTCTAATATCAAAACAGTAACGTAGTACAGATGCATATGTGCCAGTGATTCTCAAGCTAGTATATCTTTCGTAAGTACACAAAGCTATAGTACACAGACCACCTATAACGCTATACTTCGAATCCGTTATGGAGAAGATGCTACCAGTTGACTTTGAAATTGGGTCGTAAGTAAGACGAAACCCCGATTTGTCGAACCATGTCTCTTAGCGGTGACTGGGGAGGTTCATTTTTACGGTAAAGTACTCACCCATGTTCAGCATTTCTTGAGCTATAACGGCTTATTGGAAGTATAATGAAGGATTGGTAGACTGGTTAGAGCTGAATAATAGGACTGCCTCATATGACCTTCGCAAATACTGTAAAACGCGATTTGGAAATTTAAGCCCGAACTGTTTGGCTTCCCAGTAGTGGAAGTAAATGCTATAGACCGGGCAACGTCAAAAAGCAAGGTGAAGTCCTGGAATGAGAAGTCGAACTGGATTATGAGAGTACCACCTAAGACCAAAGCAAATACCCACCATCTAGTGTGGAGGGCTACGGAAGAAGGCCAGCTGTCAAGTTTAACTGAGAGACATTTGAGGCCATAATACGGTATCTAATTCAAGAATCATTGAGTGTCTCAAAGAATAGGTCAGAATAATAACTGAAGGTTTGAAAACCTTCGTGATATAATGATGCCTTTACATTTTCACCAAAAATACATACGATATGCTATTTTTACTACCAGAATCGTAAAAAATGGGTGAAAGAATTGCAGAATCTGTTATCCAAGGTTGGTGAATCAGAGGAAGTGATGACTCAACAAATCCTCCCAAGGACACAAACCCGGTGCGTCAGATCGGGGTCCACACCAGCTTGGTGTTACGCAATCCGAGCAGGTTCTAAGGTTTGGTTACATTTGACAAAAAACAGTCATACTAACAAACAATAATCCATAAACTGGCCGACTTTCGTTAGTGAAATCTCCTTGTTTGGAGTATAAATGAAACACAACCCGTACATGTGACTGCCGATACTGATCTTCAGGTTTGATCCCAGTCGGGTTGGGAATAATTTGTAAAAGAAAAACAGAATCCCAAAATCGTAAAATGTATTTCCGAAATCAACTTAGTTCTTCAAAAACAGTACCACTTTCAGTTCCAGAAAACAAACGATTTATAAATGTGAATAGAAGGGGGCTGGGTGGACTACAACAATTTGGAGGAATGGAGACACACAGTAAGTGAAAAAATAAGACCACTTCGAGGGACCTCGTGGACCACGTGGTGCAGAAACACCCGCTTCATCAGTGGTAGAAACTGCCTGAGCCACAAAACACGAAGTTTGTTGTAACAAAGCATTTTGGATACTTCACAGAAACAAGTATCTGACAGTTAAGATTTTCATGCCACGAGGATCAGGAAATGGTGCGACAAGAATATCCCCATCAGACTGGGTCTTCCTAAGGGCTTTTACTGTATCGGCATACTGAAAGTCGTTTGTACTCTTTCAGCGCAGGTCCATAATTGATTCCAGTGCTTCAGTGGACAGTGAAAGATATACTGAACTGAAACTTTGGGAACAGACCTTGCAAGCCCATGATTACACGTTTTACTCTCAAAACTCAAGCGTCGCAACAGTAAGTATCGACTGAGTTACCAACAACAAACAAAAACTATCTTGTACTAACATTTGTCATTCCGAGAGAGTGAACATTTTCTTGAAGTCTCTTTCGATGAACTCTCACGCTGGATTTTGAATGAACTAATTTTGTTCACTCACCTTTGATTTTACAGAATACCTTTTGTCTCCGCTAATCATACGCGCTCGGTTTGTCTCCGCTCTGCTTCTACGGTGGTTTGTATCACGCGCAAAGGTTGTATCTGTTTGCACCACACATTTTGACATTTTTCTGTCAAGTCGAGTCTGCTCTGGTCAGTCAACCGAGGGGTTTTTGTTGTCGCATCGATTTGGTGCCCAGTAGGATACACTTTCGCTGTTCGTTGCCCATTCGTCTCATATAAACGCTTCGGAAACA
Source organism: Fasciola hepatica (assembly GCA_948099385.1). Lineage (NCBI taxonomy): Eukaryota > Metazoa > Platyhelminthes > Trematoda > Plagiorchiida > Fasciolidae > Fasciola > Fasciola hepatica. Next base: position 19,142,800 of record CANUEZ040000182.1, read on the forward strand.
CCGGGTTTTGTGTAACAATGGTAAACCCAGAGATAGAAGACTCATTACACTTTCACCCCAGGGGGCTGGTTGTGGTTAGCCTATTCATTTGAAAAGTGATATATATATGCTTACCAATGAAAAAAGTAATGAGAAAATATATAGTAATTCATATAATACGACGAAAAAGCCAACGTGATATAATGTCAAAGTTCACTCACTCTCTTCTTCATCTAATCGAGCCCATGAATCAAACGGGGAATAATTTATGAAGATCAACGTACGTAAATGAACCAGTCAGTCTTATGAAAATTTTATTTATCTTCGGTGGAAAATGGTACAAGGTCTTGAGCCACGCACGGCCGAGTATAATCGAACTGACTTTCCCATTCGACTGAAAACTTCATCCAGCTACAGGTTTCACACGTAAAACTTCTAGCAACCGTATAAAAACGCACTAGTTGAGAACAAAGTACCTCAGAAATGAGATTAAGTCTCAGACAGGGCATTTGTCCATCGGAATGAATTCAAACGGTGAATAAATCGCAAATGCTGTATAAATTGTATCAGTTTTCTAGTGAATCATACAGCCAAATACTTGGACGACTCAGTGAAGTCTATTTGATGTGTTTCGACCAACTTGGAGGTCTTCATCTTGTTGGATTTACGTAAGGGTTGGTGCCTATTGGTACACTAGCCAATCCTCGGCTAAAGGAGTTTTTCCCTCTGGTGTGCTTTTGCAGACTGAACACGTGTAACCTCATTCGGAAAAGTGTTGACATTGAGTTTTACATCTTTAGAACCCACGGAAGGACCACCTCGGGTGGAGAGCGCCGGGGATCAATCTAGTGGGAACGGCGTGTGAGTAGATTGGTATAGGTCTTTTAGAGTGGCTTGTGATCCCTGGGAATTCAGTACTTCTGTGGTGGATGTTAGAGCAGTACCGAACACTTGGGGCAGTTCTTTTCTAGTGAAAGCTGTGTAACGATCATCTTAAAAGTAACCATCTTTTTGTTTTTTGAATAATGTAACTGCGGATGCTCACAGATGTACTTATTGAGCCTCGGCCTGCGGAGTTTCTCTTCCTATTGTGGTTTTGTAGATTGGGAGTGCGTAACCCCCTTCCGAACACTAATTGCCTAGCGAGTTGCAGAAAAACTTGTCCCAACTACTCATCCGTTTGCAGTTTCATTCTCGGGTCCCTTAGCTCTAACAAACAGGCAGCTTTTGATCGTCCTTGACCTTTCTTGGCTTCGACGTCTGACCATTTCATCAACGAAAATGAACACGTGAAACTTGGTTTTGAAGCATCCAAACTTTTTATTAGTGATTCAGAAGTGCTTTAGGGAGTTGGTCCTTCCTTTATTCATTTCCTACTTACCCTAGTAACTTGTCAAACAGTTTTCCAACAAGTTTAAATGAAGATGCGAGTGATGGGACTCTTTATCAAACTGCTTTCTAAACCCAGGATTTCAATAAATGTTCAGCAAATTTGCGTTCTATTTGTAATTTCTCTGTTCCATCCGGTTTAAGTGTAACTTTTTGCGAATGCATTGGATCCGCATTTACACTTTCTCCATCGGCTTATCTCAGTGACCCAGCTCAGACAGTTCAAAGATAAACAGGGCACTGTCTCTCTTTGATTTTATCAGTGTTTTTTGTTCTCCTCTGTTGTCCCACAGTTAATTTTCCTGGACTGATAAAGAATGATTTAAAATAACCTTGCATATGTCACTCTACTATCAGTCGAGTATCCTTCGTGCCAGTGAATGAATTATTCACAAAGTTTTCCTAGCTTCACCCGGCCTCATATGAAATGTATGCTCACAAAATTCATTCAGACACCACTCACCCGTTATACGGCCATCTATTCAAGTTCATCTTTCTCATCTCCGTACTTCTCGCTTTTTAATCCCTACCCTGCAGAAATATTATCAACGGAGCCTCCATTGTTTCTTATGTGGCCCAAATCCTTAGAGATCGGGAGAGAGTATCAGTTGAATTTCCCACGAAGGATTAAAGTGTGAGCATTTTTTTCATTCCCTCAATAAGATGAGGTGCTGACAGTAAATGTTTCTGGCTAAAAAGCGGACATCTTTCTATGCGAAACTCCGATCAAGTACAGATACAAATTCATACCATTCATTAGAGGACAGTGTTTTGTCATTTTCGCAAATGTGTCGTCAAAAATTCAAATTTGAAGACGAATCTATCACAAAATAGCTTAGGACATCATAAGTGATATAAACAATGTCACAAAAACCTGTGAACTACGTGAGAAGAGTTTAAAACGGGAAGTATTTGTCTCTGGATTACTCAGACATGTTGTCATGTTATTGATGCAATTAAGATTAACCGGTTTGCTTCCCACCTGGACAGGCCAGTTTCAATTCTTTAGTTGTTACTGCATGATTACATACTGCTGATGAAAGCCGAATGAAGCAGCTGTTGAAAATCCAAAATAATATTGACGCAGAACATACGGAATAGCCAAGCTCTTGATACTAATGTAAGCGCTTTGTGCAATACTGATCATTGTTCCACAATGCACAGCTAAGGTTGAGACACACTTTCACAGGTACATTACTTCTCAAACGTGCTCGTGCGCGAAGCAAACTAAACACATATTTGAACGTCAATATTTAAGGGTAGTAACGAATAACTTGCCTTCCTCCACATCCGAGGAGCCTTCGGTATCTGAAGCAAACAATGAAGCAGCAGTAGGATTAAAATATGAATATCAAAAGGTGTGCCGAGTGTAACTATGTCACGGAACGATCGCAATTTCTAATACGTTTGCAGAGCTCAGAGAGTGTGTCTGGAACCATTCTAGGTAGCAGTTCAAGGAAGTTGATCGTAAAACCTCTTGGAATTGTATTGTATTCTGCCAAACAACTAGCAATCAGCATGTTTTCTCAGAACCTGTACCTTTGTAGAAAAGAGAGACTGAACGTTCAGTTCACCAGAACTGATGATACCTCCATGGTGGATAGAGACTTCCTAATTTTAGTGAACAAACACATTTGGCTGAGTAGAATGAAATGTGTTTTCTCTGAACGGCAATCTTAAAATAAATACTTGTGATTCATCAAAGACGTAAGAAGTCACCAATCGTGGAAACGTCTTTAGAAACCTGTTGATGGAAAAACGAGGGTCACAGTTCGGTCGCACTTTATCCGTAGATGTCCTCACCAAGGAATGAACTTATAAAGTATCATGAAATCCGGGCAGTTTGTCTACCGAGTAGGGTTCGAAGTATACCAAAACAAGACTCCCTATAAGACATATGAATCTAACTGATTACTATTCAGTCGCAACGCTTTTTTGGAAATGTTTGTATTTAGTCGACGGTTCGAATACTGAGGGTCAGTTTTATCAGTGCAATTATAGAAACGAATTTGAATTTTTACCCATAACTTCAAATTCGAGTTAAGAACAAAGTAAGTTGGTTAATTACATTTATTAATTACTAGGAATTATGGAATTATCCCGCTTTCCCACTGGACTTTATCAGCTGGTTTCGAGGCCATTCTGTAGTGCGTGTACTCTTGTTAATATTATTTTTCCGTTGTCCTGTGCGTACATTTTTACGGTCTGAATCAGTTTTTCCAAAAGACTAGAACCAAAACACTAAGCCGTTGATGCTTTAATCATCTACCACCAGTACCCCAGTTTGGCAGACCGATAATGGTTCCTTTCACATAAACAAAAAGTTATTGATCATTTTTAAATTGCTACCATAACTTAAGCACCTGTAAGTTGTAGTTTTGCCTTACGTATCTGTCTTTTTCCTTGTGTTGTCATCTTAGATAAATAAAAAAGTTCAAGTTCCCTCGGGATGCGGTTGAATATAAACAAACTTTCATGGAGAGCACAATTATTGAACGAAATTGCCAAAGCAGTTACGTTATTACGCCCGTGAGCACTGCCTTTCGGCAGGTTCTACTCTTCTGACCCTTCTGTTGTCAGTTGTGCGAATACACTTTTGCATTGGAAAAGTTACCTATTGTTCATAAGGAAAACATTTTTATTCTACTTTGGTTGAGTACGTAACTCTCAATAAATGTGAATCTCCACGAAATTGGTAAGAATAAGATTCTTTTAATTGTGTAGAGGTCTACCACAAGGGCACACCAGTTTTTTGATTGCCCAGCTTATATCACAGCAGACAACAAAAAGGCGAGGTAAATCAGGATATTCAGGTGCATCAAACATCACAAACGGGTGGCAAACAATTTTGACGGTACACGCAAAAACCAGTGTGTGTTTGAAGAAAGTCCGAATATCATAATACGATGAATGGAGCCAAAATTCAGAAAGGTTTGAATCGACCAGCTGCTTCAGTTCCCTGGACTTGTTCATTGCACATTGGGAAAATTTCCGTCGGGGTGATAAATGTTTGATCAACGGCCCTTAATAAAAATTTGTTCAAAAGCAGACGTTTCCATAATAGCAATCGGGTTTGGTGGTTGACACAATGTGCACATTTTAAGTTCATTACGAGTCAGATGCTCACACCAGGAACAAAAACACATTTTTATGTGAGTGACAAGATATAACCCAATGGTTTTGATGTTCACAAACCACATTTCATCAAACTGAGTTTCATACAAGCTAGCGTAAGTATGGACGTTTTGTAGGCTGCTACTGACGAAATAATCCGATAAATTTGATGCTGATGGCTTAATACCGTGCCAACACTCACAGCAAACCAAGTCGACTCCATTGAGATTCGTCCAGGATCGGATTCCTATTCATGACTGACGATTCCCAATCAGTCACACCACAACTTCCCGTAGTGAGCTGAACGACTTTGTCCCATGATTTTCTAAGCAGTGAAGTTCACTCATTACGTTGTTGAGTAAATTCTGATTGTGACCCAGTACAGCAGGTATTTCTAGTTAGGACTCTGTCTTATCTAGTTTCAATTGTGCTAGAACTTGCCAAAAACTGTCATCTAACACCCAAGAAAATAGTCTAATTCTTCATTTTGTGCGCCACCAGAGAGCTAATCATATTGATCAGAAGTTTAAATTTGGTGTGCACTGAAAAATGATGGATAAGAGCTGTCAGTTAACGATGGCTTGCATGTTGTCCAGAACCGTATGTTGCAACGAACACGCAAATACCGGGCATATCTCATCCACCATTTTCAGTGTTCGCAGTAGAAGAGCACAACTGGGTATCACCGCTGGATTCAGAGAACATGTGTGCACCCGAAGGGAATCTAGGCTACGCAGACAGAATCTGTTCCGATGAATATTGGAATGCTTGGCAAGCCTCATGATTGGCTGCTCTTCATTTTGTTGTAAATCTGATCGATGTCACTTAGGTGCGATTACCATTATCAACTCACGTCACACAGAATTCGCTGCTACAAAACATCTTTCACTCGGATAAGAGATAGAATACGTCCTGCCTCACTCTCCCCTACCCGTTTTCATGAAAGCTGACAAAGACCAAGTTGGACTAAAAAATACAAGCAAGCCGGTTGGCAGACTGATCTTGGTCACACATAACCAGGGAAGATGACAGTTCCCGCACTGGGCAGTACTAACATTCTGTCCCTTTTTGGAAAGAATTCTTTGCTAACCAACGTCCTGAACTCTCGGATTAAAACGAACAATTTTGTAACTTGTACCAAAAGTCATAGTTTAATGAAAGCATTGATGACAAACTCGTTCTCCTTGAGAATTTTGTATGCTTTTGTCAGGACAGGAAACGGTACAAGAAGAAGACAGGTAGTGGTGTGGGTACTTACAACAATTCCGAGTGGTCTTGGAAGTCTGAAGTTATTTTTACTTTCTCTTGTAATGGTGTTGACTGTGTGGTTGGTAAATGTCCCCCTAAATTCCCGCCTTCACGGGGCACTGTGATCCGTAACTTGTACGTAGCTCCTTTCTGCTCCCAGAGTGGCATCGATCTGTTCTTTGACGCTTTTCATACCCGTCCTGTTTCCATTACTGTTTGACTGTTCATGCTTTGTTGTTGGTGATTTTGCTCATGCACCTACGTATCTCTAACTTGCTTTTAGTTTAAGTGACTTTCATTTGATCGCAAGTAGAGGGAATGCTATTTTAGACAGAATTATCACAAACCATTGCGATCTTTTACATTTTTAACTAAAGGCTCCTGTTCCAGCGAGCGATAACGCTTTCATTATCATCATGCCCAAAGTGTATTCAAGTTCAGAACACTGTTCACTCCTCAGGACAAAACAACTAAAGGTGACCTCCAGAAATCCGTCACCCGCCAACCTTACTCTTCTTCACAAATCCCTTTCCATTGTAACTTCTTGGTTTTCTTTCGATTACCCTGTTTGTCCGCTAGACCTATTTAAGAAGACAGTGAGTGAGGAATTTGATTTGTGTTGTCCTATGGAGACTGTATCCTTTGACAACGGCGAGATTTCTTCCCCATTACTGAAATATCTGAGAAGGCAAACAGAAAGTACTTACAGACTTCACGATCAGGCTTCGTTGAAACGACAATCAATCTTGATCAAACAAGAGATTCTTTTGCAACACCAATAGCAAGCTTCTCTGGCAATGAATCCGGCTTCTATGAGGACAACAAGCCTGATCAAAAACTATGAAGTAGACCCCGAGAGCTTGAACTCCGCGTTTGCTCATTCTTCTTCTGATACTCACCACCATATTTTTGCTTCTGTCCCCTTAGATATAGAACCATCGTGCTCAGAAGAAGTCTTCAAACTCTCTCAAATCTCGAAATTAGCTTCTGCTGTGGGTCCAGATGGTTTATCCTCCACAGCTCTCAATTTCGAAGCACGTCAGTTATCCAGAGTCATGAGTTCCATCATCAATAAAACTGTTGATGTTGGTGCCATTCCTGCTTCCTGGAAACTCGTGACAGTAGTGCATATTCCCAGATACTTCAAGTCCAACATTTTGTCAAAAGGTCTACATACCATCGCCATCACTTATTATGCGCTCAAGTTGACCGGGCGTGCTATCCTAAGTCGATTGCATTCCTCTCTTGCTGTTCCAAATGACCCACATCATTTTGGGTACAAACCCACCAGATACACTCTGAATGCAATCGCATCAGTTTGTTTTTCCATTTCAAACAACCTAAATTGTTCCATGAATTTCGTTCGATGTATTTTCCTCGACTACTCTTCTGCATTCAATTCGGATCCCCGTCCTCTACTTCTTCAAAATTCCTTTGATGTCCCACCTCTTTACTCTCGTGGTTGAAAGACTGCTCTTCCAATGCAACTCAAAGTACCAGAGTAGGTACAAGTTTATCGCGTTTTTCACCTAACAACTCATGTGTTTTTCAGGGTGCCGTTCTTTCCCCCTTTCTTTTCACCACTTATATTAGTGACTTGACCATTGCACCACCTGCACAAATTTTCAAGAACGCCGATGACATCATGCTCCTCTAATCTACCTACAACTAACAAGACTTTAACCCTTTTTCCGAGAACTTATATAATATTCAGAAATTTTTGTCCCACTTTGGACTACATCTAAACACGTCCAAATGTTTTCAGTGTATTTTCTCCCTTCATCGTTCCTGTTATCCCAATGAGCAATCAGTCATCAGTAATGTCCCCAAATCCAGAACTGACTCGGTCAAATACTTGAGTGTCACAGTCAGCGCCAATTTACAGTGGCCTTCTCATACTCTTAATATTGTTCAAAACTGCTTCGACCGTCTTTTGGAATTCGTAGGCTAAAGCAGTTTGGTATCATATGACCTGTCATTCTTTTCTTTGTCCATCAATGTGTTCTACCAGTCTTACTCTATTGCTCTCCCGTAATCTTGAGGGGTCTACTGAGTCAAGATTTTATCATTCTACGCCGCGGCCCAACCATTGGCAGTCCTTTCCCTTGATTTCCATGGGTTGTCTTATGTCCAAAGTTTGCGATATGCACATTATAGCTTTTGAAAAACTCTTCAAGAATATTCTTACGGACCACACCCATCCCCTGTACCGTGACTTATATGCATACCGTTCGTATCCCTCCACACGTTCCGAATTTAGACTTATCCCATCCAGCATAAATGTCTATCGTTACTCTACAGTGTCTTGCTTAGCACGCGTTCTGGTTGACAGGAGGAAAGCCACAGAGGAGTTTCGGACTAACCTTGGTGATTGAACCAGTTTTATTTCTAAAGTAACTATTTTTATGCGTATTTCAAAGTGTCAATGATCAGTTCTTCCTCTGTTTGGATGAAATATGAGTTTTTGTTAATTTGCTGATGTCTTCAATACAATACAATAAGATACAACACAAGGTTTGATCCGGAAAACGGCCCCGGATTAGTTCACTTGTCAATCAGGAATACAACCCTAGCTTAATGGCTATGACAGCACAGCTCAAAATGATACCACTGTCACAGTCAAAAAGACATGCCTGAGTTACGGGCTATTTCTTAGAATCAGCTTGCTTGGACATCGTTAAACCAAACCATATGGTACAAGCATGCTTCTTTGCAACTTCTGTGCCCTGTTCACTTGAAGAAAGTCATCCTTGGACGGAGGAGTGATCATATGGTTCGCATGTTGTCGTTCACTTTATTTTGTTTTGACTGTTGTACATAGCGGCGTTCGGTAATCCACAATTGTCCATATTTCCGTTTTCAGCAATCAACCACTTACACAGTAGCAAGTGCTCTCCACCATACACTTCCCTCTGACAAAAAGAACGATCCAAATCTTGCAGACTGCCTTCAAATCCTCCTCCACTTCAGATGCCAATCCTACAATACCGGTTCGTGGCTGTGTTGTCATCCGTCCCACGGTTCCTCCCGTTGTATGCTTTGTCCAGTCCGCGATACTCCCCGATACTAGCCTTGTTTCTAGATGGCAACAGTGAAGAGTAAATACTGAACAGAACAAGCTACTTTTATCGCACGTCACCATGAAATCGTGCCTGACCACTTCAAAGTTAATGAGAACCATGCGTTGTGTCATTCCGCTATCACCTCGGGTATGACTTCATGCAGTCTACTTCCATGGTGCATATGGTTGGACTTCATCGCCCGGCACTTGCTCAGGTAGGGGGTAAACTTCTTCTGTTTCCACTTTGCAAGGCGCCCTAGTTTCGAATTGTGCAAGACATGACCCGTAGTCTCTCGATGCAATGGCAACTACAGCTAATGACGTCTTCGTTTCCACCATCATCCGGTTGACGTGTGGAGCAATCTGGTTACAGTGTTCCATATTTTCAGGGAGATAGTTTAATTTTCTGACATCCTCCACCTCATCAGTAGTGATTGAATTCTCCAGCAGAAATGTTTCCGGTATACTTCCTTCAATATCCCTCGGGGTTTAAGGCTCTCCGTATAAGACAGGTTCCACATTTCCGGAGCAAGAAAACTCGGTTTCTTCCAACTGTTTGGCTTTCACTGGTCCGTCTTCCAGGTTCAAAATGTCCAGTTCATAATCTTCCTCCACAAGCTCGCTGTTCTTCCATGAATCTCCACCATGGACCATATTGACCATAGGCACGTCAAGCATGGCCAGTTCTCGAGCCAATTCCGCGAGATGGAACACATCCAAGGAACGGCCGACACGGGCGACAGGCCCAGTCCCACTCTGGGGCTCTGGCAGTCTCTCCACAAATCGGTCCGCCAACAGGTCTGCCATTGAAGCCTCATTTAGCGCCGGCAGTGCACGACCCAGAAGTGAACGGAGCGCGACGGCATGCAACAGCGGGTCCGCACCAGCCGGAGAACCTTGAACCGCCGCATAGAGTACTGACGGTCGGCCGCGGTGTCGAGTCCTGAAACCACGGCATCCTTCGCGGTGGCCCGTTTTAACTCCCCTGAGCCCCTTCGCTCCGCATCCAGCACCGCCCGTGGCCTGCCCTTGAGAAGTGCTCGAAGGGCCGTCAACTTGCTCCGGTCCGACTGAATCCCCGAGAGCTCGGCCAGTTCCCCGAAATCTTCCAGGAAGATCCGTATGTCCCCGTCTTCGAACGGCTTTGGCCAGGGTGGATCCACCTTGTTCACCACACCAACTGTTATAATCCTCAAGACGAGCCTGGATTACACACTACTTATCAGCACGAACTCGTTCAGGCATCAATAACAAACCAAATTTTACAACCATGATTCTTTGTACAATAGCTGTCCTGTTCACAGGGAGACAGTCGTCCTCGGACGGAGGAGTAGTCGTGTGGTTCGTATTTTGTCGTTCAATTTATTGTGTTGATTATAGCGGCGTTCGTTAATCCACAATTTTCCATAGTTCCGTTTTAGGCAATCAACTACTTACTGAGTAGCATATACACTCCACCACACAAGGAACTACATGTTCAAATAGAGGAATCATAGAGCATTACCAACCCAAAATTCAAAAAATTCCCAACGTTATCTTAACTTAATATGATTTGTCTCTAATACTCACCTCACCACTGAAAACCATGGAAGCATTGTACAGCTGTTTCATCCACATAAGTGGTCACCAGCAATACACGCCCCCAACTGGGACTCTAACCTCGGGATGAATAATTGCGAAGCAAGCCCCTAACCACCAGTTTATCTGAACCGCTTCACTGAAAGTAAGCAGTACGTAATACCGAACTTCAATTTCATTGGCTTTCTGAAATGTTGTAACCTGTTATCCGCACAGCGATGAGCTCTTTAGGGGCTCGAACAGTAGTAAAATACATTGCTGACAGTCGCCAACATTGTTTCTGGCATAGTTTTACCTCATGCAGTTGTGAATTTCTTTAGGAAATTATGGAGGATCACCACATTGGCCTCCATTTCCCGTCACTGATGGAACTAGTGACTCTCGAGTGAATAAAATGAGTGATCTGAGTAGAAGAAGACTGCTTCTGTGGGGTCTGAAACTGAAATGAACGCAATCCACAATTCACTACTGATATACCTACTTCGGATTCGAGAGCTTTCCAGTTTTGTCCAGTTCATCAGTGGTGCGCCATTCTTACTGCTATGTCGCAGAAAATATTTGTAATGAGCGTAAATATTCATTGATTGCACTGTCATCACTTGGTTTTTGGCTAATTTCCGTTCTTTTGATCCAGCAAGTCCGCCTGAAGGCAAGGATGTTTACCCATACGTCGGTACCCTATTTCCGTTTTAACTGAAGAAACTTTTCTGTGTAGAAAGATAAACAAAATTATATCTTAGAATTGGCCACGTCACAGTTAAATGTCATTGGCATGGGCTTCGTTATTTCCCCTTCCGGTGTTGTCCAATCATCACATACGAGCGCATTTGACTGGGTCATGTTTATCAGGCAGATACGCTGAACGCCAAAATTTGCATTCAGTGTTTAAAACACGACGCTCTGAAGCTAACGACTTTCTTTAAGAGTTAACTTTTTCAATTATTTGCTTTAAAATAAGAAATGAATTTACTTCTTTAATTAACAGTTTCTAAAGCCTCCAAACTAAAAATATTGTTGTATAAATGATCATATCCACTTTTGTTAAACGAAGACTGCTTAAAATCAACAAAAGTAAAGTGATTACCTTCCGTCACTTCCGACTCGTCATGGTCTTCATCACCTTGGGATGAAAAAGAAGTGGAATAGCCAAGATCACTTTGACTGGCATTCAAACATTGCAAATTTGGTCATCGAATTGTAGGTTATCATATTGCTGCAGCATTTGTTTGCAATTTTTAGTTCCTAGGTGAATATCCATTGAAAGAATTCACTTGATTCCGATAACATTTTACGTGGCACAATCCGTTATTGCTTCGGGTTCTTCAATGGGCACAATTTTAGGCCCATTAGTCATACTGAGATAAAATCAGGTAAGTAGATCATCCTGATGCAAATAGATCTTGGTCACCGGTTTCATTACAAACCGGTGGTATCGCATATGGTTTGCTATACCGGCTGGTGTAATCTATTGAATCTAGCTATCCGAATGTGCATGAAAATCCATGTTCATCTTAGTTATACGGCTAAAGTTGTGACTACGGAAATTTAGCCAAACTACATGTTCACTGGTAGAATAACTCGTGTGATTTCGAATAGCAAGTTGTAGGTTTTTGAGCCGTGGTGCCTTCTCTATGAATAAAGCGCATAAAACCATTCATCTTGGTCTGTTACTGAAGTAGCTTAAGGTTTGTACTTATAAAATATTGTGACGTTTACCGTAAAGCGAACAACAGCTTTGAAAAATGTGAATGAATCACTTTCGACTTGTTCCACCTTACTCATTTTTGGAGGTGAGGCAAAGGAAATAGTTGACGTCAGGTAATCGGGCAACACAGTGTGCCAAATTATAATAGTAACGTGAAATTTGTCCTATTTGGGCGCAAGCGACGGGTCCAAACTGAAGTTACACAGCACACATCTTGACAGTCGTATCAAGACAAAAACCTCTTTCGTATTGGGAACGCGAGATATTATTAAACGAGGCAGAATGGTTTCATCTATCTTTTGGATGACTTTGAAGTAAAAATGTGCCATACAACTCTATTGTATGATAAAGCTGCTAGTTTGACTAGCAACTTGAAAAAGCTTAATTTAAATGACGTAGATTTCTGCTGATTCAACAACTAAATTTCGCTTCCTGCGGCCTGGGATGGAAGTTTCCGGAAAGCGATTCCTGTTCAACGAACAACTCGGTTTTACAATGGGAAATTACTCCGGCGTCTTCACGCATCCTTCGGAGGGAAATGAATGAACAACTTGATGGCACACTTGACTTACCGAACATCGTTCGTTTGTGATGTTTCAATTTTTCGGCCGCTGGAAATATGGACAGAATTAGTTTGCTTGTATGGTGTTCATTTTGATGTAAAAATGTCACCCAGGTACTTGGCTTCCTAGGTTATTTTCTCCTCACCAGCGTATGGCGAAATTTGTGTTGATAGGAAAAAAATTACTGTCACGAATGCAATGAACCAGTACCTTTACAAATTGAAATTTTCTAAAAATGTAGTTCGAAAGCAGAATAACCCGATTCACTTATCCTCTGCATACACTTGTTTTGAGGTTCATTTAACTTCTGTTACCAAGTGTTTGTGTATATATGAGAATTCTGATGGAATTTTTTGGCTAGGTGGTTATTATTTGCCTTGGTGGAGTTTGTTTGATAATGTGCAATAAGTGTCCAGCAGGATCAGAGGTTATTCGGTCATATTGGTGTAGTGACACGCGTTCAGAAAAGTTTTTGTAAAATCTCATTGTTGTGAAAGAAATATATCCCGTGAAGACAAACGGATTATTTACTGTAGAAAAAAACGAAAATTGGGACAATACCTTTAGAATGAATACGCAACCAGGAAGCCGCGCAGTGGTGGGAACCACTCAATCCTAGAAAGTAATCATAGTTTCTTCCAGGTGAATTATTGGTGACTGATCATCAGTAATTCAGAACAGCCTGTGATTAACACGCAGCTTGTTCCTAAACCACGATGAACCGGTAAACACTTATCGTTAGAAGATCCTGATACGATTGCTGTTTGCAGATGTGTACTCTTGTTTCAACGTCTCAGGTTCGCCATGATACACAACTGTCTGATCCAAACCTTTTTCCTCTTCCTGGCAAAACTTATCAACCTAAACTATGAGCTTCCTTTAGCACCCGTGTTCAAGAAGAAAATAATGACAAAAATACATAACTCCAGCAACTATCTTCATTTGGTTTGACTACTTCAATAAAATGCAACCTGAGTAGAACATGATCAGAGATTCAATGGCTGGACCTTGACCATTGCTCTAACAACAAGTTCAATAATAAGAGTTAGAATTCCACTGTAGGTCCGGATATTACGGGACTACGTTTGTGCATCCTAATCTGTTCAGACAATATTAGCATCTCGGTCATCTACGGATCTAGTCTAATAGTGTTATGATTCAGAAAACGTACCTGCTCCCTCTCACAGCCGCGTTCGTTGTTAATCCACAACTGTCCACAGTTGCGTTTTGAGCAGCCAACCAATTACCTATTCGCTAAGTGACATGTACACTCCGCCACCGCAGGAACAAACTCATCATATGAGTTCTAGTTCGTTCGCCAAAACTCAAAATTTGAAGAAATACGCTCCAGGTAGCACTGCACACTGAATCTCACGATATTGAACAGTCCGTTTATTCGTGTTTGGTAAAAGATATTGACTGATATTTTACCCCAATCTTGTAACTGACATATTCAAAGTCACCCTTAAAGTTTTCCCTTCCTTGAAAGCGGTATCCAATGGAATGCTAGATAGATACCGTCAGAGAGACCCATATTTTAGACAAATACCATTATTGGATACAAATGCCAATTTATCAGAAAATAAGATTAAAAAAAGCCAAATGAGACAATGGTCCGCTCAACCGTTCAACTTCGATATAGGGTTGAAAATGAAAATAAGTCCTATCTGGTTACGTATGAAAGTTAGACGCAAGCAGAATAGCTATGTCCTATGGATTTGGCCAGACTCAAGGCCCCCGAAGATACCCCAGAGTGCATTCACGGGCTTTCATGATTGGCGGAATAAAGCTTCTGAAGTAAATACGCCAAAGTACAAATTCAGAAACACCAAGAAAGACGGACAGAAGTATGCTTTTGCTACAACAATGAGAATTTCGATTGCAAAAAGCCATTCAAACGGGTTCACCATGTTTAGCGTGCAAACCGCAAATTCGAAACAATCTTCTCAGATTATTCACCTTTTTTTGGAGCTTCCTTTTTCTTTGTTCCGTCTGTTGAAGAAGTAAAAGAGAAGATTTGAATTAGGGTAAACATTCATGTGCCCGGTTGAATTATGGCGTACATGTGTGAGAATACTTTCGGACAATACGCCGTTCTGCGAAATATACCATCTGCTGGGATTTACGCATCATGAGGGCCCAGATGAAAGAAGAAACGATACGTTCAAGATTCACGATTCCAACTAGTTAGTGTTAAGGAGCCGCGCACAATCCACTATGATCTGAACGAATGACGGAACGAATGTCCCACATTTACTCACACCTGTGGTGATGCATCTCCCTGAATTCCACCGTAAACTGTTGCACATATGCACAGAGCTGAGCAACTAAAAGAAGACTGAAAGACTTTTCAAGAACAGAGAAGAATGAGAACAACAGGAATTTGAGACGAAAATAATACAATGTTGAAGAATATGGAAGATGTTGTGCTTTAGTTAGCAAAGCTATATACACACCAGAGGCAAGAACGGAAGCAAAATTACCATGTTTGGGCTTTGGATGATGCTCCACTCTGTCTGCCGGTAATATGGGATAGCAAATTAGAATCCTACAGCAATCTAGGTAAAACATCAAATAACTCAACCGGGTTAGGTTTAGATTTATACAACAAGTCTGAAATAATGAAAACCAGCTGCTTTTCTGATATAACGAAAAGATCTCCGATTTGTATTCACACAGAGGATCTTCAACGGGATGGGTGATTCCACAAGATAAATCAGGGCAACTGAAAAAGCCATACCATTGTGAGAATGAGCTCCACCAGAATGTACAACTAGACAGTGTCGTAGACTTTTCGGGAGGTATTGGTACGAGTAAGCGAGAAGATTTTGCTCCAAGCAAAGAGCAAGCAAGTAAATAGAAAAATTAGTGGTTTCCGAAAATTCGTATAAGTTTGATGGTTTGTGTTGCTAAAGAGCATTATCGGGAAATCACTTAAGGAAGTTGATCAATGGCGAGTATCTGACTATTATTGAAAAAGCTACTGTTTCTAAATCTAATATGGCAGCGATAAATCAGTGCCTTAGAAGAGGCTGTTGTAATTGTTTTATTCCTCACAAGTAGTGATTTCGGTTGATCAGTCGGATCGCCCTCCGCTCTATTGCATGTGCTGAGTATGTACACAAGAACAGATAGTACTATTGGGTGTGCATTGGATATCACAAAATTTGTGGTTTCAAGAAAGCTGTCGTGGTTTCAGCCTCAAAGATTGAAAACTGTGAGTCTGAAAATTAGGTTTGGTTGAGTTCGTTTATGGAATTGATTTTTCACTTGCAAAAATGTGCATGGCTCGTGATTAGTCGGTGTTTTTTGTTGTTGTTCTCCTGATCAACCCTCGGGTATACTCACTATCAAGGTTATGATTATATTGAATACTGACACTTAGGGTTAACCGGAAGAAGAAAACTAGACTTTGAACAAAAACAGAAGTAGAAAGGAAAGAGTAGTCAAATAGTAGTGCTCAGAATACATATTGTTGTCGAACCACGGATTGGTTAAGTTCACAGTGAAAAATATGCGTGTTAGAGCAAACGAATAGCGAGTTGAGTAGTCCGCACTTCGGGAATACTGCTGTTGGGACCAGCCGATTGCTGTAAACTCGGGACTTAGAGAGACGACTTGTATGTTACTCCTGTAGGTCAGGCTGGACATGTTGCCCAGTCACAGCTGATCAAACGATGAACAAATTATAAAATCAGATGTTAGTTTATCTTCCATGAAGCCTTATTTGGGACGGTTTCAATAGAAGAAGATTTGAATCGAACACGATTCGATTGATCATACTGTTGTCTAGGCTGGTCCCACTTGTGGAAGCCAGGGAACAATTATATGGCTGATTTATCTGGTTTTTGGGGAATCATAAACCGTGGTGATTTTCCGAGTAGTAATTCGGACAAGAATACAATGTGCATACTTATCGATCATACAGGTTGCCACAAGAATATCCCAGATGTATCTCCACAGGTTGTTCACCATGTTACACAACATGGCGCAGCTGCATCCCGTCGCTGACTTGGAAAGGTCGCAACCAGTCATAAGAAGAGGAATATCTCCTGAGAAATGTCTGTTTAGCTAACCTTACCGATGTGAACACTGATGAGATGAGCAGTGAAACAGTATAACGAATTGTTTCATTAAACCAGAATTTATGCAAAGACAAGTGAGAAAAGCTTATTCTGAGTTGCGTTTTGAAACGAAAAATCAAGCACATAAAAAGCAATAAGATTATAAGGCTCCCCATCAACTTTTAACATTAAATCAGTTATTTTTTCTAACTGGCACGTGGCTAACTGAAATACAGAAAGTTGAGACAACCAAAAAACGTCGCCAAATGTGAGATACGGCGATTTTGAGCAGAGATTTTCATGTTCACCCAGATAAATATTAGGGAGGTCATTTCATCTGTCTATCACACACATGAACAATTTACAAGTGAATCATACCGTTCATCTGCAGGTTGTATTCCAGATCATGATATCCATGATGGTGAACTGATCAATGAAACCTCTACATCAAGATTTCCTTATGTTTACACTTGTCCAACAAATGAATTCACAAGCATATTTATTCATGGATATTTGTTTGGCAAATTTCGATTATTCTTTATGCTTTCGATGTCGGAACAGTATAATCCATTTGTAAACTGTTCCAAACCCCATTATAGACTTGTTGATCAGCTTGCAAGTTGCATGCGGTACTGCTGAAGCATTAGCTTTGTCCGTGAGTAGATTCTAATCCAACTGAGATCAACTACTTCACATAAATTAGAGCTAATAAGTAATGGCCGGACAAGACTTAGATACAGTTGTATGTATTCTGAAACGGAATCGAGCCAAGTGTCACTGGTGAGCTTACTTACCATTTTTCGGTTTCTGTTGAACACTTCTTTTACCTGTTTTGTAATGCAGTGCAATAGGTGTGATTTTTATGATGGGCCTAGTAGGGATCAAGCTGTTCAGGTAAGTCAAAGCTAATTTCACGTGGAGTAGTAATGAAATTGTTGAAAATCACTTGCAATAATGATTTCTCAAGAAAAATTTCGATTTTCATTCATTCTGTCGAGTGAGAGGAGAGCCATTGGTGAAAGCACGGAGCACTGAGCACTGAAGCTAACTTTTTGTATATCCATCAAAACCATGACTTAGTTTGCTTTTGCAATGTGAGTTTGCACCTTGATCTACATTGTCGTGGTTACCTGGTACTTCCACCGATAACAATAATGATATTGGCAGTGGTATACATTCAGACGGGCTTGGCGTTGCCTTGGTTTAATTTACAAAGGTGTACATTGTTAGCACTTGTTTCTCATATGCAGGCACAAACTCCGTGAGATATTGGTTGATTTACTCAAACCAATATCTTTTATCCATCATACGTTCGCTGCGTAGGATTTATCTTCCGACATGTTCACTGTTAAAAGCTCATATTTTACATCAATGGGGAACTACTACTTAAGTGATAGAAATACCAAGTTGATAACTCACCAGAATGCTGAATGTTCCCTAAGTAAAACCTGAGGTCGTGCAAGTGCGCTTCACTCTCTTTTACTTCAAAGACTAGAACCACATTACCCTAACAAATGTTAGCTTCTTTGATATTTGTAAGTTGGTTTCAGGGACTACTCCGTACTTTCCGATTACTTCATGGAGCCTGTTGAGGAAAGTATTCCCGGATATACATGGTCCGACATTCCGATCTTGAGCTATTTCAAGTTCAGAAAAATTGGGATTAGGGGAAACAAAATTACCACAGCTGTGAAGTCATCCGGAAACGCCACCACAGAAGATCCTGCCTATTCTCTCCATTTAAGGAGTCCACCTGATAAGGATCTTCTTATTGAATAGCGTTGCGAAGACAGCAGCCTTTTATTTATTCAGAATTAAGCAGTAGTCATTTGACCAATCATGCTTTGAAAAGTATTGCTTCTTTGAGAATAATAAAGTTTTTTATCAATTGCATTTCATTCTTTAACCATGATTGACTCACTCTTTTTTATCACTTTAACTTGTGTTTTGGCACCTGAAGTGATCAAGAGAAAAATAAGTTGAATTAGTTTATCTTGTCTTTGCGATATCCTAAATAAATTTATTGGTGTTCGGCGTCCTTTTCGGTTGTTGATTACGAGATTTCAGCGCCTAAATTGTTTCAACTGGGCGCATAATCCGGTTAGGGTTAAGAGGTTGATCACCAGATTGGTGGTTTGAGGCGAATGAAGCACTGGCTGTGGTTTTGCTCGAGAATTGGATGGATCTCAGCTTGATCAGCATTCTTCACTTGATAACTCCTTGAAAATCCAGTAACTGCAGTGTAACGTGGCGCTTCCAGCCCGGTATCCAGTAGGGCCGTCGCTGCTAGTTTTGCTTGATTTGATCCACAAGACTTTCCAGGGAAGACTGAAGAATCAATCTACTAGAAAGCAACCTACCTGGAGCGACCATAATGATTTATAGGTCTCACTTTAATGGGCAAATATGCAACCTCGAAGAAAAATGCTGTACTAGTCTACCGACTATCCCAAAAGCATCGAAGGTTGGCGTGGGTACAACGTAGTGTCACTTATCTGGAGATTCTACACAATTATTTGTGAATCTCGGATCGTTTGCGCTTAAATTCCGCCTACGGTATTCGCTACTGTCAGGGCAACCGGGTCATCATTCGGACTGATCTCGCATCCAAGCATCGTGCATAATTCTCAAAATCCTTGAGGCCAACTGACTCCCTAGCAGGAGATATTCATGAAAAAGCAAATATCCTTATCATATTACTCAATGGTTCGAAACTGGAACGCAACGCGTTTGTGTGTACCACGGTAACGTACTTAGCCAAGTCCTTCCATAAATCCTTGAGTATACTCTTGTAACAAAAATAACTGACACTTCCCTTTCACTGAGAATTTTTCTATTTGCGGATGAGTCACAAATACCGCAAGTTGTTAACATTCTATTTTCCTCAGTCTTGTAGTGAAACTCAACTGAGAGCACAGCCAATAGGTGATCAAGTTCGACTGTGCTCAAGCTCTATTTCAGAATCAGTCTTGAGATGGATCACCAACTGTGGCCGAAACATCAGCTGACCACCTTTACTTGCAACAACTGGGCTTTACAAAACATGGAATACTTAAGTAAGACACATCACGTGGCTCATCGTTTTGTCAATACAATATAGATGGAGTGCTTGCTCTGCAAGTAAGTGGCCGTTTATATCAGCTTCGAATTCTCGAGGATTTCGTGGGTTTTATTTTGGCAACGAAATTCCTCAGTGATAAACAATCACAAAAGACCGTCGACGGCTTCTTGATGTATGTGAATGTAGCTAAACACTAAATTAGTTCCACTTATTCTGCATCATTCGGTCAACCAGTACAAGATTCACAATTGAACGATTAAAATGTGATTCAGCTACCAGTCCTTCTAAATACCAATCCCCCCAAAGACACTTTGAGCATCCTGGATATTCACATTATTCGAAAGACATATAAACCAATGGCTTTGAACACGACGAAGTACGTTCCTCAAAAAAGTAACCAGATGTTACTGGAGATGCTACTTTTTATATTCCCGTATATCTTCATGGGTTGTTTCTTCACAATGCTCACTGATCATTCTACCGCCTCCACGGTTAGCAACTTATCATTTGGCTTTTTAGTGGCCAGTGTGACACAAACTCTAGCTGGGGACCTTAACATGAGATCGCGTGGACAAACAGATTTTTCGAATGTGAGACTCCTCTTAGACACCGATAATCAGTGCATCGCCATGCGCACCCTCCACGACTTCAAAATCGACATCAACTGATAGTTTGGTATAAGTTTGCATAATAACGAAATTCGACGCATACAGGTCCCTCATATGAGAGGACCCTACTGGGTGTTTCATATCCGGCGGATGGAAAATTCTTAGTTTCGTGGGCTTTGATCAAATTGACCAGTCAAGCGCAATGTCTCACTCTTCTGGAGGGTAATATCACCAAGAATCTCCATGGTACCTTTCAGGGGTAACTCATATACAGTAATTGCGATAGTAGTCTGCGTGCCGAAGACTACTTTTACAAAGATCTCGAATAATCGAAATTCCGGGCACCACATCCTAATGTGTAGAGGAGACTAGAACTTCCACTCAGTTTCCGCCGACGAGCATACACAACATACATTGCGGAAATTTGGCCACGATGGACGGTGCGAAAATGGAGATCGTCTGATTACGTTTGCAGATCCGAATCTTCTGGTTACTGCCAAAGCTCTCTTTCAATTCTGAAGAAAGCAGTTGCCATTATGGTACTCCAGCGACCGCTGTACGAAGCACCAGATTGATTACACTTTGATGAGATCTCCCTGTGCCTGATCAGTCGAGAATTGTCAAGGCGGTATGCCTGAAAATGCCACTAACCTTCATCACACTCGTATGATCCCACCTTAAGATCCAACTGTCGGCCAAGAGAAGGCCCAGCCGCAAAATTCGTGTTGTTTATTTAGCGATTTCCGTCGAATCTCAGTAATCGACAAACGATATCTGATCCGAACCGGGCAGGATGCGAAATGTGCAATGCTGTGGTTATCCGTCACAGGGACCAGCCTTGAACAGCTAGGGAAGAAATCTCTGCACAAAAAGAGTGGATCTTCAAAGATACTTAGTCACTGCTCAAGGACTAGGTGATTGGGACACAATGGTTCACTTAATTTTGTAGCCTTCTCCAGGAATATTCTCATTCAGCAAAGAACGACTGTAAACTTTAATGGTCTTTGATGGATGATACTTAAGAGACTAAAACCTCAAGTGCAAACAACTGGACACTTTTAACACCCGTTCATTATATATCAGGATAAAGGCAAGTCAGACCTTACTTACTATGGAACGGAGGAGACCATCCTATACCGGGACTTTAAATAAAACCTTCAGGATTAGTCAGAAAGTTTAGCAAGCTATTCAATAACCATTTTTCCAAATTCAGTTGTGTAGTGTTGCCAGGAAACTACGATCGATAGGAAATCGATCGCGATGCGCCCGGTCAACAGAAAATAGCTTCTGCCTTCGAGAAAACAAAAAACGAGAAATCCCCGTTGATGTCGCTAGTCCATGTAAGATCCTCAAAATCTGTCTGTCGACAAAGCTAGAACCCTTGACTTTGCTGTTCTATCAAATTTGGAAAACAAGATTTTCCCCGAATGTTTGGTAATCTCCTTTCTATTCCTTTTAAAAAGCGGGCTATAAAATCCTTCTTTTGAACCACAGGAGACTTGAGCTTATTGGGCCATGTGTGCCCACCCTTCGATTGGTTACCTTACGCGTTTTCTGCGGCTATCTCAGTGGAACTCCCTCTCTATCCTTCCTGAAATAATCTTGCTCATCTGTCCTCCATGTTCTCGACTGGTGATGGTTAATCTAAAATGTTGTACTGCATCTGTACAGTGTGAATCCAAAGTACTTATGACTGATACTGATATAATTTGAGGAAGGAAACCTAAACGAGATGCATTCCAAACAGCTCTTACGAGGACCCCTGAGGAGAACATAACTGTGACCTCCGTGATCAGTGTAAGCGTTTACTCACTCTTCTCAAATATGTTGGATCAAATGCTTAGTGTGAATACGCGAATTTCTATTCGTACATCTGAAGTTTGAGTTTAAGAATCACCGCTGAACGAGAGTGTTGAGGACTCTTTCCAGCGCTTTGATGGGTTTTATTGCTACTGTCAAGATAAGCTACTGAATAAGAAGAAATATGGAGGCGTGGTGGCAATCCTCGTCAAATCATTCTGAAGCTCGAGATCTGTCGTTGTGTTTAGGTACTCTTCAAACAGTGCTGACTGTTTGGCTATTCAATATATTCCAAGACTGGCTCGTTTTAGAGGTAGAATTTCGATAAATATATATGTAACCTCCTTTAGCTTACAGTTCGAAATCAATTCTTTGAACAATGCAACAATACCATTTCAAGTTCCTCTTTCTGATGAAAATTCATGTATTTGCTGATGTGTTCAACTATGCCAACACATATCTACTGCTTTCTTTCTGCTTACCGATTATCCGCAAATTATTTTTGACAGCAAATTTTGTGCTGGACAGAATAATCGCCAATAAACCTCGGCTATTCTCCCTTAGATTGAAAGCATCTATTTCTACAAGCTTCCATAGTTCACTTTTTCTGCGTCTAAATATTTTTTCGTCACTTGATCATTACTTCTTCACAGGAACGGGTTAGGTAAAATTTCTTCCTCGAAACTTTACGCCTAGAAAAATCGTTATAATAAGCTCAGCCTCTGACGATACCTTTTGGTGATTTTCCTAATGTTCGTTCTTCGAAATTGCAGAAATCCCCAATGGTACTCAGTGGTACCTTCGAAATCTTTTGCCCAATTAAAACTCTGTTTGCTTCCGGTGGTAAGGTGACCACTAAAGTTTCTCAGAAGGTAAAATAAATGCACCAGCAAGACTCGCCAAGGTTTAACCATCAAACACTACCCGTACCTAATCAATGCAGAGGTAAAACCGTTAAATGTGTCATCTCAGCACAATTACTATCCACTTACCTTCACCCGGACGGGTCCTGCGAGAGGATAAACTGGCTATGTGGACGCCCCGAATGACACCTGCCTGTGAGCCGTATGCGTAGAGGAACTGTTCACGAATAATCTAGGAAATAGGTACGAAGTGACCGAATGATCCGTTTATACACCTTTCTGATGTCGTTCTACCAGTCTTGTATTCCCGACGCATCCAAGTGAGTGCTACTCAGTTCAGGACAGCTAGGTTATAGGTACGAGATAGAGGCCTTATTCTGTAGTGGGTCAGATTCTTGCACCTCACACTGCTGTCTACTGGCTCCTGTAGTTTGACGCAGAAAGTTAGCGCCAGGCGAAGAACTCGCTATGCCCTGTAAACACATCGCATTTCTTTTGTCTGGCTGCTCGTCCTAGGCCTTGTTGATATTGATGAACCTGGACGTGAGCTTCGTGTTCCAATCAGCATAGCCCTCGAAGACGTCGTAACAAGTAAACCAGACCACCGAGGTAAGGTAGCAACAATTCATGAGAACAAAGAACCCCAAGTTTCATTGGCACACCATGAAGCTACTTTGTGGTCAGAAGACTAGACCCTACAAAGATGTCTTCGATGTACACCACCTCAACGCTAATTTTTTAGACCCAACCTGTAACTGTCCTCATGCATTATTTGAGACTTTCAACTTTCTGCGATTTTTTACGACTTCTTTGAATTTCTCATTTGTATCACAACTACTCTTGAGTAACGGGTAATGTTGATCATGTTTTACTTGTTTTTGACTGCACCTAGGAACCATCGTTTACGCACGAAACTTGGGTCACCCGATCGACCCTGCACTCGGGAGAACCAGGCTCGGGCCTGATGCCCGCGAGCCTTTGAGTATCAGTTGTGCTTTCAATACTTTTCCATTTTTTGTGATATACAAAGGAACCCTTTCTTCTGATCCCGAATTTTAACTAGTTTTCAAGGTTAAAAGCAATCTTACAAAATATCCTTTTTCGAATTTCGTAAGGATCTCCAAGCTTGGCAGCGGGTTTCGAGCATACTCGAATGCAACCAGAAATCATCTAAAACGTCTGTTACAGAAGGCTCATGGGCATTCTAGATGCCATAGTTCTGTTTGGAAAGCAGCTGTGTGACATCATACTGTTTCTAAAATACCGATAGGATCATTATTATCTCCAAACTTTCGTTTGGTTTTGGAGAAATTTGATAAAGTATCAAAGAGCACCTTGCAAAATGAATCCAAAAACTATGGCGCAAGACCGCCACAAGAAAGTTGGTTATACAAAGAAACTAATGGCGACGTCCTCCATATTGGAGGGGTTTGACGTTTTCAGAGGCGATCGGCCTGCGAGCCCCAGAAACCGAGGAGGTGGAGTAATCACATTTATCCGTCGCAAGTAGTGCCCTCCTCCGCCTCTCATTTTAACTCGTTATGATGAAGATCCACTGAATTGCTTTTCATAGTAAGCCACCTTTTTTATAGTCCTTCTACCAACTTGTCCTAGTCCATTCTTATGTTACACCAAGTACTCTGGCTGGTGTTATCGGTCAGTTAATTGAAAGCCTTTCGAACTACTTCATTACAATTCTTGATTAGTTCTTGATCATAGTAGCAAGTGATTTCAGTATACTTGAATCATAATCTTTAACCTCCTCGAGTTTTTGAAATTTTGTGCTTTTCCCAAAGCTGCTGGATATCCTTTTGGATTCAGTGTTAGTTAATCATCCTACTAATTTCACAATATTTACACGTGCTCCTATTAGCACTTCTGATCACTATACTTTACTTCTTTAACCGAAACATCATTGCGAAAGTTAATCTTTGACCAACTCCCTACACTTATCGAGCACTTCCTGCAAAAGAGATGGCATTCCTAAATATCTCGATAAGCTCGGGTTAATTGTAGGCTCCAATGATTTTCCTACTTTCCTCTACAGAATGCTTTCTCATGTTTTTGGTCACTTAACTGACTCTCCTAAATTATGTGTGACGTTTTTGCCCCATGTGATACCCATTATATTCGACCCGATAGGTTCTGCTTCCCCGTCTGGAAAAGGTTCCGTAAAGCTGAGGAAAGAGCTAGCAGCGTTCAGCAAAAAGCTATCCACACTCATCAAGACTGAAGTGCAAAATGTGCGTGATTTATACATAAACACAGTGCCGAGTAACAAGAACTGCTGCAAAATTTGGAAAGCCGTGAAATTTGTACTATGCTGGCCCCAAATTGAAGCTAAACTTCGAAGATTTGAATAACCTGTTCACCCGTAACTCTGCTTCCATGTTTTGAATCCCATGAACCTAACCCCGTTACACCTGGTCCTGTCTTTAGAGTTCTGGAAGAAGCCAAGTGCTATAAGTTTAGTGGTCTCGACTTTCTATTACCATCAATACTAACAATCTGCTCTTCCCAAATTACATCACATTTGACTGCCCCTTTTAATCGTTGTATTGATTCGGGTTGATTCCCGATTGTTGGAGATCTGTACTCATCACACCTGCGCCCAGGAAGGGATCCAGTAAATTTCGCCTGATAGCATGCACATCTGCCTTGCTGAAAGTATTTGATAATATAATCTTCCACCACATAATTTCAGAATTTTCTTCATCGGACTTGACCAAATGTATCTACAAACCCTCTCTGTCAACCCTTGGTACCATTCACTACTATCGCTTATACTCTTGATCACGATGGCCGCACTGTCAAGCCTCTTCTTCTTCTTCACAGTACAAATGTATTTAGTTCTCTTCATCGATGTACTCTCCTGAATACTCTGTACAATAATGGGTAGAAGGTTACACCCTAAACACCCTTCGTGATTATTTTTCTAACCGCACACAGTTTACTTCCTTTGCGAAACGACACTCGTATTACATTTAAGTTAACTCTGGTGTATTTCAGGTGCCACTCTGTCCTTATTTCTTTTCTCCCTTTATATTAGTGCACTCGCCATTTTACCCAATCTACCCGGTTTCGTACATGGCGATAGTGTCTTACTCAGAGGTGTCTCCAATGGAAGTGAAGGTCTAAATTTTTTTTCCAATCAGTCCGAATAAACCTGACCACTGGTGTTCTTCCTGTTCGAAAATACCTTAGCGTACCCTTCAATCTTTAGTGTGGACCACTCTACTAGACCTTTTTTGATAACATTCCGTTTCCCACCATTCCTAACCAAAATCTACCCGAAGCTTGTTCCCTCCGTTACCTGGGAGTGACTCTAACTCACACCCTTGGCTGGACTAGTCACGCTGGAAGTCGTCACCAGAGTCCGAACACCTTCTTGTCCATCATTCGGACCTCGAAAACCTAGAGTACTTTACTCACTCAAACTTCCGTTTGTAACCTCTTGTATTTTCTCTCTGTGGCTTTATTGCATTCCTACTATTTTACCCAGTTTAGAAGAAACAGATTTTGTTCTCTCCACCGAATTTCTGAAATTGCTCTCCCGTTGTATCAACGTTGGTAGAGATGTTCTCCTTGGCTCTTTCACTAGCAAGCAGGTTACATTTCGACGCAAATCATTGTCATTACTCCACACTCTCTAAAGCCGTCTCATTCTGCTCCACCCGCTCGAGATTCAGAATATCTCATTTATGCACGTCTACATACAGGAATGGCCTCGTTCCTCAACTTGTCTGCTTACTGATAGACCGCGATCAAGTAAACAACGACCTTCGTATTCACCTTCGTTGTTTTTCAAATTGCATGTACTGCTGCTTCGTTTTGCTTCCGCGCACTCATCTGCACCTTCCAATAAGTCCATGGGCTTTTTCTTTCGGACTCATCTGTAAATCGCACATGTGCTGAAAACTCACGCCACATCAGGGGCATAAAACCGTCCATTGGCTTGACTTGGAAGGAAAATACTTAGAACTGGCGGAAAGTCTTCGTAAAAGCAGTTAGGAAGTTTGAAAATCCGTAATAACCCCTTTACAATTTATGATCAAAAGCCCAAGGACAGAGCATTTACTAACGAAATGCCCAGTCAGTGTCTGATGTGATGAACAGGCAACTGGACACGGTCGAAGTACCGTCCCACTGAGGAATGTCGAGTAGTTATAAACCGGAGGTCAGTTGATTCGCACGGAAATCACGAATGTTTGTATATGGTCTGCCTGCATGTATTTCGACGCGATTGTATGCCTTGGGGATGGATGGTATGCACTAATCTCGTTTGTTCACAGGTCTGGCCTTAGTTTCTTTATTCTGATGGTTGCGATGATAGCTAATGTGCGTAATCGGGCCTGTTTTCACTTGTATAAGGCACCTGGTAAAGTATCGATTGTGATCTACTCGATGGCCGGTGTCGATCAAATGACCAAGAATCGCCATAGAAATCGTTACGGATCTACCTTGACCTATCCAATGCTAGTAGTGTGTCATCAGAATGAATAAAACCATGGGGACTGTCAGTATCTGTACGTTTTCCTTGTTCCACGTTAGTATCAAAGGGGAACGTTCAAAAGAACTTTTTATTCCTGCGGCTTTGAAGGCATCTTTTACGAGGCCATTTAAGTTCTTATGAAGGGCTTCTGACAGGATATCCACTTTGAAAGGAAGGCTGATGAATAATATGTTCTTTTCATTTCAGCCTATCTCCTGTGTTTAAAGTCATAAAAATTGTAACTGCAAGACAATGAATTTCGGAAAACAGTTGTCCGTCTGAGCTCGTGTTTCCAATATTTGAAACTCTTCTCAAGTCAAAGGCTTCTTTTTCTGTAGGTCCTTCACGTCCCTGCAATTTTCAAGCATAGATCTGCCCAGATTGATGAACCTATGGTGGTTTTGTTGAATGAATCAATATCAAGTTGCAAAATCCATGGTTTTTGCCAACCAGTCACCACTTTCCTAATTCCCAAATGCTTCCACACAAAATGAGAAGGAAAATCATCTTCATCCCATAGTCCCTACATCCGAAGCAGCCTTTACTTAGTCGACTTCAAGCTTATCTGAATATACCTCCATGCCCTAGTCAGTTTGCCTGCGAATTCAGCATACCCAAGCCCAGAGCTGTTGCTTGCTTAGTCCATTTTATTGCAAAATCTTCAGACCGATCCCGATGGTCCGTCTACTATGCCTTCCTCGATTGTTACTCCGTCTTCAATTTAGTACCCCGTTCCCTTTTCCTCTTCCAGCTTCTTCTTTTCCTTCTTTGAAAGTTGGAAGCTTTCAATTGTCCCCAGCACATTCTTGCCTGGCTGCCTAACTATTTTCAGAATAGAATGTAGAAAACCAAGGTGGGGTAAAACTGTTCCATACTATTCACCGAAAATTCCGGAACAGTCCTTCCTTATTACTTCCTACGTCTGTCGGCGACCTACCAGTTTCTTCCCAGCCTGAGATATCCAAATACGCTGATAAAGCTGCTATTTGTCAGGTTATTTCTAACCTCTTCGATTTGTTAATCTTCAGTAAAAATCTATCATGAACAGAACATTTTTCACTCTATCGGGTTTAAATCTGGTGAAAACTGAGCCCTCTTATGTGCCTCTAATATGTTTTCAGAAATCACCATTATCCCTTCTTACAGGGTTTGTTTTACCTTATTCGAAACATTTGTTTAGAGTGAGCTCTGTCAAGTACATGGGTTTTAACTCTGATAACAGGTAACTATGAACACCTCACATTGAAGAATGTGTTAGAAAACTTTGAAGACTCTCCATACAAGTACGGACACTCAGACTGTTTTTGGAAACTGTAGTCAGCTATTTCCATGTTAGCTTTCGAATATGTTTCTCTTATCCTGCTTTGCTGTCCCTTTACAATTTGTGTTAGCCTTCTGAAACAGGATCTTCAAGCCTTGGTCCTTGGCTTGCTAAATATGAGTCTCAATACAATAATTCTCACTGATACTCTGTTGACTGTACTCGTGGATCAGCATATTGAGTCTTGTTTGAACATAATCTACATGTTATACCCGGACCCTATTCATCCACCGTACACGGACTTGTCCTTTTGTCACTCCCATTCGGCCACTCGTTCTACATTCCATCACCTTTTCCTCGAGAATAAATCCGTACACAAATTGTTCTATGCCTTATAGTGTTCAAATTTTGACCAATGGGAGAAAATACACCTGAATTACTTACAAAAATTCAATAGCCAAATTAGTTTTCCTTAACTCTCCGGTAATGAAGCCCACTTTAGTTGGAACCTACCTATGGTCATCTACCCGAAATATTTTGCAACTTGCGGCTTGGCTTATTTTTTCAGACAGTGGGTGAAATATCGGCTTTTCGCCCTCATTAGCCTTCCGTACAAATACCATTGGCTCCTGATTTCATCTCAACAATTTACCTTAACCGCTTTGTTGCCTTAATGAACCTGCAAAGTCTCATATCGATGTGATTTCTTAGGGAGAAGAAGTTGTGTTTTTAATCTCTTCACACATCTTGGAATCTTTGAGTACCATTAAGAATCCTAGCAGTGAACTACAAGGTGTTTCGTTGATTTTCAAGCCATTTATTATTCTGCTAAGGTCGAGCGTTTCTGGAACACGCTGGGAACAGATGGGATGCCTCATAAGTACATAAGACAGTTGAGGTGGTATTATTCGGTTTGGCAGGGGAGTGTCTCCTTCCGGAATTTCCGCTCATTTCCGATGTCTGTCAAGATTCCTTCCCGGTAACAGTCCTGTTCGATTGCAACCTAGACCGAGTGATACATTATGTCCTCATCGGCTACAGGGGATACATTCAACTAAGTCGAGAGGCATATGTCATGAGTCTTTAATTTTCTGACGGTACTGTCGTCCTGGCTGATGAACTTGACGTAAAAATAATAAGTACAACGAAGGGTCTGTGACGAGGAGTTCACTCATATTAGGACAGAGCTAAGAACTAGCTTGGACAGATTGACATCATGTTTGCAGATAAAACTGAATAACACCCATTTATGTAGAAATGGCAATTACAAACCGTGATTTGTCTAGAAAGTGAATTGTCCAAAATATTGTGCGGCTTTGGGATGCATATGAATCACCGAATTCGGAGGAAACCTTGTATGCTAAATTCTACCAGCATCATCGTTTTCCAAATCAAACATGCACATTCCGTTCAGATGCATTGAATGTCCACAAACATGATTTCGTACTAACGGAACTCAGATTGTTAACAATTTTTAATCAAAGAAGTTCATGCCGGTTGTACCGGGTATCATGATACACATCGATCTACCCACCACACGTGATGATTTACTGGCTTGATGGGATTACCCATTCAATGGACAATGGTTTTGAAATCATTTGTGCTTGATAGGGACCTTCATGTTGTTAACATAATTACGAAAAAAATCACATTCTTCCAAAAACATACCCTTGTTCGTTTGAGTTGAAGTGTTGTGCGTGCCTGAGTAGTGTTGAATTTCATGAGAATAATACAAAACTGTGAATCAAGAGGTTGAACCTAATTTGAATATGATTCATGAGAGTTAATTCTGAAACACCATACTGATGGTAAATGATTTGATTTTCATGTATTGTGATTTAGCTTGCGTTATCAGCACCCGTCTCATCACTACAAGCCATGAGGTATTGTGCAACTATTTCATTCTAGGTTGGATTCCTCAACAGTGCCTATCCAACGAATCGTAACTGAGCCTAGCACACACGATGACCGATTTTGATTCACACACTATTATCCGACTATACGGGTTGTACCCTAACGGTTTATCAATCATCACAACTACTGGAAGCCTCACTCTGCATTCTGGGCCTGTATTCAGCGCCATCAAGTCGTTTCATAAACAGAATCGCTGCGGATAATTCTTACCAATGTCGAAACATGGGTAAAGTGGTTCCATACAATTAAGTGATGGATGAAGCATTGAATATGCGTGAATAACTAAATTATCAAGATTTTGGTAATCAATCACTGTCGTGAGACATGTGGAAAGTAAACTTGTGACTGACAGCAGCTTGGTTAGGATAAATTATTATGCATTGTAAAGTAAAACTGTTTACTTCGCGGTCCGCTGATACTGGTTTCCTTGGTTTGGAATTGTTAAACATTGGCTCATACTTCCATATCAGCTGTCTTCAAACACAAGAGAGAGAATGCGTAGCCAGATCGTCAACTGCTGTTTTAAGACAACGGATTTCCAGATAGGACGATAATGTCACGTGTTTGATAATATTAGGTGGTTTGGTGTAAAGCATTTTGAAATGTCAGTGGGAATGGCTCATTATTCTCCAACTTTTTCACGCTATTCACCGAAGCCGTGGCAACGTAAATGGGGAGACTAAGTGAATTAAACTTGTTTATCCTGTCAGCCATCCCCCTCTGGTGGTTTCGAGAAACTTTCCCACCCATCTGCTGATACCACATACGTCATTAAAGGAAATAAACTGACATGGGTATTATTGTTAGTGATTCTTTTTAATGACAGCTGTATGTAATAGCGAGACCCTACAAAGTTGTGCATATACTAGAACGACAATCTTCCCAGGCGTAAAAGTCCAATACCCATGTTATATCATTGTCTGAACTACTCACGATGAGATAGCCGAACCCATGCATTATCTCTAACCTCCTCAGTCTCCATGACCAGAAACAGTACATACATCGATGTCAATAGAATTGGCTGAAGTGTTAACCCAATCAGTCACAGGACTCTTCAGTTCATCAGTGTTACCTTAAGGACTATATGGAGAATAGAAAAGCGCTACCAATTTTCTTTTGTCCCCAGGCGTTTCGAAGGCGTCTGTGATTAACTATCGTTCTGTTTATTTAACATTCATCATTGGTAAGATGCTCGAACGCCTAGTGAATTTCCTCCTCAGTGAACACGTCAGGAGTCGTCAACTACTATGTCTTCAACAACAAAAGTTTTGGTGAAATAACTGCGTGTATTCAATGCTTTGCTCACTCTTCAAGACTGATTGAAGATCAACTCAACAGTCACCCCACAGAGCTAATCTTTGTAAACTTCATCTTAGCATTCGATAAGGTACCGCACAAACTAACAAAGCGGGAACTCGGGGTGCTTGTTTTTGTTGAAAAACCATTGCTTCACTGAGTCGGGGTTTTTTAAACACAAGAAAGTTTTCTTGGGTCCCACGATCACTACTGCGTTGCTTCACTGCCTACGATGGAGGTCCGCAGAATTAGCTTTGGGGCCACTGCTCTTTCGATGTATTTAGGCAACATGAATTCCGTTTTCCAATCACCTAACCTCATTTTAGCAGAAAGCATTGAAATTCGGCAGGCAGTCAGGCCTTGATTGGCCAGTTTTATGGAGATATCTGGACCATCTGGGTCACTGCTTCGAGATACGGCAACTACCAGTAAATATGGAGAAGTGCGCTTATATGAGCATGTGGAGACTGGGGAGTGGCACATGGTAAAACCCACGCTGGACAGTCATCCGTTATTCATTTGTGACAAAGGCCTTGGTGAGTGAGAAGCATCGGTTTCAGAGCCCATGTCCAATACGCACAAGGACCACGCCTCTACTTGGAGAACATGAACAGCGATAATTCCCTCTTTTGGTGGATTACTATCGGATGCTTCAAAGTAAAGTACGCTTTTCACGTACGTCCACGATTTGATCAAGGTCATCCCTCGGCATCCCAATGTACAGCCGCATAAGTCGCTAACCGAAAACGAGTATTGCTGGCTTCCACCGCCTCGTCTTTGGATTACCACGAATAAGGTACGAAGTTCGTCTCCAGGCTACCGAACTTCTCCCGGAGGCCCATTGTATAGCCCGAGGTGATAACATCTACAACAGGCGTATTCCTCATGGAGAATTCGGGCCGGAGTTGATGTCTTGTCTTCCTTTACAAACGCAACATTCGGACACGCGGTCATCGGCGACCGCCTATGAAAAATCAGCTAATGTGTATACCCCTATTCTATCCCGTCTCAGATGATGAAATGTTTATGAATTACTCTACCAGCACACGTGGTTTAAGTGACCAATGCCTTTATACTGCAATGAAATCTGTCCGTCCTTTTCAAGAGGTGGTGGCTGTATGTGTTCATCTGAGTCTTTAATCCAGGTCTAGCTGTTACGAGGCTCAAACAGGATCCTGCGTTTTTACTGTGGGTCGGAAGATTAGATGACAATATATCACATCGTGTGTGGCGATGAGTTGAGGGATTTACTACATTGAGGGATAGGAATGGGTTTGGGGTCTAACATCCATTTCATGGATGATCCAGAACTAAACAAATACAAACACAAATAGATTTCTGGAAAGTGGATTATAAGAATCAAGCTAGACCACAGTACGTGTGAACTCAAAACCAGAATAAGTGAGTTCCTTTACCTGGCTGTGAACCTTCAAGTTATATCCTCCAGTTTACCTATGATCCTCCAGCATGACTAATCTCCACTGTAACTCTTGCTACATCATCCCATTAAAGTAAATGAGAAAGAGAATTTGGTCCCGGAGAGACAGTTTTGAGACTATCTAGCACATTCAATGTGACATTTCCATTTAGAATGCAATATGTGGGAAAAAACCCTTAAATGATACTTATTTGCTTTTCAAAGCTATTGAAAGCTTCTCAACATCCGCATATTTACCGCTCAAACATTGGTAACATAGTATCATGGATTATATACATGATCTTCGTATCGAAGAAATGTGATTGGTCGCCTGTTTTAGGAATGCCAGATATGTAGTGGCAGGGTAAAGCTATTTATGTTGACGCAGGTGAATAGTGAGAAAGATCATTCGATCAGTCTGTCACACACATGAACAATTTACAAGTGAATCATACCGTTCATCTGCAGGTTGTATTCCAGATCATGATATCCATGATGGTGAACTGATCAATGAAACCTCTACATCAAGATTTCCTTATGTTTACACTTGTCCAACAAATAAATTCACACGCACATTTATTCATGGATATTTGTTTGGCAAATTTCGATTATTCTTTATTCTTTCAGTGTGGGAACAGTATAATCCATTTGTGAACTGTTCCAAATTCCATTATAGACTTGTTGATCAGCTTGCAAGTTGCATGCGGTACTGTTGAAGCATTAGCTTTGTCCGTGTGTAGATTCTAATCCAACTAAGATCAACTGCCTCACATAAATTAGAGCTAATAAATAATGGCCGAACAAGACTTAGATACAGTTGTATGTATTCTGAAACGGAATCGAGCCAAGTGTCACTGGTGAGCTTACTTACCATTTTTCGGTTTCTGTTGAACACTTCTTTTACCTGTTTGTAATGCAGTGCGATAGGTGTGATTTTTATGATGAGCCTAGTAGGGATCAGGCTGTTCAGGTAAGTCACAGCTAGTTTCACGTGGAGTAGTAATGAAATTGTTGAAAATCACTTGCAATAATGATTTCTCGAGTAAAATTTCGATTTTCATTCATTTTGTCGGGTGAGAGGAGAGCGGCTGATGAACGCACTGAGCAATACGGTGCTGAGAAGCAATCTACAGCATAATCCATGTACTGTTGGATTTTAATATCACGTTTGTACTAAACAATCATATTTATTCGTTTTAGTTGTTCTAACTGTGCTATTGTTTTACCGACCAATATTATCCCACGGTTGACATAATGGAAGCGAATAATCAGAACGTGAAGATTAGAAGTGTTGGACGGTAGTGTTATCCATGATTTCCAATTAGTTCTTGCTTCATGTGAGGCTGGCCATGTTACTACGTGACACTCACCCGTGAACTCGCCGATCTGTTGAGAAGAATACCTGCATAGCTGTTCAACGCAAGAAACTCCGGTGACTTTTGCATTCGGTAGAAACACGCGTTCGTGCTTTCGTGTACATCAACAGGTCGCACTCAGTCGGGGTTTAGTCGTATCACTCTGTTCGATAATGGCTACTCATTAGGTTCCCGCTTTAAAATGATATTCAATCGCTGATTCTTTTGCTTGTATTTTCACTTATTCAACAGTGCAATATATATATATATATATATATATATATATATATATATATATATATATATATATATACGACTTGTCATTCTTCCATTTGTCCGTCGATGTGTTCTCCCAGTCTTACTCTGTTGCTCTCTCGTAATCTTTTCTGATCTACTAAGGGAAGATTTTATCATTCTACGCCGCGGCCCAGCCATTGGCAGTCCTTACCCTTGATTTCCATGGGTTGTCTTATGTCCGAAGTTTGCGATATGCACATTATAGCCTTTGAAAAACTCTTCAAGAATATTCTTACGGACCACACCCATCCCCTGTACCGTGACTTATATGCATACCGTTCGCATCACTCCACACGTTCCGAATTTAGACTTATCCCATCCAGCATAAATGTCTATCGTTACTCTACAGTGTCTTGCTTAGCACGCGTTCTGGTTGACAGGAGGAAAGCCACAGAGGAGTTTCGGACTAACCTTGGTGATTGAACCAGTTTTATTTCTAAAGTAACTATTTTTAAGCGTATTTCAAAGTGTTAATGATCAGTTCTTCCTCTGTTTGGATGAAATATGAGTTTTGTTAAGTTGCTTAATTCTTTAATACAGTACCATACCATGCAATACAATGGAATGTTAAAAAGGGTCAACATGGGGACTCGCATGGGCGCTCCATTCTCAACCATTTCAAACGATGAAAGCAATGCGTCCTAGTCAGCATATGATACCTCGATTTGTGTAAATCCTCATATAAAATGGTTTGAGGAGCTACTTGGTTGTCAGAAATCAAATGATGGAAGCCTCGGGTCAAATATCTCGAGTAAGCATGATCCGACACTCTGATCCCTGGAAAATGGTAACCCAGCGATACCGATGTTAAGCAACACTAGATGCAAAACTGCTCTTTAGGTCTTCCACGAATCCCTTTTTTTTTTTGATCCAGCGCGTTACATCCCACTTGGGAAATCTCCGTAATATGCTCCACCTGATGAAAATAACTGCCACAAAAGTGGCGAACCACGGATTTCGAAAATGTCTACAGTAGTTCAGCCGGAACTGCTTGAAAAATGTTCCGTCTTTAGGAAAAAGGTTTTTGACCAGCTGCCTTTGGAATTATGACAGTAACTGACTTACTCTCTTTGATCACTTTTACGTGTGTTGTAGCCCCTGAAAATATCAGTAGAAAGAGAAATAAATTCATGTCTCCGTGTTTCTATCACATCCATTATGAAATTATCAACAGAAGGGCTAGAAGAAATGATATCAGGCTTTCTTTTGGCTGTTGTATTTTTAGAACTCAACGTCCAAATGGTTACACAGAAAGGAAACGTCCTAAACTGCTGGGCGCACCTTCACTTTGTCGTTAAGCAAACGGTCACCAAATTGGAAACTGTGAATACATTGCTCTCAGGAACACAAAATAAGCGGCTGCGGACAAGCAGACACGGTGCATGAGAATGTGGATAGTCTCCGCTGGGCTGGCGTAATACGTTTTGGCAACCCCCCCCCCCCCCTATAAGTTTGCGGAATGCAATGTCACGCGGTACATGCAGACCAACCCAAACAGCACCATCTACTCTCATTTTATCTCATTTACTTAACAGATCTTTCAGGGGAGGCTAAGAAACTAAGCTTATGAACGCAAGCTTTTGTGGAACTACTTTATTGCCTAGTAGACTGGACGTAAATATGAAGCGGCTACGAGTGCAACCTCAAACCTGAAGGTCGGACTTAGCAGTCAGTGGTAGCGAGAGTCCCTTAAGGTGTCGAGAACATTGTTTTGAATCATTATTCTCATGACTCTCCGTGGTTACTTTTGAAATTTAGGGCCTTTAGGTTGAGGTCTAGACCCCACACGGTTGGTGATGATCTAAGCTACTCGTGGGACCAATTAGTTTGCTAGCAGGAAATAGTCTTATTGTGACAAGGACGACAAAATACGGTAGGATACTTGTATTCCAAAGGCCAAAAATGTCAGGTCGACGGAACACATACAATCGTTTATATAGGGCCTTTTCCAAACTGCGCGTCACCAACATTGCTCTTGCGGCTGTTTGAGTGCTTCGGCTGCTTTCTGGCCAGTTGCACATGGCCGATAGTTTCATTCTCTTGGCGATTATTTTAATTTGGTTGGTCCGATTGCCTCAGTTGACAGCTTGATTGTCAACCCTTCATCTGGGCTATTTTGTTGGTTGCCGGAGATCTCGCTGCTTCACCTCTGCTAGTCGGTATGCCTCCTTCTATGTGCTTCGGGAAGCTTTCAGCATATTTGCTGTCTGTTCTTTTGTCTGTGACCCTCGGTTGGGTCGTCCGCCCGCCTGGATATTCACACAATTCCCTTGCTCCAGCTTTCCTCGTTACAATTTGAAGGCAGAAAGTATTAGGAAATGAGCTGTTCGGACCGCAGATACACCCCATCCATGTTTACTAAAGCTGTTTGTGTCAAAACGCCATATACCATCATAATCTACTCAGCTTACCCCTCCACATTCTCTTTAGAATAGGCAGACGATAAAAAAAATCAACTTAAGATTCATGCACACAATGTTTGTACCATGGGTCATTCACCACGTCCACAAAGGACTAACCCGTGTCAACTTCCGCAGTGCGGTGACAACTTATTAGGAGCAAACCACATAGGAGAACAAAATCATTTGTACACTTATACTCTTTTTTAAGTTATCCTATACAAACCCAACTTATGCACTGTCAGGAAACACTAAAAAAGCCGCTTAGAGTGATATTGGTGAAAAGAGGTTCTGACTAATAAGCCGGTGCCCTGGCAGAAAGCAAAATATAAAACTAATCAGTGACGGAGCCAGGTAAGTTCAACTATGAATCTCTGACTGTAAGCCCACTCAAATTTAGACTAAGCTGATACCGAACCCGGACAGATCAATACTCTGTCTGCGTATACCACTGAATGATATTTTCTTCAACACATGGCAGTCATACACCTCTGTTTATGCAATATCTGCATTGTCCTTTATATTAGGCAATGTTGGCGTGAATATAAATCGCCCAATTCGGAAAAAGTTTCGAAAAATAAAATCTAAAACCCCCCATCATTTTGACTATGAAAAATATACTCTTCTTTGTGACGTTATGGCTGTTCAAAAACATGACTTTTTACCAACCAAATGAAAGTAGCAAACGAATTTTGATGAGCCAAATACCGGCGACGTATTCAAACGCGATCCGTGGAATCTCATGGGAAAACAAACTGATGTCTTTGTCATGCTCATGCGGCATGTTGAAATGGCCAAACGTACACTAAAAGACAGATTTTAAATCCAATTTTGACTTGTGACGATCTTCATATAATCACTTTATTCCGAAAAGAATCTACTGATGCTTCATTTTTCCTGAAACTTACCTTTTTTCGATTGCCCCAGAATTTTGTGCGTGTCTAGAGTGGGACGAGTTTTATAATTATTAGAAAATGAGAACCGTGCATCCCAGCTGATTTTGAAACTGATTTGAGAAAACTATTTCGAAAATCATGTATAATACTGAACAACGTGCTGTATCCATGCACAAATGAACCATTGTGAATCTTGGAAACACTGAATATCTGATTCATTGTTGCTAGGACTCATCTGTAGTGCACATTCACTCAGTCCGACTGATGCTGGCACCCGATTTCAAGTCACCTAATACTATCCAGCCATGAACATTCTCCAAACAAACCGTTTGGCATCAATGCTTTACTTCTTCATAACAAGTAAAAGTGTACTTCTGCAGTAAGAGCAGATGCTCCCGTGAGAAGAATACACTGAAGAATGACATTGGTGATTCGCTGGTAGTTCACTATGAATTAAAAGCAGCTAGTTTCACGATTTGGAATATTTATATTAGTAGTACAAACACATGTGTGGACAAATTTTCTGGGAAGCGCAAAACTGGTTTCTCGGCTACTGTTATTCATCAAAACATCCCGATTTAAGACCACATCCTTGTCCTTAGCGAGGTCAGCTGAGTCTATTCGACGTAAAACTATCAGCAAATCACCGTTGTTATTCCTCAGTGGACTTTTCTTACAGAAGTTTCCACTCACACTCCCAATTCAAAAGTTAGGTTGTTATGGAGAAACGCTGATGGAGTGCACAAATATCAAGGGGAATTGGAGGGCAGAGTAGCAACGGATGCTCCCCCCAGTTAGACGGGCATAACAGAAAAACCTGTCGTGTGCTTTCGAGAAGCTTCTTCCACTCGCATGTAGATACTACTTGCATAAGAAACAGGCTACTTTATAAAACATCCCTACTTCAGTGGCTCTTTCCGCAGAGCAAAGCCGTTTCCCGCACAGTAATTGATTAGTTTCGTGAGTGAAGTATCTGCGAGCAGTTCCTAACAACGATGAAGCCAAGTCACATTATTTCCGTGGTATCCATTTGCAAACTGGAAATTTATTCTACATAATTTATCAGATTATTAAGTCCTTGGTAATCAATCGCATTTGCGAGATAACTTGCCACAAGTAAGTCCCTTATCCACGGGATCATGAACTTGATGATTACTTGTGTATTATGAAGATGATTACCTGTCTTTTCCTCTACCATCGGATCCCAATAAATAGTATGTTTGTCTTCACAAACAGGTAACTTATCACCATAAACAATAAAACCTTGTGAGAGTGGTGGCGCCGGTAGACAACATACACAGAAATTGGTTTTGTCATTGACGGTTTATGAATTAAGCCACTCGTGACACTTATTTCTGTGTGCATGATTTGACTTCACGAAATCTGTAAATCATGAAAACAGTTACGCAGATTCGTAATATAGCAATCAGAAAAAGTGAAACGCTAAACCAGTTATTCGGTTTTGGTTCGTAAGCGCTCGGACATGATGGTAAACTCAAGTGTTTGGGAACATCAAGAGTTCCAAAGCAAATGTCAAATTACCAGCTAAAATAAGCATACAATGCTTCAGTTTCTTCATTTTTTTCGCGAGGTCTATGGTAGCATGAATGGAAACAAAAGTGATTGAACCTGTGTATTTTGTTCACTCTTTTGTCCAAATAGAACAGTTGATAAATTGACAAAACCGTCCTTGTTCGCGGTTCGTTTACGTGGTAACGCATCCATGCATACTAGGGAAACACTGGTCCTGTGACTAAGGCGAATTTCATAACTGATCGTATACCACAGAAATACATTTGCTTTATTTCTGATTAACGAAATCAATTCTGATGATCATTTCTGGCCACAGTAGTTGTTGAAAAAATCAACTATATTCAATCATCTATTTTTTTCCACACTATTCATCTCTAATGCAATACAACTGGGTGCAATCCTGAAACGGCTCTTATATGCTTTTCCTAACTCTTGAAAAAGTGTCGGAATTTGTGTGTTTATTATGCACTTTTTGTCTGCTTATTCCGATTTCCAGAAAATAAACGATTTCCCGAGAATCCAATTCAGCTTTAAAGCAAGCTTCGACGGGGAAATACGACTTGTGCTTTAAGTTAAACCGGTTGGAAAAGCATGAGAAGAAGATCTATTGAAGAGTCTGAATCCACATGTGGCGATAAATTCGGATCAGATCAATATCTTTATTAGGAAAATTATACTTTTACATCAATTAATTTAGTGAACGTACCATGTTTTGGTTTCACTTGTGTTTTTGTCTTGCCTGTAACGTGATATTTTGCACGATCATTTAAGCGAATCATTGTAGTTGCAGGCTATGTAGATAAAAACGAATATATCAATAATTAAGTCAGTAGATATCCATTTAATAGGTTTAGACTCGCGGAGTTATTTACAGAATCACAAGCTTCCTGACCTATTGTGCAGACTTTTGGTTGAAGCTGGTCAATCACACAGTCTACGAATATGTAAATTACTGTCTATGCCTCTGGAGCGCCGGCATTACCTTTTTCAACTTTCAGCATTTAGTGAAATCTCCCATCGTGAAGTATGGTATTACTATCAGGCCTGAACAAGATTAGCAAAACGATTAGCTGTAAGATTAGGAAATAGAATTAGAGAATTAATGAGAAATGTGCAACAAGATACATCGATAACATTATCAGAATGACCCTGCCCCCTGCAAATGGGTAACACTGTTGCTGATTTCTACGTAGATGCACTATATATATATATATATATATATATATATATATATATATGTTATACAGCCTTTTCTAACTGATATTCAGGGAGGATTGTACTTGAAAGTTGTAGTAGTCTTCACAACAGAGACAAAAACTGGGCTGGTTATTATTACGAAATGGGTACACAAACTCCTTGAATTGAGGATTGTTTAAGGACTATTTTCGTTATTGTTGGCATCCGTTTTCCAGACCAAGAATACATATCCAAATAATAGTGGGACTTCGAACTAAGCATTATAATCCTAATTTTGTTTTCATTAAACGGTGACCATGACTTTACATCTTCGATGCAAGGCAGGTGAGTTCTGTTGTGTAGGGAACCAGTGGATACGAATGTTCCGGTATGATGTTGAACTACGCGCTAAAAAGGAGTCCAATTCCGCAAAATAAACTGTTGAGAGCAGTTTTCTAGTCCCAAACCTGTCTTATCAGCAAGCAGTTTATGTCAATGAATAAATAATGGCGGCCTCTTTCCACCAATGAACAAACACTACATACCATCAACCATGCTAATTGCTTTCATTCTGATGAGATGGGAATAACATGATTTAGATCCGTTTATTACCCTGTGAGATATTTCAAATAAAATGCTGCAGTTTGCGAGGATCAGCTTTCTTTGACTGGTTGGGGAAGGAGGTTGCTCTTGTTCGATCTGAAACAACAAAATGGAGAAATCTCCATGACCTCAAAGCTCAGTAGAAGTATCTCTGGGAATCCCCACTGAAGTCGGTTGAACTCCAAAATGGCTGCTTACAGCATAGGTGATACACTGATACTCCAACGAATGAACACTGTCCGCAGTGTCATGCATTCATTCACAAAAACTGTACTAGAATATTCTATTCACGGGGCATGCCATTTCGGAATATCAAAATGGCTTAAGGCAGCCATGCCTGATGGGTAAAAAATGGAAACAATTCTGCTTGTAGACTAATGCAGTTGTATAGTTAACCTTAATATGGCCTATCCTAAATTTAATGTCACATTTGTGATAATGCAATAATATAGCATCCACAGGTGAACTGAAAATAACTACACTCTTTTCCATTCTAACTGAAACGTAATTCTCGAATTGGAAGAATCCCCCGCTGGGTTCGAATGGAATTCGCTACTTTGAATTGTGAGAGTCACAATTCAACCGAGGATTATTCAGCCTTCTTTGGCCTTTGCCACGTGTCGCAAACCTCGCATTTTCTCGTTTC
Source organism: Fasciola hepatica (assembly GCA_948099385.1). Classification (NCBI taxonomy): domain Eukaryota; kingdom Metazoa; phylum Platyhelminthes; class Trematoda; order Plagiorchiida; family Fasciolidae; genus Fasciola; species Fasciola hepatica. The sequence goes on from CANUEZ040000182.1 coordinate 19,185,118, forward strand.
AAGATTCGCGATCAAAGCCACACATTTTTCCATCAAATCGAACAAAAGTGAGGTCATATCAGTTCAGTATTATCTACCAATCTTGAGTGGTATTCTAGGGAAAATGATGAAAACAGAATAATTTACTTCCTCATGAGTATTTTAGTTTTATTCGAAAACTTGATAAGTCCAGCTTTGTTCAACGTGATTTATGCCCGTCCCTTTCTTGAGACACGAATACAATTTCAATAGGAAGCAACCAAACAGTCTGTTGGACAATCGCTGTGCTTTTGAAGTTGGCTGGATTGAAAAACCTGTCAGTTGGCCCAGGTTATCACAAACACTGAATAAAAGTAAACCAACAATGATGTCCCCTATGCTTGTCCGACCTGTGTGCCTACAGGAAAGCATGTATGTTCATAACATCCTGTGGAATTTTGGGAAAATACTTGAAGCAAATCCAGCCTGTCACAAGATATTTTATTAGTTATTATTCGCTCATTACCACGTTCCTTGAGAGAACAACTTGTTATTCCCAAGTGAAGTGACAAAACTGAACAAATACTAAGGAAAATTCTGTCGGGCCATGTTCCTTCGATTAATTTTCGAGAACCTTAGAGCACTAAATTCACTTTCCTGGTTCGGGTAGAAAACCTGTCAATTCGATATCTTTTTCTGCAGAACAATTAGGACGCTTGGTGCAAACACAGTGACAGCCTGGCGGAGCAACTCCGTGAGCATTTCATTAAGAGGAACAAACGATTATCCTGCAAAGAAAGTCACTTGAGAATAGTGACGTGAATTTCCCGGAAACCCGCAAACTTTATAAACAGAGTGGGTATAAAAAATTGCTCTACACCCATTCCAGCTTTATATAGCAACCTCCAGATCAACACGTCCATTTTTCCTACTTCAGGTGTACAAACCAATTCGTTTCACTTGGCTGGCAGCTACCAAACATTTCAATTGACCCACGTCATGATGTAGGTCACGCCTAAGTTAAATATGCCGGTTTCATCATGAAGCACGCTAAGCTCTTGTAATTCAGGCCAAACCGGGAAGGTATGGAAAGGAAGACAATGTAACCGAACTGATATTGAATTGATGATTAGAGTTTCTCTATTTTCATGGTTGCATACAAATTCTGATAATCCGAAGTTCCTCCATAAGTACGCGGCATTTTCGATGCCAGTAAGACAGTTTTATTTCTGAAATGGGGAGTATTGAATCCACAAACCCACTTACTCTTTTGTAAAAAACGTTTTACATGGATTCAGCTATAAAAACCCTCAGTATCTTTATGTTCTGCAACCAGGCGTCAATTTCACCTCTTTAGCGAATGTTATTTAGATGATAACTAATGAGAAGTTTCACAACGGCGGTGTTTCTTATTCCCCTTGGATTCCCTTCTAGTCTTGGTTTATTGCGATTGAAATTCTGAATGTCCTCAGTGAAACTACGTCTAACATGCGGAACACCTACTCACGAGTGGTCACACGTAGAAAGGGAAGTTCATTCGATTGATTTCTGAGTAGATATGGCTCTCTATATATCCTCAAAAAAATGAGTGCTGCAGCATAGACTAAGTTCACTTAACTTAAAGTACTTTGTGTCAAGGTGGGATACTGTCCCTCAATCCAATAATCTTAAAGACCAACACCTGTGATGTATGCGACAAAAAGTACCAGTTTGAAACCTAGGATTTGTAGTGACTTCCGACCGACTCTGAATCTTTGGTTTAGAAAATGTGATCCATCAAGAGCAGACTCGGATGGCCTACTAGGTAGCTTCAGCAGTTTCCTCCAAGATCAGCTTGGCAAATACTTGTTTATATACTGTTATATAAATGATCCATGAAGTTAATAAAAGTTAATACCGATCAGCGAGGGTTCCAGTAACGTTTCTTGACAGTTTGTCTGCACTTCTCATCTGAAATACGTCAGTAGTGTATCCTGAAGATGACTCAAGATTTGGAGGGAGTAAGAGGTTATAATAATGATGTAATAGCTTTTGTATAAAACCCAAAAAAATTAAAACCATCATTTACCGCAACCACTCATATGATTCCGGGACTAAATTCTGAACGAAAAACAGTCCAAATATCAACATAGAGGTATTGAACATGGACAATTAGGTTTCGGATTTTTGAAACGTAGTTATAAGGCAGATTCTAACCGGTTCAAACCCTTACCAACCCTTCCAATGCAAAATGATTGGAGGGAAATCCAGTCAATCCCAGAAGTCTGTGATTCTGTTGCTGGATTATCCCTAACTGAAAGGCTTTGGCTTGACTTGTTTTCGCCTTGCGAAGTGCACCCACTTATGAGGGGAACACTCACCGCAAATCTATTTTCGGGTACGTAACTAAACAGAACGCCACTGAAGTTATTTTCTACCTTATTTCCTATCATTCTCGTGCCAGTAGCATCACAGGTGATTGGTTTACTTCAGTGGATATAACCGATAACATATTGTGCCCCAGTTCAAAAATCCCACAAATAGACGTTTAGTCGATTTCTGCAAGTCACCATTACTGGTTTAAAGGAGTGATATTATATGGGAGCTGAACACAGATTTTCCTAACGAAATCCCAGCTCTGCATCCAGGTTGGGAGAGTACGAAGAGAAACCGTTTCCCTAACAATTCTGAGTAAATCATTATCTTTTCATAGCCTCAAATGAGGTACTGAAATGCACTGAGCATATTTTTCCACCACTAACCTTGGGGAAGCCTGTTCTCGGAGAACCAGAAACAGGTCTTCTGACATTGCTTATCATGTCATTTCACTGCAATGAAACCCCAAACGCTTTCAGAGGCGATGTTTAGTTGCTCCGTTGATAAGTTGGTAAAGCCTGGTAAATGCATTTGGATTTCCTGCTCAGTATTTCCGTTAAATTTACTAGTGACACCGAATAAATATCTGAACCATAAGGAAGCAAAAATATTACAAACTATTTTTACAATAATGAACATTATGAAATGTCTCCAACCAATGCGATCAAAGCTTGGTAGACTTTTAAACCGCCATCGGTCCCACTCACCTGTAGGTTTCGACTCGATTAGTAGAACTAAAAGTAATCCCACAAGCAACGCAGCTGAAAACCGCATCTCTTTGAGTTTTTGCGCGATCAACTGATAATCTACTCCTGGTTATTCTGTTCTGACTTGTTCTGCTCTCCAACAAATCGAAATTTGACCCCTAAAGTTGGTCGGGTGTCTAGTTCTCTTTCTATCTTTCTTTCTTGCTTTCTCTTTTACCAATGGCGATCGATTAAAATCAGACCAAAGTATCACGAGAGTTGGAATTTGTGATATCTGGTCGATTGTTCTATTTCTTTGAGGGTGAATAAAAGATGATTGAAGGGCATTTTAATAAAATAACCTAAAACTACCTTCATCGCTGTTCTAGATTATAGTGACATTTCCGGTTATGATAACAGGCACACTGCAATCAACAGCAGTTGGCATCGAAATTACCTTTTGGAAAAACTACACTAGTATTTGAAAGTACATGTCCTAAGTTCCAGACAATTACAAAGTAGTTTGCTCAGGAAATTAAGGACAAAGTGTTACATACTTTTCGTGGCACATTTGCACGACCACATCTAAGTCTCACTATTCAGTAACTGAAGTAAGAACTCTCGAAAATTTAGTAACCATCATAAGGAGATAAAACTTGGTATTTCTCTATCTCCCGTCACCATGTCTGTCAGTCTTGCTGGAAGCATCCGACTGCCGTCTTGCTTACGCACACAGGTATAAGCTGTTGCTGATCATAACAGTCATTTGAGTGGTCCGTTGTCAGAGGCTATTACATCACACGTTGTCTTGATTGTGGCTTTCATCACCTTCTCTGATATGAATTACGAGCACGTTCTCGTCTGATTATTCATTGTGAAAATAGCGAGCAACACATCATTCATTATTATTACCATCATGATTGGGAACAACGTGGAAAACGCGTGGACGAATTCTTCAATTTCACGCAGTCTAGATCTCAAAGTACTTTATCACATTAGGGCCGGACTTGCAGGTTCTTTGAGTTGAATTAGTGAAAACCTATTCCAAATATTCATACTCGACATCAAACTTTATGAAAAAGAACCTTTTATGATAATATCCAGTCCACTCTAGCCACCGCTATCATCACACCTGTTGAAACCACCTACTTCACGGGTCGAACACAATTTCACCACATTTATCACTACTGCACACTGTTATATAAATAAAAATATATCCTTTATCTAAGGAAACATTTATCCTAACTGAGTCGTGTGTACCTGTAAGACCTATCAGATTTACCAAGGATAGAACTATGTGAAAATGAACTGCGTCTGTCCGGATTGTTTTTTGTTAGACGATCTTCTAAATACTAGTTTCTAACTTCAGTGTAAAAATTCACACAAGAGAGGGACAACCACTTCTGTGCAAAACGATTACAATAGTACCTCGGGAAACAGCTTTATATTGGTCTATGTACCAACTACTACAAAATTGAGTCAAAGACATGGGGCCTTAATTTCCAAGTAAGTACTTCCGGTTCACTTGGACCAGTGTTAGTGCGTCAGGTGCACAGGAGACAATGAAAATTCAGCTCCTGTGCTTTTAGTTCAGACTGATTACCATATTTTCCGGAGGAAATGTATCGTTTTCATTTACCGGAATCCATTCACCCAAAGTTGATTGCTTGTTAGCCCTTTTAGTGGGGAACCAACGATTTCCCTCATATTCAGTAAGTAACTCAGCTTCTGAAGGTAATAAAAGTGCTATGTATTTGACCGAAATCTCTGAAGCAGCTAAACTGGTTTATTTAGGTTGAGACAAAAAACAAAATTTTGCAACCTCCGAAAAGCTGGAAGGATCAAAACGTTAGTGTTATAATCCATAATCTGGACTGAAATGGACCTCACCTTAGACCTTTTGAATGAGTATGTTCAAGTGAGGAATTCAAGGCAGTTTACGAGATGGTGGTTAAATAAAGACTGAACTTGAAGTAACCGACATCTTGAGCACCTTTGGAAAGAAACTACTTTTATTGCAAAGAATAAAGGCAGATATTCGGTACCCTTGTAATAATCGACACTGAATAGCTCGAGGACTGCACCTGCTTCACTTGTCTTTAAAGATTGACTACAAACACCTAGTAGGCAAGCTTTCGTTGACTTGCTGGGTTCTGGTTCACAAACTCGGTAGACACGAAGGGGGTGAGCTAAAAAATGTATTTGTGACTGTTAAATATTGTTGTACCAATAGTTCGAGCAGAATGAAGTGATAGACACATGTTATTTTTGTTACACGCTCCCATCCTAAATTTTAAACATGTGAATGAAAGTGTGAACTATATTTCCTAGATTATTGATGTCACTCAATATTTCATTGGTTGTCCTCACTGATAAACAAAATCTGCGTACATCGACCAGGGATTTCAAGGAAAGAACTCATCGAATATTGTTAAAGTTTGCTAAGCGAAATAGACAGTCACATGACTGTTGGTATCGAGTACACAATGTATTGGTCTCATCCTCCGTGGCGTATAAATAAGCGAGCACCTATAGGTCGGTACGTCTGCTTTGGCACTACATTTTGACATCTGCATATGAGTAGATTATAAATCCAACTATCGCAATGGTAGCTTCACACATTCCCTGAAATATTCAACTGGTGGTGGTCGAGTAGTTCGTAGAACTTCCTTACTACCTCAAGAGTCAGAGATTCGAGCCCTGAGACCACCAGTCACTTCGGTGGTAGACAGACTCATTACCAACTGATTACTATATCTGACCCACTGAAACCTCATGCGGTTCTCCACTCAGAGTCTCAGGGTCTGACTTCCGGCTATCCTGCATAGTACAGTAAACCTTTGAGGCTACGAGGTGTACCTTCTTCATTACACTCACGCACTAGTACATGAATAAAAATGCAGTCGATCGCAAAATGATCTTCAGAAGGTTACCCGCAGTAACCGAAAAGTCAAACGACAACCGTATTTTTCGACAGCACTATGTTACCGAACAATAGTTGCTAACACTTAGCATACTACCTGATGCTTCGTTTTTTCGACACACTCCAAAACTGATCGCGGCTCCGATGATAAACTTATTTTATCTAACTGTGCATTCACATTGCGTGCTGTCCACAACTTGGAACTGAACCCCAGGTGAATAAGCTTAATTCGCACAAGTTGGTAATTAGCAAACCGGGTTGTCTGTGAGTAGTTTGTTTTGAGTGTACACACTGTGAAATATCACTTGCGTCTCGTTTATTTTCAACAAAACGTCTTTGTGGTTGTGTTTTGCTGCGTTTGACATTACACCTGCTAATCGTCTTTCGAACTGCATCCACGTACTTTTTATTGTTTATTTCGGGCGTTTGTCTTTGGAATCGGTCCATCTTGTAGCATTTCAGTATACCTGTATGCGCGCGAGCAGTTCCTCCGGCACGGTTACTTACTGTTCTTCTAACGAAGGGATATTTGTTTCAGTAACCTCCGCGAAAGAATTTTTTAACGTAGAGTTGTATTTTATGTCTGCATATCATCGTTGTCATTGTTTCGTAGATGTATGCGATGATCTAGTTGCTCTGTTTGAAATTCCCAGCATGTCTCAGGTCAGATGAATTCACAAAACAAATGTGATCACTTCATAAACAATCAAATGTACCTTACCTGAACATAGGAAATAAGATGCCTAAGGCATTCACAAAGGTTGTCCTCGAACATACATCTCATCAGAGCATTTATCAACATTTGAACAGAGTAGCTCAAATCTCCATCTCTTTGACGAGTGTTTTTATCCGCCTTCAATGAATTGAGGTGGCCAGCTTTGGCACCATACTGTATTTAAAAACTTTGGTAATCGGTGATCTTGCAAATACACAGGACACAGGAGTTTCTTTGAATACTTCACTCGATGCACGAGTTCAAATTCTGCTGACAAGATTCGGTATGGCAGCTCTTTTGAATGACACACGGATGATCAGCTTCTTCCTGGACGGTTCGTGACTCAGATGGCACTTTGGTCTATCTTTTCGATTGGACCCTATGTACCAGTCATAGTACACTTCTTCCTCGTGTTTTCAACTAATCCTGTTCAACGACATAACCAACTGATATCGTCAAATCCAACTCGTGTTACACTTTACTGAGTCCTAATGCTCTTCTCACCTCCAATTGTTGCTCTCCTCGATTCATCTTCATTTATTATGTGCAGTGACTTTGAGGCCCGAAATTCTTTTCAATGTGGGATTAACTTTTCGGGGATTTGCTTTTTCAGTATTTTTCCCAATAAACGTCAACAGTCATCCAAATGGATTTTTATACAGGAAAGCCTGTCTCCGTTTTTAGGCTTCTCCATTCTTCAAAGATATTTGATTGCGCCACATTTACACCATTGGACTTGCAAACGAGAACTATGCTGTTTTTTCTACTTTAGACAAGCGTTCTTCAAAATTGGAAGTATTTCACATTCATCATCGTTTCTATCAATTTCAGTTTCTCAGTTGTGCAGATAATTATGAATGCCAATACAACCACATAATTTCAGTGTAAAACTCATTTTTATTTTTGTTCATTTATTTTTACTCTTTCTCGATACAAAATACTAAATCTGCATTCGCAAGCATAATCAAAAACCCAGAAGCTGCTAAATTTGCCATCGATTCTTATCTGATATATTGCAAACAAAACAAACGGTCGATTCGGTCCAATCGTGAAGAAAACTCCATGAACTTTGCTGACACTTTACCCGCGGTACGTGAGTTTATCATCAATATTGACCTCTCTCGTTTCACGTCGATCCAATCGATAGCTACTCATAGTTTGATTAAGTAGACACGAAACCGATCGACAGGTGCAATGTTTGCCGCAAATCTACAGAGCCGTCAATGAAAGCCTGTTTGTTTTCACATGTCACCCACCTTTCTAGTTTTATTCTTCCCACATTGTCCAGTTATAGTGAGAATGAAGTCACATTTAATGTGAAGAATTATTTCAAAACGATGAACGATTTCATTTAAAATGAATCTCCGATTGTATAATCAATTGCCACGGTAACAAACTATACACCGGGTTTGAATTTTCAACACCGATTTCATAATTTTCTTTATATCTGGGCAGATTGTAAGTGCAGTTTGGTACTTTTGTGAATTCTTGGATTCACAGAGTGTTTGACTCGTTCCGTCCACGAGTATGTTTATCTGTCCGTGAATTCCATGCAAACATCTTGAAAAGTCTCGAAATATCATGTTGTATGAAGGACAGAGACCAAACGTCTCCTGTTTTCTCCACTCTAGACAAAATAAAAATACAGAAACACTCGAGCAAATAATTGGTAAAACGCAAAAAGCGAACACATTCTGCTTCATTGTGACTACCGTTGTCTGTATTATTCTTTTTGAAATCCTAATGGTCAGCTGCATTTTGAAAGGGAAAGCATGGTGCAGACAAAACTAACTAGAAATGTAGATGGTTTGAAAACATGACAGAATATAAGCTAGCATTCTGAGAAGATATTACCAATTATCGACTCCATTGTCTAATTTAGACTCTTACCCCATCACCGAGTCATTCTCACCTAACTCGGTTGGCTCTACTGAAGGTGTCTCGAAGAAAAACATTTCTCAAGTCTCATTACTATTTTGGGATCAAATTTTTATCTGACACCATACAGTTCAAGTAAAAGCAGATCTGCCTCAATATGCACTTCCTAAGATTGTTTCCTTGACCACTGTGCGATAGACTGAAGTGGTCAACATGTACACAATTTTACTCCTCAACTATCCAGCATCTGTGCTGACTATCAAGATGTGGTCCTTAATTATCATGTTTTGACCTTATTTCATACATTCTACCTTGGATTCTGTGGATACGTAATTATTTTCGTAATTTAAACTGTGTTGCTTTCTGCATTTCATCCAGATATGAGCTTTTTTCAACCATTTATTCATTGCGCTGTTGGTGTTCGCCATGTAATCCTGTAATCCTGAAAACTCAGATAGCCTTTCTCCCACTTGGGAGGTTCAGGATTTTTTCGAGCCTTTTAATTGTGGTTTATCTCTGGTGATCGCATTTCAGAAGAGGGAAAATTTGCGGTTTTCATGGGTTGTAAGACAATCAGCCAATTCGGCTTTTATGGATCTATTATCACCAAAGTAGCCAATCTGCCTAAATTACGGAGAAATTAAGAGACTACTGTTTGATCTTGTTCGGCTTGTGAATATTGAAATTGCAGAAACAGTAAAATATCATCATATTCAGTGGGGTCACTCCCAAGGCATCCAAGCATTTACGATTCAGCAGCAGAGGCAAGCTGATCAATGTGATTGTGATGATCAGCTGGAAATACAACTTCGGTGTCGGCTGACTGCTAACAATAAATGCCCTTCAGTTGCAACGGAAAACCTTCTGTTGTCAAAACCGAAGCTGTGGAATATCCATGATGTATGTGAACGAACGACACTAGAATGTAAAAAACCATACAGATGGTATTGTATCTTTCTTTTATGTGGTTCATCTAACAAATCACCCGGAGTGCGGACACTATGTCCCCAAGTATAACCAAATACTCAGTCCCGCGTTCAGAATTTCACAAGCCCTCGTTCTTTTGTAAGCAATTCTTTAGGTAAATGCAATTCTTGTGGTAAACTTCACTCTTGCCCAACCTTTCGCTTCTACAATGCTAAATGCCACAGACGTGATGTACTAAGACATATTTAAACCGTGTGTAGACAGTTAGCCACATACCCTTCTAAATCCAGATCCGATTGTTCTGGGGATGTCTAATTTTGCTCTCTCAATGGTGGATACAGTTGAACAACAAATAGCTCGTTCCCTTCTCACTGAAGCACAACTCAACATGGTTTCATCGTAGACAATGGTATAGTCGAAGCGTCCAGTCCTATTTTTCTTCTCTGTGGTGCTATTCCTGATATTCAACTACAGCAGACAGGCTCTGTTGTTGAGAGTATTACTGAGCATGTGTTAGCTATTTTGAGCTTATATAATACGTCCCTAACAGATCAAACTAAACCTTCCCTCAATTATGCTTTCCTCGTCTCCGAGAATGCTCCTCCTTTACTTGGGTTCAAGGTTAAGAAATACATAGGCATTTCGATGTTACTTCTATCACGGAAACCTGCTTCGTTGTCTGAATTATATTTACGGTGCTCCAAGGTTTCCGGTGGTTTCAAGATTGCTCCTGCGAAGTTGAGTGTAGATGGAAATCTTGTGTTTGAGAAATTTCGTGTTAGTCTATAGACTCCGGAAACCTGCGAAGAAAGTTCTAGATACTTTGGTTGCCAAAGGGGTTCTTGAATCCAGTTGGCCATCAAAGTGCGCAACACCTGCTGTTACTCCTTTGAAGTCTGATGGATGTACCTCAATAACAGGTGGCGATTATCGAAACACTTCAAATAACAGGCTTCGTCAACGTACACGTATTACTGTAAAACCAGAGGATAAATTGACTTGCTTCCATGGCTCCTACCACTCCTGACGAGTGCTTACTTGTAATTCCTTCACATGAATAGTCCCATGAGTTTACCACTATTATAACCTCATTTGGTTTGTGCACATAAGTTTCTACCTTTTGAAATGAGCGTTTCTCCAGCTATTTTTCTGTCTCTTATAAAAAGTATCATTGCGGGAGTCGAGGGTGTCCACTATTTTTGAGATCATGTGGTTATCCATGCATTCGCATAGGTACCTCACGATGATAGACTCAGAAAACTGCTGCAGCATTTTTGTGAGTTTACCATTGCAATAATCCATCTAAATATGTGTTTAATTCCAATCCTTCTGATTTTCTGGGATATCACATAACTGGAGCTGGTTATCAACCTGCTTTTAACAGCTTCGATCCCTTGCTCGATGCGTGCATCCCTTGAAACATTGCAGAACTACACTCTTTGATCGGTTCTCTCCAATGTGATTCGCGTTTTATTTTGAATTTTTTTTCCACTATGAAACCATTTTCGCAAAACTCTTATTCAGTAATTGTTCATGGTCAGCCAAACGAGAATAATCATTGCATTCTATTCTATCATACCTTCAAACCAAGGCACTTTCACATTCATTCACTTCAAAACTATATTCAACCCTTATCAATGATGCATTGCTCAATGGAACTGGTGCTGCATTAGAACACAATGGATTTCCGGCTGTTTGTTTCACATCAATTCACTACTGCCTGTAAATAACAGTGCTTGAAGCAACGCGAAGCTCTGGGTGTCTAATGGTCTATTAAACGGCTTCATAAATACCTGTTTACGGCCAAATCCACCATTATTTCTGATCAAGAAAAATTCCTATTCATTCATTTCCCCACTATATGTTTACGAAAATGGACTGCCGCAAATGACGGTGATATTAACCATCGTGGTGGTAAGCAAATTCCCCATGTGGATTATCTATTGGAATGTACTAAGTTATTTACTCCATGTGATTCTGATTCTTTACTAGTGGTACTACTTCCTGTGGGGCGAAAAGATACAAACCACGATTCGCGTCGATACTTTTGTCTTATTCTCTTTCAGATTAAAAGAAGACGGGATGCCAACGTAAAACGTCCATTTCCTAACTTTATCACAGATAGAGATTGAATTCCGTGTTTGCATATTCGCATCTTGATTCCTCCATCACTCCCGCGAATATTGGTCTCTAATTTATAAACTGGTCATATGGGAACTGAAAAAATGAAAGCCTTGGCTGGACTAATTTACTGGTGACCTGGAGCCAACTGTGATATTGTTCAATTGACGAAATTTTTTGACCGAAATTTACTCTCAAACTATTCTCTGCCTTCGAAATGGACTCCATATCCAGTATATTGAAAAGCTTTGGAAAGAAATCTTGCCGACTACTGTGATCCGTTCCTTAATAAGTATTGGGCTATTGTGATTACTGATTCTTATTCTCGTTGGCCGGGAGTGTACTATACAACATCAGCTGATGCGGAATTCACACTGAATGCCTTGAGGAAGACATTCGGTCGGCAAGGACTGCCCTATGCTTCGATTACTGATGATGGAAGCCACTTCACTACTGAAGAGATTACTTCCTGGCTGAGAGGAATAAAAAGTAGTCCCGTGCTCGCTGAACCCAGACATCTGCAGTCAGCTAAATTGGTCGAAAACATTCAAGAGTGTTGTAAAGGGAACGAATCAATCATCTATTCAAGAGCTTGAAAAATAAGTGAACAGTCTCCTGTTTCAGTTCAGAAATGCAGCTCATGGCTCCACACTTTCCGATCGAGGGACACTGTATTTTGTTTGAATTTCAGGTGCATTGAATCCACCGATATGCCCAACCAACGTGGAAATGATTTACGATTAGCGTCCGGCTTCGTGCAGGGACAACTTGGCAGTAGCCCACACAGACAAATACCTATCGGGTTTGAAAGTAAAACTCGAAACTGCTTCTTTATGGTTTACTTAAGCACCAGAAACGAACAGACTTGGGAGATTTTACGGATTACCGAGAATCAACAAACCTGGTATACCACTTCATCGGATCGTGGACCATAAACCTTGTCCAAATAATATGTTAACCACATACCTCAGTGGTTTGGCAAAATCTTATCAAAGAATGGTGTTGAGTCCAACAAATGATGTATTCGATTTTGTCCATACTCTACTAAATGCTGGGCTAGAAAAAGATGAAGCTGCAGTGAGTTTCGATGTGATGTTCTTCTACACGACTGTCCCCATAAAAACGGTTTAGACGTACTACACTCCATATTGATTACCGACGCCACTCTAGAAGAAGGCAGTTTGTTAAACCCATCTGAGTGCCACGGTTAAGTCCACCTTCAACTCTGCCAAGACCATATGCGTGTTTTTCAAGTCACCAATAATCCGATGTGAAAACAAAGATAAGCTGCCCTTGTTGACCTCATCCATAATCATCTATCAATTCAGGTGCACCGGTGATGCTACTTACATAGGTCGAACGGCAAGACAGCTATCAAAACGCATCAAGGAGAATCACCCACTAGGGCTTAGACACGGAGGCAATGGAGTAGTATCAAGTTCAATCGTCTAGCACTTGTTAGAAACTGGGCATTCAATCGACATCCAGTCTGCCTTCAAAGTCGTCTACCGGGTCCTACAACACGCGTCAAGAGCAATTAGGCTCCGGATACTAGCAACTGCCGAGGCAATTATCATCCGCCTCTTGAATCTTGAGCTTTGAGTGCAGCGAAAATTAGTCCAAGCATTACATCTCCCGTGGCCAACACTCAACCGTGTTACACAGCCAGGCGCAGCGGTGACGTAAGCTAATTAGCACCGGTTACATAATCTGGTCACTCACACGGGTTTCCATACTCCCTCACCCTTAATTCTCCACACTGACTTAGTGAGACTTCTTCCAACTCTTCTTAATAATTTGGTTTCATATAACTGTGATTGTAATGGCTTAAGAATGAAATCCCCGAAAACATATGTTCGTCTACAACTCCTGTTCTGAGTACTATGATGGGCTTATTCCGCAGCCATCTGATATCATTACTGGTTTGGAGCTTTGCCTCACTTCAACTTACTTCACTTTCAATCACTCTCTATACTGACAAGCTGATGACTTGTCCATGGGCTCTCCTGTATTACCAGTTGCAGCTAACCTATTTCTACACACAATCGAATCCAAAGAGGTGATTGCCTCCCACAATCCCCCACGGATTTATGTCAGATACTTCAATGATACACTGAGGATTTTAAAATTGAAGCACAAAGAAGGCTTCCTTCAGTGTCTCAACACCCAATCTAGTTCCATCAAATTCACAATGGAAACGGAGAGGGTTATCCGTTACCTAGACTGTTGTTTATCAGTGAATAACTTCCGAACATTTGCAAAAAGCATTCACAGAAAGCCTGCATACTCAGACAGATACCTGCATTTCGATTTGGCCCACCCACACAGTATCAATTGTGAGCTCACTTCGTCACTTGCCCACCGAGTCGAGAGCACTAAGTGCAAGCGGGAAATGAGACGACTGCAGACAGTCTTGTGGGATAAAAGCTGTCCTCCCCAGCTAATCAGATTTGAACTGAAGAACAAAATAAAGACAAACAACAAGGAAACAACAGACTGGCTGACTTGTTTTGGCATCCTGTTCCGGTCGGGTACCTCGGAAGCGAACAGAAATGTATTTATTCTCTATGGCATCCTTGTGTTCTTTCGGGTAAACAACACTTTGCAAAGTTAACTCACAAGGACCAAGGATCTCTTTAAATAAAAGACCAAAGAAACAGCTCTTATGAGACCAACTGCAAGGATTGTCCTGTCCCATATATTGGGCAAAAAAGCAGGCGGTAAAAAGTGGGTGTTTTTCCAGCATACAAGAAGAGAGGGTTCCCAGTCGACTGACAGAATTACTCTGACGAAATTGGAGCCAGACTCGGCTAGAGCACTCCACACTACAGCACAGAAACACACTATCGATTGGGATAACACTGGAATCCTCAAACGGGGTTTCCATACATGCAATGAGTGCCTGTATGCCGAAGCTATGGTCCACCCCACTTGCCTGAACCGAAATGACGGGGCAGAGATTCCAGTCATTTGGGCGGCACTAACATCGCTGATGTTTAAACACCCCAAATGTCACGACATCTCGCTGACCCCAATGACCACTCCGCCACTGAGGGAGCAGAGACTCGTCATCATCCACACCCACAGTCTACGTTCACACACACACACACACGCACACACACACACACACACGAGGCAGACACACACACACACTAGGCAGACACCAACACAAACCGTTTGACACCCAATGGCTACGATCATTATCCCAAGATCATTCGAATGTAAACTGGTCTTGAGAAAGGTTACCCGCGATAATCGAAACGTTGACTGACTACCATCTTTTCCGACAAAGCTGCGTTACCGAACTCTAAACTATTACCTATAACAATAAAACAAATGCTTCGAAGCCTTCACGTTTAGTTAGCTCTTGATTCAAATTCGCGAAATAATACAAAAATTCTTGAAAATGGTCTCGGCAGCCGCCTGGTCGTATGTTGCAGTTTCTAACATCAGTCTGTGCATAATTCAGATTGCCTAACGCAAGTAATAAAAAAGAACGAAAGCAGTGGCTTATTTATCCTCATTTTCACTGGCCATCCAGAATAAATCAAAACCGTTCAGCCGATTGTTTCAAGCTTGCACTGGAGGCATCCTCAAGTTGTATACTCATGAAAGCGTGGGCTTTTGCTCAGGCCAGTCCAAGGGTAATATCATAGCTAGGCATTGGAGTATCTCACGCCATAAAGGCCTATTTTATCTATGAGGTTCCTCAGTGAATTTAACTAGTGAACATAGAGCAGCTTGAGGTGCCGGTAAATTCGTAGCCTGACGGATGACCGATCAGATGTTCAAAACATTTGTGCAAATAGTTCAGTTGACTGTAAAGCTTCAAACAGATTTGTCCTTTGGACCTGATGGATGATCTCGAGGACTTGTCCTCTAAGGTTTTTTTCCAGAACAAACATGTCATGTTTTCAGTTATCTCCAGCTATCATACGGATATTTATTATCCATCCTCTCCCAATAGCAAATCCCAATTTGACTGAAATTATTGTGGAAAAGATGGTGCGACTTTAAAAATTTGAACCGCATGCCTTCATTGGAATATTGAGTACTTGATCTACCTGGATGATCTACGGGTTGAGTAAATGTGAAAATGAGGTCATAGCAGACTTCACATATACAGACACCCGTTAGCTCTTGATTAGTTACAAGATGGAAGCTGATTGAGGCCAAATCGTTCGAAAATCGAGAATCAAGCCTGCAAATCCAAGATACATCTACCTAATTGCATTTCTTCTACTCCTGCGACCTACTGATTATTGACTGGTAGTACATTCTGGTGGATATTTCAGATGAGACCTTCTAGCAACACATCTTGTCGTCCTAAATGCTTGTAGTTCAAGTGAACTGCCTTCGCTTACTTCCCCACTGCTCCGAATACCGAGGCCATTGTGACGTAATTGCAGTTGGAACAACCGGAAAACCTCAACGGCAACAATTTTGTTCAGCTTTTTAGATTTATCAAATGTAGAATTTGTTCACAACTTGTGAACTAGGAACAAACAAAGGACACTGTCAAGATTGAATGGCTTGCATGATTGCAATAAAGTGTGCCGAAGGTGTGATTGCACGGTGCAATCATACAAGCAGTGATAGCTAGAATCCAGGTCAGTTACCGTGAGATTTTTTGAGGTTGTCTAACAAATGGCTATGGAAAAAATGAACGTGAATGACATTTATGTTCAGGGTATGGGCAGCTTATTACAAGTGCCAACATTTGCCCATTGCGTGATTCTGATTTTCAACCCTGATTATAGCGAAGAATTAGCTAGGAGTTGTTAAACTGGAATGGCTGAAAGCACTTTTCGATACGGGGAAGGAAAAATACGTTAAGATGTAGGTCGTGACTGATCTTTTGGCAGAGTTTAGAAGGTTTGGTAGTGGAGAACATGTGCCCCTAATCATTTTACTCTGGTGATAAATGAATGTTAAACATTGATCGAATCATCCTCCAGTCACATGTCAAAATGTGAATTATGGAAAAATTGACCTAAAATGAAGTCAGATCAAGTCAGGATGTGAATCATTCATTCACATGGGATGAATTTTCAATGCCACGATCATCGGTAAATTATTCATTGTACATACGTGTTCGCCATTCAGGTAATTTAAAAAAGAACAGCGCAAATACTTGGTTCGATCAGCTGTAACAAGGAGATGCTGGCAAAATCAGTGAAGACAAAGCGTTTTTAGTCCATTAGACACCAATGATGGGGTATTGAGGTGCCCTGTAAGATAAGGAAGGATAGATAAACGATGGGCGATTGTCCAGGAGTAGGATAAGTAATATAAACACTCGATGGATGAGGAAGAAGCCCACACCGTTAAGTGCATGTGCAGTGAATGAGTCGAGTCCGTTAGGAACAGTGTGAAGTTTTTACACTAAGAAGAGTGCATTTTAGTAAGGAAATTTACGACATAAAGATAGAAGTGTCACTGGGTAGTGATGCTACTCTGATGGACATCGGCCTAATGACAAGGTCCTTCTACAGAAGACCAGAAAACACTACAATGGAACTGCTAATGAAGTGTGGCGTCACCCAAGAATCGAGAAATGTTTAATAAGTTATTAGGGAATATGTGAGAAGCTCAAGCATAGACTATGGAGCCATAGATGTCGAATCTTTATACGTTGGGACCAGGTGAGATCTTGAGAAATGACAGTACTTCAGGTATTATGATGCTGTCAATACATGAAGAAGAACAAGTGCTATCGATTGAAGATAGGAGCCCTTCCTTGGTAAGTAACAATAGAGTGTCGTGACGTTGGATACGTTAGGATATCAATGTGACAGTGTACACTACTGGACAGTGGAGTCAAAAGAACCACTGGTTTCATAAACAATGAATTTATCTTCACTTTTGGTTCCAATGGCAGCATCATCAGCATACTTAATGGGGTGATCATCATAGGCTGTAGACGGAAAAAAGGATTGGCGACAACGCGTACTCTGAATTACTGCGCATTGACGGCCGGGAATCAGAGAAGTCGACTTGGAGGGTCATAAATTGTGTTCAACCAGTGAAATCGTCTCAACTTATTGACGAAAGAGATGGAGATATGCTTTCATTTTGTAACTGAAAACAGTAGAGTCCTATCGACACTATGGAAAGCATCGGTGTAACATGTTTGTTTGATCAATAATGGTGTTACACTTTGAGAAATTGAGAAAAAATCAATCTCAAGGGTGATAATGTAAACGTCCGTCGACCAGAAGGTAGCCGAACAAAAGCACAGAAAGCTAGGTTGCTCTTAGAATCCATCATAAAAAAAGATATTGATTATTTACACATTGCCAGAGATGCTGTGCAATATTTGCATCAGTTTGCAAAAAAGGTGTAAATAAAATTGACCACTGTCGTAATCCAGAAAATTGTATTATTTATTTTGACTACTCATGAGTGTCACAAACAAAATAGGAACTTAAATCTCATTTTCTATTTCGTCTGATCTTGACTGAATAGACTAGCATAGTTTGGTATGCACTCGACTTCTTTATACTGCTGAAGAATTATGGTCCAATTTGTGCGAAAAAATGTGTGAGACCATGGGAATGACAAACTGCAATACTGATTATGCAGTTTAATGAATTTCCTGTAAACGTTGATTTTGCCTTTCCGTGTTCGGAAAATATTAAAAACAGTGTCCCGACACACTTACCTCACCCTCCATTTCCAATTCGCCTTCTATGACTTGGATTGCAAATCCGTATTTTTATTCTTTTAAACCATAAATGAGTCTAAGATGAGACGGAGATTAATAGCAGTCTCGAAACAACGCAGATTTTGTGTCGAGTTAAACCTGAGCAACACTATTTTAGTCATCAATGAATCCTATCCCTTTGATCTGTTCATGCTACTGATCCAACTCTCTAACTTGTGAAGTAACTGTATGACTATGAGTCACTGGAGACTCCAATCTGTATTACCTAAATTTTTCGAGCTAATTATTAGGTAGATATGTCTAGGACTAACTAGTAATTCCTCATACGCTAATGTGTTGAACGCTGCCGTTAAATTAAATGGGGGCCGCCGTACATCCACTTGTGTGAATGCCCTTTTCTTATGAGAAAGGTTGGAAACTTTAATCAATCAGAAAATGTGAACAGGGGCCATGTCTCCTACCTTCGGGATGCTTTGTATTTCCCGTCAGAATTCATCAGTCTGTCTTTACTTCTAAACAGAGAATGAATTCTGGTAATAAAATGGCCTCATTAGCAGATAACTTGATATATTGATACCGATGTCCCCATAAAGGTACATAATAATGATCCATCATCAACATAGTTGGCAGCAACTAAAATTTGCCTCTTGCTATTGGCTCACTTTGATCAGTCATATCCAGACCAACACTCTCCCTGAGTAAGAATATACCGTTAGAAGTATATCCCAAAGGGTTTTCCATGAAGGGCCTACTCTGGGATTTCCCTGAACACAAAAGTATTTTTCCAAGGCTTTTCTGGTGATTTGAATTATAGCTACAAGATAGCTTTCTCGTTCTATTACCGGGGCTTCCTGATCTTCGAGTCCGGAGACAATTCCAAAACCATTTTGAAATGTCTCCCTATTAGGGGACTTTCAAAACTCGCAACTGATTCCAGTTTATTTACTGGTAGGATTTATCAAATGTAATCAGTGTGCACATTTGGAAATTAAGTATACTTCTGTTTCAGTTTGCGTATTGTTTAATAAAGGATGAAAACATGAATACTAGTTAGTTTTTTAGATCGGTCGTTTTGCTGGATATGGATATTTCTTAGTCATAACATGGTGGAGAAATTGAGAGGTTTTTTATATAAGACCAACAAGTCATTTCCGCGAAGCATTTTCTTTCCACTTTAAATTGTTTTTGTTTGTATATAGATCTTTCGCAATGAGCCTATTTACTGGCTGAAAGCAATATTCTCGAAAATTTATTGAGCTCCTGGTCTTGAAAGTCGCTAAGCATCATATAGATTCCAAGCAATATTTTTCCTGGCCAGCGACTTCAATGATTCCGATGCTCATCCTGTTCAATTTCCGCGGACATATCACTCACTCGCCATCAGGCTCCTCACTGACTAACTGTCTAATAGAAGAAACTGCAAAACTGATATTGACAATGTTGTTAGTAGAACAAATGATAAGGCTCATACTTTTGCCAATTTTACTTCCTGCAGTTTTCCAAAGAAAGGCAAACAAATACGACAAATATGGGTAAAGTCAAGAAACAACTATTAACGACGGAAAGCACGGCCATTGTTGCAAAAGATGCACAACTACGTTTTACCGCAACTTTTTCTTCCCTACACGAAGTTCTTTATGTGCTAAGGAACAATAGTAAATATAGTACTCTCTGGTGGTTCAAAACGTTTATGGTGTGATAAAGTCTGTGATTCACTAGTACAAAATAAGAAATGCTCCAAATTGAAACACTGTTCTGTTTCGAACCCACTGACCACTTTCCATTGTAGTAAAGTAACAATTCCATAGGGAGACGAAGAATGTGACTTAACCAGATCGGTGTTTTACAGCGTCTACCTAGTCCGAAATCCGCAAGTTTTCTATCCCAAATATATCGAGATAATCATAAGCCCTAATGAAACGTTTCCATACCAATTATTTCAACTATTCAAAAATACATTTCATCCAAGTATTTCGGTTTTCCCTGAACAATATAATTTTCGTAGGTAGTAAATGTAGCGAAAATACGTTTATCGTTGGTTTGACGAAAGTTGAATCTGTTCAACCTTGAGAAGTCGTTGATCCCGGCGGGATCGAACGCACACATGGACACCATCTGAGATTTTACACTGTGTGCTCTCTATCAACTAAGTTACCGGTGAAACCCAGAATGAATTTGCACAGTTCGAAAATGGATCATACCGTGTCACTGCTATTTCAGTAGTAAAATAGTACCTCGTTGGCTATAAGGTCGAAAATTAAAAGGTGCTCCAGAAAAAGTTTGGCTTTTAAAGGTGTAACGATTTCATCATCCAACAAAATAATAATCATCATCCCCCATCCACCTAGCTTTACACGATCACTTCTAGTTTCTTCATGACCGCGGAAAATATATGAGAGGAATTCACCCATAGATAATAATTTCTCAGAGTCCTCTCACTCTACCTTCGATACAATTACCACCGTGTGTTGACAGACTGGGTTTTCCCATTCAAAAGACAACTTGGCAAAATAATACAGCAAAATGATCTCAAAATGGTGCCATTTCAGATAGGAAAATTGGTTGTTTCTAACTTGGACTTTTCCCACACACATATATGTATATACCATCCTATGCAGGGACAGGTGTTCCTGCACTGGGATTTGCGCGTGTTCGATCTACAAAACACAAACATACAGAAAAATCCATGAGCAGAAATTTGGTAAGTGGCTCATCGGGAACACCTACTTGTGTAATTAGAACAAGTATATAGTTGCGAAAAACTTGCTCACTACTTATATATATATATATATATATATATATATATATATATATATGCATATTCTATAGTGGATGTAAGGCGTACACTGAGTTGTAAAAAGTTTGTTGTGACGTTTCGGTCCAAACTAGGACTCCTTGTCAAACGTGAGTGAATGAGTGTGTGCATTATCCCTCCAATGCAACGTTATTATTGTTTTAGAAATGGGCACAACTGTTGACGCCAAACTTCAACCATTTCAACCACGAAAGTCAAAAATAATTTGAATCACAGTACTATGTGCATGTGTTAAGCACGAAATTCAAAACACCTAAGCGTCATTTATCGCAGATTACCTGTTACAGATCAATATGATAGCTGAGTGTGAAACAGAGTTCCCGTTTCGGTAGAGACAGTTTATTACGCTGTTTCACAGAGGCAGCCTTCAAGATGGAAATATATTTCCAATCGTAGAGGGTACGAAGTTGTCCGGGATGGTTTCAAACTGAATGACTCACGTCAACTACAGGTGATATAGCCCCATCCGGTCACTGACCTTGAGATGTCTTACAAGTTCTTGAACTGATCAACTTTTCTCCTACTGTGACCAAAACCCACACCAACGAGCATTACACAATCATACATTTTACCAGAGAGCATAAGGATATCTCCATATGCTCTCTGAAAAGTGTTGCTTACGCTCTCTAGCCTACATTCCCTGAGGTGCAATTATTCCTCGAAGCCAATAATTCTCATCTGAAATCATACAAACTACGGCAAGAAAATAAAATAATCGTGGACTTGAGAAGAACTCCAATTGATTATTCTTTGTGCACTCACATATAAAAAGCATCAAAATGGATTATCGATTCAAATCTAACGACCCAGTTCACGTTTTTCCAGAAAGTTCAATAGTCCATCATACGGTCTACTCAACCTTAGATAACTTGTTTTTCGTTTCCCTGTCTATACTCAACCGTGTTTAAAGGTACACATTTGTGGTCACTATTTTATATTTTACCAAAGACTAATGCATGTTCATCGATCGATAAAGAGTCTTAGGTGACTTGTATTCTTTAGTGATATTAGTTTGATAGTGAACTTGTAAGATCAATGTATTCGCTAAATCATGTTATGGCCTGATGAACGCTTGGATCACTTTTCGTCTCTAAGACAAAGATGGTGGTTAGACAGAACGGTAAAGA
This sequence comes from Fasciola hepatica, assembly GCA_948099385.1. Lineage (NCBI taxonomy): Eukaryota > Metazoa > Platyhelminthes > Trematoda > Plagiorchiida > Fasciolidae > Fasciola > Fasciola hepatica. The sequence goes on from CANUEZ040000182.1 coordinate 19,207,290, forward strand.
CATTTTGAACAGATCTTGCTTTACACCAGTTTGTCAAAATGAATCAACAAGTAATAATTCATTCAAAGCTCAACCAGAGCCTAATCTGTTCTGGGCTTGTAGTCATAGGCAAACCGGATGCAAAACCAACAAACATAGTGCAAATGTTCAATTGTCAAATAAATTTTGTGCTAGTATGTCTTTAAAAGTAAATTCACAAGTGGCACTGAAGCTGTGTGTATGCAACATGGGCATCGGGATATTAGGAGGAAAGAGAAATTGTTAGAAAGCATGAGGATAATCTGTGATTTCAATAACAACCCACTGGGTTTTATAACATTTTTAAATTTATGTGCTGCTGTATTTCGTGACTGTGGTAGACAGAAACCCTCTCGTTGTAGTCAATAAATTGTTTTAATCAATGTGATAGAGGAGTGCCAAAGAAGAAATGCTTCAATTATTCATGAACAGGTCATGAGGAACTCTACCTCGATTCATTACTTCTTGCAAGTGGGTTTTTTCCGTGAGAAACAACGGAATTCTGATAGGGGTCATTAGAGAATTGCAATGAACTGAGCTGATCACGAACGAGGATGGCAAAAGTAGTGGGCTAACAGTTTTTCGATTATGGGGTTGGAAAGGCCAGTAAGAAGCCTCTGAGCACACTTCTCGCTGATATCGATAAAATGTCCGTGCATTTTCGGGGTGAAATTGACTAAAACCTATCACTTCGTACTCACAGAATCACACTACAATTCACTGAACCAAAAATCTCTGAAACGGTTTATAATCGAGCGATCTTGAGTACAGACATATACAATAGTTCCCCGTTGGGATAGCCCGATTCTCAGAGTCATCGAGTGAAGCCTGGTACTTTCAATAATTTAGAAAATTGGTGTTTGTTGTTCAGCTGCTTCCGATCGTTGAGCTTGGCCTTTAGGTCACAAGCTCTTTATTACCAGTCGAGGTGACCGCGTCAGTGTGCAGATGGTGATCCTCGTATGCGAACAATCAGGTTCCATGTTTATTGGTCGGTAGGATTAGGATTCAGTTTGATCAATTTCCATTTATTGAACTAATTGAAACTGTTGCATATCAAGACATTGGGAGTGCGACCGAGTTTGATGCGTTTATGGATTAATTTGTCGGAGAATGCCAGGTTTCCAAGAACTACCTTGCATATCTCGTGGTTGCTCGACCCAGAATGTGAACTTCCTCCAGAATGAAAGTGTGTCTTTTTGGTCCTCGTTGACGGATATTAGTGAGAACGGATCATGTGTTCTTGTAGCTAGTTTGTGTTCACGCAGCCTTGTGGAAACATTTCTCCCAATTTGACCAGCATATTATTTCTCATAGTCCACGCCTTCCACTCTGTATATCACGTCTCCTCTTTATTTGGTTTTCAGTTGCCCTTTCGGTCTCGATTTGATTCTTCTCGGGGTCTTGCTTTGTATGTGAGCAACTATGATTCCCTGTGGTCAGAAGATTCTTGCGATCAATCCGGGTGAGATTTTTTATGTATGGCGGTGCTATCCCTCGACTTAGCTGCTTTCTCTAACTTGGTTCTTTTCTGACTGCATGGACGGTTCTTCGAAAGATATTCCTTGGATAACCATTCGGTATAAACCTAAAAGATGTTTCTCATCTACAGCTCTAAGTTCCTTTGCAATAAAATGAAGAGTTCGAGTGCAATAATTATTGTTATTGTTATGTTGATCCCCATTAATTATCATTACTTGGTCCGTGTATCTGGGTTTTTGACATACAGAAGTCTGCAGTGTGCCAGTACGTCCAGGAATGACAGTTCTCCTTTCTTCTCCATCTCCAGTATGAATTTGATGCCACCGATGATGTTGTTGATTACTGAGTGCCCCCTTTTCAATATCCATGTGTTCGATAACTACGTAAACCTGTTAATTTCTTTAGATTATGTTATATTCTATTCAGAAAGAGTCAGTGTATTCTTCCAAGCAGAGTAGGCCTAGTGTCTTGATTTCCCATCATTACATCATGTATTTTTCTGTCCTTGGCTGATTTCCTAGTGTACACTTAGACTACCAATGTTGTGTTCTTTCATCGTGTAGTTCGGCTTTGTCATTTTACCGGCTCACAAATATTGTACCACATGCCGGTATAAACGGTTGTCACGGTAATTACACTACACAATATTTTACGTCGTATCATAATCTTACAAACTGTCGGCTATGCCGAGGGACTGATCGACTGAATGATTGGCTGAATTATTTATGTTATTCACCATGGACTTCGAATATTGTGGGATACTCAAAATGTTTATTCGGGAATCATTGCTATATTGTCTCACCTGAAAGGAGGCCTTGTGGCACTGTAGTCAGCTCAGGCTACGTTGACCCGGGCTCGATCAGTAGAAGCACATCGTAAATCGCGTAACACCAACTGATCTGACCTGTATATTTGATAAATCCACTGATAACCGACAAGGAGCAGAAGAATGCACCAAAGAAGACGGAATCCTGGAAAAGATGGACTTTCACCGAAGCAATCACTCAGTTTTAATGAGTCCTGATGATGCTCCTTGTGGTTCATTAAGTTGGGCCCGAAAATGTTTTGTAGTAAAGAGAGACCGACGGCAAGTCCTGCCATGGTTCACGACTTACCATTACATTTATACTTGTTGAGCGCAACGGCTGCGGCATCGAAACACTAGTAGACAATAGTGCAATTCATGATAGCTGACTATCCTACTGATTTTATTCCTCTTTATCTCCCCACCCACTCACACATCATCAATTACAGTGACATAGATTATCCTTCTAGGTTTTCTATCTTCATTCCTTGTCATTTTTAACCTGGAAAACATTGTTATCAGAACGGTTTACAGAAGAATGTTCCCGTACTATCCACCATAAATGCAGGACATCTCAAAAATGGAGATAATTACCCACTCCATTCTACCGCCCAACTTATCTACAGGCAAGGAATCAATGTTCATTAGTCAATATGAAGTTTATGGGCGAATTCATTCAGCGTTAAGCCAATGCATTAGCCCCCTGCTCATCTGGAATCGGTATATTTTGAAGCCATCTCATGAGAAGTTCGTCATTACTTTTGTTCTTCTTCTGCCGCTGGTCTTTGCCGAATCTGTTGCCACAGTTATACGAGTTGTTGGGAAATCTATTCATCTTCGATTCTTCCTTACTCCAAAGTCCCTTACTACTGCTTGTGCAGCGCATAAAGGTACGAACTTAGCTCGTGCCTCCTTTCAATCCGAACATGCCTTCTTTTCATCTGATGTACCCTCCGGTACTTCAGAGACCATGGTGAAGGAACGTGCTACTGAATTTGCTTCAAATTTACGACACCTCACTCTCTCGAATTCATTGTTGCATCGCTTTCCAAAATTTTCGTGGATACTCACACTGCTTTACCTCAAAAGATGTCATCCCCATAACTTAAAAATTATTATCCCACTTATTTCGGTCTTGACTTTCGGATGATATTGGAATGCACGAATTCGAGGAAGCCCTTTGCATATTTGGAACACAATGCTATTTTGCCCAAATGTTGTTGCGGATGCTTCAACCTAGGTTCTACTATTGACCTGTTATCAGACCTGTCCTACACACGATCAATATGATAATTTTTATCGTGTGGTTTTATGAATTCTGCAAAGGTCTTGGACCAAGCTGGTGCCTTCTCGCCTCCTTTGTGTGCTTTATCGTCTTCGTCTTTGCTTGGTTTCATTTTGTATCTTTCCACCATATTTTAAGAGATTGTTTGAGTTGGTTTAGTGCGAGACGCTTCAGCCTTATCCCCAAATACCAGTCACATGAATTTGGGTTCGAAGCAAATCTGTTTCACCAAAAAGTCAGTCCATTCGCAACCGGTCAACTCCTAGTGGGATGGTAAGAAATTCGGTGAAGTTTGTCAGTGCTGTTATTCTAATGATAAATTAAATGAGAATTTTTTAATCAAGAAACTAGCATGTCAAACAAAGAAACCCATGTTTGCTTGAAGGACCCGATGGAAACCTGGGCGATTTCCGCCACTGGTGACACTGACGTCCTGTGTACAAATTGATCGTGAAATTCCACAACTAACTGCTAATTTTTTCCGATTTTCTAACCGAATTACCACCACTATGTTAAACATCCCTGGGAACACATCACTTAGAGTATGCCATCTGTTTTAGGCTGTGCTGTTGGTGTGAACTGAGCTTTCGTCTGATGGCTCGAATCTCCATGATATAACCACAACTAATCCCGTTGACAAACGCGAAGGCTTCTTCAGCATATTATCAGATGTCGTTATTGCAACTGAAATTCTTTTTCATATTCACAGCACCCTAACCAGCCTAGTGTTTCTCATTTTTGTGCAACCTTCCTACCTTGAAACAGAGAATCAATAAATTGTCTTCACTCTGAATGAATTATCCTCTTACCAATTTTGTGATATTATTTAATTGGACGGTAAAATCTACCCACATTAGAGTGTGTCATATTTGTTCATTCTCTGTCATTCTGCGCGCTACGTCCATCGTAAATCGATGCAAACAAGGAAACATCTCTTATGGCTACGTAAGAGAATAATGCATAGATCGACAGATTTTCGGTCGATAACGACGAAAATCGTGAAATAAACAAATATGGGCAAAACTAGTCCCAGTAATTATTTCCTATAATTAAAGCTTCACAAACAGCCACACGATAAAAAATCGTGGGTAATCTTCCAACTGAAATATTCCCACTCTATCAGTGCTTTCTAAAATAATCCATTAGTTGGCATTCAGTGTACGATGGTGGTCGATTTGAGCAACACAGGTCTATCGACCCTTCAGCGATGAAGCTCAAGGACCGTGACCTTCTGAATCAGCGATGCTGTTGGACGAGAAAATTATCGAACAGATAGGTCTGTGAAAGTATTCCTTGTGACCCATATATAATAAATCAGTATAGCGAGCTCCTACATTTACCATTCTTCACGTTTCAGTAAGTTCATCTATATTCACAAACCATTTATTCTACTTGTAACTTATATTCTAGTCGTTGAAATTTGGCCCATTCCATATTCCTTTTGTTTTCTATGATAATAACTGACAATCGTTTTTAATTGTTGTTCCGTTAGACCGTTGAACAGTCATTTGGATAGAAATCAGAAAGAGTATCATTAGACATTTCGGGATTTAAACTGAGTCACCATCTCAGCTTTTGGTGTAACAGTCGGACCAAACTGACACAGATGAGTAAATGATAATGGTATTAGCACTCGCCGTTCTCAAGAAACGTGTCGACCGCTGTCGTGAACGGGTCGTTAAACTGCCAGACACGACGAACATTACATTCATGTAGTCAAGTGTAAACCAGATAAAATGTTAGCTCCTATTTTCGTACATGAAGGGAAAAATTACAGACCGTTGACAATACTGCTACTATCACTACCAGAAGCTAATGGGTTTCCAGTAGATGTTTAAACTTACTGAATAAATATTTTAAGACCCAATGCTGGGCAGGGACAATAAAACTAGTTAACTAAGGATCGACTGAGCACATTTCCTTGTTACCAGCCCTACACCATATATGAATTTGTATCGAACCAGCAAAGTTGTAATTGTATCATCATATTTGTATCGATTATCTAGCACGGATTTCCCCGAATCTTTTTTTTGAAATCTCTCTCTTTCTTTTAGCACTTGACTGACGGAAGAATAACCTTACATTTGAAACCGAAGATGCTATTTCTGCCGGTTTTTTGTGCTTCCCTGTGCCTACTGACTTTCAGTAGAGCTCTACCAGCCACGGAAGATGATCGAGATAAATATGAACCTTTGGTGAGGTTACGGGATGGAAGTTAACTTTTGTTTCATGACAGCTGCTCAGTAACCTGAAAGATACTCTGAAAGACAAGCATATATGTGCTTGTCCAAACTATATCAGAATGCTCGAGAAAAAAGACGGTAATGACGGGACGGAATTCATCGTAAGTCTTATACAAGAATAATGATCACAAATATTGCCCTTATTAGATCGAACTGAGGAACAAAAACTGCTTCAGAGGACTATTAACAAATGAGCCGAATCGACGCATTGAGAATTTGATAACCGCTCCTTGTGTCACCACGTTAGCGTAAACGACCTTGGCACTATAAGGAGAACTCCTTTTTTGGTTTGCATTCCTCAAGCTGTTTTTCACAAAATTAATAATAAACACGAGTTTTCTGTCGATTTTATTCCATTGTTTTTCCTAATCGTGAGCAAATACCACACAAACTTGGTGCCAGTAACATGGCTGAATCATTAGGAATGCAGTTGAATCTTACTTTCTACCAACCGGTGTTCATGATTCTGAACACCCGATACCCTATAGTTGCCTACAATATCTTACAGTACTCAGCATCTGAAGCAGCTATGTCATCAGTCGGATCATGAATGATCAAGATAGGCCGACCGCTCTGGCTGTCTGTTTCTAAACCTAATGAAAGAGAAGGGTTGTTCGACTGAATGGTAATCCACCGGGCGGTGGACATCTCACCTTTTCGATCATAATCCAGTTACTATGTAGAATATCCTAAGCAAATAATGCAGTTCAGTCCGTTGAGTAGTTCCGGCCAAATGGGCGGCAAATGCCGTCGTGTTGCTTTTTGCTAGTCCACCTCCAAGACAGCTATGGCGGTGTTCCTGAAAGCTGTCAGTTTAGCGGGGCAGCTGATGTAGCTTGCACCACAAAAACAGACGAACTGGTAAACGAAGCATTGGGTCGTATCTACTGGATACCTGACTTCTATCTGTAACGATAAAACTGGATTGGAGAGGGAAATGAGTCTCGGATCCGCGCCGTCGTAAGAACTTCCCATATTACTCTCCATCGGTTCCTCAGTGAATGAAATGAATTGGCTGTCTTTCTTTCTGACATAGCTGACTTCCTCTTTGTTTCTCTTGTTCCGACACACTGTCGGATAGGTCAGTCAGGATTTCTTTTGTTCTTAAATATCTTTTTGACTCCAACACGTTTCCTGTTGATCGCGTCCGTCGAATACATAATAAATCCATTTGCTACCTATCGGATAACAGATATGTAACAATGCACGTGCCAGTTTTTGCACTGTCCTGACCGTAGGGCCATTTCAAAAAGGTCCGTTAGGGCGATTCATCAGAATGGCGAGATAAACCCCTAGGAAGGTCAGTTACCCTGTATATGAACTGAGAATCCTCATGAGCCCTGTTTAAACAGTTGAATGGTTGCCTTCAACTTTAAGGCTTCCACCATAAATAACAGACGATAAAGGATACCTCCGACTGTATTTTTTGACACCATACCCGTTTCTGACTTTGTCATAAAACCATGCAAAAGTGGCGGACTAAAAGGTGACCTGATCACTATTCTATCCTTTTGAAGGTACATTTCACCCTCGAACTGAGAGTGCACAGACGAAATCATTCTCATGCTTCTTCATTTGGGACCACAAAGTTCTTCCCTGCCAGCGGAAAGTGGTCGCACAAATGTTGTTTGTTTTACCCGGGAGAGAGAGAGAGAGAGAGAGAAAGCGACAGGCAGGAAAATTAGAGGTAGTGAGATAAATTCAACGTAATAAGTTTTTCTTTTGGCCATTTGGATTGGATCGAGAGGCGGAAAATTCAAAAACTTCTCGTTGGCTGTGCTCCATTAATTTCCTTGTGGCAGGTTCACGAATCTCAGATAACCATCAGTTAAAATTATCTTACGATGAGTCGCTCACGTTCTAATTGGGTGTTTGGTCTGACTCATCATTCGCTAGGCGTGCCTACTCCCGCTAGCAGACAGCACGTCAGCATTTGTCTGGAATCCAGATCACGGTGTGAGTCAACTGACTTGCGACCGATAAGAAAGTGGATTGAGGGGACGAGAAAGATTCCCGTCAAGTAGTGGCTGGTCGTATCGCTTATCAGCCAATCGGAAGAGAGTTTACCCCATGCAAAGTTGAATCAACTGATCAGTGTTGCAAGGATTAGTGACAGCGGTTTTTTCCGGTATACACAGTGAGTTCTGGGCCAATAAACTGGGATGGTTAGCGGGCAGTGTGATGGACAGTTACACATACACACACACGCACACACACACACATATATACTTGCACAAGCTGGATGAATGAAGAAGTTGGAATGACCGTCTATAAGTTTAAGTCATTTTGGAATCGGGTCACGCAGCTGAAATAGAATAAGAGGAGTGTTAAGAAAAATGTGAGTAAAACACTCGGAATGAAACGAAGGTATTTGGTTTGCTACGTTCATCTCCGAAGGCAATGATTTGGAAGTAAAACCAGCGTAATTCGAAAGGACGCACAGTGGGTAAAGCTTACCAACAGCTAAAAGGATTATTAGAGTCACGCTTTCTTATTTCTTAAGTGGCAAGGGTGCTCATGCTTTTGGAGTTTGTTGATTTCTTCCAGTGAGTCGAACTTTGTCAGCTGCTCAATGAGAGAGGTAAGTGGGTTAGGGTCCATGATTTCATTGGGTCGCTTAGTCATCGGATTCATAGTATCCAAGCGTTCAGACTCATCTGGCCTGAATACATTTTCCATTACTGACATAAATTTGTGGGCAGATGGGGCAAGAGGATTCAGGGATGCATGGTCTTCTCTTCCATGGTCGTAATGCACAAGTGAGTAGTTGGAATTGTACTCCACGAGTTCTAACTCTTATACCAAAGGATCGAATTTCGATGCATGACTGAGTTTTCCAACAAGTGCACGATCATAGGTCATCAGCCCACTAGAAAGTGGCGTACCTGTGGTAGGTTTCCAGTTGTACTGGAAGAGACGCTCGTGATGCATGGCATTGGAGGTCGTACAGAAGAGAGGACGAATGGACTGGAGCACATATAGGAGTATATCTTCTCATTGTGTAATGTGCTTTCATTGGGACTTCAACGCGAGTGAAATATATTTCCAGAAGGTACCACTGAAGATCTTCACCTGACCGGTACAATGTGGATTGTAGGCCGTTGTGCAGCTGGTTCCAATGTCTAGGCTATGAAGGAAGTTTCGAAGTGCCGCAGACATGAATGACAATCCACGATCGGAGTGTATGAAGCTGGACACCCCGAAGAAAGAAAACAAGTTAGTCAAGTATTGGATGACCGTAGAAGCAAACATATCAAAGCAAGCGTACACGAATGTAATTCGCAAAAATTATTGAATAATGGTAAGCGGAAAGCTACTTCTGGTGACTTTGGGCAAGGGTCCTTTTAAGTCAACGCTAAGACGCTCAAACGGTTCTGCTATCTTGATGAGAGGCACTTTTGAAGTCTGGTAGAGTCTGGACTTGATTTTCGAACACTTCTGACACTCAAAGATGACAGACTTCATACCATCGGCGGCAAAATGTGGATATCATGGTCGTACAAACTGGTGCGTGAGCTTTACTCCAAGATGGCATTAGGAGTTTTGCAGAGCATTCAAGTTCAAATGAATCACTGTTTTGCAGAATCCTCCGGGAAGTGCGTCGGCCACATGATTTTTCTGACCAGAAAGATAAATGGTATCCAATCGGAGATATGACGGCTCCATACACCAATGCAGTACTTTTTCACTTTTCTCCTCTGAGTAACTGACCACACATGGAAGCAATGGATAGTTTGTCAGTTATCAACTTGAAATGGCAAGTAAAATGAAGATGACTCCATTCCCGAAAGGCATCTACGATGGAATACCATTCTGTTTCCATTGTCAAATACCGACATTCTAAAGTCGATAGAGTCAGGGAAATGAAAACAGCTGTACGACCTTTTCGACTGAACGAGACACAGAGTGTGATGTCTGATGTATTTGTTTCTACCACCAGAGCTACACCGGGTTCGATGATGACACAATTTGTAGCTTTTGTTTAGTCACCCAAATCCTACAGGGAATTCCCTGGAAGAGAGAAGGTTTGACTCCGAACAAGTAGGATAATTCTACAAAAAAGGTGGGGTCTTCACGGGAAATAGTAGATAGATATGCCGACTGTGCGCCCTTGGGACATGATGTCAGTAGGTGGTGGAAGCTGTTGCAGCTGATGTATTATTGCTGGATCTGCCTTGATTGGTTTTTAGGGACTTCTAATTCAAGTGTAGTGGCATGCCAGGTTCGTATGATAATCTTGTCCCCACCGAGTGTGGTATCATATTTGTGAGCAACCTGCAGAGACCTGGACTAATTCAGATGTTGCTCTTGTTCTGTTGTGCCACAAATTGCTAGATTATCCAAGATGGCAATGTGCCAGAAATCTTCTTGCTTCTAATGATTTTGTTAGTATTTTGTTCGAAGTATGCCACTCAGTTCGGAACACCGAGAGGAAAACGACAGGACTAGTACAGCTTACCACAAGTTCCGAATGCCGTATATATCTTTTCGTCGGATCGGAAGGGGATCTGGTGATAAGCACGCGTTAGGCCAAGTGTACAGCGTACTTCATACCTGGAGATCTTCGCCACCAAGTCGTCATTCCGCAAAAATGGATATCAGTCGAGGACAGCGCATCAATTGGTAGTTTAACTATAGTCGATTGTCATTCGACGTTAACTGTTATCACTAGAGGTTCCGAAGACTGTGCTCTCCACGGGGTATTAGCTATTCCCACAATTCCAAAATATATCAGCCGTTCAACCTCATATTTAATAAATGATGTGTCTTGCGTTGGTTTGCACTTTGGTGACCATTTCCCAAAGAAAGATTGCGGGTTGGCTTGAGACTCAAGAGGACCACAAAGAGTGTACAAAGGCTTGATTCAAAAGAAGAAACCTCGGCATTTTGGTGTCATCTAAGAAAAGCATGACCTGGGAGTACGTCCGTATACATGTCTGGAAGGACAAGGCGTTTAGTGTGATCATAACGACGGTCTTTATATTGGACAAAATAATAAAGGTGACCACAAGAAAGATTAAAATTCGTGTGGAACATATTGTGACTCATTGTTTTGAGGGAATGTTTGACTAACAGTGTTTATCAACAACATCTTCAGAAATAAAACTCATCGAACAACCCATGTCAATAACTGCATGTACAATAACGGTATTTACTTTTGTGTTGATCACAATGTCAGAAAGACAGAATGGAGCAGTGGCAATAGTGACAGCATATAGGGGTGATTTGGTGGTCGAGGGAACGTTTCTGGGATACTGTTTTAACTCCAGGCGAAGATCAACATACTCGCATAAAGTGTTTATTTTACCATAAACTCCACACAACGCGTCTCCTGATGGACATTTTTTTCTAGTGTATTGAGTGGGACCACAAAAATGACGAGAATTTGCCTTTATGCAAACCTGGTTGTTGGTGGAATCCGATATAACGTGCAGGACGGAAGATGTGTATTGTCAGATAAGCAACACGAATACGAGAGATGAACAGCGAATACCATAGATTATTTTAGAGCTAGTTATAATTGTCCTGCAACACCATAGGTAGTTTTGAGATCTAAATTCTCCTCTCTCTCTCTCTCTGACTAATGTGATTGGCATCGAGGGCTACACTCCCCACGATACTGCTTAGCACTGACAGATTTGAAATGCAGTCAGCAGAAAATTTCCTCAGATTCTGAAAAACTGATCGGGACAGGGCCACGTTGTCGCTGACAGGTCGCGCTGAGCATGAATGACACCTTTTGGTTGTATGTAAAAACCTTCCAGAGCGTTTAATTCCTTGTCATGGTCTTCACAATCCGCAATGTTTGGAGATAGGTGAGGCGATGTAGTTGGCCATAATGGCAAGTTTGGCAATTTGGAGTGGATCACCAGCCTTGAGAAAGTTATCGAAGGCTTTCTCAAATGGATCTAGTAGTCCAATGTGTCTGATAAGTGAGGGTCAACGTCGAAACGGTTAGGTCGAACTATGCACCCTATATTCAAAATGATCAGGTTGTGATGATCGACTACACAAATATAAGCACAGGCAAGCTGGATGGAGAAATCAGAATGGACGTTTATGGACTTCAATCGGTTTGGTTCTGGTTTAATAAATGGAGATGATTCGAAAGCAGAAATGTCTTCTTATTAAAGCTAGTGAGACAGATAAAAATTCTCCCAGCTTATGATATTTGGATGGACCGTAAATTGTGCGTACGTGTTTCGACCGGTTGGCTTTTCTTTGGTCTGGAGAAGCTGAAAATGCCATTCGGATTCAGCCGCCATAAGACTTTCGGGAAGCAATTTTGTATGAATGCTGTATTAGTCGTCCCTCAGACATTCGACGGGAATTTAAAACCTTCCTAAACCAGTGCACTCAACTTCACTAAATGTTCAACTCTATATACCATTACGATAACAAAAGCATATTCTGTTTTTAGAAAAACCTCACTCACTACTTTTGAATTCTCGTAGCCTGCCTAAGTGTGTACATGATGAAATCGTCAGCTATACAGAAGGCGGAGTCAAATCTTAGTAGCAAGTGTCGAGTAAATTTAATTTCAACTTTTCTAAGTAAACGTCTGATGATGATGCCAATTCTAAAATTCGAGGGTAGAGGTTTTCAAATAACAGTTCTCAATCAAATTGCTTGGAAGTAAACAGCTTCATCGTTGGTGACATCTACCGATTCCAGTTTTATCTTATTAACGACACAGAAAAAAAGCCATGAAAATAAAATTTGAGATTGATCGAAAGCATCTCAGTCTGGAGATCAGTGGAGATTTTTTGGCTTGGTTTGGTACCGGACTCTCAAGTTTGCCTCACACCAGTCGACTCATTGGGTTCGCCACAAACCTTGTTTTCTCCTCTTCAGTCAAACTGGGAATAGCTTCGGTAATGGAAGCCTATGCACTTTCAAGTCCATGATGGGATTTTTGGTTATCAGGCATTATTCAATGCAAGTCAACCAAGTGAACATTGTGGATGTGATTTTGTATTAGTATCGTCGTGTGGATTTTTGGATATAGGAACATTTGGATGCATTCGCGGTATTCATCATAGACAACTGAGTATGAAACTTCCTACACTTACCTTTTTCCCTCAGCTTGGATTATTCCTTATCACGTTGAAGATACTCCTCATACATATGTTGATTGCAATATAAAATACCCAGTCAGACACACTACGTTGTCCACGAATTAGAGGTTGGACAAAATGATTTCACACTTTATGAATTACTGAAGGTGATGAATGACTGCTGAAAACAGATGAGTATCGGTTGACGAGGTTGGTGCCAATGAGATACAGACGTATTCCTTCTGAACTGGCATGAATATCACTTGATAGAAGTGATGTTTTCCAATAAATTTGGCAGTAGAAAATGACGCAGAAGATCCATATGGTCCGCTGAGTATAGAGCCGGGCACTTACTGAGAACACTACTGAAAGGTGGCACAAGATATTATACTCAATCATGATCGTGTAAAATATAGTTAGTCTAAGAAACAACATTCCCTGTGTGAATATGGCTTCCAACTGTGAATACGGCCCTTATCATTACATTCCATTCATGTTAGAATAAGTTCATCTCATGAATAAGTGCTGAAATCTTTGAAGTTCTGCACTACTGCTGGAGTAAATCACAACGATTACCCTCTTCGTTCATCGTAATAAATTAGTTGAAAAAGATATTTAGGTATATCAAAGGCGCACGCATCAATGTGTTCGTGTTTGGAAGATTTCTGAAACTGTCTTCAATATCGTACTGACAGAACAAAGAACAGTCTGAAGATCCTGTTCTCAAAGTTAGTCAGTAATAAGAATTGGAACATGCTTTTCCCGAAATAATCTTGAAAAGAAAAGCCAGAGTTGCAACATAGCACGATTTATGTCCGGGATGATTTCGCTGAATCTCAACTTGGTGCATACTGCAGAACGATACTGTCTAAATAAGTTCATGTAAAACCATTATATTCGACAAATATAGGGCAAATTACAATAGTCAAGTTACGTCACCATGGTAAAGAGGCATTAACAAAGAGCTTTTTCTTCTGACACAATATAGGTTTCCATCGATATATGGCAATAGCTTCAGAAAACCTCAAAATCCTGGTATTCTTTGCCACGTAAATGACCCGAAACGCAGTGCTTCAGTCAACTGGATGTTGCGTCATCAGAAGATGACGAGCGACAGCCGACGACGGGATCTTATGGTTTTGAACGTTCTCATTATGCCTTCGAACTGACCCTGATTGCATTACAATAAGTTGTATCCAATTTGGAATGTGTTCAATCACTCGGTTACGTAACTATCGCTGTGTTCGACCCACGTAGGTTGCTCCGCAACTACACTGAAATTGGTAAATCAGATTCGATTAGGTGTACATAGAAAGACATTGTTTCACCGAGGGTGTGGGGATCTCAGTCGTTCGATGAACAATTCTGAGGTCAGCTGCATAATATGTTCTGGCAAGCGTTGATCCAAGTCGTCGTTTGAGCAAGCAATTGACGTCATCACTTTTGAATGGAAGACAAAGGGTGACTAGTAATTTTTCTACTGTACGATTCGTTTGTCTGATCACTTTAGGCTTACTGTGCCTTTCGATAAATGCATCGGGATAAGCGTTTTCAGTCAGAGATTCTTTCATTTCTCGTAGTTCGTTGAAAGCTTTTATCCCGATGCGTTTATTGAAAGGCACAGCAAGCCTAAAGTCATCAGACAAACGGGCATTCCCAGCGTCACTAGGCTTTGTTCGAGGTTGCAGCTGTAGCCCGTGCACAACTAAGTGCTACCTGTCGGCCTACAGGAAGACAGTGTGTTTTTGAGCCGGTGACTGATCGAGCGGTTTATGCGTCTTTTAAATGGTTATCTGCCAGTCCAGAACACCCAACGTTTCATGGTACATGGTTGCCCGTGGCTCTCTTAAAGCTCGTTCTCCATTCGGTGGAAGTGACCATGGCCCAGAGGCCCATGTGACCCTCCTGGTTGAACAGTCTCCCATTTTGACCGTTGGATCAAGCACTAGGTCTCGTTCGCCCATTTAGAGCAAAGCTGCCTTCGCATGTTTAGCACTGTCTCACCGAGGATTTTAGGCCTCGGCTACCCTGCAAATATATTTGGCCCGCGTATTGAGCAGCTTACTGAGGAGTGGCCACTGATGCATGCTTTAGTTCAGTCGACTCACAGGTGAGAGTTAGGTAACCGAAGGAGACTAAGGAGATGGAGGATATGATAAAGGGACACGACAGCATATCAACCCAGTGATGCTTCGTCTCTCAGTAATCCAATACACCTCACGTGTGATGAAAGGCCGTGGCAGCTGTCTGATCAGTAACATTCGGCCTTGTGCTTCTTATTAGTTAAAACAGGTGTCTACCCACCATGGAACATGTTCGGTCACCCTCAGCTTAAGTTGCCTTTCAGTTTGGCCCATTTATCTAGACAAGCAGACACAAGTGAACATTCATAGAAGGTGTAATATGGTATAAACTAACAACGATTGCCTGACTGTGGGGACAGATATCTCTGTGCGCGCGTAAGGCAGGACAGGTTTGGCGGCAATGCATGACAGCTCCATTGTTGATTTGACGGTGATCGTTCAATATGAGTGCGTGCTGTAAAAACCTTTTAATAAAACTTCATGGGTAGCCACTTGTTTACAGCATGTCATTTAGTAGTTCCAATTTAGAGTCAAGCATGTCTCGAGTACAGTTTTCGGGCTCTGTCAAACATGGCTCTCGCCAACCCGTGTTTGTAACTCAGAGATAAAATAAACAATGAAGTGGGGGTACTGTCCTGACCATGTGTGCCTTTGCGAGAGTAGTGCTACCGTCCAGATGCTTGGCTACCATAATTTCGAGAAATCCGAATATATTCTCAGACTCGTGCTCCACGGAGAGCCGTATGTTTGGATGAATCTCGGTGAATCTACGGACAGAGTTGATTGAGTCTTGCTTTGAGTTGCCAATAACAAGTATAATATCAACGTATTCTCTGTAGAGCTTGGTGTCTCCTATAATGTCATTCCGTTCATTCTAAAGACTCTCTAGAAATGTGTCAGCCACGATGAGGCCTAGTGGCTTATCACTGTGAAGTCATCAGTCTCACCTGATAAGATGCAAGGAAATCTAAACGAATACAAGTTGAGCAAATTTACCGTGTTGTCTTTTCAGAACTTTCTGACTCCTTGCTTGAAAACTACTTCGCAGCCTTATGTCGTGGGGACACAATGTGTGGGATATTTCTGTCCAGATCATCGCAATGATTGCCTTTCAGTTTGATAGGATGAAGTTAAACAATTCGGAAGTTGAAGATTCCCTAAGATATGACTCTTTTTACCAATCGCATTTATACCTTGTCAAATTCAAGTGGTCGTCAGGTAATGGCACTACCCTCTTACCCAGTGAAACACTTTTAACCTAGAGTTCTCCGGGAACAAGCATCAATTTGGGCTCTGATTGGTGCTGACTGCCTACCTAGTTAGGACCTAAAACAACGAGGATTATTGTTGGTCAGTGATGCGACATGGCTGACAATGGAAGCCAGTGGATCAAATGTTGTACAGTCTATCAGTTGAGCTTTCGTGACCATAATCATAAAAAATCGGTAAGATAAATAAAATGACAAAGATATCAAAAAGCGGACGATAAACGTCTTCACTTCCTATTCCCCCAGATGCTTCCCTCTCATATATTTTACTTTTGTTGTTGCTTTGGCACCTAGCTCGATATATATATATATATATATATATATATATATATATATATATTCTGTTGTAAATTGTAAGTGACACTTCTCTGATTTTAAATTTTTGCAATAAAAGAACTATTACGAGTGGGGAATTTTTTACTCATCTCTATTACCTAAATCACTGAAACATCCTTTGTTGTTATATTTATGACAATACGGGGCATTTCAATTCGACACTGTGATCGTTAACCAAAGTCAGTTTGCTTCAAGTTGCCGTAACACCTGTTCTCTTTCTACTAAAGCCACGAAATCATCTGGCCTGGGCATACTCAACCCCTGATCTAGTCATCCATCGTTTGGGTCACAGACATGCATTTTAAACTGCAGATGGGATTTCCATATTCAATATAGTTGTAGTTACTACACAAATACCGGTTCAGGAAAGATTTGGGAAAAGAAGTTATCTGATAAACGGGGACTTGAAACCCACATAGAACATTGATACTTGACCAGTTACGATATTCGGCACTCAGTGTCTGGAAGTAGTTGATAGAAAAGTGAGAATTAAATTTACTGTTCATCTTACTGAGATCAATTCGTTACGATTTTAGTGGTTCAGTCGTATGAATGATGTGTTTTACGTGAACGAAAATTGTCGTACGTGAGACTCAAAACAGTAGGGGCATAAATGAAAGAATTGTATTTCCGATAGTCCACGGAGATCAGTTGTGTCACTAGTTTAAGTAGCAAGATAATTTTCTGTCTTAAGAAGTGATAATAGCATGTATTGAGGGCACTGAATAATGAACCATGGAGGACATTAGGTTTCTAATTATTCCATCCACGGTGTTGGGACTCAGCGGTAGTGCAATTATCAAATGTTATATGAGCTCCGAATCATGATGGGGTGCACGCTTTATCGTCCGTGTTTACCATAAAAAATCATCCTTCTGATTTTGATATTTTCATTTAGTTTATATAGTTTGAAAATGAATGCCTTACGTGAATAGATCTTCCGCTCATTATTTTCAGCTACCAGAACTGTTTTACGCTAACAATGAATTTGGTCCTGATGATATTTTATTTTCACGCATGTTTGACTTCATTTGATTGGGCAGTTCCAGCCAAAATAGAGGATCGGGACAAATATGAACCAGAAGTATGTTGTATTGTTACAAAAGTACCTATCACTTGTCACGAACTGTAGATAAGAAAACACTTGCCAGCAGCCCTTCGATTAAAATTTATCTGCATCAATCCTCTCGTTCCACGACTGACACAATACAAGCTAAAGGAGAATGCAACGGAATTCATAGTAAGTTTCTTATACGACCACTATTAAACATTCTACTTCCTGCGATTCACCTTTCGTTTCCGACCAGATTGAAGTAACCAATGCTATATGCCTATTTGGAAGACTCACAAATGAGACTGGAGGACAAATCAATGGTCTGAAATCGGTTGATTGTGGAATTTCTCTGAGCTGATTCTGTCCTTTGAGTTCATGGCAACATTAGCATCCGTTGCAACAGCAGTCGCAAAAGAGATGAATTAATGTACCAAATATATTGAATAATATATATGCTTGTCTGGTCAGTTGAATTCCATTCATTGTTCCTTGCAAAAACTGCTAAGAAGTAGTCGGTTCAGGATTGATCATATTTTCTTTCGAAGAGTATACTAAGATCAACTGGTTCCTCACTGTCTGTTACGTTTTGGTTAGAGCACTTTGAGCTTATTTCCCACTTCTAATCTACGACGTGCTCAAGAAAATACTTGAATGCATAGAGGCCGTTAGATGATTATCATGAATGCAGAATAGCAAAGGAGGCAATGTGAGCATACCTTTCTCCTAGCACACTACAATGGATACAGACATTGGTCGATCGGCCTTCAGCAAACCCACATGATGCACTATTGTAAAGTTAGGGCAGCAATACGACTTCTGGGATTACATTATCATGGGACACGTATCTAGTGGAAACCACAACAAAATAAGAGCAATCGGTTGAAACTAAGGTCAGGTCTCGACTATTGTCACTGTTTCTCCAGTGTCCCTGATTTCTTCCTCTTCTGAGCGTGTTGCGTGTAGTGAGTGCAACTGGTTATCCCATAGGACAGATACGTTTAGGTCATTGGTGTCTGGTGCATTAGACATCATTGTTGACATTGATTAGGCCAATCCTCATGGTGCAGCCCAAGCATATGGAAGTAACTATCAAAAGTCATCGAATCATTTTGAGTGAGGATGCTGCAAAGGATCTGGTTGCGCCTTTGAATATCTTGGATTAGGGGACAAACTGAATGAAGCATAAACTCTGATACAAAAATTAACATGCATCACGGACAAGCATCACTAATAATGTATAGAAATAAGGGTAGGCAATTCAGTATCTAGAAGAAGACACCAAAGGGGTTCAATATCAGTCGTGCCAATGCTGAATGTAATTCCAGTGCCTGGAGTAAACGGCAGTAAGGATTCCGAATGTGTGCACTGCCTGTCCCGCAAATAAACACGAACAATATGGAGGAGACTGAAAAAGCCTCAGTGGAGTTATCAACTTTTGTTTATCATTTAGAGAATGAGTTGTCTCTTCGCGATGATCACAAATGAACTACTTACTTCTTCACTTAACCGTATTACAGTTTCCTTGCACACTACCAGCTCGTTGAATATAATTTGAATTTGGCTGCATTACTCACTGTTCTATTTCTTGGACTAATACAAATTCTGGGTCTGGGCTTCATTGCGTGCTTCCAGTTCGTCACGCATTCCTAGGGCCAGTCCGATTTTTAACAACTGGAGTCGCTACCGATTCTGTCATTGTGGATCCTTGTAATCTGAAAGCGTCGAATATCCATTCTAATGTGCAAGGAGTCGAATATTATCTAGATTAATTTAAAGTACGATGCCCCACATCAAAGAGAATCTGATGGAAGGAGGAACCTACTCATTTCTGAGAGTAGTCAAAAAATACAACTAAATATTAGCTAAGAATTTGACTTTCCCAAAAACCTCATACTTCCGACGTGGGACCCGTTGATGTAATCAAATATCGGGCTTTTGTGAGAAATGCCTTTCAATATTTGATGCGAGAAACCACATAGCATTTCAGGGGGTTCATTGTACGATCACTAATGCAAGCAACAAAGAGCACTTTTTGTGACCAACTTGAAGTGCAACTATATGATAGACTAAATGCTGAACTAAATTTTCCCGAATTGTATCAAAGCTTATTCCTCCACCTTCCTCCTGGATGCATCTTTCAACCGATCAAATTGGTCTCCGAGTAGTATCAGCATATACGCAGTGCCTCTCGTGACAAGCCTCAAGTGCTGTTTAAAGTTGAAAATCCTTAACCAATTCCTACACAACAAAGGCAGTCGTATAATTCACTGAATAATCCAATTGCATTAAATAAATACAACGTGGACAACGAACAAGCTCGTCCTTGGTAACATCATCAGGGCAGCTAATATAGTTACGTTTATAGGTTGGGAACGCATAAATTATGAACAATTTCTGTGTGGTATAAAATGATTGGGTAGTCATCTAAATTAGTGTTGGGAATTATAGGACGGGAAACGTGGTTGTTCTGTGGTTGGCTTTCAGGGATTATCCACTTCCGGTTCCAACCAAAGAGTCAGCGTTCGGGTCACTCTGAGTCCCACGGTCGGTCTCTGGTCGCGACCAGAGCAGTTTGAGTTCATCACCGAAAAGATTTTTCCTATAACAAAGGGATGAATTGAGTAATCTGGTCGCTTCTGATTGTTTCGGTAAACCACTCACACTGCTCTAGCCACAATCAGAGACCGTCCCTGGAAATAAGCATAAAACAAAACGCTGACCACTTAGCTGAAACCGGAAACGGGTAGTCTCCAAAACCCATGCTCATCGTTTCGCTGGTCCTTTTCCCAACCACGGAACAACATTTCCATCCAACATTGCCTAACTTAGAAGCACCAGTTTTGATGACTACTAGATCACATTTTATCACCATATTTATTCGTTTACAACCCAGAAATGAAACAGTCATCTAAGTACGCTGGAAATAAAACCAAGCAAAATCGGAGATCTCAGTGCAACCCTCAACAGCCTAAACAGTGGAGTAGGTTTTGTGGTCAACTGTGATCCTGGTCAACTCGCCGGTTCGTTACTGCCAAATGCCACGAAGAAGGAAAGATTGGTCACGCCCAGTCTGAATGTATGATCGAAGAAGCTTACCTAGTACAACGCTGCCTTCACAATGCAAGTACAGTCTGTAGATTCATTCCGACGACAGACAATATCAGTCGAATTTCAGTTTCACTACTGGAATAATTGTCAGTAGCAAAACGTTGCTTTATCACAGTGAATTAGAGGACATTCAGTGGAGTGCATTCTCGATCGGATAGTCAACGGTAATATTATGTACTATTTTCTATGCCACAAACTTCGTCCAAGCAGATAAGCATCAAATATGACCGTTATCTGTGTGGCAGAGATATAGTCTGAAGAAAAAGCATTCAATGTTTCAAAATGTCTCATTTTTCCATAGGGAATTTATGGGAGCATTGTTATAGATATCCAGCAGCAGTGCATAAGTATTATTCGAGGGTGGTTTTGAAGTTTATTGTCTTGTTGAAATTGGCATCGGTTTACATCAAAGAAAAAATGTGGAACCCAATTCATCATGAAAAATAGCGGACGTTTGTTCAACGACGTCTACAATATCTGACGTGGTACTGGATGGTATGCACATAATGGGGATGTCATATCATGCGGTGACATCATTCTCGGTTGTACAGAAAGACTGATGAAGAAAAACCCGTTTTTGCTGAATAATTTACATCAATAATTCCTTTATTATTGGCCTACTATGAAGCAGCTTGCGTTGTTATTGCAATTGCTGAGGAAGTATATATCAAACTTCTCAAGGAACCCAAGAACTATTTCGAGGACTTGTTCGACGATGACAATAAGAAACACACCCAACGATGGTTTGCTAACTCCAGAGAGCGAGGAATCGCTGGGAGCAAAAACGTTGAATTGTTATAACCTCTACATTACCAAGGCTACCTTATTCATTTTTGTCTGTGTGTTCGTAGCTCTCATAGTAAGGAACAGGCAGATTGACCAGTACATATTTAGTTCACGTTTCGCACAACAATCTCAATTTTCCCGTCTAGTTCATACGATAGTCAAAGCATACTTGTAAAACTATATTCCGTTCCTGCAACATTAAATATATATATGCATAACAATAAGCAATATTTGCAATTATTTGTCTCTATTAAATGCAGTGGATCAGTGGATCATTAAGCTCATTGCAGATTGTTCTTTTATCTTATTCATGCACACCAACTTATTTCAATTTCGCACTTTCCTTTCTTCTTCCATTGGTCCAAATTGAATTGAGAAGGAACGGCGAGCCTGTGCTCAGTATATATTACCATACACGGTTTCAAAGTTTGCTTCTCACTACAATGAATTTCCTCGCGTTCCAATTTATAAGTGGTCCCTTGTTTCATGCACGGTTAAAATGGGAACAATAGAGATTGATGAAATGATTCTACTGTTCCGTAGGAATAATGTGGTAAGGAAAACCTAATTTGGGAGAAGTGATAAGATGCCATAGAGTATGCCCCGTATTTAGAAGGATAGGTCCAAACCACTCCGAAACCGATGGAAAACCAATCGCCGTAATAGGGCAAAACGAACCAAAAACCGTTAAGAACCCACTAAAGTTCGTCCTGGAAGGGATAGAAAACCGTTCAAAAACCGACTGATTTCTAAGAGGTATTCGAGAGATTTTGCTTCACGGGTGTTTATCCCAATGAGTGAGAATCTCCTACTTTTATGTTCCCTTATTCAAGTCATTTGGTTGATCCACAGGATTCTCTTCTTGACCAAAATAGTGGTGGTTAAATGATATACAATGCATAAGTTAATCGTTGTTGGTCAATGCCTATAAATAGGACTTTCGCAACATAGGAAAAGTAGAGATACACGTGCTTTGTGATGCTTTGGAGGTTAGTTATGGTGTAGTGGGTTATTTGCGATTACAGTCAACCAGTTGAGCTGGCTGTCATTTCATCTCAGAAAATACCGTGTAGCACCGTATAAGTCGTTTTTATTATCCCGAGGTTAGAATTAGTTGTGGCGGTCTTTGGGACAAGATGACGAAATGTACTAATGAGGCATTCAAAACACACATTGACCGCGTTGTCATGTTGACATACAACTATTATTCCACAGTATATTGGTAATACCACATCTTGATATGCGAATTTCATGACTAACTGAGTACGACCTGAACGGAATCACTCATCAGATAACTATTGGTGACATGTGCTGACAGGTAAGAATCCGGCTTATGTTCCCTCTAGATGAACTACTAGAATGTTCATGTCCGAGATGTACTTTCAAAATACTTGTTCAAATTTCCTAATGCAAAGTGAATATCCTCGCAACATACGCCGAATTTGCTGTGTGCATTACTAGCGGAAATTGAAAAAGTGGAAGAAATTCGATCTACCCTTATACGTGAATGTCTCCTCGAGTTTTCGGAAAATCTCGAGCTGAGGTACTCATCTTTATCACTTCGATACTTAGCTAAGAAGGTGCGTAGATTTTGTTTTTCATAAAACTTAACGGAAATGACACCGGTCATGTGGGCCTACTGGAAGTAAAAATGTTGTGTGATGCCTCACTCAAGGATCTCAATTTATCAAGCTTTCAATCTTCCCGTCAGCTTCTACAAACCTGGACAAAAATGATCATCATCCTTCAATCCACGCCATCAGTAACTGATGGTACGCTGGTCATTCCGAGTCTACACATGAGGACACCGGGTTAGTCGTTGTTGCTTTTTGTGCTAGAAACATACACTCACTAGAAATAGTCTATGGTCTGAAATTAATTGGATGATTCGGTTACCGTTGTTGGTTTGATCTGATGGAAAGCAGAATAACTCTTCTGTACGCCTCCCTATTTTGTCTAGCCTTTGAATCTGAGCATTGAAGTAGTTAGGAATAACCACTGTATCTGTAGAGCACTCGCTCCTGACCAGTTGAGTCGAATCATGATGGGATTCGTCTTAAGCCTCAGGTGAGCTACAGTCAATTGGGGCATACACAGAAACGGCAAACAGGTTTCGAAGCTTGAATCTACCACTGTTAACATGGATAAAATCAATCAACTGAATCGCACACAGACGAGTGCTTTTGGAATCCAGTCCAGTATTGCCCACTGATAGCAATGTCAACGCCAGTCTGACCACGAATATTTGATACAGAATGGCACGACACGTGTGCAGTGAAACGGGAAGCGGAGCTTTTGTTTAGAGGGTGAAATGGTTACACTGAAGTTAGATCTTACATACCTGATTCGGAGACACACACATCTATGCTAACATAACGATAGGCACTCTTCAGGAGCTCATCCAGTTCCAGCATAAGGTCTTCGACTAACTTTAGCCGGTTTTATATCGCAACTCGAAAGGCTATTATATACAGTCACATAAAATGTTTCACTATCAAGCACGACTCTACCCTAGGTTACTCAATCTCATCCGTGACAGGAAGTTCCGTGATGGAAGGCATATATACCCCAATGGGCAACTCTCATTATCCAAGCCTTGATGCATATAACATTGGCCAAGTAAATGTTAGCACGCCTCTCTTGTAGTTTGAGAATTCAAGTGAGCTTCAATCCTACCAATCGACTAGTTGTTTGAAGCCCGTTAAAGCTAACCTGGTGCCGTCCGGCATTGGCTCATCGCCATCCCTTTCCCAGTGGTTCTGGAAATTTGGCGCTCATTGGCTCGTTAGCTCCGCTTTATAGCTCGCCTAGTCTTCCACTTCCTGTCGATCTCACAACACAATCAATATGTCTACCAAGACCACTAAAACCCATTATTTTCCTTTATTTCTGTCTTAAGGCACTTACAGTATCGCATCAAATCATTTGCCGAATCAAACAAACATCATCAGTGCATCTATACACAGCCAAATACATCGTGCACGTATGACTCATCCTAGTACAATCTTAGACGTTGATTATAGCAGTGTGCACATCTCACACCCATGACCTGTTCCCATGTCACGTGAGAGCATTTAGCATGTTTGTGGCTACCAACCCCATTGTCCGTGGACCAATAACTGTGTACGCATGTTTTCCCTTACACATTTCATGTCTATAAAAATATCTTATTTTGCATACTACTGGACGAACACACTCCAGTGATAGTTTGCATGTCTTCTGATTTCATTTCGCGCAGATTACACATTACAGTAGTTCTTCGGGGTCCCGTTAGTTTGTCAATCATAGCGACGAATGGTGTTCTCTGTGGACGAGTAAACAACGACCAAAAAGTAAACACCGAAGGTGCTGGGAGAAGTAAACTAATGCACACATCTTTCATGTTCTGCGATTATTCTCCTTCTATTTGTCCCCAATTTTAGATGCTGAAGGGAATCGTGTGCTCAATACCTTATTACTCCCTTTGTGAAAATGTGACAATTCTTGAGACTCGTGTATCTGTTCTTACAGATTGCTTTTATTTTGTCCACCATCTCTGTCAGTAATTCACTTGTTTCATGGATCATCTTCGTTTTATGCAGACTTCACTTCGTCTTATTCCTAGCTTCATTTTGTACAAATCATACCCTAATGTTACTTAAATATTCCATCTTTGTTTTGTGTAGGTCCACTCTGTCATGCTTGGTACAAAGACCAGACTGCTTTTTGTTATCTTCTTTCTTTCCCATATACAAAACCTTTCATGCTAACCGAATTTTATTGCAAAATGCCCGTAGTTGGGCCATACTATGTGGCGAATCTGTCGGTCTCTCTTTGGCGCATTTCACTATTATCATCATATTGCGTCGAGATCTAGTGACCATGCGATCAACGGTGCTGATGACAGACTTTAATTTGTCTTGAGTTAAATCTGCTTTGTCTGTCCCCTGCGCTCATTTCAGCTCTCGATATTCTCCTCTCCTGCCGCACTGACCTTTTGTTACATACACAACGCATACACACACTGTTCCACCACTCGATTGATTCGACACGACCTGAACTAGACTGTGTGATTTCTGTGTTCAGTTCTCATTGGCTTCACTTGGCGAGCGTTTATGAACACACACACGCACACGGAAGATACTTCAACCGTTTTGACTCCGGGACTAGCCTTTTGCGTGCATGAGTGAATCCTTGTCCTACTCGCTGATTCGTCAGACCCATCGATCAATGTAGGCGTGTTAGCCCTTCTTTTTGTTCGTGTCCCTTGAAGGTACGTTCTCTTTCCTTGTCCGTCATTTTTGTGTCCTTTCGATAACCAGGTTGGTGATTCGTGTTCCTCTGCCAACGAGCTCTAATGTGTGTCGTCCTTTCTGAACTGTACGGAACGCAAGTGAATGGGGATCCCCTGAGGATGTCACCCTTCGAGGTTTGTACCTTTAAACATTTTGGCTGATTATTCAATTACAGTACCGCAAACAAATCTCGGCCAGTTGATTTCGTTGCTGAGATTTGGGCGTCACTTCACGTTGGCCTACACACGGGATGAACTCGACAACTTTTCCGGAAATGGACGGTACGTTTCTCATACGTTGGATACCAACTGTTCCTACTACCCATGCAGTCGCACGGCTTTCCTGTTTGACCATTTCACATCAGTCCGCCATTTTCACATGACACCTATATCTTTAACTTGTTAGGCATAATAACCTACTACTTGCATACGCTCATCATATCCGGTACCGACATTTTCGCCTCCCCGGTGTATGTACCGATATCCCGATTATCCATAAGAGGTGCTTTTTTTACTCCCTTTTTATTTATTGCACAACAAAGTACAACAACTCAGGAAGGTGGCCGCCGCCAGTGGAAGGCGGCCAAATGGGGAAGTGACTGACGGCGGCGAGAATCGAACCCGGGTTGTTACTGTCCAAAGTCCAAGAAGATAACCGCTTGACTGACGCCGGTCGGAAGTGCGGGACCCACCGAGACTGAAAGCAGCTAGATGTCTCACAACGAAGCTCTTAAAGTTTCAGTTCATGAAAAATTATCCCAATTCGGTTATATCCTGTACAGCAAATCTTGATTTTGCGACGATCCACCATTGTGCTTCTTACTGTACCTCTGCTTATACTTTTGTTTTTTCCATTCAATGCTGTCCCTTTTTAATCTCGAAGATCCTGCGTAATCTGTTTGGTGTTTTACCCTCAACCGGGGTCACTGTTCATTCATTGTCATTGGCTTCTTATCGGCTCCTGTAAATAATAACGTGTGTCATGCACATAATCCACTTGTACATAATTGACCTTGTAGTTAGATATGACTCGGATATCCCGAAGTACACCATCATTATAATTATGATAATCCTAGTTGACAGTGTAAAAGACGAGATAGACTGACGACCAATTAAAGCCGTATTCACTTGTTGTATACATTTTTGGTTTTGGGTACCGTTGTCGTTTGTGCTTTTTTTTGAGGTTTGCGCTCAAGTATACACTGTTGATTGATTCTGATGATACTCTACAACTAAGGCGACTTCAACAGTTTGAATCCGGTTCACTTTGGTTGGACTTATCCCAATTTGGTTATTGATTTGAGAACTTGCAATCGCGTTTATTTACATCCTATTCGATTCATTCGACGAGAAACAGTTTGCGTTACGTAAACTGTAGTGCGCGTAACTCGTACCCAGACTGCCGGGAATCAATGTTGAATCCACCAAAAGAGAAGAAATTAATCCGGATAGTTCGCGATGCCCTATGATTCTTTAGCTTCAGGCTATGCCTTATCAGGGCCGGAGTCTCGTCGAGTACGAAGCAAGGTATATTGTTAATTGATTTTATCCACCACTTAAGGAAAATCCTCAGTTAACACCAATACACTCCAAGACTGTTACGTAACCGGATCACACACATATTTTGTGTTTTGTCCCACCTACCTACTAGTGCACGAACCGTTATTTATCCACATTCAACGCAAGATAATTTTTCACACGATCCCTTTTGAATTTGAGTGGCCGATGCGCTTGCTTACCCACACAGTAAATTAGGCTCTCGTTTTGGAGCCTATGCAGTCGCATATTTGCATTATTTATTTCAAGTCCAGTATCGCAGAATGTTCTGATCAATCTTATTTTTCCCCGAGATCCATTTATTTGGCCTCGCCTTACTCCAAAGTGTCATGTAATATTCAAGTCGATCAGTTAGAAACGCGAAATAAATGAGGATCAGAACAGTCGGAAATTGAACTGGGACCAATACGGCAAGCTACTGAAGAGAATATCGTTACATTCGGTTTTTTAGACACAGGTCTACTAGTACTTTTGGCACATGTCCATGTGTTGCTAAGACTAGTGCTGACTATGAGAAGGTTGACATGTTTAAGCAAAGGTATTGGAATCAGAATGACGAATAATGTCCGAGAGGCAATACACTCAAGAAGCAGTGGATAAATATGAGCCGGGTGTATCAAGCTGATTGAAGATCTCCCTCGAAACATACCATACGTACACTTTCACTACAGCTATTATAAGTCTCACGTGACTAACCATATACCACACATTGTAGGATGTATTTAACCGCAGTTGTTTGAAGCGAAGGCTTTGTCCCTCGATGTATTTGACTTGGCCGTCGGTTTTATCGTGTTGCTCGTGTTTAAACTCGTTCGTTGTCAGACTTGGTTTTGGTTTGCCGAAAAATTGAGATCTGTATGCGTTTATGTGCTCGTGATCTACGTGATTGTGTTACGGCGGAATTACTGGATCAATCATGTGCTGATGTGGAATCCGCCCATTTGGCTGCGCGTTTCTCTAGTTGCAAATAACGAGTAACAGAGAGAGATAATGTCAGCGAGCTATTAAAAATGGTGTATTCAATGAACCATGTCATCAATGAAGACGAATTCCTACGTCGGCTGTTAAGCGACTGTCCCAGTTCGATCACCGTTTCACCTTTATAGAGTAGAGCTGAACAGTTTTGGTGGGTGCCCAGAACAAATATGCAAGTTCCTCAAATAATTGAAAACCTTGTAGAAGCCAAGATAAACGGTCCATGTCAAAAGCTACTGTACCTCACTCACCGTTGGCAAGGACGAGTTAAGGGAGCTATTGATAGTTGTTCCACACTCAACCCAGAGTTAGTCTACACAAGAAGGAGGATGATTTTGAAGGATTTTTCCTATCAACCGCTTAAGGTAGCCCGGGATCTGATGTATGGTGTAACGTCTGAACTTGTCATAAAATTACCACGTAGGCAATAGCCAAGCACCATTTGATCTACGTATCTAATTTCGACACGATGCATGCACTAGATCTGCTATTTCCTTATATTCCATTGGAGTTACAAAGTCTTGGGACCGGAATAGCGGAATGTAAAAGTCGACATCGTGAAGTCACTTTCGAGGACCTGACCGACTACCTAGACTAGAAGACAAAAATAACCGACGGATGATTTGACCTATTCATCCGTGACAGCAATACAGGGGCTGGGCTCAGCACCAGCCAAAACAAACTGCTACGCTCTACTACTCAGAACATCAGTCTTAGGCGGGCACTTGTGCCATTTTGCGTGAGGGTGGAAATTACCCGGATTTCAAGGATGCGACACCAATCAAAGAATTACAAACAACTCAAAGTTAATTGAGGTTACGGTAAATGGACTTTGAAAAACGGCAATGATGGCGAGAGAGTGTTTGGTATACTCTGACAACAGACACCGAGCAGCGGCTTGCCGAATGAGAGCAACAAGTAATTAAGAAGGTGCCCAGACAAGCACTGTTGATTGGTACACCAGATGCAGAAAGGGTCTTCAGAAACAAAACCCAAAGCCAAGTTTGGTTTGGTCAGTATCACAGTCTACCTACAAACAAGTGCCTCTGGGTGTAGAGTAGGCAGGATTGATGAACTCTGGCGGAGTGACTAGAGCGTTCGCGTTTGTTGACCGTGGATAATGCGAAAGCGATTTGCAGTAGAACATTAGGAAAAGTCAGTCAGCTTCGTTAACGGTCAACTTAGGAGGGGAAACATAGATGATATTAGCGGGTAAGTTACATCTGCGCCTAGTCCCTCAGCATAGACGGAAGAATTTGAAGCCTCCGATGCGTTCACAGTAGACGATTTACCAGAGTGACCACATTGGTCTCTGTATTTGATGTTTTGGCAGTGGCAACATTTGCAAGATATAATGAGAGCGGTATACTTTGGGAAGCCCGACAAGTGTGTAGTTGCTCGATCAGTCTTGTATAAGCGACTTATGAATACAGTGGATACATCGAAATTCATAAGAAAGAATATAAACCACAAAAACAGGAGTCAAGAATCACTGACACCGGTGTAAAATAAAACGTTGAGTAGAGTATACGAAGAGTCTGTGGGACTGCAAACAGTGTACAACTTTCAGAGGAAGCTAACAACCGTCGGAAATTCGGTGAGGAGCGGAAAGATGTATAGTGTTGAAATCGTTACAGACAGATATATATGACTTACGCACAACCGTAATGTTTAAGTGATGACAATAAAGTATTTCAAAAACCTTTTTGCAATATAGTCTGTCAGGAGAGATCGTAGAAAAACCAAAACTTTCTGTTAAGATGATAAGGTAAATAGGGTACTAATTACCTAGTAACATTAGGCGTCGTCATTTGAGGAAAAAAGCCCAAGAGCGAGATGAAAAACCAGAAGAGTCAAGTGAGAGAAAGAAAACTAACATCGATGCAAAAAAGAAATGTGGGAACGATCAAAAATACAGGCAAGAATGAGAATTCATTTACAAACTGTTCACATAAAGATTGAATAAAAAGCGTCTCGGTACCGGGTTTACCAAAAAGAAGGAACAGAAGAAGAGCTCAAAGAATCCCAGAAACAGGACTTTGATCTAGCATTTCTCTGACAATTGGAAAGTAGAAATTCGTTGGAGATGAAATGGAGGAGGCCGATAAAGATTTCCGTTGGAAACCCCTGAATTTTACCTTTGTCGAGCAGTGACATCGGACGTGACTAAATTATTAGTGTCTCGGGATCGACCGTGATATTGTGCTTATCGTAGAACATTGCGACAGCTGCGCGAAGACAACATTCTCCGAGTTCGAAATGGAACCTGCGGCCCACTTCCTGCTCCAAATTCATGCTTACAACCGTGATCTGTTCCTGAATAAACTTTAGACCATGGTGATCATTGGTTAGTGCTGTCGTCGGCCACAAGTTTAACTCACCCCTGCTGCCTCGTGGAGGACATTCAGTTCAGAAGTGTAGCATAATTCATCTCCGTTCATTTCTAGTACTCTGGATTACCAGGTGCTCACCAGTTCCCTAGAATGGCCCAAGGAAAGGGAAAAAAGCGGAAAGTTTCAAATTTTGGAAAAAGACGGTAAAAGTAAACGGGTATAGGTGAAGGACGGTCAGTATTGGAAAGTTCAGTGTAAAAGTGAAACCAGAGACGATACCGGGTAGGGGAGCTGAAATTCAACCATCCGCGGGCAGAGCAGTCAAAGAAGAGGGGAAAACTGATGATGTCGACTAGGTGACTGATTGTCACGTGCTCCAGGCTCCTTTGGTGTTAGATCAGATAATAGGTGAAGGCAATTCATCACAAGTAGTGCCTAAGTTATTTGGCTGAATATTATTTGCCTTCCAAACGTAAATGAATTCTGATAATAATGCATTCTTCGTGGGAAGCGAACCGAGGGCACTTTATGGTAACGAACTGTGAGACTCAGGAGACGATCACTTCTTACTGCCTCCAGAGGACCGCATGACACTGGACGTGGTAAACAGAAAGCTGAGAAGCCTATAGCATCAATGTGAGCACCCCGTTGGAGTGCTAGCATTATGTGCATGCATACATTCGATCGAGCGCTCCACGTGATCTCCTGATTACCTTCCCCTGCGCTTACGTATAACGCTATGATTGGTTGTTCATGTCCACTCACAAGGTCACTGTAAACTGATCGGTTGATTTGTCCATAATACTC
Source organism: Fasciola hepatica (assembly GCA_948099385.1). Classification (NCBI taxonomy): domain Eukaryota; kingdom Metazoa; phylum Platyhelminthes; class Trematoda; order Plagiorchiida; family Fasciolidae; genus Fasciola; species Fasciola hepatica. The sequence goes on from CANUEZ040000182.1 coordinate 19,238,762, forward strand.
GCGTAGTCTGTGTCTAGCAGAGATTACATACATGCTTTTTTTACGTACGCCACGGTAGCTACGAGCTCTGATTGACAATACAAGAATCCTACCCTGGCTTGAGAGAACAGATTGCCTAATTGCCAACACAACCCTGCTTCTGATGAGGTTAATATGCATGAAATAGAGATTTCGGCAGGACAAGCAATTATTAAGACGCTGTGAGTAAGCAATGATCGTGATGAACATCTGGGCCATTATCCCAGCCTAAAGCAAAGGACGCATATGGTACTTATTCCATCATCCCGTGATAAGCCCCCAAAACCCAGAAAGATTCCTATATTATTTGACTGCTCCCCAAATTCAACGGACAGTCAACAAGCGATCGTCTTTTACAGGGTCCGGACTTGACCAAGTCAAGGTTCCAAGTCGATTCAGGTTGAGCAGAGCAGAGGAGCTGATCGATACATGGGAGATGTTTTCGCAAGTCAATGTCCCGATGTAACGTGGAAACTCATTCAGATTTTTGCGGTGGGACGAAAATGATCCACACAAGGCGATGATGGAATATCACAAGACGGCTCATTCATTTGGAGTGGATTTACCGCCCATTCTTAGCTAATTTGGTTGTCCTGACAGTAGTGCGGTAGTGAAACGTGTCAAGGATAGTTTTCCAATTTGATGATTTTATGGGATCATTTGATGGCGAGAACTCAGCTATGAACCACCCCAATAATCAGATACAGTTTTTGAGGAAGGGTGGTTTTCATCTCAATAAACGAGTATTCAATGTTATTGAAGGTGTGGACCAAAAGGTTCCACACAGGGGATCACACAATGTTTCTCACTCATCCCTGGGATATGGTTTGCCTTGTTCTCATCGGTTTCTATCAGGCTAATATTTGCTGTAAATCGATATCGTCCTATTTAGAAACTCATTCTATGTCCGGAGAAATACACGATTCCATTTATGCCTGTCGCACATGACATATCTCTTAACTACGGCTACATTTACGTAAAGAGCAATGATCGCATTCTTGTATCCTGTTTGATTTGCGCACTCGGTAATATCCCTTCCGTTTGATTTCCAGAACTTCTTACCCGTATTATCCACTGGTCCCTTCCAGAGGCATTTCCATTCTCAAACTAACAATTCCCTGCTTTCACTGTTAAAGCATTCAGTACCACTTCAGTTTTCCCCGTGCATTACAGTAGTATAAACCCCGGACGACGTAGTCTGTCGGACACCGCAGGTTTGGTAGGTGAATATTCGCTCTATTCAGCAGTTCACCTGATCACTCATCCTGAGATAATTCATTGCATCATTCTGCTCTTTTGAAGTGCTATGTCCTGATCGATTCTACTCACCACAAGTTCACTTTTTCAGCAGCTTTTGTTCCCTGCTGATATCCAGGGATCATCCTGCAAACTAAAAAATAATCGATCCAAATTTATCTCATTACTTTGGGCATTCCTTATATTTGTTTAGTTGACCGTGCTTTGGATCCACCTTTCACGCAAAAGCCTCCGGTCATCCCCCCAACCTGCACTCTGAAGTAACAGACTCCAGTTTCGCTCTTGTTAGAGCTCATCAGTGGTGCATATCCTCTACCTCTGGGACAACCAGAGATTCCCGACAGCTTCAAATGGAAACACGGTACCTGCCCCGTTAACTCCAAGAAAATGCCTCCCACCAAGTCAGGTCTTCTCCACAGGATGGGGTACATATACCCCCATTTTAAACCTGCATCGATTTTATGGTATATATATATATATATATATATATATATATACACTTAGAGAGAGACATTCGTTTGGAGTTAAAGGGGCAGGTACTATGTCTCTATTCGAAGCTGTCGGGCATCTCTGGCTGTCCTAGAGATCGACATCTGAGCAAGATTACCTTGGCGATTCGGATCAGCCCGAACGGGAGTGGTGTGGCGCAGTGGTACCGCACTCGCCTTCGAGGTGAAAGACCTGGGGTCAAACCCTGGGTGTGGTAGAGGATATATGCACCACTGATGAGCTCTAACAAGAGCGAAACTCGATTCTGGTGCGTCCAAGTGTAGGTTGGTGGGATGACCGGAGGCTTGTGCGTGAAAGGTGGAGCCCAAAGCACAGTCAGCTAAACAAATATTCATCAATCTTACATACTACTAGCAAGTAATTGGGTAATATACATAGGTCCTTGTGTTTTCGTGCCTGAGAAACACTGGCAGCTACAAATGCCACTCTATACCTACCAAGCCCATCGACCCCGCAAGTTCTCGTTCTTTGCGCCCTATTAGGAAAATCTGTCGCTTTTTTGAGTGTCAACTTTACAATCGTCCCCTCCATTTGTGATTATTTTATAACGAAAGGTGTCTTCCACTTTAAATTCACTGAAAATTACCAATTATTCCTCAGATCGATTTATTCCATTTCACCGCTGACTGCTTGTCACTGTTCCTCGTCCGACTTCAACCAGATGCTCATCCTGAATCATTATTTTATTATTTCCTGGAATCGATTTCTTGTGACATTTTTGGTCATTGCTCTTATGAACTACGTTAAAATTGGCTTTTTACTCAACCACATCGGGAGACATATTAGAGAAACAGTTTCCTCCTGGGACTTTGTGTGTAGGTCTATGAAAACGGGACTCCTTTAGTTCTGCATTGTAAATATTCGGCTGTTTTAAGTCAAATGCCTTTGTACTCGATGCGAGGATCAGATTGCCCTGTTTGACGAAAGCCGGCTACCAGATACAACCCGCCTCAGGGTACTTGACTCCACCGCTCACATCATGAACAGGAACACATTCCTCCAGTAGGCTCTGTGGTGGTGACCCTGCTTGTTTTCCACGCCGTGGTTCTGTCCCATGACACTCGACTTTCCGTGTCAGAGGAAGTAAGACAGCCTTCATAAGAACCTCATCTGCGTGCCTACAGTATTCATCCCTTCTGGGTATACGGCAATTTATGATTAACCTCCCCCTTCTCCTTCTCTCTGCCATGACTTCGACGCAAGGCATGATACATCATTTCTCGTCATCTGAAAGTTTAATCTGCTCTTTGAAAGATTCTACCCGTGTCGCGAGGTATTTTTCTAAATTTGTAGGACAAGGTGCCTCTCTGTTCGCTTTGCCCTTGGATTTGGTCTGTTTTTGTCGGGTTTCCGCTTGGAGCATAAAACTCACAGCATAAATGCGCCCGATAGCGAAAACAAATAATGACGTGAAATACCGATTAAGGTCAATAGCCAACGTGAACCGATGTCAGGTAGGTAAAATCAACATACAAATAGAAACCACAAGCATCATGCTCAGCAAGTCTAACAAATTGCAAATGCAGCAAAGTCCATCACATTATTGGAAATATCGAACTCAAATTTCGAAGGGTTTCTGGTTTAAACCTTTGTGCAAGTGGCATAGAAAACTGTGAATAAACGTACTTCGATGGTTTTCAAGAAAAAGTAGCCAGTTTGAAGATGTATGAAAAACGAAAATTTATTGCGTGAACCAAATCTGCTTAGACAAACTAGCTGAAAATTAGGTTAGCATGAAAGGTTTTGTATATGGGAAAGAAAGACGGTAACAAAAAGCAGTCTGGTCTTTGTACCAAGCATGACAGAGTGGACCTATATAAAATAAAGATGGAATATTTAAGTAACATTAGGGTGTGATTTGTACAAAATGAAGCTAGGAATAAGACGAAGTGAAGTTTGCATAAAACGAAGAGGATCCATGAAACAACTGAATCACTGACAGAGATGGTGGACAAAATAAAAGCAATTTGTAAGAACAGATACACGAGTCTCAAGAATTGTCAAATTTTCACAAAGGGAGTAGTAAGGTATTGAGCACACGATTCCCTTCAGCATCAAAAATTGGGGACAAATAGCAGGAGAATAATCACAGAACATGAAAGATGTTGGCATTAGTTTACTTCTCCCAGCACCTTCGGTGTTTACTTTTTGGTCGTTGTTTACTCGTCCACAGAGAACACCATTCGTCGCTATGATTGACAAACTAACGGGACCCCGAAGAACTATTGTAATGTGTAATCTGCGCGAAATGAAATCAGAAGACATGCAAACTACCACTGGAGTGTGTTCGTCCAGTAGTATGCAAAATAAGATATTTTTATAGACATGAAATGTGTAGGGGAAAACATGCGCACACATTTATTGGTCCACGAACAATGGGGTTGGTAGCCACAAACATGCTAAATGCTCTCACGTGACGTGGGAACAGGTCATGGGCGTGAGATGTGCACACTGCTATAATCAACGTCCAAGATTGTACTAGGATGAGTCATACGTGCACGATGTATTTGGCTGTGTATAGATGCATTGATGATGTTTGTTTGATTCGGCAAATGATTTGATGCGATACTGTAAGTGCCTAAGACAGAAATAAAAGAAAATTATGGGTTTTAGTGGTCTTGGTAGACATATTGATTGTGTTGTGAGGTCGACAGGAAGTGGGAGACTAGACGAGCTATAAAGCGGAGCTAACGAGCCAATGAGCGCCAAATTTCCAGAACCACTGGGAAAGGGATGGCGATGAGCCAATGCCGGACGGCACCAGGTTAGCTTTCACGGGCTTCAAATAACTAGCCGATTGGTAGGATTGAAGCTCACCTGAATTCTCAAACTACAAGAGAGGCGTGCTAACATTTAGTTGGCCAATGTTATATGCATCAAGGCTTGGATAATGAGAGTTGCCCATTGGGGTATATATGCCTTCCATCACGGAACTTCCTGTCACGGATGAGATTGAGTAACTTAGGGTAGAGTCGTGCTCGATAGTGAAACATTTTATGTGACTGTATATAATAGCCTTTCGAGTTGCGATATAAAACCGACTAAAGCTAGTCGAAGACCTTATGCTGGAACTGGATGAGCTCCTGAAGAGTGCCTATCGTTATGTTAGCATAGATGTGTGTGTCTCCGAATCAGGTATGTAAGATCTAACTTCAGTGTAACCATTTTACCCTCTAAACAAAAGCTCCGCTTCCCGTTTCACTGTACACGTGTCGTGCCATTCTGTATCAAATATTCGTGGTCAGACTGGCGTTGACATTGCTATCAGTGGGCAATACTAGACTGGATTCCAAAAAGCACTCGTCTGTGTGCGATTCAGTTGATTGATTTTATTCATAGTAACAGTGGTAGACTCAAGCTTCGAAGCCTGTTTGCCGTTTCTGTGTATGCCCCAACTGAGTGTAGCTCACCTGAGGCTTAAGACGAATCCCATCATGATTCGACTAAACTGGTCAGGAGCGAGTGCTCTACAGATACAATGGTTATTCTTAACTACTTCATTGCTCAGATTGAAAGCCTAGACAAAATAGGAAGGAGTACAGAAGGGTTATTCTGCTTTCCACCAGATCGAACCAATAACGGTAACCGAATCATCCAATTAATTTCAGACCATAGACTATTTCTAGTGAGTATATGTTTCTAACACAAAAAGCAGCAACGACTAACCCGGTGTCCTCCTGCACCCTCATAGGTGTAGACTGGGAATGACTAGCGTACTATCAGTTACTGATGGCGTGGATTAAAGGATGATGATCATTTATGTCCAGGTTTGTAGAAGCTGACGGGAAGAGTAAAAGCTTGATAAATTGAGGTCCTTGAGTGAGGCATCACACAACATTTTTATTTCCAGTAGGCCCACATGACCGGTGTCATTTCCGTTAAGTTTTATGAAAAACAAAATCTACACACCTTCTTAGCTAAGTATCGAAGTGATAAAGATGAGTACCTCAGCTCGAGATTTTCCGAAAACTCGAGGAGACATTCACGTATAATGGTAGATCGAATTTCTTCCACTGTTTCAATTTCCGCTCGTAATGCACACAGCAAATTCGGCGTACGTTGCGAGTGATATTCACTTTGCATTAGGAAATTTGAGCCAGTATTTTAAAAGTACATCTCGCACATGAGCATACTAGTAGTTCATCTAGAGGGAACCAAAGGCGGATTCTTACCTGTCAGCACAAGTCACCAATAGTTATCTGATACGTCATTTTGTTAAGGTCGTACTCAGTTAGTCATGAAATTCGCATATCAAGATGTGGTATTACCAATATACTGTGGAATAATAGTTGTATTTCAATATGACAACACGGTCAATGTGTGTTGTGAATGCATCATTAGTACCTTTCGTCATCTTGTCCCAAAGACCGCCACAACTAATTCTAACCTCGGGATAATAAAAACGACTTATACGGTGCTACACGGTATTTCTGAGATGAAATGACAGCCGGATCTACTGGTTGACTGTAATCGCAAATACCCCACGGCACCGTAACCAATCTCCAAAGCGTCACAAAGCACGTGTATCTCTACTTTTCCTATGTTGCGAAAGTCCTATTTATAGGCATTGACCAACAGCGATTTATTTTTGCATTGTATATCATTTAACCACCACTATTTTGGTCAAGAAGAGAACCCTGTGGATCAACCAAATGACTTGAATAAGGGAACATAAAAGTAGGAGATTCTCACTCATTGGGATAAACACCCGTGAAGCAAAATCTCTCGAATACCTCTCAGAAACCAGTCGGTTTTTGACCGGTTTTCTATCCCTTCCAGGACGAACTTTAGTGGGTTCTTAACGGTTTTTGGCTCGTTTTGCCCTATTACGGCGATTGGTTTTCCATCGGTTTCGGAGTGGTTTGGACTTATCCTTCTAAATACGGGGCATACTCTATTGCATCTTATCACTTCTCCCAAATTAGGTTTTCCTTACCACATTATTCCTACGGAACAGTAGAATCATTTCATCAATCTCTTTTGTTCCCATCTTAACCGTGCATGAAACAAGGAACCACTTATAAACTGGAACGCGAGGAAATTCATTGTAGTGAGAAGCAAACTTTGAAACCGTGTATGGTAATATACACTGAGCACAGGCTCGCCGTTCCTTCCCAATTCAATTTGGACCCGTGGAAGAAGAAAGGAAAGTGCGAACGTGAAATAAGTTTGTGTGCATGCATAAGATAAAAGAACAATCTGCAATGAGCTTAATGATCCACTGATCCACTGCATTTAATAGAGACAAATAATTGCAAATATTGATTAATGGTATGCATATATATATATATATATATGTTACAGGAACGGAATATAGTTTTACAAGTATGCTTTGAATATCGTATGAACTAGGCGGGAAAATTGAGTTTGTTGTGCGAAACGTGAACTAAACATGTACTGGTCAATCTGCCTGTTCCTTACTATGAGAGCTACTAACACACAGACAAAAATGAATAAGGTAGCTTTGGTAATGTAGAGGTTATAACAACTCAACGTTTTTGCTCCCAGCGTTTCCTCGATCTCTGGAGTTAGCAAACCATCGTTGGGTGTGTTTCTATTTGTCACCGTCGATCAAGTCTCTAAATAGATCTTGGGTTCCTTGAAAAGTTTGATATATACTTCCGCAGAAATTGCAATAACAACGCAAGCTGCTTCATAGTAAGCCAATAATAAAGGAATTATTGATGTAAATTGTTCAGCAAAAACGGGTTTTTCTTCATCAGTGTTTCTGTACAACCGAGAATGATGTCATCACATGATATGACATCCCATTATGTTCATACCATCCAGTACCACGTCAGATATTGTAGACGTCGTTGAACAAACGTCCGCTTTTTTCATGATGAATTGGATTCCAAAATTTTCCGGATATCATTCTGCACAACTCTGTCCCTGATGTAAACCGGTGCCAAAATCAACAAGACAATAAACTTCAACACCATCCACGAATAATACTTATGCACTGCTGCTGGATATCCATAACAATGCTCCTATAAATTCCCTATGGAAAAATGAGACATTTTGAAACATTGAATGATTTTTTCTTCAGACTATATCTCTGCCACACAGATAACGGGCATATCTGATGCTTATCTGCTTGGACGAAGTTTGTGGCATAGAAAATAGTACATAATATTACCGCTGACTATCCGATCGAGAATGCACTCCACTGAATGTCCTCTAATTCACTGTGACAAAGTAACGTTTTGCTACTGACAATTATTCCAGTAGTGAAACTGAAATTCGACTGATATTGTCTGTCGTCGGAATGAATCTACAGACTGTACTTGCATTGTGAAGGCAGCGTTGTACCAGGTAAGCTTCTTCGATCATACATTCAGACTGGGCGTGTCCAATCTTTCCTTCTTCGTGGCATTTGGCACTAAGGAACCGGTGAGTTGACCAGGATCACAGTTGACCACAAAACCTACTCCACTGTTTAGGCTGTTGAGTGTTGCACTGAGATCTCCGATTTTGCTTGGTTTTATTGCCAGCGTACTTAGATAACTGTTTCATTTCTGGGTTGTAAACGAATAAATATGATGATAACATGTGATCGAGTAGTCATCAAAACTGGTGCTTCTTAGTTAGGCAATGTTGGAGGGAAGGGTTATTCCGTGGTTGGGAAAAGGACCAGCGAAACGATGAGCATGGGTTTTGGAGACTACCCGTTTCCGGTTTCAGCTAAGTGGTCAACGTTTTGTTTATGCTTATTTCCAGGGACGGTGTCTGATTGCGGCTAGTGCAGTGTGAATGGTTTACCGAAACAATCAGAAGCGACCAGATTACTCAATCAATCCCTTTGTTATAGAAAAAACTTTTCGGTGATGAACTCAAACTGCTCTGGCCGCGATCAGAGACCGACCGTGTGACTCAGAGTGACCCGAACGCTGACTCTTTGGTTGGAACCGGAAGTGGATAATCCCTGAAAGCCATTTTCATGGCTCCACTGGACATTTTCCCAACCACAGAACAACCACGTTTCCCTTCCTATAATTCCCAACACTAATTTAGATGACTACCCAATCATTTTATACCACACAGAAATTGTTCATAATTTATGCGTTTCCATCCTATAAACGTAACTATATTAGCTGCCCTAATGATGTTACCAAAGACGAGCTTGTTCGTTGTCCATGTTGTCGTTATTTAATGCAATTGGATTATTCAGTGAATTATACGATTGTCTCTGTTGTGTAAGAACTGGGTAAGGATTTTCAACTTTAAACAGCACTTGAGGCTTGTCACGAGAGGCACTGCGTATATGCTGATACTACTCGGAGACCAATTTGATCGGTTGAAAGATGCATCCAGGAGGAAGGTGGAGGAAAAAGCTTGGATACAATTTGGGAAAATTTAGTTCAGCATTTAGTCTATCATATAGTTGCACTTCAAGTTGGTCACAAAAAGTGCTCTTTGTTGCTTGCATTAGTGATCGTACAATGAACCCCCTGAAATGCTATGTGGTTTCTCGCATCAAATATTGAAAGGCATTTCTCACAGAAGCCCAAAAATTGATTACATCAACGGGTCCCACGTCGGAAGTATGAGGTTTTTGGGAAAGTCAAATTCTTAGCTAATATTTAGTTGTATTTTTGACTACTCTCAGAAATGAGTAGGTTCCTCCTTCCATCAGATTCTCTTTGATGTGGGGCATCTTACGGTAAATTAATCTAGATAATATTCGACTCCTTGCACATTAGAATGGATTATCAGCGCTTTTAGATTACAGGGATCCACAATGACAGAACCGGTAGCGACTCCAGTTGTTAAAAATCGGACTGGCACTAGGAATACGTGACGAACTGGAAGCACGCAATGAAGCCCAGACCCAGAATTTGTATTAGTCCAAGAAATAGAACAGTAAATAATGCAGACAAATTCAAATTATATTCAACGAGCTGGTAGTGTACAAGGAAACTGTAATACGGTTAAGTGAAGAAGTAAGTAGTTCATTTGCGATCATCGCAAAGAGACAACTCATTCTCTAAATGATAAACAGAATTTGATTACTCCACTGAGGCTTTTTCAGTCTTCTCCATATTGTCCGTGTTTATTTGCGGGACAGGCAGTGCACACATTCGGAATCCTTGCTGCCGTTTACTCCAGACACTGGAATTACGTTCAGCATTGGCACGACTGATATTGAACCCCTTTGGTGTCTTCTTCTAGATACTGAATTGCCTACCCTTATTTCTATACATTATTAGTGATGCTTGTCTGTGATGCATGTTAATTTTTGTATCAGAGTTTATGCTTCATTCAGTTTGTCCCCTAATCCAAGATATTCAAAGGCACAACCAGATCCTTTACAGCATCCTCACTCAAAATGATTCGATGATTTTTGATAGTTACTTCCATGTGCTTGGGCTGCACCATGAAGATTGGCCTAATCAATGTCAACAATGATGTCTAATGCACCAGACACCAATGACCCAAATGTATCTGTCCTAGGGAATAACCAGTTGCACTCACTACAAGCAACACGCTCGGAAGAGGAAGAAATCAGGGACACTGGAAAAACAGTCGCAATAGTCGAGACCTGACCTTAGTTTCAACCGATTGCTCTTATTTTGTTGTGGTTTCCGCTAGATACGTGTCCCATGATAATGTAATCCCAGAAGTCGTATTGCTGCCCTAACTTTACAATAGTGCATCATGTGGGTTTGCTGAAGGCCGATCGATCAATGCCTGTATCCATTGTAGTGCGCTAGGAGAAAGGTATGCTCACATTGCCTCCTTTGCTATTCTGCATTCATGATAATCATCTAACGGCCTCTATGCATTCAAGTATTTTCTTGAGCACGTCGTAGATTAGAAGTGGGAAATAAGCTCAAAGTGCTCTAACCAAAACGTAACAGACAGTGAGGAACCAAGTGATCTTAGTATACTCTCCGAAAGAAAATACGATCAATCCTGAACCGACTGCTTTTTAGCAGTTTTTACAAGGAACAATGAATGGAATTCAACTGACCAGACAAGCATATATATTATTCAATATATTTGGTACATTAATCCATCTCTTTTGCGACTGCTATTGCAACGGATGCTAATGTTGCCATGAACTCAAAGGACAGAATCAGCCCAGGGAAATTCCACAATCAACCGATTTCAGACCATTGATTTGTCCTCCAGTCTCATTTGTGAGTCTTCCAAATAGGCATATATCATTGGTTACTTCAATCTGGTCGGAAACGAAAGGTGAATCGCAGGAAGTAGAATGTTTAATAGTGGTCTTATAAGAAACTTACTATGAATTCCGTTGCATTCTCCTTTAGCTTGTATTGTGTCAGTCGTGGAACGAGAGGATTGATGCAGATAAATTTTAATCGAAGGGCTGCTGGCAAGTGTTTTCTTATCTACAGTTCGTGACAAGTGATAGGTACTTTTGTAACAATACAACGTACTTCTGGTTCATATTTGTCCCGATCCTCTATTTTGGCTGGAACTGCCCAATCAAATGAAGTCAAACATGCGTGAAAATAAAATATCATCAGGACCAAATTCATTGTTAGCGTAAAACAGTTCTGGTAGCTGAAAATAATGAGCGGAAGATCTATTCACGTAAGGCATTCATTTTCAAACTATATAATCTAAATGAAAAGTAACAAAATAACATTTAGGAAGAATCTAAAATGTTGGGGTAATTTCTTATTACTACGTTAGAAAATGAGAATTCCCGTAGGCTATAAAATACGAAACACCATAGCGGACGTTAGCAAAATGAGTTGTTTTCTTCACCGAAAAATTGTCTTAGAAACAGTTCACCGAAACCAAATTTAATTGGTACCTTTGAGAAATGCATTGTAACAACATGGTTTCACTTTGAATAGAACCAACAGTGACTTACTAAAGTTTCAAAACGAACAAATTGCCGGAGCGCCCAACCGTGTTTCACCTATATATGACCGTCTGTCACCTAAACAAACTTGTATTTGTGTAGAAGGTGTACGGATATGCGAAAGCGCACGCAGTTGTTGTAAAAATCAATTAAACTCACTCTAGCTTTGTGATCGATCAAACTACCATACAGCTTCGTACAAATGCAGAAAAGGAAAACGCAGTAAGGATACTGAAGAAGTAATGAACGCAACTGTCTTGCAGTGATAAAAAGCTGAGATGGATTTGAAAGCGGTAGTTGGATAGTGAAGTACGCAATTCAGACGAAATGAGTGATTAGGAGACCCTGAAAGTTCTGGGTATCCAGTGTACCTACGTAAGTCGTACAGTGGGCTGGGTACAGTGTACGATGAGAGGTAATTACTATCAACGTTAACAGAACTAAACGTTTCAAAATCAGACAGGTAAATTTCATGATAAACACGGACGATAAAGCGTGCACCCCATCATGATTCGGAGCTCATATAACATTTGATAATTGCACTACCGCTGAGTCCCAACACCGTGGATGGAATAATTAGAAACCTAATGTCCTCCATGGTTCATTATTCAGTGCCCTCAATACATGCTATTATCACTTCTTAAGACAGAAAATTGTCTTGCTACTTAAACTAGTGACACAACTGATCTCCGTGGACTATCGGAAATACAATTCTTTCATTTATGCCCCTACTGTTTTGAGTCTCACGTACGACAATTTTCGTTCATGTAAAATACATCATTCATACGACTGAACCTCTAAAATCGTAACGAATTGATCTCAGTAAGATGTACAGTAAATTTCAGTCTCACTTTTCTATCAACTACTTCCAGACACTGAGTGCCGAATATCGTAACTGGTCAAGCATCAATGTTCTATGTGGGTTTCAAGTCTCCGTTTATCAGATAACTTCTTTTCCCAAATCTTTCCTGAACCGGTATTTGTGTAGTAACTGCAACTATATTGAATATGGAAATCCCATCTGCAGTTTAAAATGCATGTCTGTGGCCCAAACGATGGATGACTAGATCAGGGGCTGAGTATGCCCAGGCCAGATGATTTCGTGGCTTTAGTAGGAAGAGAACAGGTGTCACGGCAACTTGAAGCAAAGTGACTTTGGTTAACGATCACAGTGTCGAATTGAAATGTCCCGTATTGTCATAAATATAACAACAAAGAAAGTTTAAGTGATTTATCTAATACAGATAAGTGGAAAATTCCCCACTCGTAATGGTATGGGACCTTGTGAACTTTTATTTTTCCCCGTCCGCTTTTTGATATCTTTGTCATTTTTTTATCTGTCGCATCACTGACCAACAATAATCCTCGTTGCTTTAGGTCCTAACTAGGTAGGCAGAAAGCACCAACCAGAGCCCAAACTGCTGCTTGTTCCCGGAGAACTTTAGGTTAAAAGTGTTTCACTGGGTAAGAGGGTGGTGTCATTACCTAACGACCACTTGAATTTGACAAGGTATAAATGCGATTGTTAAAATGAGTCATATCACAAGGATTCTTCAACTTCCGTATTGTTTCATTTCATCCTATCAAACTGAAAGGCAATCATTGCGATGATCTGGACAGAAATATCCCATACATTGTGTCTCCATGACAAAACCTTGCGAAGTAGATTTCAAACAAGAAGTCGGAAAGTTCTGAAAAGACAACACGGTAAATTTGCTCAACTTGTATTCGTTTAGATTTCCCTGTATCTTATCAGGTGAGACTGATGACTTCACAGTGATAAGCCACTAGGCCTCATCGTGGCTGACACATTTCTAGAGAGTCTTTAGAATGAACGGAATGACATTATAGGAGACACCAAGCTCTACAGAGAATACGTTGATGTTATACTTGTTATTGGCAACTGAAAGCAAGACTCAGTCAATTCGTTCCGTAGATTCACCGAGATTCATCCAAACATACGGCTTTCCGTGGAGCACGAGTGTGAGAATATATCCGTATTTCTCGAAATTATGGTAGCCAAGCATCTGGACGGTGGCACAACTCTAACATAGCAAAGGCACACATGGTCGGGACAGTACCACCACTTCACTGTTTATTTTATCTCTGAGTTACAAACATGGGTTGGCGAGAGCCATGTTTGACAGAGCCCGAAGACTGTACTCGAGACATGTTTGTCTCTGAAGTGGAACTACTAAATGACATGCTGTAACTAAGTGGCTACCCATGAAGTTTTATTAAAAAGTATTTTACAGCACCGTCAAATCAACAATGGAGCTGTCATGCAGTGCCGCCAAACCTGTCCTGCCTTACGCGCGTACAGAAATACCTGTCCCCACAGTCAGGCAATCGTTGTTAGTTTATACCATATAACACCTTCAAGGAATGTTCACTTGTGTCTGCTTGTCTAGATAAATGGGCCAAACTGCAAGACAACTTAAGCTGAGGGTGACCGAACATGTTCCATGGTGGGTAGACACCTGTTTTAACTAATAAGAAGCACAAGGCCGAATGTTACTGATCAGACAGCTGCCACGGCCTTTCATCACACGTGAGGTGTATTGGATTACTGAGAGACGAAGCATCACTGGGTTGATAGTCTGTCGTGCCCCTTTAGACATCCTCCATCTCCTTAGTCTCCTTCGGTTACCTAACTCTCACCTGTGAGTCGACTGAACTAAAGCATGCATCAGTGGCCACTCCTCAGTAAGCTGCTCAATACGCGGGCCAAATATATTTGCAGGGTAGCCGAGGCCTAAAATCCTCGGTGAGACAGTGCTAAACATGCGAAGGCAGCTTTGCTCTAAATGGGCGAACGAGACCTAGTGCTTGATCCAACGATCAAAAGAGGAGACTGTTCAACCAGGAGGGTCACATGGGCCTCTGGGCCATGGTCACTTCCACCGAATGGAGAACGAGCTTTAAGAGAGCCACGGGCAACCATGCACAGTGAAACGTTGGGTGTTCTGGACTGGCAGATCACTATTTAAAAGACGCATAAACCGCTCGATCAGTCACCGGCTCAAAAACACACTGTCTTCCTGTAGGCCGACAGGTAGCACTTAGTTGTGCACGGGCTACAGCTGCAACCTCGAACAAAGCCTAGTGACGCTGGGAATGCCCGTTTGTCTGATGACTTTAGGCTTGCTGTGCCTTTCAATAAACGCATCGGGATAAAAGCTTTCAACGAACTACGAGAAATGAAAGAATCTCTGACTGAAAACGCTTATCCCGATGCATTTATCGAAAGGCACAGTAAGCCTAAAGTGATCAGACAAACGAATCGTTCAGTAGAAAAATTACTAGTCACCCTTTGTCTTCCATTCAAAAGTGATGACGTCAATTGCTTGCTCAAACGACGACTTGGATCAGCGCTTGCCAGAACATATTATGCAGCTGACCTCAGAATAGTTCATCGAACGACTGAGATCCCCACACCCTCGGTGAAACAATGTCTTTCTATGTACACCTAATCGAATCTGATTTACCAATTTCAGTGTAGTTGCGGAGCAACCTACGTGGGTCGAACACAGCGACAGTTACGTAACCGAGTGATTGAACACATTTCAAATTGGATACAACGTCTTGTGATGCAATCAGGGTCAGTTCGAAGGCATAATGAGAAAGTTCAAAACCATAAGATCCCGTCGTCGGCTGTCGCTCGTCATCTTCTGATGACGCAACATCCAGTTGACTGAAGCACTGCATTTCGGGTCATTTACGTGGCAAAGAATACCAGCTTTTGAGGTTTGCTGAAGCTATTGCCATATATCGATGGAAACCTATATTGTGTCAGAAGTAAAAGCTCTTTGTTAATGCGTCTTCACCATGATGACGTAACTTGACTATTGTAATTTGCCCTATATTTGTCGAATATAATCGTTTTACATGAACTTATATAGACAGTATTGTTCTGCAGTATGTACCAAGTTGAGATGCCGCGAAATCATCTGGGACATCAATCGTGCTATGTTGCAACTCTGGCTTTTCTTTTCAAGATTATTTCGGGAAAAGCATGTTCCAATTTTTATTATTGACTAACTTTGAGAACAGAATCTTCAGACTGTTCTTTGTTCTGTCAGTACGATATTGAAGACAGTTTCAGAAATTTTCCAAACACGAACACATTGATGCGTGTGCCTTTGATATACCTAAATATCTTTTTCAACTAATTTATTACGATGAACGAAGAGGGTAATCGTTGTGATTTACTCCAGCAGTAGTGCAGAACTTCAAAGATTTCAGCACTTATTCATGAGATGAACTTATTCTAACATGAATGGAATACAATGATAAGGGCCGTATTCACAGTTGGAAGCCATATTCACACAGGGAATGTTGTTTCTTAGACTAACTATATTTTCCACGATCGTGATTGTGTATAATATCTTGTGCCACCGCTCAGTAGTGTTCTCAGTAAGTGCCCGGCTCTATACTCAGCGGACCACATGGATCTTCTGCGTCATTTTCTACTGCCAAATTTATTGGAAAACATCACTTCTATCAAGTGATATTCATGCCAATTCAGAAAGAATACGTCTGTATCTCATTGGTACCAACCTCGTCAACCGATACTCATCTGTTTTCAGCAGTCATTCATCACCTTCAGTAATTCCTAAAGTGTGAAATCATTTTGTCCAACCTCTAATTCGTGGACAACGTAGTGTGTCTGACTGGGTATCTTCTATTGCATTCACCATATGTATTAGGAGAATCTTCAACATGATGAGGAATAATCCAAGCTGAGGGAAAAAGGTAAATGTAGGAAGTTTCATACTCAGTTATCTATGATGAATACCACGAATGCATCCAAATGTTCCTATATCCAAAAATCCACACGACGATACTAATACAAAATCATATCCACAATGTTCACTTGGTTGACTTGCATTGAATGATGCCTGATAACCAAAAAATCCCAACATGGACTTGAAAGTGCATAGGCTTCCATTACTAAAGCTATTCCCAGTTTGACTGAAGAGGAGAAAACAAGGTTTGTGGCGAACCCAATGAGTCGACTGGTGTGAGGCAAACTTGAGAGTCCGGTACCAAACCAAGACAAAAAATCTCCACTGATCTCCAGACTGAGATGCTTTCAATCAATCTCAAATTTTATTTTCGTATCTTTTCTTCTGTGTCGCTATTAAGATAAAACTGGAATCGGTAGATGTCACCATCGATGAAGCTGTTTACTTCCAAGTAATTTGATTTAGAGCTGTAATTTGAAAACCTCTACCCTCGAATTTTAGAATTGGCATCATCATCAGACGTTTACTCAGAAAAGTTGAAATTAAATTTACTCGACACTTGCTACTAGCATTTGACTCCGCCTTCTGTGTAGCTGACGATTTCATCATATACACACTTAGACAGGCTACGAGAATTCAAAAGTAGTAAGTGAGGTTTTTCTAAAAACAGAATATGCTTTTGTTATCGTAATGGTATATAGAGTTGAACATTTAGTGAAGTTGAGTGCACTGGTTTAGGAGGGTTTTAAATTCCCGTTGAATGTCTGAGGGACGACTAATACAGCATTCATACAAAATTGCTTCCCGAAAGTCTTATGGCGGCTGAATCCGAATGGCATTTTCAGCTTCTCCAGACCAAAGAAAAGCCAACCGGTCGAAACACGTACGCACAATTTACGGTCCATCCAAAGATCATACACTGGGAGAGTTTTTATCTGTTTCACTAGATTTAATAAGAAGACATGTCTGCTTTCGAATCATCTCCATTTATTAAACCAGAACCAAACCGATTGAAGTCCATAAACGTCCATTCTGATTTCTCCATTCAGCTTGCCTGTGCTTATATTTGTGTAGTCGATCATCACAACCTGATCATTTTGAATATAGAGTGCATAGTTCGACCTAACCGTTTCGACGTTGACCCTCACTCATCAGACACATTGGACTACTGGATCCATTTGAGAAAGCCTTCGATAACTTTCTCGTGGCTGTTGATCCACTCCAAATCGGCAAACTTGCCATTATGGCCAACTATGTCGCCCCACTTATCTACAAACATTGCGGATTGTGAAGACCATGACAAGGAATTAAACGCTCTGGAAGGTTCTTACATACAACCAAAAGGTGTCATTCATGTTCAGCGCGACCTGTCAGCGACAACGTGGCCCTGTCCCGATCAGTTTTTCAGAATCTGAGGAAATCTTCTGCTGACTGCATTTCTAATCTGTCAGTGCTAAGCAGTATCGTGGGGAGTGTAGCCCTCGATGCCAATCACATTCGTCAGAGAGAGAGAGGAGAATTTAGATCTCAAAACTACCTATGGTGTTGCAGGACAATTAAAACTAGCTCTAAAATAATCTATGGTATTCGCTGTTCATCTCTCGTATTCGTGTTGCTTATCTGACAATACACATCTTCCGTCCTGCTTGTTAAATCGGATTCCACCAACAACCAGGTTTTCATAAAGGCAAATTCTCGTCATTTTTGTGGTCCCACTCAATACACTAGAAAAAAATGTCCATCAAGAGACGCGTTGTGTGGAGTTTGTGGTAAATTAAACACTTTATGCGAGTATGTTGATCTTCGCCTGGAGTTAAAACAGTATCCCAGAAACGTTCCCTCAACCACCAAATCACTCCTATATGCTCTCACTATTGCCACTGTTCCATTCTGTCTTTCTAACATTGTGATCAACACAAAAGTAAATACCGTTATCGTACATGCAGTTATTGACATGGGTTGTTCGATGAGTTTTATTTCTGAAGATGTTGTTGATAAACACTGTTAAACATTCCCTCAAAACAATGAGTCACAGTATGTTCCACACGAATTTTAATCTTTCTTGTGGTCACCTTTATTATTTTGTCCAATATAAAGACCGTCGTTATGATCACACTAAACGCTTTGTCCTTCCCGACATGCATATGGACGTACTCCTAGGTCATGATTTTCTTAGATGACACCAAAATGCCGAGGTTTCTTCTTTTGCATCAAGCATTTGTACACTCTTTGTGGTCTTCTTGAGTCTCATGCCAACCTGTAATCTTTCTTTGGGAATTGGTCACCAAAGTGCAAACCAACGCAAGATACATCATTTATTAAATGAGGTTGAACGGCTGATATATTTTGGAATTGTGGGAATATCTAATACCCCGTGGAGAGCACAGTCTTCAGAACCTCTAGCGATAACAGTTAACGTCGTATGACAATCGACTATAGCTAAACTACCAATTGATGCGCTGTCCTCGACTGATATCCATTTTTGCGGAATGACGACTTGGTGGCGAAGATCTTCAGGCATGAAATATACTGTACACTTGGCCTAACGCGTGCTTATCACCAGATCCCTTCCGAGCCGACGAGTAGATATATACGGCATTAGAAGTTTGTGGTAAGCTGTACTGGTCCTGTCTTTTTCCTTCCGGTGTTCTGAACTGAGTGACATACTTCGAACACAATACTGACAACTTCATTGGAATCAAGACGATTTCTGGTACATTGCCTTCGTGGAAAATCTAGCCATTTGTGGCACAACAGAACAAGAGCAACATCTGAATTTGTCCAGGTCTCTGCAGGTTGCTCACAAATATGATACCACACTCAGTGGGGACAAGATTATCATACAAACCTGGCATGCCACTACACTTGAATTAGAAGTCCCCAAAAATCAATCAAGGCAGATCCAGCAATAATACATCAGCTGCAACAGCTTCCACCACCTACTAACACAATGTCCCAAGGGCGCACAGTCGGCTTATCTATCTACTATTTCCCGTGAAGAGCCCACCTTTCTCGAAGAATTATCCTACTTGTTCGGAGTCAAACCTTCTCTCTTCCAGGGAATTCCCTGTATGATTTGGGTGACTAAACAAAAGCTACAAATTGTGTCATCATCGAACCCGGTGTAGCTCTGGTGGTAGAAACAAATACATCAGACATCACACTCTGTGTCTCGTTCAGTCGAAAAGGTCGTACAGCTGTTTTCATTTCCTCGACCCTATCGACTTTAGAATGTCGGTATTTGACAATGGAAACAGAATGGTATTCCATCGTAGATGCCTTTCGGAAACGGAGTCATTTTCATTTTACTTGCCATTTCAAGTTCATAACTGACAAACTATCCACTGCTTCCATGTGTGGTCAGTTACTCAGAAGAGAAAAGTGGAAAAATACTGCATTGGTGTATGGAGCCGTCATATCTCCGATTGGATACCTTTTATCTTTCTGGTCAGAAAAATCATGTGGCCCACGCACTTCCTTGAGGATTCTGCAAAACAGTGATTCATTTGAACTTGAATGCTCTGTAAAACTCCTTATGCTATCTTGGAGTAAAGCTCACGCACCAATTTGTACGACCAAGATATCCACATTTTGCCGCCGATGGTATGAAGTCTGTCATCATTGAGTGTCAGAAGTGTTCGAAAATCTAGCCCAGACTCTACCAGACTTCAAAAGTGCCTCTCATCAAGATAGCAGAACCGTTTGAGCGTCTTAGCGTTGACTTAAAAGGACCCTTGCCCAAAGTCACCAGAAGTAGATTTCCGCTTACCATTATTTAATAATTTTCGCGAATTACATTCGTGTACGCTTGCTTTGATATGTTTGCTTCTACGGTCATCCAATACTTGACTAACTTGTTTACATTCCTCGGGGTGCCCAGCTTCATACACTCCGATCGTGGATTGTCATTCATGTCTGCGGCACTTCAACACTTCCTTCATAGCTTAGGTATTGGAACCAGCTGCGCTACGGCCTACAATCCACATTGTACCGGCCAGGTGAAGATCTTCAGTGGTACCCTCTGGAAATATATTTCACTCGCGTTGAAGTCCCAATGAAAGCACATTACACAATGAGAAGATATACTCCTATATGTACTCCAGTCCATTCGTCCTCTTTTCTGTACGACTTCCAATGCCATGCATCACGAGTGTCTCTTCCAGTACAACTAGAAACCTACCACAGGTACGTCGCTTTCTAGTGGGCTGATGACCTATGATTGTGTACTTGTTGGAAAACTCAGTCATGCATCGAAATTCGATCCTTTGATCTAAGAGTTAGAACTCCAACTACTCACTTGTACTTTACGATGATGGCAGGGAAGAGCCTGCATCCCTGAATATTTTTCCCCATCTGCCCACAAACTTATGTCAGTAGTGGAAAATGTATTCAGGCTAGATGGGTCTGAAAGCCTAGACACCATAAATCCGAACACCGAGTGACGCAGTGAAATCGTGGACCCTGAAGCACTTAGTTCTTTCTGTAAGGAGGCGACAAAGTTGTTTATAAACAAACCAAGACCCCGAGAAGAATCAAATCGAGACCGAAAGAGCAACTGAAAACTAAATAAAGAGGAGACGTGATATACAGAGTGGAAGGCGTGGACCATGAGAAATACCATATTGGTCAAACTGAAAGAAATGTTTCCACGAAAATACGTGAACACAAATTAGCTACAAGAAGACACGATCCATTCTCACTAATATCCGTCGACGAGGACCAAAAATGTTACACTTTCATTCTGGAGGAAGTTCATATTCTGGGTCGAGCAACCACGAGATATGCAAGGTAGTTCTTGGAAACCTGGCATTCTCCGACAAATTAATCCATAAACGCATCAAACTCGGTAGCACTCCCAATGTCTTGATATGCAACAGTTTCAATTAGTTCAAGAAATTGAAATTGATCAAACTGAATCCTAATCCTACCGACCAATAAACATGGAACCCGATTGTTCGCATACGAGGGTCACCATCTGCACACTGACGCGGTCACCTCGACTGGTAATAAAAAGCTTGTGACCTAAAGGCCAAGCTCAACGATCGGAAGTAGCTGAACAACAAACACCAATTTTCTAAATTATTGAAAGTATCAGGCTTCACTCGATGACTCTGAGAATCGGGCTATCCCAACGGGGAACTATTGTATATGTCTGTACTCAAGATCGCTCGATTATAAACCGTTTCAGAGATTTTTGGTTCAGTGAATTGTAGTGTGATTCTGTGAGTACGAAGTGATAGGTTTTAGTCAATTTCACCCCGAAAATGCACGGACATTTTATCGATATCAGCGAGAAGTGTGCTCAGAGGCTTCTTACTGGCCTTTCCAACCCCATAAACAAGAAAGTGTTAACCAGCTACTTTTGTCATCCTCGTTCGTGATCAGCTCAGTTCATTGCAATTCTCTAATGACCCCCCTCAGAATTCTGTTGTTTCTCACGGAAAAAAACCACTTGCAAGAAGTAATGAATCGAGGTAGAGTTCCTCATGACCTGTTCATGAATAATTGAAGCATTTCTTCTTTGACACTCCTCTAACACATTGATTAAAACAATTTATTGACTACAACGAGAGGGTTTCTGTCTACCACAGTCACAGCATATAAATTTAAAAATGTTATAAAACCCAGTGGGTTGTTATTGAAATCACAGATTATCCTCATGCTTTCTAACAATTTCTCTTTCCTCCTAATATCCCGATGCCCATGTTGCATACACACAGGTTCAGTGCCTCATGTAAATTTACTTTTAAAGACATACTAGCACAAAATTTATTTGACAATTGACCGTTTGCACTATGTTTGTTGGTTTTGCATCCGGTTTGCCTATGACTACAAGCCCAGAACAGATTAGGCTCAGGTTGAGCTTTGAATGAATTATTACTTGTTGATTCATTTTGACAAACTGGTGTTAAGCAAGGTCTGTACAAAATGTCTTTACCGTTCTGGCTAACCACCATCTTTGTCTTAGAGACGAAAAGTGATCCAAACGTTCATCAGGCCATAAAATGCTTTAGCGTATGCATTGATCTTACAAGTTCACTATCAAACTAATATCACTAAAGAATACAAGTCACCTAAGACTCTTTATCGATCGATGAACATGCATTAGTCTTTGGTAAAATATAAAATAGTGACCATAAATGTGTACCTTTAAACATGGTTGAGTATAGACAGGGAAACGAAAAACATGTTATCTAAGGTTGAGTAGACCGTATGATGGACTATTGAACTTTCTGGAAAAACGTGAACTGGGTCGTTAGATGTGAATCGATAATCCATTTTGATGCTTTTTATATGTGAGTGCACAAAGAATAATCAATTCGAGTTCTTCTCGAGTCTACTATTATTTTATTTTCTTGCCGTAGTTTGTATGATTTCAGATGAGAATTATTGGCTTCGAGGAATAATTGCACCTCAGGGAAACAGCGTAATAAACTGTCTCTACTGAAACGGGAACTCTGTTTCACACTCAGCTATCATAATGATGTGTAACATGCAATCTGCGATGCATGACGCTTAGGTGTTTTTAATTTCGTGTTTAACACATGCACATAGTACTGTGATTCAAATTATTTTTGACTTTCGTGGTTGAAATGGTTGAAGTTTGGCACCAACAGTTGTGCCCATTTCTAAAACAATAATAACGTTGCATTGGAGGGATAATGCACACACTCATTCACTCACGTTTGACAACGAGTCCTAGTTTGGATCGAAACGTCACAATAAACTTTTTACAACTCAGTGTACGCCTTACCTCCACCATAGAATATATATATATATGTATATATATATAAAGTAGTGAGCAAGTTTTTCGCAACTATATACTTGTTCGACTTACACAAGTAGGTGTTCCCGATGAGCCACTTACAGAATTTATGCTCATGGATTTTTCTGTATGTTTGTGTTTTGCAGATCGCACACGCGCAAATCCCGGTGCAGGAAAACCTGTCCCTGCATAGGATGGTATATACATATATGTGTGTGGGAAAAGTCCAAGTTAGAAACAACCAATTTTCCTATCTGAAATGGCACCATTTTGAGATCATTTTGCTGTATTATTTTGCCAAGGTGTCTTTTGAATGGGAAAACCCAGTCTGTCAACACACGGTGGTAATTGTATCGAAGGTAGAGTGAGAGGACTCTGAGAAATTATTATCTACTGGTGAATTCCTCTCATATATTTTCCGCGGTCATGAAGAAACTAGAAGTGATCGTGTAAAGCTATGTGGATGGAGGATGATGATTATTATTTTGTTGGATGACGAAATCGTTACACCTTCGGAAGCCAAACTTTTTCTGGAGCATCATTTATTTTTCGACCTTCTAGCCACCGAGGCACTATTTTCCTACAGAAATAGCAGTGACACGGTATGATCCATTTTCGAACTGTGAAAATTCATTCTGGGTTTCACCGGTAACTTAGTTGATAGAGAGCACATGGTGTAAAATCTCAGGTGGTGTCCATGTGTGCGTTCGATCCCGCCGGGATCAACGACTCCTCAAGGTAGAACAGATTCAACTTCTGTCAAACCAACGATAAACGTATTTTCGCTACATTTACTACCTACGAAAATTATATTGTTCAGGGAAAACCGAAATACTTGGATGAAATGTAATTTTGAATAGTTGAAAAAAATTGGTATGGAAACGTTTCATTATGGCCTATGATTATCTCGATATATTTGGGATAGAAAACTTGCGGATTTCGGACTAGGTAGACACTGTAAAACACCGATCTGTGTAAGTCATATTCTTCGTCTCCCTATGGAATTGTTACTTTACTACAATGGAAAGTGGTCAGTGGGTTCGAAACGAAACGGTTTTTCAATTTGGAGCATTTCTTATTTTGTGGTAGAAAATTACGGACAATATCACACCATAAACGTTTTGAACCACCAGAGAGTACTATATTTACTATTGTTCCTTAGCACATAAAGTACTTCGTGTAGTTGTGCATCTTTTGCAACATTGGCCGTGCTTTCCATCGGTAATAGTTGCTTTTTGACTGTATCCCTATTTGTCTTATTTGTTTACCGTTGTTTGGAAAACTACAAGCAGTAAAATTATTAAAAGTGTGAGCCGTATCAGTGATTTAGATCTTTATCTAGTATGGGTGGTTGTATTACTAACAACAGTGTCAATATCAGTTTTAAATTTTCTTCTGTTAGAAAGTTAGGCATTGAGGAGCCTGATGGCGAGTGAATGGTTTAATAAATTTTCGATAATATTGCTTCCAGCCAGTAAATAGGCTCATCGCAAAAAATCTTCATACAAACGAAAACAATCTAGGGAGGGGGGAGGGGAAATGGATTTCCATTAATGAAAATGCAGCCTGTTTATCTTTCATAAAAGAATCCTCTCAATTTCACCACAGTGTAATAACCCAGAAATATTGACATCCTGCAAAAAGACCCAGCGTGTTTCCAAGCTTTATCAAACAAGA
Source organism: Fasciola hepatica (assembly GCA_948099385.1). Lineage (NCBI taxonomy): Eukaryota > Metazoa > Platyhelminthes > Trematoda > Plagiorchiida > Fasciolidae > Fasciola > Fasciola hepatica. The sequence goes on from CANUEZ040000182.1 coordinate 19,263,579, forward strand.
CGCAAAATGAACCAGAAGCATACCCATTTTCCAAGTATTGACACCTGTTACATTTGATAAGTCCTACCAGTAAAGAAACTGAAGTCAGTTGTGAGTGTTAAAAGTCCCTTATTAGGGAAACGTTTCAAGAATGTTTCGAAATAGAGTCAGGAACTAAAGACCACGGCTTCCTGGTCACAGAAAGACAAAAGCCATTCTCTTGCCATAATTTAAATCACCAGAAAAGCCTTGGAAAAATACTTTTATGTTCAGGGAAATCCCAGAGTAGGCCCTTCATGGAAAACCCCTTGGGATATACTTCTAACGGTATATTCCTACTCAGGGAGTGTGTTGGTCTGGATATGACTGATCAAAGTGAGCCAATCGCGAGAAGTAAAGCTTACTTGCTGCCAGTTTCGTTGAAGATAGATCATTACTTTGTACATTTATGGGGATATAGGTGTTGACATTTCAAGTTATTTGCTAAGGAGGCGTTTTTATTCTCGATTCCAAATACGGAATAGCAGGATTTATGTTTAGTGGGATTAACCTAGGCCTTTAAGTGAGCATAGTAGTTTGGCATCCTCACAGTCTCACATATTTTCCCCATAAATTGGACCATAATTCTTCAACAACCTAAAGAATTCGAGTGCATACTAAACTGTGCTCGTTTTTTCAGTCAAGATCAGATGCAATAGAAAATAAGATACAAGTTCGTATTATGTTTGTGCTACTCGTGAGTAGTAAAAATAAATATTTAAAGCTTCTGGATTCCATAAGTAGCACATTCAGACAGTAGTCAGTTTTATTTTCCCCTTTTTGTGCAAACTGATGCAAATAATTTTCACCATCATCTCTGGCAGTGTGTAGATAATCGATATCTTCTTTAGGATGGATTCTAAGTGCACCCTAGCTTTCCCTGCTACATCTGTCGGCTAATAAGCACACAATAGCAACTCAGGAGACAAGACAGAGATACTGGAATGCTTAGTTCATTTAATTAGGATGACTTGTTCTAAGGGAGTTCGGTTGGTGGAGAGCGAGGCTATGAATATTCGTGCACTAGCAGCGTAAATTGTGTTAGTTAACTGCCGACTGTTGGTTCCGAACTTCACATTAGCTGGTTGCCTTTCGGACTGGCGTCCACGGGTGTGGGTTTTTGGATTTGCTTACTATCTTCTCTGCTCTGGCTTACGCCACAGTCATTACTTTGCTTGACCGCATCCAAGTAATCGAATTGATACGGTGGAATGACATTGTACTTCAACCTAATTATTCGTACAGGGTGAAACTCAAATTCGACGGAGAGTTAGCACCAATTACCAGGACCCAATCCCCAAATCTTCTTTAAAATAACATTATCTCTACAAAATAACCCACAAGCTTGTTATTTCCTTTTATCATTATTCCCTGGATTTTCTTGTAGGCAGTAAGTGGGTTCAAGACATAGCACTGAAATCAAGCATTTTCGCGGCATCGTTTGACATCATAGTGACCTTACAAGGGGTTGTTCACTCAAGTAAAAAACATCAGAAGCAATGCTTTTGTCTGGCTACCTCCTGGTCGACGGATGTTTACATTATCACCTTTGCGATTGATTTTTTTCTCATTTTCCAAAAGTGCAGCACCACTATTGGTCAAACAAACATGTTACACCGATGCTTTCCATAGTGTCGATAGGACTCTACTGTTTTCAGTTACAAAATGAAAGCATATCTCCATCTCTGTTGTCAATAAGTTGAGACGATTTCACTGATCGAACACAATTTATGACCCTCCAAGTCGATTTCTCTGATTATCGGCCGTCAGTGCACAGTAATTCAGAGTGCGCGTTGTCGCCAATCCTTTTTTCCGTCTACAGCTTCTGATGATCACCCCATTAAGTATGCTGATGATGTTGCCATTGGAACCAAAAGTGCAGATAAATTTATTTTTTACGAACCTAGTGGTTCCTTTGACTCCACCGTCCAGTGGCTTACTCTGTCACATTTATATCCTAACACATCCAATGTCATGATATTCCATTGTTACTTGACAAGGAAGGACTCCTATCTTCGATCGAAAGCAGTTGTTTTTTCGTGTATTGACAACAAGATAATACCTGAAGTTCTGTCATTTCTCAAGATCTCACCTGGTCCCAGCTTATAAATATTCGACATCTATGGCTCCATATTCTATGCTTGAAATTCTCACCTAATCCCTAATAACTTATTAAACATTTTTTATATTCTTGTGTGACGACGTATTTCATTAGCTGTTCCATTGTAGTGTTTTCTGGTCTTCTGTAGAAGGACCTTGTCATTAAGTCGATGTCCATCAGAGTAGAAAATCGACCTAGTGGCACTTCTATCTTCATGTCGTAAATTTCCTCACAAAAATACAATTTTCTTAGCGTAAAAAGACTTCACACTGTTCCTAACGGACTCGACTCGTTCACTGCACATGCACTTAACGGTGTGGGCTTCTTCCTCATCCATCGAGTGTTTATATTACTTATCCTTCTCCTGGACAATCGTCCATCGTTTATCTATCCTTCCTTATCTTACAGGGCACCTCAGTACCCCATCATTGGTGTCTGATGAACTCAAAACGCTTTGTTTTCACTGATTTTGCTAGCATTTCCTTGTTACCGCTGACCGAACCAAGTATTTGTGCTGTTCTTTTTTAAATTACCTGAATGGCGAACACGTATGTACAATAACTAATTTACCGATGATCGTGGCATTGAAAATTCATCCCTTGAGAATGAATGATTCACATCCTGACTTGATCTGACTTGAGAATCTCATACGTGAGTATCAATCCTTCTTGTACAGTCGTAGTGCATAGCTTCGGAAGTTTGTAGGACAATTTTCGCTGTGTTGATTTAGAATGTGCTAAGCCAATCAGTCTGATATTCACAGGACTGAATAACTTCATTTTAGGTCAATTTTTCCATAATTCACATTTTGATATGTGAATGGATGATGATTCGAACAATGTTCAATCTTCAACTATCGTTAGAGTAAAATGATGGGAACTACATGTTCTCCATCATCCATCTTTCAAAACTCTACCAAAAGATCAGTCACGATCTACATCTTAAAGTATTTTTCCTTCCCCGTATCGTAAAGTGCTTTCAGCCGTTCCAGTTCAATAACTCCTAGCTAATTCTTCCCTTTATTCAGGGTTGATAATCAGAATCACGCAATGGGCAAATGTTGGTACTTGTATTAAGCTGTCCATACCTTGAACATAAATGTCATTCCCGTTCATTTTCTGCAGAGCCATCTGCTAGACAACCTCAAAAAAATCTCACGGTAACTAACCTGGATTCTAGATATCACTGCTTGTATGATTGCACCGTGTAATAACATCTTTGGCACACTTTATTGCAATCATACAAGCCATTCGATCTTGACAGTGTCCTTTGTTTGCTCCAAGTTCACAGGTTGCAAACTAATTCTACATTTGAAAAACCCAAAAAGCTGAACAGAAATGTAGCAGTTGAGTTTTGTCCGGTCATTCCAATTGTAATTACGTCACAATGGCCTCGGTATTCGGAGCAGTGGCGAAGTAAGCGAAGCCAGTGTACTTGAACTACAAGCATTTAGGACGACAAGATGTGTTGTTAGAAGGTCTCGTCTGAGATGTCCACCAGAATGTACTACCAGTCAATAATCAGTAGGTCACAGGAGTAGAAGAAATGCAATTAGGTAGATGTATCTTGGATTTGCAGGCTTGATTCTAGATTTTCGAACGATTTGGCCTCAATCAGCTTCCATCTTGTAACTAATCAAGAGCTAACGGATGTCTGTATATGTGAAGTCTGCTATGACCTCATTTTCACATTTACTGAACCCGTAGATCATCCAAGTAGATCAAGTACTCAATATTCCAATGAAGGCATGCGGTTCAAATTTTTAAAGTCGCACCATCTTTTCCACAATAATTTCAGTCAAATTGGGATTTGCTATTGGGAGAGGATGGATAATAAATATCCGTATGATAGCTGGAGATAACTGAAAACATGACATGTTTGTTCTGGAAAAAAACCTTAGAGGACAAGTCCTCGAGATCATCCATCAGGTACAAAGGACAAATCTGTTTGAAACTTAACAGTCAACTGAACTATCTGCACAAATGTTTTGAACATCTGATCGGTCATCCGTCAGACTACGAATTTACCGGCACCTAACTAGTTAAGTTCACTAGGAAACCTCATAGATAAAACAAGCTTTTATGGCTAGGGATACTCCAATGCCTAGCTATGATATTACCCTTGGACTGTCCTGAGCAAACGCTCACGCTTTCATGAGTATATAACTTGAGGATGCCTCCAGTGAAAGCTTGAAACAAACGGCTGAATGGTTTTGATTTATTCTGGATGGCCAGTGAAAATGAGGATAAATAAGCCGAGATGTTAGCATTGCGTTCGCTCTTTTCTATTACTTGCGTAAAACTATCCGAAATATGCACATACTAATGTTGGAAACTGCAACATACGACCAGGCAGCTGCCGAGACGTTTTTCAATCAAAAGAGCAAACTAGGTAAGTGTTTAATGTTCGGTAAAATAGCGTTATCCGAAGAAATGGGAATCAGTGAACATTTCCGTTAGAGCAGGTCCTAGGTGCTTGTGAGCTAACTTTGCAAAGTGTTGTTTAGCCGAAAGAACACAAGGATGACATAGAGAATAAATACTTTTCTGATCATTTCTGAGGTACCCGAACGGCACAGGATGCCAAAGCAAGTCAGCCAGTCTGTTGTTTTCTTGTTGTTTGTCTTTATTTTGTTCTTCAGTTCAAATCTAAATAGCCGAGGTGGACAGCTTTTGCCCCACAAGACTGTTTGCAGTCGTCTCATTTCCCGCTTGCACTTAGTGTTCTCGACTCGGTGGGCAAGTGACGAAGTGAGCTCACAATTGATACTGTGTGGGTGGGCCGAATCGAAATGCAGGTATCTGTCTGAGTATGCAGGTTTTCTGTGAATGCTTGTTGCAAATGTCTGGGAGTTATCCACTGATAAACAACAGTCTAGGTAACGGGTAACCCTCTCCGTTTCCATTGTGAATTTGATGGAGCTAGATTAGGTGTTGAGACACTGAAGGAAGCCTTCTTTGTGCTTCGATTTTAAAATCCTCAGTGTATCATTGAAGTATCTGACATAAATCCGTGGGGAATTGTGGGAGGCGATTACCTCCTTGGATTCGATTGTGTGTAGAAATAGGTTGGCCACAATTGGTAATACAGGAGAGCCCATGGACACGTCATCAGCTTGTTTGTATAGAGAGTGATTGAAAGTGAAGTAAGTTGAAGTGAGGCAAAGCTCCAAACCAGTAATGATATCAGATGGGTTTACCAAACTCCTTTCTTCTAGCGTGGCGTCGGTAATCAATATGGAATGTAGTACGTCTAAACCGTTTTTATGGGGACAGTCGTGTAAGGGGATGTCAAATCGAAACTCACTGCAGCTTCATCTTTTTCTAGTCCAGAATTCAGTGGAGTATGGACAAAACCGAATACATCATTTGTTTGACTCAACACCAATTTTTTGATAAGACTTTGCCAAACCGCTGAGATATGTGGTTAACATATTATTTGGACAAGGTTTATGGTCCACGATCCGATGAAGTGTTATACCAGGTTTGTTGATTCTCGGTAATCCGTAAAATCTCCCAAGCCTGTTCGTTTTTGGTGCTTAAGTAAACCATAAAGAAGCAGTTTCGATTTTTTCTTTCAAGCCCGATAGGTATTTGTATGTGTGGGCTACTGCCAAGTTGTCCCTGCACAAAGCCAGAAGCTGATCGCAAATCGTTTCTACGTTGGTTGGACATATCGGTGGATTCGATGCATCCGAAATTTGAATGAAATATTTGACACTTCCATAAAGTTCCTCGATCTGAAAGTGGGAAGCCGTGAACTGCTTTTCTGTACTGAAACAGGAGACTGTTCACACATTTTTCAAGCTCTTGAATAGATGATTGATTCGTTCCCTTTACAACACTCTTCAATGTTTGAACAAGCTTTTCGACCACTTAATTTGGCTGTAGGTGTCTGGGTTCAGCGAGTAGGTGGTGGTAATCGTTTTATCAGTGAAGTGGCTTCCACCATTCGTAATCAAAGCATTTGGCACTTCTTCCCGACCGAATGTCTTCCGCGAGCCACTTAGCGTGAATTCCGCATCAGCTGATGTTGTAAAGTATACTCCCGGCCAACGAGAATAAGAATCAGCGATCACAATAGCCCAATACTTATTAAGGAACAGACCGCAGTAGTCAGCATGAATTCTTCCCAAAGCTTTTCAAGATACTGGCTATGGAGTCCATTTCGTAGGCAGAGAATAGTTTAGGTGTAAATTTCGGTTACAAAGTATCGTCAACTGAACAATATCACAACTGACTCCAGGTCACCAGTAAATTAGTCCAGACAAGACTTTCATTTTCTCAGTTCCCATATGACCAGTTTATAAATTAAAGTGCAATATTCGTGGGAGTGATGGAAGAATTGGGATATAATTATGTAAACACGGAATCTAATTTCTATCTCCGAAAAGTTTAGAAAATGGACGGTTTACGTTGGCATCCTGTCTTCTTTGAATCTGAAAGAAAATTGGACAAAATTTGGCCGTAAACAGGTATTTATGAGGCCGTTTAATAGACCATTAGGCACCCAAAGCTGAACGTTACTTCTGGGAATAGCATTTATAAGCAGTAGTGATTTGATGTGAAACAAACAGCCGGAAATCCATTGTGTTCTAATGCAGCACCAGTTCCATTGAGCAATGCATCATTGATAAGGGTTGAATATAGTTTTGAAGTGAATGAATGTGAAAGTGCCTTGGTTTGAAGGTATGATAGAATAGAATGCAATGATTATTCTCGTTTGGCTGACCATGAACAATTACTGAATAAGAGTTTTGCGAAAATGGTTTCATAGTGGAAAAAAAATTCAAAATAAAACGCGAATCACATTGGAGAGAACCGATCAAAGAGTGTAGTTCTGCAATGTTTCAAGGGATGCACGCATCGAGCAAGGGATCGAAGCTGTTAAAAGCAGGTTGATAACCAGCTCCAGTTATGTGATATCCCAGAAAATCAGAAGGATTGGAATTAAACACATATTTAGATGGATTATTGCAATGGTAAACTCACAAAAATGCTGCAGCAGTTTTCTGAGTCTATCATCGTGAGGTACCTATGCGAATGCATGGATAACCACATGATCTCAAAACTAGTGGACACCCTCGACTCCCGCAATGATACTCTTCATAAGAGACAGAAAAAGAGCTGGAGAAACGCTCATTTCAAAGGGTAGAAACTTATGTGCACAAACCAAATGAGGTTATAATGGTGGCAAACTCATGGGACTATTCATGTGAAGGAATTACAAGTAAGCACTCGTCAGGAGTGGTAGGAGCCATGGAAGCAAGGCAATTTATCCTCTGGTTTTACAGTAATACGTGTACGTTGTCGAAGCCTGTTATTTGAAGTGTTTCGATAATCGCCACCTATTATTGGGGTACATCCATCAGACTTCAAAGGAGTATCAATAGGTATTGCGCACTTTGATGGCGAACTGGATTCAAGAACCCCTTTGGCAACCAAAGTATCTAGAACTTTCTCCACAGATTTCCGGAGTCTATAGACTAACACGACATTTCTAAAACATGATCTCCATCTACATTCAACTTCACAGGAGCAATCTTGAAACCATCGGAAACCTTGGAGCACCGTTAGTATAATTCAGACAATGAAGCAGGTTTTCGTGAAAGAAGTAACATCGAAATGCCTATGTATTTCTTAACCTTGAACCCAAGTAAAGGGGGAGCGTTCTCGGAGACGAGGAAAACATAATTAAGGGAACGTTTAGTTTGATCTGTTAGGGGCGTTTTACATAAGCTCAAAATAGCTAACACATGCTCAGTATTACTCTCAATGACAGAGTCTGTCTGTTGTAGCTGAATATCAGGAATAGCACCACATAGAAGAAAAACAAGACTGGACGCTTTGACCATACAATTGTCTACGATTAAACCATGTTCAGTTGTGCTTCAGTGAGAAGGCAACGAGCTATTTGTTGTTCAACTGTATCCACCATTGAGAGATCAAAATTAGACATATCCGTAGAACAATCAGATCGGGATTTAGAAGGGTATGCGGCTAACTGTCTGCACACGGTTTAAATGTCTTAGTACACCACGTCTGTGGCATTTAGCATTGTAAAAGCGAAAGGTTGAGCAAGAGTGAAGTTTACCACAAGAATTGCTTTAGCCTAAAGAACTGCTTACAAAAGAACGAGGGCTTGTGAAATTCTGAACGCGGGACTGAGTATTTGGTTATACTTGAAGACAGAATGTCCGCACTCCGAGTGATTTGTTAGATGAACCACATAAAAGAAAGATACAATACCGTCTGTCGGGTTTTTTACTTTCTAGTGTCGTTCGTTCACATACATCATGGATATTCCACAGCTTCGGTTTTGACAACAAGAGGTTTTCTATTGCAACTGAGGGCGCTTATTGTTAGCAGTCAGCCGACACCGAAGTTGTATTTCAAGCTGATCATCACAATTACATTGATCAGCTTGCCTCTGCTGCTGAATCGTAAATGTTTGGATATCTTGGGAGTGACCCCACTGAATATGATGATATTTTACTATTTCTGCAATTTCAGTATTCGCGAGCCGAACAAGATCAAACAGTAGTCTCTTAATTTCTCCGTAATTTAGGCAGATTGGCTACTTCGGTGATAATAGATCCTAAAAAGCAGAATAGGTTGATTGTCTTACAACCCATGAAAACCGTAAATTTTCCCTCTTCTGAAATGCGATCACCAGAGATACACCACAATTCAAAAGGCTCGAAGAAATCCTGAACCTCCCAAGTGGGAGAAAGGCTATCTGAATTTTCAGGATTACAGGATTACATGGCGAACACCAACAGTCGCGATCGCTTTTATGTATTAGTGCAATGAATGAATGGTTGAAAAAAGCTCATGTCTGGATGGATTGCAGAAAGCAACACAGTCTGAATTACGAAAATAATTACGTATCCACAGAATCCAAGGTAGAATGTATGCAATAAAGTCAAAACATGATAATTAAGGACCACATCTTGATAGTCAGGACAGATTCTGGATAGTTGGAGACTAAAATTTTGTACTAGTGAGTACTTTAGTCTATCGCACAGTGGTCAAGGAAACAATCTTAGGAAGTGCATATTGGGGCAGATCTGCTTTTACTTGAACTGTATAGTGTCAGATAAAAAATTTTATCCCAAAATAGTAGAGAGGCTTGAGAAATGTTTTTCTTCGGGACACCTTCAGTAGAGCCAACCGAGTTAGGTGAGAATGACTCGGTGATGGGGTAAGAGTACAAATTGGACAATGGAGTCGATGATTATTAAGATTTTCTCAGAATACTATCTTATATTCTGTCATGTTTTTCAAACCATCTACATTTCTAGTTAATTTTGTCTGCACCATGCTTTCCGTTTCAAAATGCAGCTGACCATTAGGATTTCAAAAAGAATAATACAGACAACGGTAGTCACAATGAAGCAGAATGTGTTCGCTTTTTGCGTTTTACCAATTATTTGCTCGAGTGTTTCTGTATTTTTATTTTGTCTAGAGTGGAGAAAACAGGAGACGTTTGGTCTCTGTCCTTCATACAACATGATATTTCGAGACTTTTCAAGATGTTTGCATGGAATTCACGGACAGATAAACATACTCGTGGACGGAACGAGTCAAAAACTCCGTGAATCTAAGAATTCACAAAAGTACCAAACTGCACTTACAATCTGCCCAGATATAAAGAAAAGCTATGATGAAATCGGTGTGGGAAACTCAAACCCGGTGTTTAGTTTATTATCTTGACGACTGATCACACAATTGGGGATTTATTTCAACCGAAATCTTTCATTGATATGAAATGGTTCTTCAAATTCAGTGTAACTTTATTCTCATTAAATCCAGACAGTGTGGGAAGAATAAAACTAGAAAGGTGAGTGACATGTGAAAACAAACAGACTTTCATTGACGGCTCTGTAGAGTTGCGGCAAACACTGCACCTGTCGATTAGTTTCGTGTCTACTTAATCAAACTATGAGTAGCTATCGATTGGATCGACGTGAAACGAGAGAGGTCTATATCGATGATAAACTCACGTACCGCAGGTAAAGTGTCAGCAAAGTTCATGGAGTTTTCTTCACGATTGGACCGAATCGACCGTTTGTTTTGTTTGCAATATATCAGATAAGAATCGATGGCAAAGTTAGCAGCTTCTGGGTTTTTGATTATGCTTGCGAATGCAGATTTAGTATTTTGTATCGAGAAAGAGTAAAGATAAATGAACAATAGGTGTGCTCAAAAATAAAAATGAGTTTTACACTGAAACTATGTAGTTGTATTGGCATTCAAAATTATCTGCACAACTGCGAAATTGGAATTGATAGCAATGATGATGTATGTGAAATACTTCCAACTTTAAGAAAGCTTGTCCAAAGTCGAAAAAACAACATAGTTCTCGTTTGCAAATCCAGTGGTGTAAATGTGACGCAATTAGATAACGTTGAAGAATGAAGAAGCCTAAAAACGGAGACAGACTTTCCTGTATAAAAATCCATCTGGTTGACTGTTGACGTTTGATGGGAAAAATACTGAAAACGTAAATCCCCGAAAAGTTGATCCCACATTGAAAAGAATTTCGGGTCTCAAAGTCACCGCACACAATAAATGAAGATAAATCCATGAGAGCAACAATTGGAGGTAAGAAGAGCATTAGGACTCAGTAAAGTGTAACACGAGTTGGATTTGACGATATCAGTTGGTTATGTCGTTGAACAGGATTAGTTGAAAACACGAGGAAGAAGTGTACTATGACTGTTACATATAGCCCAATCGAAAAGATAGACCAAAGTGCCACCTGAGGCACGAATTGTCCAGGAAGAACCTGGTCATCCGTGTACCATTCAAAAGAGCTGCCATGCCGAATCTTGTCAGCAGAATTTGAACTCGTGCGTCGAGTGAAGTATTCAAAGAAACTCCTGTGTCCTGTGTATTTGTAAGATCACCGATTACCAAAGATTCTAAATACAATATGGTGCCAAAGCTGGCCACCTCAATTCATTGAAGGCGGATAAAAACACTCGTCAAAGAAACGGAGGTTTGAGTTACTCTGTTCACATGTTGATAAATGCTCTGATGAGGTGTATGTTCGAGGACAATCTTTGTGAACGCTTTAACTATCCTTACTTCTCATGTTCAGGTAAGGTACATCTGGTTGTGTATGAAGTGGTCACATTTGTTTTACGACTTCATCTGCTCTGAGACGTGCTGGGAATTTCAAACAGAGCAACTAGATCATCGCAAACATCTACTAAACAAAAACAGCAATGATATGCAGACATAAAATACAACTCTACGCTAACAAATTATTTCGCGGAGGTTACTGAAACAAATATCCCTTTGTTAGAAGAACAGTAAGTAACCGTGTCGGAGGAACTGCTCGCGCCCATACAGGTATACTGAAATGCTACAAGATGGAACGATTCCAAAGGCAAACGCCCGAAATAAACAACAAAAAGTACATGGATGCAGTTCAAAAGAGGAATACCGGGTGTAATGTCAAACGAAGCAAAACACAACCACAAAGGACTTTTTGTTGAAAATAAACGAGACGCACGTGATATTTCAGTGTGTATACTCAAAACAAACCACTGACAGACAGCCTGGTTAGCTAAGTACCAACTTGTGTAAATTAAACTTATTTACCTGGGGTTCAGTTCCAAGTTGTGGAATGCAATCAATATGAATACAAGTTGGATAGAATAAGTCTATCATAGGAGCCGCGATCAGTTTGGGGGTGTGTCGAAAAAAGGAAGGATGGGGTAGTATGTTAGGTGTTAGCAACTATTGTTCGGCAACATAGTGATGTCGAAAAATACGGTTATCGTTTGACTTTTCGGTTATTGTGGGAATAATTCTGAAGACCATTTTGCGATCCACTGCATTTTTATTCATGTACTGGGGCTTGAGTGTGGTGAAAAAGGTATATCCCGTAATCTCAAAGGTTCACTGCGCTATGCAGGATAGCTGGAAGTCGGACCCCGAGACTCTGAGTGGAGAACCGCATGAGGTTTCAGTGGGTCAGATATAGTAATCAGTTGGTAATGAGTCTGTCTACCACCGAAGTGACTGGTGGTCTCTGGGCTCGAATCTCTGGCTCTTGAGGTAGTAAGGAAGTTCTACGAACTACTCGACCACCACTAGTTGAATATGTCAGGAAATGTGTGAAGCTACCATTGCTATAGTTGGATTTATAATCTACTCATATGCAGATGTCAAAATTTAGTGCCAAAGCAGACGTACCGACCTATAGGTGCTCGTTTATTTATACGCCACGGAGGATGAGACCAATACATTGTGTACTCGACACCAACAGTCATGTAACTGTCTCTTTCGCTTAGCAAACTTCAACAATGCTCAATGAATTCTTTTCTTGTAATCCCTGGTCGATGTACGCAGATTTTATTTATCAGTGAGGACAACCAATGAAATATTGAGTGACATCAATAATCTAGGAAATATAGTTCACACTTTCATTCACGTGTTTAAAATGTAGGATGGAAGCGTGCAACAACAATAACGTGTCTATCACTTCATTCTGTTCAAACTATTGGTATAACGATACTTAACAGTCACAGATACATTACTTAGCTGACCCCCTTCGTGTCTACCAAATTTGTGAACCATAACCGAGCAAATCAAAGAAAGTTGGCCAAATAGGTGTTTGTAGTCATTCTTTAAAGACAAGTGAAGCAGGTGCAGTCCTCGAGCTATTCAGTGTCGATTATTACAAGGGTACCCAATATCTGCCTTTATTCTTTGCAATAAAAGTAGTTTCTTTTCAAAGGTGCTCAAGATGTCGGTTACTTGAAGTTTAGTCTTTATTTAACCACCATCTCGTAAACTGCCTTGAATTCCTCACTTAAACGTACTCATTCAAAGGCCTAGGGTGAGGTCCATTACAGTCCACATTGTGGATTATAGCACTAACGTTTTGATCCTTGCAGCTTTTCGGAGGTTGCAAAATTTTGTTTTTTGTCTCAACCTAAATAAACCAGTTTAGCTGCTTCAGAGATTTCGGTCAAATAGATAGCACTTTTATTACTTTCAGAAGCTGAGTTACTTACTGAATATGAGGGGAAATCGTTTGTTCCCCACTAAAAGTGCTAACAAGCAATCAACTTCGGGTGAATGGATTCCGGTAAATGAAAACGATACATTTCCTCCGGAAAATATGGTAATCAGTCTGAACTTAAAGCACAGGAGCTGAATTTTCATTGTCTCCTGTGCACCTGACGCACTAACACTGGTCCAAGTGAACCGGAAGTACTTACTTGGAAATTAAGGCCCCATGTCTTTGACTCAATTTTGTAATAGTAGATACAGAGACAAATGTAAATCTGTTTCTCGAAATACTATTGTAATCATTTTGCACAGAAGTGGTTGTCCCTCTCTTGTGTGAATTTTTACACTGAAGTTAGAAACTAGTATTTAGAAGATCGTCTAACAAAAAACAATCCGGACAGACGCAGTTCATTTTTACATAGTTCTATCCTTGGTAAATCTGATAGGTCTTACAGGTAGACACGACTCAGTTAGGATAAATGTTTCCTTAGATAAAGGATATATTTTTATTTATATAACAGTGTGCAGTAGTGATAAATGTGGTGAAATTGTGTTCGACCCGTGAAGTAGGTAATTTCAACAGGTGTGATGATAGCGGTGGCTAGAGTGGACTGGATATTATCATAAAAGGTTCTTTTTCATAAAGTTTGATGTCGAGTATGAATATTTGGAATAGGTTTTCACTAATTCAACTCAAAGAACCTGCAAGTCCGGCCCTAATGTGATAAAGTACTTTGAGATCTAGACTGCGTGAAATTGAAGAATTCGTCCACGCGTTTTCCACGTTGTTCCCAATCATGATGGTAATAATAATGAATGATGTGTTGCTCGCTATTTTCACAATGAATAATCAGACGAGAACGTGCTCGTAATTCATATCAGAGAAGGTGATGAAAGCCTCAGTCAAGACAACGTGTGATGTAATAGCCTCTGACAACGGACCACTCAAATGACTGTTATGATCAGCAACAGCTTATACCTGTGTGCGTAAGCAAGACGGCAGTCGGATGCTTCCAGCAAGACTGACAGACATGGTGACGGGAGATAGAGAAATACCAAGTTTTATCTCCTTATGATGGTTACTAAAATTTCGAGAGTTCTTACTTCAGTTACTGAATAGTGAGACTTAGATGTGGTCGTGCAAATGTGCCACGAAAAGTATGTAACACTTTGTCCTTAATTTCCTGAGCAAACTACTTTGTAATTGTCTGGAACTTAGGACATGTACTTTCAAATACTAGTGTAGTTTTTCCAAAAGGTAATTTCGATGCCAACTGCTGTTGATTGCAGTATGCCTGTTATCATAATCAGAAAGGTCACTATTATCTAGAACAGCGTTGAAGGTAGTTTTGGCTTATTTTATTAAAATGCCCTTCAATCATCTTTTACTAACCCTCAAAGAACTAAAATATCCACCAGATATCATAAATTCCATCTCTCGTGATACTTTGGTCCAACTTGAATCGATCGCCATTGGTGAAAGAGAAAAAAGAGAGAAAGAGAGGAAGAGAACTAGACACCCGTACAACTTAAGGGGTCAAAGTTCGATTTGTTGGAGAGCAGAACAAGTCAGAACAGAATAGCCAGGAGTAGATTATCAGTTGATCGGGCAAAAACTCAACGAGATGAGGATTTCAGCTGCTTTGCTTGTGGGATTACTTTTAGTTCTACTAATCGAGTCGAAACCTACAGGGGAGTGGGACCGATGGCGGTTAAAAAATTTACCAAAGTTTGATTGCGTACTTCTGAAACTTTTCATAACGTTCATTATTGTACAAATATTGTTTGTAATATTTTTGTTTCCGTATGGTTCAGATATTTATTTGGTGTCATTAGTAAATATAATGGAAATACCGAGCCGGAAATCCAAATGCACTTACCAAGCTTTATCAACTTATCAACGGGTCAACTAAACATCGCCTCTGAAAGCGTTTGGGGCTTCATTGCAGTGAAATGACATGATAAGCAATGTCAAAAGACCTGTTTCTGGTTCTCCGAGAACAGGCTTCCCCAAGGTTAGTGGTGGAAACATATGCTCAGTGCATTTCAGTACCTCATTTGAGGCTATGAAAAGATAATGATTTACTCAGAATTGTTAGGGAAACGGTTTCTCCTCGTACTCTCCCAACCTGAATGCAGAACTGAGATTTCGTTAAGAAAATCAGTTTTTAGCTCCCATATAATATCACTCCTTTAAACCAGTAGTGACTTGCAGAAATCGACTAAACGTCTATTTGTGGGATTTTTGAACTGGGGCACAATATGTTATCGGTTATATCCACTGAAGTAAACCAATCACCTGTGATGCTACTGGCACGAGAATGATAGGAAATAAGGTAGAAAATAACTTCAGTGGCGTTCTGTTTAGTTACGTACCCAAAAATAGATTCGCTGTGAATGTTTCACTCATAAGTGGGTGCACTTCGCAAGGCGGAAACAAGTTAAGCCAAAGCGGTTCAGTTAGGGACAATCCAAAGGCAGAATCACAGACTTCTGGGATTGACTGGATTTCCCTCCAATCATTTTGCGTTGGAAGGGTTGAAAGGGTTTGAACCGATTAGAATCTGCCTTATAACTACGTTTCAAAAATCCGAAACCTAATTGTCCATGTTCAATACTTCTATGTTGATATTTGGACTGTTTTTTGTTCAGAATTTAGTCCCGGAATCATATGAGTGGTTGCGGTAATTGATGGTTTTAATTTTTTTTTGGGTTTTATACAGAAGCTATTACATCATTATTATAACCTCTTACTCCCTCCAAATCTTGAGTTATCCTCAGGATACACTACTGACGTATTTCAGATGAGAAGTGCAGACAAACTGTCAAGAAATGTTACTGGAACCCTCGCTGATCGGTATTAACTTTTATTAACTTCATGGATCATTTATATAACAGTATATAAACAAGTATTTGCCAAGCTGATCTTGGAGGAAACTGCTGAAGCTACTTAGTAGGCCATCCGAGTCTGCTCTTGATGGATCACATTTTCTAAACCAAAGATTCAGAGTCAGTCTGAAGTCACTACAAATCCTAGGTTTCAAACTGGTACTTTTTGTCGCATACTTCACAGGAGTTGGTCTTTAAGATTATTGGATTGAGGGACAGTATCCCACCTTGACACAAAGTACTTTAAGTTAAGTGAACTTCGTCTATGCTGCAGCACTCATTTTTTTTTTGAAGATATATAGACAGCCATATCTACTCAGAAATCAATCGAATGAACTTGCACTTCCCTTTCTACGTGTGACCACTCGTGAATAGGTGTTCCGCATGTTAGACGTGGTTGTACTGAGGACATTCAGAATTTCAATCGCAATAAACCAAGACTAAATGGGATTCCAAGGGGAATAAGAAACACCGCCGTTGCGAAACTTCTCATTAGTTATCATCGAAATAACATTCGCTAAAGAGGTGAAATTGATGCCTGGTTACAGAGCATAAAGTTACTGAGGGTTTTTATAGCTCCATCCATGTAAAACGCTTTATACAAAAGAGTAAGTGGGTTTGTGGATTCAGTACTCCCCATTTCAGAAATAAAACTGTCTTATCGTCATCGAAAATGCTGCGTGCTTATAGAGGAACTTCGGATTTTCAAAATTTATATGGAACCGTGAAAATAGAGAAACTCTAATCATCAATTTATTATCAGTTCGGTTACATTGTCTTCCTTTCCATACCTTCCCGGTTTGGCCTGAATTACAAGAACTTAGCGTGCTCCATGCTGAAACCGGCATATTGAACTTAGGCGTGGCCTACATCATGACGTGGGTCAATTGAAATGTTTGGTAGCTGTCAGCGAAGTGAACCGAATTATTTTGTTCACCTGAAGTAGAAAAAATGGACGTGTTGATCTAGAGGTTGCTATATAAAGCTGGAATGGGTGTAGAGCAGTTTTTTATGCCCACTCTGTTTATAAAGTTTGCGGGTTTCTGTGAAATTCACGTCACTGTTCTCAAGAGACTTTCTTTGCAGGATATTTTTTTGTTCTTCTTAATGAGATGCTCACGGAGTTGCTCCGCCAGGCTGTCTGTGTGTTTGCATCAAGTGTCCTTATTAATCTGCAGAAAAAGATATCGAAACGACAAGTTTTCTACCCGAACCAGGAAAGTGAATTTAGTGCTCTCAGGTTCTCGGAAATTAATCGAAGGAACATGGTCCGACAGAATTTTCCTTAGTATTTGTTCAGTTTTGTCACTTCACTTGGGAATAACAAGCTGTTCTCTCAAGGAACGTGGTAATGAGAGAATAATAACTAATAAAAAATCTTGTGACAGGCTGGATTTGCTTCAAGTATTTTCCCAAAATTTCACAAGATGTTATGAACATACATGCTTTCCTGTAGGCACACAGGTCGGACAAGCATAGGGAACACCATTGTTGGTTGACTTTTATTCAGTGTTTGTGGTAACTTGGGCCAACTGACAGGTTTTTCAATCCAGCCAACTACAAAAGCACAGCGATTGTCCAACAGACTGTTTGGTTGCTTCCCATTGAAATTGCATTCGTATCTCAAGAAAGGAACAGGCATAAATCACGTGGAATAAAGCTGGACGTCCCAAGGGTTTGAATAAAAATAAAATACTCATTAGGAAGTAAATTGTATTGCCTTCATCATTTTTCCTAGAATAACATTCAACATTGGTAGATAAT
The DNA here is from genome assembly GCA_948099385.1 of Fasciola hepatica. NCBI lineage: Eukaryota > Metazoa > Platyhelminthes > Trematoda > Plagiorchiida > Fasciolidae > Fasciola > Fasciola hepatica. Next base: position 19,281,381 of record CANUEZ040000182.1, read on the forward strand.
ACTGAACTGATTTGACCTTAATTTTGTTCGATTTGATGGAAAAATGTGTGGCTTTGATCGCGAATCTTGAAACGAGAAAATGTGAGGTTTGCGACACCTGGCAAAGGCCAGAGAAGGCTGAATAATCCTCGGTTGAATTGTGCCTCTCACAATTCAAAGTAGCGAATTCCATTCGAACCCAGCGGGAGATTCTTCCAATTCGAGAATTACGTTTCATTTAGAATGGAAAAGAGTGTAGTTATTTTCAGTTCACCTGTCAATGCTATATTATTGCATTATCACAAATGTGACATTAAATTTAGGAGAGGCTATATTAAGGTTAACTATACAACTGCTTTAGTCTACAAGCAGAACTGTTGCCATTTTTACCCATCAGGCGTGGCTGCTTTAAGCCATCTTGATATTCTGAAACGACATGCCCGGTGAATAGAATACTTCTAGTACAGTTTTTGTGAATGAATACATGACACTGCGGACAGTGTTCATTCGTTGGAGGATAAGTGTATTGGCTATGCTGTAAGCAGCCATTTTGGAGTTCAACCGACTTCAGTGGAGATTCCCAGAGATACTTCTACTGAGCTTTGAGGTCATGGAGATTTCTCCATTTTGTTGTTGGGGGTGTGTCGAAAAAAGGAAGGATGGGGTAGTATGTTAAGTGTTAGCAACTATTGCTCGGCAACATGGTTATGTCGAAAAATATGGTTGTTATTCGACTTTTCGGTTACTGCGGGTAACCTTCTGAAGATCATTTTGCGATCGACTGCATTTTTATTCATGTACTGGTACGTGAGTTTAATGAAAAAGGTATATCCCGTAACCTGAAAGGTTCACTGCACTATGCAGGATAGTCGGAAGTCAGACCCTGAGAATCTGAGTGGAGAACCGCATGAGGTTCCAGTGGGTGAGATATAGTAATCAGTCGGTAATGAGTCTGTCTACCACCGAAGGGACCGGTGGTCTCAGGGCTCGAATCTCTGACTCTTGAGGTAGTAAGGAAGTTCTACGTACTACTCGACCACCACCAGTTGAATATGTCAGGGAATGTGTGAAGCTACCATTGCGATAGTTGGATTTATAATCTACTCATATGCAGATGTCAAAATGTAGTGCCAAAGCAGACGTACCGACCTATAGGTGCTCGTTTATTTTTACGCCACGGAGGATGAGACCGATGCATTGCATACTCTATACCATCAATCATGTGACTGTCTCTTTCGCTTAGCAAACTTTAACAATATTCGATGAATTCTTTCCTTGAAATCCCTGGTCGATGTACGCAGATTTTGTTTATCAGTGAGGACAACCAATGAAATATTGAGTGACATCAATAATCTAGGAAATATAGTTCACACTTTCATTCACATGTTGAAAATTTAGGATGGGAGCGTGCAACAACAATAACATGTGTCTATCACTTCATTCTGCTCGAACTATTGGTACAACAATATTTAACAGTCACAGATACATTTTTTAGCTCACCCCCTTCGTGTCTACCGAGTTTGTGAACCAGAACCCAGCAAGTCAACGAAAGCTTTCCTACTAGGTGTTTGTAGTCAATCTTTTAAGACGAGTGAAGCAGGTGCAGTCCTCGAGCTATTCAGTGTCGATTATTACAAGGGTACCGAATATCTGCCTTTATTCTTTGCAATAAAAGTAGTTTTTTTCCAAAGGTGCTCAAGATGTCGGTTACTTCAAGTTTAGTCTTTATTTAACCACCATCTCGTAAACTGCCTTGAATTCCTCACTTAAACATACTCATTCAAAGGTCTAAGGTGAGGTCCATTACAGTCCACATTGTGGATTATAGCACTAACGTTTTGATCCTTGCAGCTTTTCGGAGGTTGCAAAATTTTGTTTTTTGTCTCAGCCTAAATAAACCAGTTTAACTGCTTCAGAGATTTCGGTCAAATAGATAGCACTTTTATTACTTTCAGAAGCTGAGTTACTTACTGAACATGAGGGGAAATCGTTTGTTCCCCATTGAAAGGGCTAACGAGCAATCAACTTTGGGTGAATGGATTCCGGTAAACGAAAACGATACATTTCCTCCGGAAAATATGGTAATCAGTCTGAACTTAAAGCACAGGAGCTGAATTTTTATTGTCTCCTGTGCACCTGACGCACTAACACTGGTCCAAGTGAACCGGAAGTACTTACTTGGAAATTAAGGCCCCATGTCTTTGACTCAGTTTTGTAGTAGTTGGTACATAGACCAATATAAAGCTGTTTCCCGAGATACTATTGTAATCGTTTTGCACAGAAGTGGTTGTCCCTCTCTTGTGTGAATTTTTACACTGAAGTTAGAAACTAGTATTTAGAAGATCGTCTAACAAAAAACAATCCGGACAGACGCAGTTCATTTTTACATAGTTCTATCCTTGGTAAATCTGATAGGTCTTACAGGTACACACGACTCAGTTAGGATAAATGTTTCCTTAGATAAAGGATATATTTTTATTTATATAACAGTGTGCAGTAGTGATAAATGTGGTGAAATTTTGTTCGACCCGTGAAGTAGGTAATTTCAACAGGTGTGATGATAGCGGTGGCTAGAGTGGACTGGATATTATCATAAAAGGTTCTTTTTCATAAAGTTTGATGTCGAGTATGAATGTTTCGAATACGTTTTCACTAATTCAATTCAAAGAACCTGCAAGTCCGGCCCTAATGTGATAAAGTACTTTGAGATCTAGACTGCGTGAAATTGAAGAATTCGTCCACGCGTTTTCCACGTTGTTCCCAATCATGATGGTAATAATAATGAATGATGTGTTGCTCACTATTTTCACAATGAATAATCAGACGGGAACGTGCTCGTAATTCATATCAGAAAGGGTGATGAAAGCCTCAGTCAAGACAACGTGTGATGTAATAGCCTCTGACAACGGACCACTCAAATGACTGTTATGATCAGCAACAGCTTATACCTGTGTGTGTGAGCAAGAAGGCAGTCGGATGCTTCCAGCAAGACTGACAGACATGGTGACGGGAGATAGAGAAATACCAAGTTTTATCTCCTTATGATGGTTACTAAATTTTCAAGAGTTCTTACTTCAGTTACTGAATGGTGAGACTTAGATGTGGTCGTGCAAATGTGCCACCAAAAGTATGTAACACTTTGTCCTTAATTTCCTGAGCAAATTACTTTGTAATTGTCTGGAACTTAGGACATGTACTTTCAAATACTAGTGTAGTTTTTCCAAAAGGTAATTTCGATGCCAACTGCTGTTGATTGCAGTATGCCTGTTATCATAATCAGAAAGGTCACTATTATCTAGAACAGCGTTGAAGGTAGTTTTGGCTTATTTTATTAAAATGCCCTTCAATCATCTTTTACTAACCCTCAAAGAACTAAAATATCCACCAGATATCATAAATTCCATCTCTCGTGATACTTTGGTCCAACTTGAATCGATCGCCATTGGTGAAAGAGAAAAAAGAGAGAAAGAGAGGAAGAGAACTAGACACCCGTACAACTTAAGGGGTCAAAGTTCGATTTGTTGGAGAGCAGAACAAGTCAGAACAGAATAGCCAGGAGTAGATTATCAGTTGATCGGGCAAAAACTCAACGAGATGAGGATTTCAGCTGCTTTGCTTGTGGGATTACTTTTAGTTCTACTAATCGAGTCGAAACCTACAGGGGAGTGGGACCGATGGCGGTTAAAAAATTTACCAAAGTTTGATTGCGTACTTTTGAAACTTTTCATAACGTTCATTATCGTACGAATATTGTTTGTAATATTTTTGTTTCCGTATGGTTCAGATATTTATTTGGTGTCATTAGTAAATATAATGGAAATACCGAGCCGGAAATCCAAATGCACTTACCAAGCTTTATCAACTTATCAACGGGTCAACCAAACATCGCCTCTGAAAGCGTTTGGGGCTTCATTGCAGTGAAATGATATGATAAGCAATGTCAGAAGACCTGTTTCTGGTTTGCCGAGAACAGGCTTCCCCAAGGTTAGTGGTGGAAAAATATGCTCAGTGCATTTCAGTACTTCATCTAAAGCTATCAAAAGATAATGATTTATTCGAAATTGTTACGGAAACGGTTTCTCTTCGTACTCTCTCAACCTGGATGCAGAGCTGGGATTTCGTTAAGAAAATCTGTGTTCAGCTCCCATATAATATCACTCCTGTAAACCAGTAGTAGTAAGTAAATAAAGCAGTCTTCTTGTTCTACTGTGACTTGCAGAAATCGACTAAACGTCTATTTGTGGGATTTTTGAACTGGGGCGCAATATGTTATCGGTTATATCCACTGAAGTAAACCAACCATCCGCGAAGCCGCTGGCACGAGAATGATGGGAAATGAAGTAGAAAATAACTTCAGTGGCGTTCTATCTAGTGCTGTCGTAGTTACGTACCCAAAAATAGATTCGCTGTGAATGTTTCACTCATAAGTGGGTGCACTTCGCAAGGCGGAAACAAGTTAAGACAAAGCGGTTCAGTTAGGGACAATCCAAAGGCAGAATCACAGACTTCTGGGATTGACTGGATTTCCCTCCAATCATTTTGCGTTGGAAGGGTTGAAAGGGTTTGAACCGATTAGAATCTGCCTTATAACTACGTTTCAAAAATCCGAAACCTAATTGTCCAAGTTCAATACCTCTATGTTGATATTTGGACTGTTTTTTGTTCAGAATTTAGTCCCGGAATCATATGAGTGGTTGCGGTAATTGATGGTTTTAATTTTTTTTTGGGTTTTATACAGAAGCTATTACATCATTATTATAACCTCTTACTCCCTCCAAATCTTGAGTTATCCTCAGGATACACTACTGACGTATTTCAGATGAGAAGTGCAGACAAACTGTCAAGAAATGATACTGGAACCCAAGCTGATCGGTATTAACTTTTATTAACTTCATGGATCATTTATATAACAGTATATAAACAAGTATTTGCCAAGCTGATCTTGGAGGAAACTGCTGAAGCTACCTAGTAGGCCATCCGAGTCTGCTCTTGATGGATCACATTTTCCAAACCAAATATTCAGAGTCAGTCTGAAGTCACTACAAATCCTAGGTTTCAAACTGGTACTTTTTGTCGCATACTTCACAGGTGTTGGTCTTTAAGATTATTGGATTGAGGGACAGTATCCCACCTTGACACAAAGTACTTTAAGTTAAGTGAACTTCGTCTATGCTGCAGCACTCATTTTTTTTTTGAAGATATATAGACAGCCATATCTACTCAGAAATCAATCGAATGAACTTGCACTTCCCTTTCTACGTGTGACCACTCGTGAATAGGTGTTCCGCATGTTAGACGTGGTTGTACTGAGGACATTCAGAATTTCAATCGCAATAAACCAAGACTAAATGGGATTCCAAGGGGAATGAGAAACACCGCCGTTGCGAAACTTCTTATTAGTTATCATCTAAATAACATTCGCTAAAGAAGTGAAATTGACGCCTGGTTACAGAACATAAAGGTAATGAGGGTTTTTATAGCTCCATCCATGTAAAACGCTTTATACAAAAGAGTAAGTGGGTTTGTGGATTCAGTACTCCCCATTTCAGAAATAAAACTGTCTTATCGTCATCGAAAATGCTGCGTGCTTATAGAGGAACTTCGGATTTTCAAAATTTATATGGAACCGTGAAAATAGAGAAACTCTAATCATCAATTTATTATCAGTTCGGTTACATTGTCTTCCTTTCCATACCTTCCCGGTTTGGCCTGAATTACAAGAACTTAGCGTGCTCCATGCTGAAACCGGCATATTGAACTTAGGCGTGGCCTACATCATGACGTGGGTCAATTGAAATGTTTGGTAGCTGTCAGCGAAGTGAACCGAATTATTTTGTTCACCTGAAGTAGAAAAAATGGACGTGTTGATCTAGAGGTTGCTATATAAAGCTGGAATGGGTGTAGAGCAGTTTTTTATGCCCACTCTGTTTATAAAGTTTGCGGGTTTCTGCGAAATTCACGTCACTGTTTTCAAGAGACTTTCTTTGCAGGATAATTTTTTGTTCTTCTTAATGAGATGCTCACGGAGTTGCTCCGCCAGGCTGTCAGTGTGTTTGCATCAAGTGTCCTTATTATTCTGAAGAAAAAAATATCGAAACGACAAGTTTTCTACCCGAACCAGGAAAGTGAATTTAGTGCTCTCAGGTTCTCGGAAATTAATCGAAGGAACATGGTCCGACAGAATTTTCCTTAGTATTTGTTCAGTTTTGTCACTTCACTTGGGAATAACAAGCTGTTCTCTCAAGGAACGTGGTAATGAGAGAATAATAACTAATAAAAAATCTTGTGACAGGCTGGATTTGCTTCAAGTATTTTCCCAAAATTTCACAAGATGTTATGAACATACATGCTTTCCTGTAGGCACACAGGTCGGACAAGCATAGGGAACACCATTGTTGGTTGACTTTTATTCAGTGTTTGTGGTAACTTGGGCCAACTGACAGGTTTTTCAATCCAGCCAACTACAAAAGCACAGCGATTGTCCAACAGACTGTTTGGTTGCTTCCCATTGAAATTGCATTCGTATCTCAAGAAAGGAACAGGCATAAATCACGTGGAATAAAGCTGGACGTCCCAAGGGTTTGAATAAAAATAAAATACTCATTAGGAAGTAAATTGTATTGCCTTCATCATTTTTCCTAGAATAACATTCAACATTGGTAGATAATACTGAACTGATTTGACCTTAATTTTGTTCGATTTGATGGAAAAATGTGTGGCTTTGATCGCGAATCTTGAAACGAGAAAATGCGAGGTTTGCGACACGTGGCAAAGGCCAAAGAAGGCTGAATAATCCAAGGTTCAATTGTGGCTCTCATAATTCGAAGTAGTGAATTCCATTCGAACCCAGCGGAAGATTCTTCCAATTCGAGAATTACGTTTCATTTAGAATGGAAAAGAGTGTAGTTATTTTCAGTTTACCTGTCAATGCTATATTATTGCATTATCACAAATGTGACATTAAATTTAAGACAGACTATATTAAGGCTAACTATACAACTGCTTTAGTCTACAAGCAGAATTGTTTCCATTTTTTACCCATCAGGCATGGCTGCCTTAAGCCATTTTGATATTCTGAAATGGCATGCCCGGTGAATAGAATATTCTAGTACAGTTTTTGTGAATGAATGCATGACACTGCGGACAGTGTTCATTCGTTGGAGGATAAGTGTATTGGCTATGCTGTAAGCAGCCATTTTGGAGTTCAACCGACTTCAGTGGGGATTCCCAGAGATACTTCTACTGAGCTTTGAGGTCATGGAGATTTCTCCATTTTGTTGTTTCAGATCGAACAAGAGCAACCTCCTTCCCCAACCAGTCAAAGAAAGCTGATCCTCGCAAACTGCAGCATTTTATTTGAAATATCTCACAGGGTAATAAACGGATCTAAATCATGTTATTCCCATCTCATCAGAATGAAAGCAATTAGCATGGTTGATGGTATGTAGTGTTTGTTCATTGGTGGAAAGAGGCCGCCATTATTTATTCATTGACATAAACTGCTTGCTGATAAGACAGGTTTGGGACTAGAAAACTGCTCTCAACAGTTTATTTTGCGGAATTGGATTCCTCTTCAGCGTGTAGTTCAACATCATACCGGAACATTCGTATCCACTGGTTCCCTAAACAACAGAACTCACCTGCCTTGCATCGAAGATGTAAAGTCATGGTCACCGTTTAATGAAAACAAAATTAGGATTATAATGCTTAGTTCGAAGTCCCACTATTATTTGGATATGTATTCTTGGTCTGGAAAACGGATGCCAACAATAACAAAAATAGTCCTGAAACAATCCTCAATTCAAGGAGTTTGTGTGCCTATTTCGTAATAATAACCAGCCCAGATTTTGTCTCTGTGGTGTTGACTACTACAACTCTCAAGTCTAATTCTTTCTGAATATCCGTTAGAAAAGGCTATCTAATTCTGCATTGGCCCATCTTATATGATAGTGCAAATTTTGTGCACTTTCCATGCCAAAATTATATATATATATATATATATATATATATATATATATATATATATATATATATATATATATATATATATATATATATATATATGCAGTAGTACGTAAACGTGATGAGCGGCAACAACCGCGAAACCGGTCCTGTGCTTCCTGGGAAGTTTTATCCACACGTTTACGTACTACTTTCTATCAATATATATATATGTATACTTCACTCATGAAAAAAATCAATTACTGTGCGGGAAACGGTTCTGCACTGCGGAAAAAGCCACTGAAGTAAGGGTGTTGTATAAAGTAGCTTGTTTCTCATGTAAGTAGTGTTTACAAGCGAGTGGACGAAGCTTCTCGAAAGCACACGACAGGTTTTTCTGTTATGCCCGCCTATCTGGGGGGAGCCTCCGGTGCTATGCCCTCCCATTCCCCTTGATATTCGTACACTTCATCAGTGTTTCTCCATAGCAACCTAACTTTTGAATCGGGAGTGTTAGTGGAAACTTCTGTTAGAAAAGTCCACTGAGGAATAACAACGGTGGTTTACTGGTAGTTTTACTCCGAATAGATACAACTAACCTCACTAATCACAAGGATGTGGTATTGAATCGGGATTTTTTGATGAAGAACAGTAGCCGCGAAACCAGTTTTGCGCTTCCCAGAAAATGTGTCCACACATGTGTTCGTACTACTAATATAAATATTACAAATCGTGAGGTTAGATGCTTTTAACCCATAGTGAACTACCAGCAAATCACCAATGTCGTTCTTCAGTGTATTCTTCTCACGGGAACATCTGCTCCTACTCCAGAAGTACACTTTTTACTTGTTATGAAGAAATAAAGCATTGATGCCAAACGGTTTGTTCGGAGAATGCATATGGTTGGGTAATATTAAGTGACTTAAAATCGGGTGCCAGTATCAGTCAGACTGAGTGAATGTGCACTACAGATGAGTCCTAGCAACAATGAATCAGATATGCAGTGTTTCCAAGATTCGCAATGGTTCATTTGTGCATGGATACAGCATGTTGTTCAGTATTACACATGATTTTCGAAATAGTCTTCTCAAATCAGTTTCAAAATCAGCTGGGATGCACGGTTCTCATTTTCTAATAATTATAAAATTCGTCCCACTCTAGACACGCACAAAATTCAGACACAATCGAAAAAAGGTACGTTTCAGAAAAAAGGAAGCTTTAATAGATTCTTTTCGGAATAAATTGATCATATGAAGATCGTCACAAGTCAAAATTGGATTTAAAATCTGTCTTTTAGTGTACGCTTGGCCATCTCAATATGCAGCATGGGCATGATAAGCACATCAGTTTGTTTCTCGATGAGGTTCGACGAATCGGGCATGAATACATTGGCCGCATTTGGCTTATCGAAATTCGTCAGCTATTTTCATTTGGTTGAGGCCACCGGATATCCTAAGTCATGTATATTCAAACAGACACAGCAGCCTCCGGAAAAAACAAAAGTTAACACAGTCCCAAAGCTGGCGATCACCCTTCACCTACCTTACATGACATTATTAGCCTACTCAGCGTACGCCTCAAATGTGCCGTAAATGGTACGTATTACGCCTAAAAGATCACTATTCTCTATACAACCTCCCGGATGAAACTACCACGGATAAAAGAACCCCAGCCTCTCCAAGCCAAGTCTAATTGCATTTACCAGTTTAAGTGTGGGTGCTCAGCCGCCTACATTGGCGGAACGGAGAGACAACTGCGTAATGCAATGATTGAGCACATTTCGGTTTGGTTACGAAGATTAATGAGCGGACAGACGCAATCAGTGACGTCATCGAACGCATTCAGAACACCCAATCCCCCTTTACGCAACACCTGTTGGAGACTAATCACTATGTTAATCTGAGCACGGCGTTCACCGTCACTTCTGTCACAAACAATCAACGACTACGGAGATACGTAGGTGCGGGTAAACATAAGGAAATCCTACTGTAGATATTTCATTGATGAGTTCACCGCCATTGATATCATCATCCGGAATACATTCTGCAGTTGAACAGCATGGTTCATTTGTAGATTGTTCATGTGTGTGTGTGTGTGTGTGTGTGATAGACAGATGGAATGACCTTCCTTAATATCCAGCTGGGCCAGCATGAAAATCTTTGCTCAAAATCGCCTTGTCTCACATTTGGCGACGTTTTTTGGTTGTCCCAACTTTCTGTTTTTTTAGGTAGCCATCTGGTGTTCACATAAAATTCCTGATGTAATGTTAGGAATTGATGGGGAGCCTTATAATCCCATTGCTTTTTATGTGCTAGATCTTTCTTTTCAAAATGAAACTCTCAGAATAAGCTTTTCTCACTTGTCTTTGCATAAATTCTGGTTTAATGAAACAATTCGTTATACTGTTTCACTGCTCATCTCATCAGTGTTCACATCGTAAGGTTAGCTAAACAGACATTTCTCAGGAGATATTCCTCTTCTTATGACTGGTTGCGACCTTTCAGAGTCAGTGACGGGATGCAGCTGCGCCATGTTGTGTAACATGGTGAACAACCTGTGGAGATACATCTGGGATATTCTTGTGGCAACCTGTATGATCGATAAGTATGCACATTGTATTCTTGTCCGAATTACTACTCGGAAAATCACCACGGTTTATGATTCCCCCAAAACCAGATATATCAGCCATATAATTGTTCCCTGGCTTCCACAAGTGGGACCAGCCTAGACAACAGTATGATCAATCGAATCGTGTTCGATTCAAATCTTCTTCTACTGAAACCGTCCCAAATAAGGCTTCATGGAAGATAACCTAACATCTGATTTTATAATTTGTTCATCGTTTGATCAGCTGTGACTGGGCAACATGTCCAGCCTGACCTACAGGAGTAACATACAAGTCGTCTCTCTAAGTCCCGAGTTTATAGCAATCGGCTGGTCCCAACAACAGTATTCCCGAAGTGCGGACTACTCAACTCGCTATTCGTTTGCTCTAACACGCATATTTTTCACTATGAACTTAACCAATCCGTGGTTTGACAACAATATGTATTCTGAGCACTACTATCTGACTACTCCTTCCGTTCTACTTCTGTTTTTGTTCAAAGTCTAGTTTTCTTCTTCCGGTTAACCCTAAGTGTCAGTATTTAGTATAATCATAACCTTGATAGTGAGTATACCCGAGGGTTGATCAGGAGAACAACAACAAAAAACACCGACTAATCACGAGCCATGCATATTTTTGCAAGTGAAAAATCAATTCCATAAACGAACTCAACCAAACCTAATTTTCAGACTCACAGGTTTTAATATTTGAGGCTGAAACCACGACAGCTTTCTTGAAACCACAAATTTTGTGATATCCAATACACACCCAATAGTACTATCTGTTCTTGTGTACATACTCAGCATATGCAATAGAGCGGAGGGCGATCCGACTGATCAACCGAAATCACTACTTGTGAGGAATGAAACAATTACAACAGCGTCTTCTAAAGCACTGATTTTTCGCTGCCATATTAGATTGGGAAACAGTAGCTTTTTCAATACTAGTTAGATACTCGCCATTGATCAACTTCCTTAAGTGATTTCCCGATAATGCTCTTTAGCAACACAAACTATCAAACTTTCACGGATTTCTGGAAACCACTGATTTTTCTATTCATTTGCTTACTCTTTTCTTGGAGCAAAATCTTCTCGCTTACTCGTACCAATACCTCCCGAAACGTCTACGACACTGTCTAGTTGTACCTTCTGGTGGAGCTCATTCTCACAATGGTATGGCTTTTTCAGTTGCCCTGATTTATCTTGTGGAATCACTTATCCCGTTGAAGATCCTCTGTGTGAATACAAATCGGAGATCTTTTCGTTAAATCAGAAAAGCAACTGATTTTCATTATTTCAGACTTGTCGTATAAATCTAAATCTAGCCAGGTTGAGTTGTTTGATGTTTCACCTAGATTGCCGTAGGATTCTAATTTGCTATCCCACATTACCGGCAGACAGAGCGGAGCATCACCCAAAGCCCAAACATGGTAATTTTGCTTCCGTTCTTGCCTCTGGTGTGCATGTAGCTTTGCTAACTAAAGCACAGCATCTTCCATATTCTTCAACATTGTATTATTTTCGTCTCAAATTCCTGTTGTTCTCATTCTTCTCTGTTCTTGAAAAGTCTTTCAGTCTTCTTTTAGTTGCTCAGCTCTGTGCATATGTGCAACAATTTACGGTGTAATTCAGGGAGATGCATCACCACAGGTGTGAGTAAATGTGGGACATTCGTTCCGTCATTCGTTCAGATCATAGTGGATTGTGTGCGGCTCCTTAACACTAAGTAGTTCGAATCGTGAATCTTGAACGTATCGTTTCTTCTTTCGTCTGGGCCCACATGATGCGTAAATCCCAGCACATGGTATATTTCGCAGAACGGCGTATTGCCCGAAAGTATTCTCACACATGTACGCCATAATTCAACCGGGCACATGAATGTTCACCCTAATTCAAATCTTCTCTTTTACTTCTTCAACAGACGGAACAAAGAAAAAGGAAGCTCCAAAAAAGGTGATTAATCTGAGAAGATTGTTTCGAATTTGCGGTTTGCACGCTAAAGATGGTGAACCCTTTTGAATGGCTTTTTGCAATCGAAACCCTCATTGTTGTAGCAAAAGCATACTTTTGCCCGTCTTTCTTGATAGGTTTCTGAATTTGTACTTTGGCGCATTTACTTCAGAAGCTTTATTCTGCCAATCATGAAAGCCCGTGAATGCACTCTGGGGTATCTTCGGGGGCCTTGAGTCTGGCCAAATCCATAGGACATAGCTATTCTGCTTACGTCTAACTTTCATACGTAACCAGATAGGACTTATTTTCATTTTCAACCCTATATCGAAGTTGAACGGTTGAGCGGACCATTGTCTCATTTGGCCTTTTGCTGATAAATTAGTATTTGTATCCGAAAATGGTGTTTGTCTAAAATATGGGTCTCTCTGACGGTATCTAACTAGCATTCCACTGAATACCGCTTTCAAGGAAGGGAAAACTTTGCGGGTGATTTTGAATATGTCAGTTACAAGATTGGGGTAAAATATCAGTCAATAATTTTTACCAAACACGAATAAACGGACTGTTCAATATCGTGAGATTCAGTGTGCAGTGCTACCTGGAGCGTATTTCTTCAAATTTTTAGTTTCGGCGAACGAACTAGAACTCATATGATGAGTTTGTTCCTGTGGTGGCGGAGTGTACATGTCACTTAGCGAATAGGTAATTGGTTGGCTGCTCAAAACGCAACTGTGGACAGTTGTGGATTAACAACGAACGCGGCTGTGAGAGGGAGCAGGTACGTTTTCTGAATCATTACACTATTAGACTAGATCCGTATATGACCGAGATGCTAATATTGTCTGAACAGATTAGGATGCACAAACGTAGTCCCGTAATATCCGGACCTACAGTGGAATTCTAACTCTTATTAGTGAACTTGTTGTTAGAGCAATGGTCAAGGTCCAGCCATTGAATCTCTAATCATGTTCTACTCAGGTTGCATTTTATTGAAGTAGTCAAACCAAGTGAAGATAGTTGCTGGTATTATGTATTGTTGTCATCATTTTCTTCTCGAACACGGGTGCGAAAATAAGCTCATAGTTTAGGTTGATAAGTTTTGCCAGGAAGGGGAAAAAGGTTTGGATCAGACAGTTGTGTATCATGGTGAACCTGAGACGTTGAAATGAGAGTACACATCTGCAAACAGCAATCGTATCAGGATCTTCTAACGATAAGTGTTTACCGGTTCATCGTGGTTTAGGAACAAGCTGCATGTTAATCACAGGCTGTTCTGAATTACTAATGATCAGTCACCAATAATTCACCTGGAAGAAATTATGATTACTTTCTAGGATTGAGTGGTTCCCACCACGGCGCGGCTTCCTGGTTACGTATTCATCCTACAGGTCTTGTCCCAATTTTCGTTTTTTTTCTACAGTAAATAATCCGATTGTCTTCACGGGATATATTTCTTTCACAACACTGAAATTTTCCAAAAGACCTCGCTGAACGCGTGTCACTACACCAATATGACCGAATAACCTCTGATCCTGCTGGACACTTATTGCACATTATCAAGCAAACTCCACCAAGGCAAATAATAACCACCTAGCCAAAATATTCCATCAGAATTCTCATATATACACAAACACTTGGTAACAGAAGTTAAATGAACCTCAAAACAAGTGTATGCAGAGGATAAGTAAATCGAATTAATCTGTTTTTAAACTCCATTTTTGGAAAATTTCAATTTGTAAAGGTACTGGTTTATTGCATTCGTGACAGTACATTTTTTCCCTCAACACAAATTTCGCCATACGCTGGTAAGGAGAAAATAACCTACAAAGCCAAGTACCTGGGTGGCATTTTACATCGAAATGAACACCATACAAGTAAATTAACTTTGTCCATATTTTCAGCGGCCGAAAAATTGAAGCATCACAAGCGAACGACGTTCGGTAAGTCAAGTATGCCGTCACGTTGTTCATTCATTTTCCTCCGAAGGATGCGTGAAGATGCCGGAGTAATTTGCCATTCTAAAACCGAGTTAATCATTGTACTGGAATCGCTTTCCGGAAATTTCGATCCCAGGCCGCAGGAAGCAAAATTCAGTTACTGAATCAGCAAAAATCTACGTCATATAAATTGAGATTTTTCAAATTGCTAGTCAAACTAGCAGCTTTATCATACAGCGGAGTTGTATGGCACACTTTTAATTCAAAACCATCCGAAAGATAGATGGAACCATTCTGCCTCAGTCAATAATATCACGTGTTCGCAATACGATAGAGGTTTTTGTCTTGATATGACTGTCAAAATATTTACTGTATGAGTTCAGTTTGGAATCGTCGCTTGCGCCCAAATAGGACAAATTTCACGTTACTATTATAATTTGGCACATTGTGTTGCTCGATTACCTGATATCAACTGTTTCCTTTGTCTCGCCTCCGAACGTGGGCAAGGTGGAACAATTCGAAAGTGATTCATTCACATTTTTCAAAGCTGTTGTTCGCTTTACGGTAAACGTCACAATATTTTATAAGTACAAACCTTAAGCTATTTCAGTAACAGACCAAGATGAATGGTTTTATATGCTTTATTCATAGAGAAGGCACCACGGCTCAAAAACCTACAACTTGCTATTCGAAATCACACGAGTTATTCTACCAGTGAACATGTTAGTTTGGCTAGATTTCCGTAGTCACAAGTTTAATCGTATAACTAAGATGAACATGGATTTTCATGCACATTCGGATAGCTAGATTCAGTAGACTACACCAGTCGGTATAGCAAACTATATGCGATACCACCGGTTTGTAATGAAATGGTTGACCAAGATTTATTTGTATCAGGACAATCTACTTACCTGATTTTATCTCAGTATGACTAATAGGCCTAAAATTGTGCCCATTGAAGAACTCGAAGCAATAACGGATTGTGCCGCATGAAAGATTATGGGAATCAAATGAATTCTTTCAATTGATATTCACCTAGGAACCAAAAATTGCAAACAAATGCTTCAACAATATGATAACCTAAAATTCGATGACCATATTTGCAATTTTTGAATGCCAGTCAAAGTGATCTTGGCTATTCTACTTCTTTTTCATCCCAGGGTGATGAAGACCATGACGAGTCGGAAGTGACGGAAGGTAAGCAGTTTACTTTTGTTGATCTTAAACAGTCTTCGTTTAACAAAATTGGATATGATCATTTATACAACAATATTTTTAGTTTGGAGGCTTTAGAAGCTGTTAATTAAAGAAGTATATTCATTTCTTATTTTAAAGCAAATATTCAAAATAGCTAACTTTAAAAGAAGGCTGTTAGCTGCGGAGCGTCATGTGTTTTAAACACTGAATGCCACGCAAATTTGGCGTTCAGTGTGTCTGTCAGATAAATGCGCTCGTTTATGATGATTGGACAACACCGGAAGGGGAAATAACGAAGCCCATGCCAATGACATTTAACTGTGACGTGGCTAATTCTAAGATATAATTTTGTTTATCTTTCTACACAGAAAAGTTTCTTCAGTTAAAATGGAAATAGGGTACCGACGTATATGTAAACATCCTTGCCTTCAGGCAGACATGCTGGATCAAATGAACATAAATTAGCCAAAACCAAGTGATGACAGTGCAATCAATGAACATTTACACTCTTCATAAATATTTTTCGCTGCAAAGCAATAAGAATGGCACGCCAGTGATAAACTGGACAAAACTGAAAAGCTCTCGAATCCGAAGTAGGTATATCAGTAGTGAATTGTGGATTGCGTTCATTTCAGTTTCAGACCACACAGCAGCAGTCTTCTTCTACTCAGATCACTCATTTTATTCACTCAAGAGTCACTAGTTCCATCAGTGACGGGAAACGTAGACCACTGTGGTGATCTTCCATAGTTTCTTAAAGGAAGCCACAACTGTGTGAGGTAAAACTATGCCAAAAACAATGCTTGCGACTGTCAGCAATGTATTTTACTACTGTTCGAGCCCCTAATGGGTTCATCATTGTGCAGATAACAGGTTATAACATTTCAGGAAGCCAATGAACATGAAGCTTGATATTACGTACTGCTTACTTTCAATGAAGCGGTTCAGATAAACTGGTGGTTAGAGGCTTGCTTCGCAATTGTTCATCCCGAGGTTAGAGTCCCAGTTGGGGGCGTGTATTTCTGGTGACCACTTATGCGGATGAAACAGCTGTACAATGCTTCCATGGTTTTCAGTGGTGAGGTGAGTATTAGAGACAAATCATATTAAGTTAAAATAACGCTGGGAATTTTCGGATTTTGGGTTGGTAACGCTATATTTTTCCTCTATTTGAACATGTAGTTCCTGGTATCATTTTGAGCTATGCTCCCATAGCCATTACTCTAGCGCTGATCTTCTAATTGACAAGTGAACGCATCCGACGGCTTTTTTTCGGATCGAACGTTGTATTGCATTGTATTGTACTGTATTGTACTGAAGACTTTAGCAAGCTAACAAAAACTCACATTCCAGCCAGATAGAGGGAAAAATGATCATTACGATTTTGAAATACGCATGAAAATAGGTACTTTAAAAATTAAACTGGTTCAACCACCGAGGTTTTTATCGAAGTTCCTCTGTGACTGTCATCTTGTCAACCAGAACACGTGCTAAGCAAAGCACTGTAGAGTTACGATACACATTTATGCGGGATGGGATAAGTCTCAGTTCGGAACTTGTGGAGCGATGCTAACGGCATGCATACAAGTCACGGTACAGACGATGAGTGGGGTCCGAAAGAATCTTCTTGGCGAATATTTTACAGGCTATAATGTGCAAACCGCAAACTTCTGAACCCATGAAAATCAATGAGCAGGACTGATTTTGGATAGACTGCCCTGTAGTGTAATAAAATCTTTCTTAAGTAGACTTGGAAAGATTTCGGGAGGGCAGTAGAGTAAGACTGAAAGAACACTGATGGACAAAGGGAAGATTGACAAGTCGTATGATACCAAACTGCCTTAGCCTACAAATTTTAAAAGACAGTCCACGTAGTTTTCAACACTATTGATAATGTGAGAGGACCACTGTAAATTGGTGCTGGTTGTGACGCCTAAGTATTTGATGTAATCAGTTCTGGAAATTATGACACGGATGGTGATTGATTGCTCACTGGGAAAAGAGGAACGAGAAAGGGGGAACGTGCATCCAAAACATTTGGAAGAGTTGAGATGTAGTTCAGACTGGGACGGAAAATTCTGGAATATTATATAAGTTTTCGAAAAAAAGAGTTAAAGACTTGTTGGTTGGAGATAGATTGGTAGAGCATGATGTCCTCGGCGTACATAAAAAGTTGTACAGGTGGTGCAGTGGTCCAGTGTCCTATATATGTGGTGAAGAGAAAGGTGGAAAGAACGGCACCCTGAAGAACACATGGGTTGTTATTCAAAGGACTCAATACACTTTTACCTACTCTAGTACGTTGAGTTCTGTTGCAAGAGCATTCTTTCAACCACGAGAAAAAGAAGTGGGCCAGCCGAAGGACTCTAACTTGTGAGGAAGTAGAGAACGGGAATCCGAATTGAATGCAAAAGAGTAGTCGAGGAAGATATATCGAACGGAATTCGTGGAACGATTTAGTTTGTTTGAACTTAAATGGCAAACTGATGTAACTGCATTCAGGGTGCATCTGGTGGGTTTGTACGCAAAATGATGGGGTCATTTGGAACACCAAGAGAGGAATGCAATCAATTTAGGATAGCACGCCCGGTCAACTTGAGCGCAGAATAAGTGATTGCTATGGGACGGAGACTTTTTGACAAAATGCACTACTGTCACGAGTTTTCAGGTGACAGGAATGGCACCAACATCAGCAATTTTATCGACGATGGAAGTCATGACTCTGGATAGCTGACGTTCTCCAGCTGCCCCAGTGGTCCCAACTGCCACTCGCCATTCGGTAAACGCAGGCATTTGTAGACATTCCGCAGCAGCTTCCGTTCTAAAGACTTGTAGTGACCTCGATCGTTTTGAGAAAATGACTATTTTCTGGACACCATTTTGGATCTATTTTCTGTACGATCTTTTCTGACGTTTGACATCGACCTCATAGTGTTCTCCGGTTGCGCACGTTTTACTGGACTGACTTTTCCGAGGTTTCCGTCGACCTCGTTTTAAATCACTTTCACTTTCGGTCGTTCGCTGATTGTGCACGCTCGCGGTTCGCTTTCTGCATAGCCGTCGCGTTTCGTTTCATTTTCCGTTCGGTATATCTCTCGTATCAGTACGGTTTCGGTGCCACGATATATAGAATACGCCTTGCATCTTTAAACCGACTTGCTTCTTCTCTATTCGTCCGATAGAGGGGATAACGTTGGCATTTCGCTGCTAGACCCAATAGGAGACACGTCCATCAGCCGCTCTCGAAGGTCATCTTTATTGGTGAGCCCGAAACTTCCAGAACCTCCTGGATTATTCGCCCGCCTGGTGAGTCCGTGATTTTTCGCTGTTTCTCGTCCTCTTTTTGTTGCACGATATATATATTTAACTATATATTATCGCAAAGTAACCATGTCCGAGGGTAAGATGTAGCTCGACACAGATCTCACTTTGTCTCTGGTTGTTTTTAAACATGTGACTTTTATCCCACATGATCCTGAGGTTTGGTTTGCAGCCTTAGAGCTGCAACTTGAGGCACGTAGGACTATCGGCCAACGCCAACGATTTCCCTATGCCTTAGAGGCAATCCCGGGCGATGTTATCGCCTCAGTGAGGGATTTAGTATTAAATCCTCCTCAATAGCAGCCGTACGATCGGCTTAAGGAGGCCATACTGCAACATTTCCTTCCTTCTCGGGGGGACCGGTTACGTCAGCTACTGGCACGGCACCCCATGGTGGGTAAGAAACCCAGCCGCCACCTAGCTCAAAGCCTGTCCTTGGCAGGGCCCGCCGATAAGGATTCGGAGATAGTTAAGGAACTGTGGTTGGACTCTTTACCGTTCCATGTTCAGACCAACGTAACTGCTCTCCTCGAGGACTCGTCCTTGGAACGAGCAGCCGCCGTGGCTGACAAGATTATCGCACGTGTCGGCAGTGGGGTTAATCCCCTCATCGCCACAACATCGTGCAATCCTCGGGGTGTTGACCTGGATGAATCGCCGGAGAGGCCTTGGCACTCTCGATCCATCCAGCGCCGCCTGTCCTTCAAGGACAGAGTTAAAATACCGACTCCTCGCAGTAGCCTACGTGAACAACGGCACGGACGGGCGCCCTGCACTGCCCACGTTCACCGTGATTCCACCTCACCTGCCTCGTCCAAACCAGATCATCCTACCAGCGGTTTTTGTTGGTTCCACCGCGTTTTCGGACCAGCCGCCCGTAGGTGCAGACAGCCGTGTTCATACGCGGCGGGAAACGCCACGGCCGGCAAGTAGAAGCGGCCGTACTCGCCGGCAATCAGTCTCAGGTTGGCCGTTTATTTTACGTGCGTGATTCCTGTACTAACGCTAGGTTCCTAGTCGATACTGGGGCCCAAGTTTCTGTCTTGCCGGTTGGTAAAGACAAGCCACGAGCTTCTTTGCTTCGGCTGTCTGCGGCGAATGGTTCTTCCATTCCTACCCACTGCACGAGACAGCTTGCGGTCAACCTGGGACCACGACGACGGTATCTGTGGACGTTCATTCTTGCGGATGTTTCCACAAGCATACTGGGAATCGATTTTCTGCAGCACTATGAATTACTTGTTGATTCACGTAGGCTGCGGCTTATCGATCCTTCGTCGGACACTAAATTTACGGGTCTTGCAGCTCGAACAGATACACACCGAATCACAGGATTTTTTTTCTAACAATCTGCATGATTTTCAGTCTTCATTTATCAAACTCCCCATATCGACCGAACCATTTGAAGAGATAGAGACAGTGACCGATCGTGTGGCACACCACATTGTCACTAACGGACCACCAGTCACGGCACGACCTCGCCAACTGGCACCGGACAAATTGGCTTTCGCCAAACGTGAGTCTGACACTTTAGTTTCTAATGGTATTGTTCGTCCTTCTCACACCCATGGGCCTCACCTCTGCACATTGTTCTTAAGAAAAATGGCATTAGTTGGCGACTATGTGGCGACTATCGCGCACTAAATTCGGTTACCCGTCACGATAGTTATCCGATACCCCACATACACGACATCACGGCATCGCTTCACGGCACGACTGTATTTTCTAAGATCGATTTGGTGCGAGCCTATCACCAGATCCCAGTCGCCTCTGAAGATGTCGAGAAAACCGCTGTCACGACTCCTTTTGGTTTGTTTGAGTTCCTAACTGTGCCTTTTGGTTTGCGAAATGCTGCTCAGATACTCCAGAGGTTTATCGATAGCATTACACGAGACTTGGAATTTGTTCACGCCTATATCGATGACTTGCTAACTGCATCGTCGAGCGTAGATGAACATTTCCTACTTTTGACGCTACTATTTCAACGTTTGTCCGAACATCGAATAGTAGTCAATCCTGATAAATGTGAACTTGGCAAACCGGAACTTGTGTTCCTCGGCCACAAGATCACTCGAGAGGGTATTAAGCCTGGCGGGGATAAAGTGCGCGCTTTTCTAGATTACGCCGTATCGTCCTCAACCAAGGAGCTCAGGGCATTTTTTGGGTTAGTTAACTTTTATCGTCGTTTCATACCCCATGCTGCTGAACGTTTGCTTTCATTAACTGACCTACTTCGTGACAATCCACGTAAGTTGTCGCTTACGGACGCCGCACGAGTAGCGCTTTCGGAAATTAAAGCGACATTAGCTCAGACCACGCTCCTAATGCACCCAGTTCCGTCCTCCACGCTAAGCATAGCGATGGATGCATCCGACTTTGCCATCGGAGCTGTCCTGCAACAGTCTGTTTCTGGGATCTGGCAGTCATTAGAAGTTTCTTTCGACTCCTCAGTCCCACGGAAACCAAATATAGTGCTTTTGGTCACGAACTGCTGGCTGCATATAATGCTGTTAAACACTTCCGCCATGCGGTCGAGGGTCGATATTTCATCCTCTTTGCAGACCATAAGCCTTTGACGTATGGATTGCATACTGAGTCTGACCGCTACTCCTCACGAGAAGTCAGACATTTAGACTATATTTCTCAGTTCACGACTGACCTACGACACGTTAAAGGTGAGTCGGACTGCGTTGCACATGCTTTGTCGCCTATTCCACTCAATGCTATTAAATCTCCGGTTTTAGACATCTCTGCCGTGGCTGCAGCACAGGCACAGGATTCTTCATATATGGAAGCAGCTCAGTCGTCGTCGTTACGGTGTCAGTCCGTGCCTCTGGCCACCAGTGCCGGGACTATGCTCTGCGACATGTCTACTGGCATACCTCGACCAGTCGTACCCTCTACATATCGACGTCTCGTGTTCGATATCCTACATGGACTCTTACATCCAGGCATCGCAGCCAGTCTCCGATTAGTAGCCGCACGGTACGTCTGGCAGTCTATGAATAAAGATGTTCGAATGTGGGCAAAACAGTGTCTACAATGTCAACGATCTAAAGTGCTTGGGCACGTAGCTTCGCCTATCGGTACTTTTTCTACGCCTGATGCTCGCTTCGATCACATCCACGTAGACATTGTGGGTCCATTGACCCCATCACACGGGTATACCTATTTACTAACGTGCATCGATAGATTTACGAGGTGTCCCGAGGCTATTCCCATCTCCGTCGTCACGGCCGAATCACTGGCTTGACATCTGATAGAACGATGGATGGCTTTATATGGTTGTCCTTTCACAATCACTACCGATCGAGGGCAACAATTTGAATCCGAACTATTCTCTTCATTAACTCACATGCTGGGTACGGAACGCATTCGCACGACCGCGTACCATCCGGCATCGAATGGTTTAGTCGAACGTTTTCATCGCCAACTCAAAGTGGCTCTTAAAGCACACGAGAGACTCGACTGCTACGAAACGTTACCGCTAGTTCTGCTTGGTATTAGGACTTGCATAAAGGCAGATATCCAGTGTTCCGCCGCAGAACTTGTCTACGGCACGACGTTACGACTGCCTGGGGAATTCTTTACGCCACGGAGTACAGACTCACTTGCCGTACAGACTTACGTTCACCGTTTGTCTACGTACATGCAAAATCTCGCTCCGGTGCAGACTCGAATGCAGCGACGACAGGTTCTTGTTCCGACCGAACTCAAAACTTGTTCGCATGTATTCATTCGTGCTGATTCGGTACGGAAACCGTTACAACAGCCTTAAGAAGGTCCATTTCGCGTGATTTTTTGTCACGATAAGACCTTTAAGGTTGATCGACACGGTCGCGTCGATGCTGTTAGCATCGATCGTCTCAGAGCCGCGTACGTTGATGATAGCCTGTCGCCCGCTGGCATGAGATTTGATGTTAACCCTGCACTACCTGTTGACGACAATTCCGTGTCACGTCAAGGTCTGCGATTAGCTTTGCCTGCTACGACTTCGAATGAGGCTATCGTCTCACGTTCAAGTCAGCAGAGAGCGCCTACGCACCCGTCCGTGAATGAGGCTTCCGTCTCACGTTCCGGTCGGAAGATCGTTTGTCCAGCACGTTTTCGCGACTAGGTCAAACACGATCTTAACCACTGCACTTCGCAGTGATAACTTTCGTGTTTCTCGTTTCGACACAATTTGACATACCTCATTGGTTATTACTGTATTCTAGTCAAGTCCATTGCGGCTGCTACACCAGTTTTTCGTTTCTTTTCGTTTCATGGAACCTTGCTACATGGTACGCTTCACTGGTCCCACGAAATCTGGAGAATTTTGGCACCAACGTCTGCATTCTGGATCGGCCCTGTCGCTCTCGTTCCTTGTCCTTGACGAACTTACCGATTTGGCTTCCGGATATCACATTGGTTAACGGTTACCCGACACTGGGCGTTATTGGAGAGGCACACCTGGATGATGATTCCGCAACCGATGTCATTGGCAGCGAATCTGGTTTACGCTCGACCATCATCCTGCGGTTCCTACATACCACGGATTTTGCCCGTCAGCATCCTACAGCAGAGCTACATTCACGTAGTTTGCACGCATTCACGCGCACGAATATCGGTTGTATGCCATCTCCTCCTTGACACTTCTCGAAAGCTTTCCGTGCTTTCTAGCAGGGGGCTGCTGTAGTGACCTTGACCTTTTTGAGAAAATGACTATTTTCTGGACACCATTTTGGATCTATTTTCTGTACGATCTTTTCTGACGTTTGACATCGACCTCATAGTGTTCTCCGGTTGCGCACGTTTTACTGGACTGACTTTTCCGAGGTTTCCGTCGACCTCGTTTTAAATCACTTTCACTTTCGGTCGTTCGCTGATTGTGCACGCTCGCGGTTCGCTTTCTGCATAGCCGTCGCGTTTCGTTTCATTTTCCGTTCGGTATATCTCTCGTATCAGTACGGTTTCGGTGCCACGATATATAGAATACGCCTTGCATCTTTAAACCGACTTGCTTCTTCTCTATTCGTCCGATAGAGGGGATAACGTTGGTATTTTGCTGCTAGACTCAATAGGAGACACGTTCATCAGCCGCTCTCAGAAGTCTTCTATGGACTACCAGTATAATCTGTCCAGAGCCCGTCGAAGTGAATCTTTCGATAAGGGTGCGGACGCTCTGGTATCGTCCTCAAATGATAGAAACGGGGTTCTCTGAGCCCTTGGAGGGGTCGTTTACAAACTGGTCGGAATCCCGGAGCACTCCGCTGTGCAGGAAGCCCACTCGCGAATCACTCTCCTCTATTCTAGTCTGGAAGCTTCTACCCGTCAAAGACTTCCTGATAAAAGGCGTACTTTGGGGACTTAAACCAAAATCCGCTGCTTTGGTAAGTAGTAGGCGGTGATTAGCTGGTTTGAAAGTTTTCTCAGTCAAGGTAAAACGTTTCTGCTTTGTCTGCCTGTCTAGTTCACCAGTTACCCCGTAAGGGAGGTCTAACAGGTTGGCCAGGTATGAATGACCTCTGAGGAAACCATGTTGACTCAGTGCCACCAGATGATTAACCGCTGTGTGTTACTGTCCTATCCCTAATTATTCGGCCCATCACCTTAAAGACCACTTGGGTGAAGCTAGCCGGAAGTTTTTTCAAGCGGCTCTCCTTGTCACCGCCTCCGTAATTGGGCTCTTTGCGTACCTCATTCATCCTCTGGGATGACACCTTTTTTCAATGATACGGTGAATAGTACGGTCAGAGGTTCCGCAAGCAGTCAGCTAGCCGCTTTAGAATGACCGGGCGGATATCGTCGGGCCCAGCTCTTATGAAAGTCCCAAATCTGCTCAAAGTGTCAGCTACTTCCGTTCCGTCTACCACGGCAACTTCCACTGTCGGTTCGAGGGTCAAATCGTCTTAGAGTCTACATTGTGTACCTCAGTCTACTGCACGAACCTGTTGGATGAATCGCATGAAAGTGTACGCCTTACCAGTTTTCGTCACGGTGTGCTTTCCTTGGTCGTCCTCCACGTTCCCAACCGACACCCATCGAGCCGATTATTACTGTACGTAAGTGAAATACGACTTGGGGTTGGCTTGAGCTCCTTTTGCCAGGTTTTCGTCATGTTTATGAGTGCCAGCCATCTGCATAGCCGAAACGAAATCCCTTGCAGGCTTGTACTATAGAAGTGTCGGTGGCTACCGCAATCTCTACATTTTGACCATACTCCTTTTTCGCTTGGAGTGACTTTCGGACTCGACTGGCCCAGCACGGATGGGCCCCTCGACTTCTTACTCTTCTGAGTGGGACTACTCGGTCTGTCAAAAGCTCTACGAAGTATTCTTTTTCTACCCTCAGTACAAAGTCCTTCCGACCTCTTGAAGAAATTCGAGATAACCTCGAAGAAAGCAACAGCGGAACTTGCCTAGAGCACAAGACCTTCGTCTTTTGACCAATAACCTTAGCATTCTTTGGTAGCAATATTTTGCTGGTCCTCTACCATTAGCTTTGCCACTTCCCTTGGGTATCTGGTGATGGCTCAATCTAGGGTGGGAGCCCTCTTTCCATGTATCCACATTGTTTCTTCCACAAAGCCCTTTGCTATACCTCCTTCGTGCAGCACATCCGTCAATAATTATCCGGACATTCTCTTCGGTGCTGAGTTGTTGATCCAGTCCATCTCCGGCTCGGTAAAACTGCTACAAGCAGTAATGCGACTCCATCCTGTGCTTCCTACCCGTCCATCCTGGTAGACAAAAGCTCCGGATATCCTCAGGGGGTTTCAGCTAGATCTCCGTGATTGCAGCCCAATTGAATAAGTGATAACAAGCTCTCAGTTCAGGACACCCGCTTCCTGCACTTGCTGCTTTGTTGTACAGGACAAGTAGTTTTGACGACCGCCGAGAAGATCTCATTTTACCAGGGCTCTATCCCTGCAGGAACCTAGTTCCGATTTTTCAGAGTTTGCGCAGGAGTGCCACTTTTGGCCCGACGGATTTAGTTTCCTTATTTTCTAACCTGGTCCATCCGCTTATTCATAGAGCTCCTTGAAAGGAAACATGGACAGGCATGCCGACTGTAACGAACGTTTGAGCAATGCGTAGCCAAATTCGCAACGGATCCCGAAATCAAAAGACGATCATCCGTGATATTCTACGATACTAGATTATTACAATAAACAATGACATAAACAATATACAAACCTCAATAATACGATCACAAGGACTCAACAACGAGAAACCGAATAGCGGCGTGTGAGCAGACAGCACGTGCGTCACGCAGGTCCTGATCAAGGATGTGCCAAAGTAGCGCTCTGGGCGCGAACAAACAACAATTGGTCCAGAAAAACAACCAGTTCGTAAAGACAAGTCAATAGTGTATGGAAATGAGTGATGTTGGGAAAAACACTGAATCGCGAGGGAAAAAGGGGGATTTTCCACGACCGGCTGTTACACCGCCCACCAAAATCCTCCTGGATCCTTAGCAGAGTCAAAGGTTCGGTATAAAGGTACTGATTCTTCCTACCTGCCTAGGCCCTGCTGTCAGTGCGCGCGTCTAATGCTCGTCGTCAACGTTCTACTACTGGTCGCACATAATCCATTGGATACATAGACGTGAGGCTAGTCTACATCTTCCACAAGACCAAATGATCGATGGCGGGCGTGAATGGTCACATAGACGTTGTCCTCGTAAGGGGCCGTCCGGTCCTGGATGTACGTGCTTGAGTGTGTGTGTGAGTGCGTGTGTGTGTGTGTGCCGGGGTTACAATGAAATCACAGTTATGACTACACATCAAAGGAGGACTTTCTGCAATGTCAACAAAAGACCGCGTGGCAAGAAAACGAGTAAATGTAGCATGCATGTGTGACCTGAGCCCCGCTACTTCCACATATGCAAGGGGCATTCGGTAGCGCCAAAAAAAGCAAAACAACGAACACTGTCACATGTTTGATGGGTTTACGGGACGTAGAGTGCGTCGTGCATGCGTGTATGTATCGCATTCATCACCACGTATCGGAAAGAACCTCCTGTAATGTCAACGAAAAGACCGCGAGCACCTTAACGTGTTTGACGGAGACCGTGTGGTATGTATGGTGTTTCTTTATCCACCTCGATTACTGGTGTGAAAAGGGTTAACTAGGCCTCAGCGTTATCAGCTCCTCCGTCTTCGCTCTCGAGTAGGTTAATACTGCGTATGTCACGAATGAGCACTCCGCTAGCTGTCTTCACCTTCACTGTTCTTATCATTCCGTAAGTGCTTTTGATGGTTTCCGTAACTACTCCCAAAGACCAAGTGCTGAAATGTGCGCGTTCGTCGGCAATCATAACCACGTCCCCAACTTTGAATGGTCTTGTTTTGGCCAACCACTTCTGTCGAGTCTGCAAAGCCGGTAGGTACTCCCGCAGCCATCGCCTCCAGAAGACCTTGGCCAGATAGTTTGCTTGCTTCCACCCGTGGAGGTAGCTCCCACGAAGGTTTACCGGCCCTTGGAAACCCTCGTTCGACCTTAACGTCAATAAGTCGTATGGGGTGAGCGCCAGGTGGGTGGGGTCGCCGTTCAATACTGGAACCAGGGGGCGGTTGTTCAGGATTCGCTCCACCTCAGCCATGACGGTGTTCAGCGTCTCGTCGTCGGGCGGCTGCTGCTCCATGATTGACAGCAATATCCGTCTGGCGGACCGGATCATGCGTTCCCATACGCCGCCTCGGTAGCTGGCCTGTGGGGGGTTGAAATGCCATCGTATGCCGTAGGCCACGGTTCGGTCCTGCATTTCGTCTCTGTTTATGTTCTTGTGCCAACGCTGCAATTCCCGGTGAGCGCCCACAAAGTTCGACCCATTATCTGAGTATATATCGGCCGGTACGCCTCTTCGGTTGATAAATCTTTGCAAGGCCCGTAGAAACGAATCGGTCGTCATCGAATGTGCGACTTCTAGGTGTACCGCACGTGACTTCATGCACGTCATGATACATCCGTATCGCTTTTCTAATCTTTTCCCGCACTTGATCCACAAGGGCCCGAAATAGTCCAACCCGGTGTCACTGAACGGCCACCCGCCTGTAGTCACCCTGCATTCTGGTAGTGGGGCCATGAGTTGTTTGCCTGCTGTGGCGTTGCGTCTCCTGCATTGCACACACCGTCGGATTACGCGTTTTACAGTCTCTCGTCCTCTCAACAACCAAAGACGCTTTCGGATGACGCTCGTCACGTGACTTTCCCCGGAATGTCCCTCCATGGCGTGGACGTGTTGAATCAATAGCTCTACTACGGGTTGTCTCGCAGGCAGCAGTATAGGATACTTTGTGTCGAAGTTCAGGTGGGCGTTGTTCAGCCTACCATCTACCCGCAGCAGTCCGTCGATGAGTTTGGGGTTTAAACGCTTCAGCTCGCCTCTTGGAGATGGCATGTCTTTATTGGTCGGCCCCACTTCTTCCGCCCTCTTGAGTTCTCGGGCGAAAGCCTCGCTTTGTATCATTCTGAAAATATCGTACTCTGCCGCTTGTAGCTCATCGGGACTTATCGGGCCGACCAGTATCCGACCTGAGGGCCGTAGCCCTTTCATGACCAGTAAATTTCTCTTGAACCTGGTTAACCAAACTAGCGAACGAAGCGTCTTTATCCAGGAAGAAAACCTGACCAGTCGCGATAGAATGGATGACGCTTTGACGACGTTGGTTGCTATCACTACGCCTTTGATCTCCAGTTCCACTTCCGTAGGGGGTTTTAATTCGAACACGGGCCAGTCCTGTTTGGGCAAGTGCAGGAAGTTTGGCCCTCTCGTCCACGTGTCCAGTTGCCTGAAGTTGTTCGCACCTCGGGAGCACAGGTCGGCTGGATTATCGCCAGACCTGACATGACTCCACTGATGCGTGGCTGATTCATCGTGGATAATCGTGAGCCGGTTAGTAACGAAAGTACTAAACCGGCTCCTGACGTTGTTGATATAGTAAAGTACTATCGTTGAATCCGTCCAGAAGCTCACCGACCAAATGTAGAGATCGAAACATCTCTTCACAGCTTGCACAACCCTGACTGCCAACACGGCTGCGCTGAGTTCAAGGCGTGGGATTGAGACCGACTTCAGTGGAGCAACGCGGGCTTTGGCGAACAGGATCCTCGTGGTATATTGTCCATCTCCTGCGCACCATCGTCCGTATACCACAGCTCCATAACCGACTTCGGATGCATCGGAAAAGGCATGTAGTTCTCCAGTCCGTGTCGTATGGCCAGGAGTCAAACATTGTGGGATTTTATGTCCCCTAATTTCTTCAAGGTGTTCAAAAATTCTTCCCAGTCCAGCCGGTCCCCTCGGTCCAGTGACTGGTCCCAATCAACTTTCTTACGGCACAGCCGCTGCAGCAAGATCTTTCCGGGTAGCAGCCATGGTGAGACGAAACCGAGCGGGTCGAACAAACTTGAGACGGCAGATAGTATGCCACGACGGGTTATTGGCAGCTCGGGAACGTTTAGTTCGAAAACAAAACCGTCCGTTTCCGCGTCCCATTGTATCCCTAAGGTGCGCTCGATAGGAAGTGGAGAGCCGTCCAAATCTCTTACCCTTTCGGCCTTTTCGTGATACGGGATGACCTTCAGCACTTCTGAAGCGTTCGACATCCATTTAGTTATATGGAAGCCGCCCTCTTCCAGAAATCTCGTCAGACCCCTGAACTGCTCTAGAGCTGATTCCACATCATCGAATGACCCAAGGTAGTCGTCGACGTAGAAGTTCCTGCTGACGCTTTCTACCACCGTCCGATGTACTAGATCGCCATGTTTGTTCGCTAATTCTTGGAGGGCGTAGTTTGCACAAAATGGTGACGATATGGCTCCGAAGGGGTGGACGGTCATCCTATAATTCACCACTGCGTTGTCCCGGTCGCTCCCTTCCCACCACAGCAAACGCAAAGCATCTCGTTCTCCTACCGGAATCTTCACCTGATGGAACATTTCCCTAATGTCAGCAGACAAAGCCACTTTACCCACTCTGAAACGGCACAAAACATCGATCAGTGGTGTGGTCCAGTCAGGCCCCTGTAGTGGGCGATCGTTTAACGACTTGCCCTGGAGCTTGGCCGCACATTCGAAAACCACCCGCAGTTTATTGGGTTTCTTGGGGTTGATAACCGGATGGTGAGGCAGATACCAGATACCCCTTTTGCTGTCGGTGTTAACAGGCACCTTTTCAACGTAACCGAGGGTCTCGTTTCGCTTCATCAAATCCGCGTATCGTTCCCACAGATTCTGGTCTCGAATGAAGTGTTCTTTTAGTCGTAGTAATCGTTGGAGAACATAATTTCTGTTGTCAGTCCGCGGGTCGACCGGTGGGCGCCATGGGAGTGGAACCTCGAACTGTTTTTTGAGGCCTCTAGTGCCTTGCCGCACCGTTTGTAGAGCGAAGTGATCCTCTTGAGACAACGTCGGTCATTCGTCTCCAATGTCATGAAACTCCTTTTCATACAGTCGCTGCAGATGATACTCTATGCGGTCCGTTTCGGTGGATAAGTAATTCACTGAACCGCGTACCCCTACTGGACCGTATAACATCCATCCCAGGGCCGTGCGTACGGCATAAGGTGCCTGGCGGTCACCCACTCTCTGGTCAAGCACCCAATGCGCCTCTGGCACGTCGCAGCCGATGAGGAGATCCACTTCATCATCTTCCCAGTCTACAACGGTTACATCCTGCAGGTGGAGCCACCGAGTCAAGATTGCGTTCACCGACCTTAGTGCTCGCATGGGGAGATCCGCTAACGTGAATGCCTCCTTTGGTTCAATTTCCTCGTTAGTGTCTAGAGAGATGAGTTGCAGCCTTAATCCACCAGCAGTCATTACCAGTGTTCCGCCCACCGTGCTCACTGCTAACGACGTCGCACCTTTAGCCAGTTGGTGTTTGTCGGCAAACCGCTCTTTCACTAAAGTGGTGTCGGATCCACTATCAACGAAAGCCAGCGCCTTGACTATCCCAGTCGGAGTCACTACGCCCACGGCCACTACGCCTAAACTTACCGGTTTACTGGCAGATTGTGAAGTTGAACAAATCACACTGGGCTTGGTACTCGCCTCGGATATGGTTACTCTCGCCTGATGCAGCAGCCGATGGTGTCTGCCCGTGCAGCCCTCGTAACCACATCAATTCCTTGTTCTACAGGCTGCTGCCCGGTGCGTGGTGTTGAGACAGATGAAACATGCTCCTGCCATCCTCGCCATTCCCCACCGTTCGTCTATTGTGGCGTTGCCGAACTTGAAGCATTCTGGTACGCCATGGCTAGTACCACAGGATCTGCAATTTGGTTGCGCCGTAGCATCTCGTGAAATGACGTGTGCATTGGTCCAAGGCTGGTACTTTGGATGTTTCCGTACAGGGGTTTGGACTTGGCTAGTACTGGGCTTGTTTGCTTGTTTTTTTTCTCGTTCCAAATTGATCTATTGAGTATTGTAACGAACGTTTGAGCAATGCGTAGCCAAATTCGCAACGGATCCCGGAATCAAGAGACGATTATCCGTGATATTCCACGAAACTAGATTATTACAATAAACAGTGACATAAACAATATACAAACCTCAATAATACAATCACAAGGACTCAACAACGAGAAACCGAATAGCGGCGTGTGAGCAGACAGCACGTGCGTCACGCAGGTCCTGAACAAGGATGTGCCAAAGTAGCGCTCTGGGCGCGAACAAACAACGATTGGTCCAGAAAAACAACCAGTTCGTAAAGACAAGTCAATAGTGTATGGAAATGAGTGATGTTGCGAAAAACACTGAATCGCGAGGGAAAAAGGGGAATTTTCCACGACCGGCTATTACACCGACCTTTTTCATAATGTTCACCATGTGAAACCGCATCACCCACCAACTCACCCTACATTCTTCCATGATAGGCCCAGTATTTCCTTTACTTCTGCCCTTCCAGTCCTTTCCAAGACTGTCGCGGATTGTTCTTGCAGGTGACCTGATGTGGAGAAAAATTCGCATTTCTCGTCTTCAAGACAGTCGACTCCTCTGATGAAACCTGGATGTCACTAGATAGTGTTGCCACGTCTACTGTTGATGCCGCTTCCAGTGCTTTTACTTCGCCCTCGTAATTCTTCCTTTGCTTTCTCAGGTTCAGCTTGGCATATTATTGTGCGCCTTCGAGCCGACCGCGCTGAAGCTACTCCTTCATGAGTGTCCTCACCAGCTGGACTTTTTCTCTTCCGTTCTTGCTGGTCTGTGATCGGGTGGATCTCTCTCTGTCGGCGAATGCGCACTCGGTGAGCAACAAAAGATCTGAACGAAATGAGCTCTTTGGTGGGCTAATCACACTACTGACGAAGTAGTTTCCTCCCCTACTTAATTTACCCTTGTTTAGCTTACCTTTTCCAGGCTCGAGGGGTGCGATCATTGTAATGCTCGTTTGCAGTGAACCTACAGCTTTGCTCGTAGAACCGTGCAAAGGAATTTCGTAGAGATGGGGCAAATTCGAGTCAGGCCCTTGCTTTTACTTCTGAGATACAATCTTCATAGAGAAGTTGGAACCGTGCTTAACGCACTTCACATAAGTTACCGTCGTTTACTGCACTACTCCAAAGCACCCTTCTCGTAGGCACTTCCCGTTTGTTTTCCGCCATGGACCGACGATCACTTACCTGCATTTTAACTTGCCCTGGCCATAGATTGAGAGTTTGATGCTGGTTAGGGTGGCCCAGCGGTAGAAAATCAGAAGGAACATGAAGAAATATAACTCTGTTACCTTACAAATCTTGAGGTCCACGACTATTTACATGGGGAGCTGATTGGTAATAAATTAGCAGAATTTGAAGCAACGATGTGCCCCAATGGAGGCCAGTCGACCGGTAGTTCATATCTTGTGCAACACACCTGAATTTGGCCTTCTGTCACGGCTGCGCTTAGGGCTTTCAGACTGAAGCAGAAAGAGTTCCCGTTCCGATGGCCTGTCTTCAGCCTGATATCTGCAACAAACAAGGCCTATCTGGCTATACGGATTATAGATACCTTTTCTTGTTCACCAAACCACGTAACTTCACTGATACTAGTTTTTCCTTTCTACCCAAGCCTTGCTTCCAGCGCACCTATCTACCACGGAAAGCCTTTGGAATCCGCTAGTAAGTTCTTCCATACACAGTCACAAGCAAAGCAGTACTGAATTCCACGAGCCGTTCCCTTGCCGCAGAAGCAATCCTTTTCTCTCCGACCTTTTTTCATCATTATAGTTCACGGGGGTCGGTGCATGCTCACGAGTGTGGATGGCAAGCGTGTGTAGGCGTTCCGGGTTCACGTTAATCATTTACTAAATGTACGCTCACTTGTATGTGCAGGAGAGTGGGAAGGCGTGCGTGAAAACAACAAATACAGCTTGTAAAATCGTTCCCGTGAACGCCAGACTATGAGTGAGCGCTCATGAAACTCCTTCCTTATCTCACCGAATTCAGTAAAAAAATCGCATTATTCACAGTTGGTATCAGTTAAAAAGTTTGAATGGGTGTGCGCCAGGTGAAAGGATATTTTATCATGCTTGAACATACGATAAGAAAGCAGTGTGAGCCTAAAGCAATTTTTTTCACGGGGTCAGCAATGTAACACGAGGTGAATCAAGACGAACCTGAAAGAGGGAAATGGGCATCTCGTCCCGTGTAATCTTTCACAAGAACCAGCTGCAACGCCCATATTAGCACATTCTCTTCATTTTGAAAATTCGAGTTGTATACCAACAGGAGCTTGAGTTTATGTCGCCTGGTGGTTCATTTTTGACCTCATGGAGGCTGTAACACAAGTTTGAGCAATGCGAAGCCAAATTCACACCGGATCCTGAAATCAAAAGGCGATCATCCGTGATATTCTACGATACCAGATTAGTGAATGAACAATGACACCAAAAAGATACAAACCTCAATAATGAGATCACAATGACTCAACAAACGAGAAACCGAACTGCGGCGTGCGAGCGAGGAGCACGTGCGTCACGCAGGTCCAGAACAGGAATATGACAAAGTAGCGCTCTGGGCGCGAACAAACAACAATTGGTCCATAAAAACAAACGGTTCGTAAAGACACGTCAACAGTGTAAGCAAGTGAGTGATGTTAAGAGAAACACTGAATCGCTAAGGTTTTAGGGAGATTTTCCACGACCGGTCGTTACAGAGGCCAATACTCGTAAAAAAAACCTGCGCTACACCTAGTCGGTTTGCGTGCTGTTATCGGTTTAGTTTCCACTAGGCTATCTAAGGTGATATTAGGAATAATAGCTCCTAAGAGTATCCCAACAACTCAAAATAATTCGGGGATTTTTTTCTGAGCAATAAACTCATAGGCAAAAACCTAATCTACAAAACGTTGTTAGAATATCTTCCCAACTGCCAGTGTAAGGTAGTTGAGTGTTCTCCATTATCAGCAAGCCTAACTCCAATCCTATAAAAATACTTTTCCAAAGAATGCCTAAAACGACTTCCGTCCGCCTTCACCACCGAGTGACAAGCCGTCTTCAGTCCGCGAGAGCTAAACGCCCCCTACTCCCCACAGCTTTGTTACCTTGCTCGGTACCACTAGTTGATATCCACAGTGATGCTGTTATCAAATTTAGGGCACTAGAACGAAACCTGTAATCCTTGGAAGGACAGATACGTACCATGGATAACGCTCTGACTGCGTTGTCACCGCTAGCGTTTATCGCGGATCCTTCGAAATTCCCGAACACCAAAAATTT
Source organism: Fasciola hepatica (assembly GCA_948099385.1). Classification (NCBI taxonomy): domain Eukaryota; kingdom Metazoa; phylum Platyhelminthes; class Trematoda; order Plagiorchiida; family Fasciolidae; genus Fasciola; species Fasciola hepatica. The sequence continues at coordinate 19,315,997 of CANUEZ040000182.1, forward strand.
ACTAACGGCCGGTCGCTTTCTGGACTCAGTTGCTTCTGAAGTCCACCAAAGAATTAAAAGATCCAAGAATGCTGTGGTCTTTAATATTCCGGACCGTCTTCCGCTTTCCTCGATTAAACAATCGTTGCTTCTAGCCAATCATCTCTCAAATACATCTATCGCTCAGCTATTGGCTTGTCTTCCAAGCAAGCCGAGAAAATGATTGCTTCTAACTCACCACCCCGTACCAACGAACCAGCAACAACATCGTCCCCAAAGACATCGAGCACAGCCTCTTCCCCCGCCCCTGTTGCCTACCGTGGCCTAGATCATCTCAACATCGACACCACCACGCCCCCAATTCACCTCATAAACCAGCCTGAAGCCCCTCGTGTAAGCGCTAAACAAATCTTAACCCAACCGTCCCCATCACCTCCACACCCACAGAATTTCTCCGGTTCCTCCATCAGTATTCCACCTGTGCACCTAAGTAACCATCTAAAGACCCATGTAGCCAACCCCAACGTGGTACGACAAACCACTCGTATGTCACCTTCGTCTTATCTACCGATGCCCCACCATATTGCAAATTTGCCTCTGTTCATACCACCACCACCTTTGTCACCACCATTCGAACCTTCTCATTTCCCGGTACACCACGCACAGCGTTCGTTGTACTCGCTCAATGTTTCACCCGGTCGAATTCAGTTACCAGACCTTCCTTTAAGCCTCTCACCCCACTGCAGCCCCTACCTGTACCCCAGCAACTTACCTACCTCAATCCGATCACGGCAGTGTACCATCAACCACCCGTTCGAATCGGGCTCCTACTTTACCCAAACAACCGGTGGTACATCCCACGGCTACTCAGTTCCGACGCAAAATACCAATTTTTTTCGTTTTATACCCTGGGCGGAAAATGGCCCCATACCATAGCTCTATCCCGGCATATTCGTCCTCACCTGTTCCCCAATGGTTGTATAACCATCAGTCCACCAACTCGTATTTTACCCAGAAACCGAAGCCCTGCCTCTATAATTGCAGACGATACTTCTAACTTCCATCCACTCCACACTGGTTCTTCGCCTCAGACTCCTCCACTCATCCTTGACGAAGCTCCCCTTGCCCTCTTGGTCGATCCTGCGGCGGCCGGCCACTCCACGAGCTCTCAATCGAACTCAGAAATCACTGAATTCGATCGTACTACCTGTCCCACCAGCACTCCCCCAATCTTTACTGGTAATTCTGATACTGACCAAACGTCCCTCTGTTGGTCCTCGACTTACACACACAGTAATCTACCCAGGACTATCTCATCCACCTCAACTGTACCAGGACTAGCACCACCACTATCTCTACCTCTTTTGCCCCAAATCTCGAACAACTGCCTGTTGCGACAGTACAAGGAAGCACAACGCGTATGTCTGTTTTCGCCACCAATATTCGCTCACTACCAGCAAAAATTCACCTTCTGCATGCCCGGGTCCTTGTGTCTAACTACGACTTCATCCTCATCACGGAAACGTGGCTTAACGCAAGCACTCCCAACCTAGACTTCACAATATCTGGTTACAAGGCTTTTAGCAACTCTAGAATGCATTGTCGAGGAGGAGGTTGCCTAATATACTGCAGAGAATCTTTTCCTGTTTCTTTAATGCAACACCCAGTCCTCGACGCGGTTGATGTTTCGGTCTAGATAACAGTTAAACTGCAGTCACAAGAACTCTTGCTTGGATGCATCTATCAATCACCTGAATCAACCGAGGACAATATTGTACCTATTATTGACGCTTTCCACTTTGCCTCCACTTACCCCATCGATCACAAGTTGATTGCGGGTGATTTCAACGCTCCAGGAGTGCATTGGCCATCACACTCTGGCCCACGACGTTATCAGGATTTCGTTACCTGTAGACACCTCGGTGGTTGGACTCAACACGTTCAGTCACCTACTAGAGGAAACAACACTCTAGATCTTCTGTTCTCTCAAGGACTAAATAAAGTAACAACCTCTGTAGGAGATAGCTTCTCCAGGTGTGACCATTTAGGATTTATCTCAGTTAAGTCAGGACCTGCTCCCGTATAGAGTCTATAGCCCGTGGTCCTCGGTTTGTGACACGATAGCGAACATACTCGGCAGCGCGCAAAGCAGAACTCAAAACGCTGGAGCGGGACAACGTGTGTATTGGAGGAGCGCAACGGCGTGCCGATGACGTACACAGGCGGAGCAAGTGGCGCCACCAAAAACGGTCATTGTTCAAATAAACAAGTTTGTTAGTCTTTGTCATCGAGTGCTTTATTGGTAGCACTACAGGGGTCTCCCCCTAGAAGGCCGACGCAGTTGGGCTTCGACCCATAATGGGTACGTCGGATTCGGTGGCGAGAGACGTTTTCCATGCCTTCCGCCGCCGTCGAACACAACAGCGAAGCCAGCACAAGCCGTTCTCCATGACTCACACTGGTCGCTGTGCGTCGATCGCAAAATTGCGTCCTCCTCAAAATGTTATCCGACCGGGGTAGACCCTGTTCGTGACCTGGCAGTGGTGATTGTGTTGTAGGGTTTGTCGCTGTCGGCATATCCCAAAGTTCCGTGTCCCTTTGGTTGTCATTGCCTTCGTAAGCGAGCCGGCGTCCGGCGTCAAATGAGTCCAGTCGCGATCCAGTGAGCCTTGTGTTGGAGACATGCGAGATCCTGAAATTCCATATGGTTCTGTCTGACGGGACGATCTAGAGGGCAAGAAACACAAGGAAGCTGCGCCTCGAGGCGCGATCGGATATTCGACTGAGGGGGACATACCGGTGCAATACAGGCTGCCGCCACCTTTGTCGTGATCACCACGTGGTCGTGCATTCATGCATAATAGGAATATGTACAAGTTGAATATGAAGAGTAAACTTAAATATATACAACTGTTACATATTCAGAAAACCTCGTTGGCTGCCGCAGCTCGCGGCCGCGTCGATTTCTCCTGTTGACCGGTGCAGCTGTGTTTTTCGTGGAGCTTGGTGTTGCAACAGGTAACGGGGGGTTGTTAGTGGGAGTAACAGGGGCCGACTCGGGACGACTAACCGAGGGTTGTGAGCAGGAAGGGACACTGAGAGGGTTGTTCGAGGTGGGTTCTGCCTCGATGAAGGCTGTTTTGAGGCGGTCTATGCTGATGGTCCCTTTCCTGCCCTCGACGTCCACCACGTATTTCGTTTCCTTTCGCTGGACGACGCGGAACGGGCCTGAGTAAGCCGCCTGCAGTGGTGATCGCACTGCATCTACTCGAGTGAACACATGGCTGGTGGTAGCTAGGGCGGTAGGTATGTAGTTGCTCAGGGTTTATTCTCGTGGTGGGGTGGGCTTTATCACCCGCATCTGGTGCGACAACCGTTTTGCGTAATCCCCGTAATTAAAACTCATAGGTGGTAATGGAGAAACCAACTAACCTAAAAGTCGTAGTGTGCAACCGTAGACCAGTTCAGCCGCAGTAACACCCATATCGGCTTTAACGGTGTTAAGCAGTCCTAAGAGAACGATCGGCAAAACTTCACTCCATAATAGGTTATCACGAGCACGAAGGGCAGCTTTCAGCTGGCGATGGGATCGCCCCACCATGCCACTGGCCTGAGGATGATAGGCCGTCGTCTTGTTGTGTCGACAACCGAATGCGTTTAGTAGCTCGTGGAAGACGCTGTCGAAATGAGAACCGCGGTCAGTGGCCACGATAGCAGGGCAACCGAACTGACTCACCCAACCAGTTAGAAATGCTTTTGCAGCTTCCTCTGAGGTTGGGCGAGGAATAGGTATGGCCTGTGGCCAGCGAGTGAAACGGTCTACGCAAGTGAGGATGTAGGCGCAGCCATTGGATGGCGGAAGTAGCCCCACGAGATCCACATGCACATGATGAAAGCGTGCGTCCGGTTCGCAGAATGTGCCTAAAGTGGATTTGTTGTGACGCTGTATCTTAACTCGTTGACACTGAAGACAAGCACGGGCCCAAAGACGTACGCCACTTTTGACGCAAGGCCAGACGAATCGCTCGGTGACTAGTTTCACTGAGGCGGTTACCCCAGGGTGCGATAAGTTGTGGAGGCTGGTAAAAGCTCGTCGGCGAAAACTGGCAGGAACCAGTGGTCGGGGTCGACCTTGTGACACATCGCAAATGATAGTTACGTCCGAAGTTGGAAGGGCCACTGGCACTAGGTGCAGGGAGCTGTTGTTTCTGAGTTGCTCTACCTCAGGATCTGTCGTTTGGGCTACGGCGATTGCTTCTAGGTCTATGCCCATGGGTACTGGGTAGTCGATATTGTGGACGCGTGGGAGTGCGTCTGCTACGGGATTGTGTGCCCCAGAGACGTGTCGAATGTCCGTAGTAAACTGCGAAACATAGTCTAAGTGGCGAATCTCGCGTGGCGAATATCGGTCAGAAGCTGACTGGAGGGCGTAAACTAGTGGTTTATGATCTGTGAACACTGTGAACGTTTGGCCCTTGAGTGTGCGCCGGAAGTGTCGGATATCCAAATAGACTGCCAGCAGTTCTCTGCTGAACGTACTATATCGGGATTCCGCAGGCTGGAAACGCTTGGAGAAGAAAGCTATTGGTTGCCATGAATTGTTGATGAATTGCTGCAACACTGCTCCAACAGCCGTGTCCGAAGCATCTGTTCCTAATGCCAGGGGAGCAGAAGGATCGGGATGTGCAAGGAGTGCTATGTTGGCGACAGCATCCTTGATCAAAGTAAAAGCTGCCCGCATCGTGTCGGGAAAAATGAATTTCCGCTTACCTCCACGTAAAAGGTCTGTTAGAGGCTGCATTATTTCGGCGCAGTGTGGAATAAAGCGGCGATAAAAGTTAACCAGGCCAGAAAATTGGCGCGATTGTCGGTAAGAGTGGGGCTCAGGATAGTCGCGAATTGCCGCCACCTTGTCAGGCAGGGGCTGTATGCCTGAGGCTGAGATTTCGTGACCTAGGAACGTGATGGTCGTCCTACCTAATTCGCACTTAGCAGTGTTAATGGTTACACCGTGTTGGCTAAGGCGCTCAAAAAGAGCACGCAGGTGGGTCATATACTCTTCTTTTGAAGAACTTGCCACCAAGATATCGTCTAAGTATACGTAGACATTCTTCAAACCGCGTGTTGCCTCGTGCATAAACCTTTGAAAGGTTTGGGCTGCATTGCTGATCCCAAAAGGCATGCGCAAAAACTCGAATAGTCCGATTGGATTTGTGACAGCGGTTTTAGGGATGTCAGCCTCTGCTACTGGGATTTGGTGGTAGGCTCTGACGAGGTCGATTCTGCTAAAAACAGAACAACCAGACAGGGTAGAAGTAAGATCTTGAGTATGTGGAATGGGGTACCTGTCCGGGATAGTAGCCTGGTTGAGGGCCCTGTAGTCACCACAGGGGCGCTAATCGCCATTAGGTTTAGGAACCATGTGAAGGGGCAAGGCCCAAGGGCTACTGGACGGGCGTATTATGCCTAATTCTAGCATGTGTTCAAACTCAGCCTGTGCTACGCGGAGCTTGTTTAAGGTCAAGCGACGTGGTCGGCTAAATGCTGGGGGTCCTTTAGTGACAATATGGTGGGTAACGTTAGTGGTCACCGCGGGAAGGGGGCCAGATTGTCTTAGCATTGCCGGGTAAGCTGAAGGCAGGTTTGCGTGCGGGTATTCGGCCTGCGGTTCGATGTATAGGGGCGTGATGTGATTCACGGAGGAATACGAACCGGTTACGAAAAGAAAAGTCTGTCGGTCGACAACTCTCCGGTCTCGTGCATCGATCAGGAAGTCAAAACGGTCTAGGAAATCGATGCCCAGTATGGGATAAGGTACGTCTGCTACTATGAACACCCAGCGGAATGTGCAACGTAGTCCTAAGTTGAGTGTGAGTGACATACGGCCGTAAGTAGCAATAGGAGTGCCATTAGCAGCACGGAGTTGTTGGACTGAGGGGTTCGTTGCATCACCTGCCCCCTTTGGAATGACACTTACTGCTGCACCGGTGTCAATTAGGAACAGGTTATTGGAAACTAAATCTCGGACATGCAACAGACGACTGCTATTATGGCTGCCGACCGTGTTAGTCGTCGGAACTCGTCGGGATGTTAGTTTCCCTATTTGGCACTTGGGAAGGTGCAACCGGCTTCGCAGCGCCGAGCCTTCTCCCCAAACCGTTTGTGGGATCGACAGTAAGTTGATCGACATGGGTTAACCAGGCGGTCAGGGGAAGGGCTTCTGAGACGTTCACGTTGGTCAGAGTTGTGATAAGATTTATGGTTTCTACAGTGAGAACAACCAGGAGAGGAAAAACGTTTGAAAGCCCGCTCGAAAGCAGCTATCAGAGTATCTTCGGAGTGTGTTCCTACGGTGGGAGCTGTGGTCTGGGGGCTGCTCGAGTTTGTTACGGCAGTAATTTGTGGATGGTACCGGTTCATAATACCGTCCACTAGTTTAGCCGCTTCTGTGAGCTTAAGGTGGCTAGAAACCTCGAGCAGTGCTCGAATAATGGTTGGTAGTCGCTATACCCACAACTCTTCAAGGACGTTTTCCTCTGAAAGTTGCCCCGCCAGCTGCTGCATTTCTCTCAGTAATGCAGAGGGCTTCTTGCTACTTAACTTTGTCCCTTGAGTCAGCCGTTTCAGTCTGGACGACTCTGACGGCAAAAGACAAGAGATTACCGCATCTTTCACGGCTACGTACCGACTGTTATTGAATATTACGTCGCGTATCTGAGTAGGAATATCACGGGGAAGGCGACCGATAATCCACAAGTCACAGGTTCGCTCGCTTGTGATTCTATGTGATTCAAACTCTGCTTCTAACATACGAAACCAGAGTCGAGGGTCATCAACAAGAACCTCAGGGACGGCTAGGGGACGGTCACAACAGACGGTTCCGGACCAGGTTTGCGGTCGTTGCTAGCCATTGGTGCAATGGTATATCAAATACAAAACGATATATAAAGATCAGTTCAGCAACCGTGAAACACTTATAATATCGATATGAGAAAAATATAAAAGGAACATGGTAAGAGAAATCGGGAATTTACCGCTTATATGTCGGAAAAAGCGTATATCTAAACGAATAAATGTGATTGATTGACTCACAAGTGTCCTTGGAGGATTACATTTGTTGTTCCGGCTCACCAGTTTAGGATTGTTCAAATAAACAAATGTGTTAGTCTTTATCATCAAGTGTTGTCTCGGTAGCACTACAATCTTCTGAAGCTGTTAAACCTCAGTCGATTTTCACGAATTGTTTAACAAAGCACGGAGTTTTATATATACCACTCTCAGACTCGCAAATCATCGTCCCCCAAATGAAGCTAGTACTCCTAGTCTTGTGCACGTTAAATAAGACCCATGTGCAAGAGAACTGAGAAGGCAACAACAGGATGGCTTGAAGGAAGCAACACGTTAATCAAAATGTGGTGACCCCTTAGGGACAATGCTGACAGTCTCCTTGTCCTCTGCGTTGGTCATCGGGCTAGACAATGCACGCGCTCGTATTTGTCGTCCTTTCTGAATCTCGCGCATTGGAAATGGGCCCATCGAACACAGGAGTCACACTGCCCCCACTGAACGTCCGCGTCAAGGCCCACCGTTAGCTCCTCCAATCTGCATAAGCTGCAAACGTCCTACCGAATTGGTGAAGCCGCTGGATCCACACTTCGAAGCCTGCTTTCCGTTTTGAATGGTGTCACCGTATTGGTGCGCAACCGACGGAAATCCACAGCTTGCAGTGGGTTCCCTACGAAAAAGATATCTTCATCGTCCGCATTCCCAACCACCAAGGCTGATTTTCTTCTCGACCGTGGCTTACCACCCCCGGTGCTGGCTACTAATGAGCTACCCCTAGTCGGTGGTATTGCTGGAACGTACTTTTGATATGTGGCATCGGCCAACATCACGCACCGAACCTGCCCACCAGCTCGTTACTTTCGAGAGGAAAAAAGAACGAACTTGATCACGCTATCGTCACTTATGACCTGCAAATACCCCTGATTTCGCAGCAACTCATCCCAAGTGGGGTCAACTGAACCTAATCTTTTCCTTTTGGAGCTAAAGTGGTGGCTGCAAAGGCGTCGGCCAAACATACGCCGGGTGTAATCCCTAAGCTCAGCAGTATTACGAAAACTTTCCATCAAAATAAACACGTGACTCTCCTGGTCACTGATCAAGCCACGGTTACAGACGTAACAACCCTCGGACTCTCGTGCTGGTTGTAACAGCCGGTCGTGGAAAATCCCCCTTTTTCCCTCGCGATTCAGTGTTTTTCCCAACATCACTCATTTCCATACACTATTGACTTGTCTTTACGAACTGGTTGTTTTTCTGGACCAATTGTTGTTTGTTCGCGCCCAGAGCGCTACTTTGGCACATCCTTGTTCAGGACCTGCGTGACGCACGTGCTGTCTGCTCACACGCTGCTATTCGGTTTCTCGTTGTTGAGTCCTTGTGATCGTATTATTGAGGTTTGCATATTGTTTATGTCATTGTTTATTGTAATAATCTAGTATCGTAGAATATCACGGATAATCATCTTTTGATTTCGGGATCCGTTGCGAATTTGGCTACGCATTGCTCAAACGTTCGTAACAATACTCAATAGATCAATTTGGAACGAGGAAAAATCACGCAAAATGCCAAGAAAAGGATCAAAAGCAGTCGAATCCGGACAGGAAGTAATACGGCAAGTCTCTGGGGAGGTTTTGGATACATATGATTCTTTAGTTATTGCTTGATCGCCTAGTCCTGTCAGTGCTAGTTCGTGTGTTATTGAGAACAATATTGATCGTAAGGATGTCGATTTATATAGGCTGGGAATACTAGAACTAGAGCAACAGTTACTTTCGGCTAGACTACAGGCGCAGGAAGCAGAGAAGTGTACACAGAAACAGCGAGAGCATGAGACCAGTGACTTCGACACTTCCGATAGGTTAGGGTGCAATAAGGTAGGGAACCCCACGCCTGGTCGCCGACTACAAACCACCATCGATCGATCTGCCCAGAGTAGAACTGACGGTTTTCGACGGGCGAGCTGAGCAATAATGCAAGTTTGTCAAGCGGTTCGAGACGTTCGTTGAAAATAAGGTAACCGACCCTGGGCAAAGGCTTCTTTACCTTACTCACTACTGCCGAGGCCGAGCGCGAGAAGCTATCGACGGGTGCACCATGCTCGACCCAGAACAAGGCTACACAAGGGCAAGGAAGATTCTAAGGGACTTGCTTGGCCAACCTTCCAAAGTAGCCCGTAACCTAATAGAGGGCGTGATGGCAAAGGCAAAGAGAACCAAGGGCGACGTCTACACCATGGCCGACCTGGTGATTAAGATGCAGAACTGCTCGATAGCCCTCGACCATTTAGGTTACAGGCCTGACCTAGACGCCATGCACACTTTGGCAGGCATAGTCCGTCACCTCTCTCCCGAACTGCAGAGTCGGTGGGCGGAAGAAGCAGAACAGATAAGCCGAAGCGACAGAGAAGCCAACTTCGAAGACCTGACTGAATACTTAGACAGGCAAACGAAGATAGCTGACAGCAGATTCGGCCGACTCATCCGGGACAGCAACCGAGCGAACAAGCCCAGTACTAGCCAAGTCCAAACCCCTGTACGGGAACATCCAAAGTACCAGCCCTGGACCAATACACACGTCATTTCACGAGATGCTACGGCGCAACCAAATTGCAGATCCTGTGGTACTAGCCATGGCGTACCAGAATGCTTCAAGTTCGGCAACGCCACAATAGACGAACGGTGGGGAATGGCGAGGATAGCAGGAGCATGTTTTATCTGTCTCAACACCACGCACCGGGCAGCAGCCTGTAGAACAAGGAATTGATGTGGTTACGAGGGCTGCACGGGCAGACACCATCGGCTGCTGCATCAGGCGAGAGTAACCATATCCGAGGCGAGTACCAAGCCCAGTGTGATTTGTTCAACTTCACAATCTGCCAGTAAACCGGTAAGTTTAGGCGTAGTGGCCGTGGGCGTAGTGACTCCGACTGGGATAGTCAAGGCGCTGGCTTTCGTTGATAGTGGATCCGACACCACTTTAGTGAAAGAGCGGTTTGCCGACAAACACCAACTGGCTAAAGGTGCGACGTCGTTAGCAGTGAGCACGGTGGGCGGAACACTGGTAATGACTGCTGGTGGATTAAGGCTGCAACTCATCTCTCTAGACACTAACGAGGAAATTGAACCAAAGGAGGCATTCACGTTAGCGGATCTCCCCATGCGAGCACTAAGGTCGGTGAACGCAATCTTGACTCGGTGGCTCCACCTGCAGGATGTAACCGTTGTAGACTGGGAAGATGATGAAGTGGATCTCCTCATCGGCTGCGACGTGCCAGAGGCGCATTGGGTGCTTGACCAGAGAGTGGGTGACCGCCAGGCACCTTATGCCGTACGCACGGCCCTGGGATGGATGTTATACGGTCCAGTAGGGGTACGCGGTTCAGTGAATTACTTATCCACCGAAACGGACCGCATAGAGTATCATCTGCAGCGACTGTATGAAAAGGAGTTTCATGACATTGGAGACGAATGACCGACGTTGTCTCAAGAGGATCACTTCGCTCTACAAACGGTGCGGCAAGGCACTAGAGGCCTCAAAAAACAGTTCGAGGTTCCACTCCCATGGCGCCCACCGGTCGACCCGCGGACTGACAACAGAAATTATGTTCTCCAACGATTACTACGACTAAAAGAACACTTCATTCGAGACCAGAATCTGTGGGAACGATACGCGGATTTGATGAAGCGAAACGAGACCCTCGGTTACGTTGAAAAGGTGCCTGTTAACACCGACAGCAAAAGGGGTATCTGGTATCTGCCTCACCATCCGGTTATCAACCCCAAGAAACCCAATAAACTGCGGGTGGTTTTCGAATGTGCGGCCAAGCTCCAGGGCAAGTCGTTAAACGATCGCCCACTACAGGGGCCTGACTGGACCACACCACTGATCGATGTTTTGTGCCGTTTCAGAGTGGGTAAAGTGGCTTTGTCTGCTGACATTAGGGAAATGTTCCATCAGGTGAAGATTCCGGTAGGAGAACGAGATGCTTTGCGTTTGCTGTGGTGGGAAGGGAGCGACCGGGACAACGCAGTGGTGAATTATAGGATGACCGTCCACCCCTTCGGAGCCATATCGTCACCATTTTGTGCAAACTACGCCCTCCGAGAATTAGCGAACAAACATGGCGATCTAGTACATCGGACGGTGGTAGAAAGCGTCAGCAGGAACTTCTACGTCGACGACTACCTTGGGTCATTCGATGATGTGGAATCAGCTCTAGAGCAGTTCAGGGGTCTGACGAGATTTCTGGAAGAGGGCGGCTTCCATATAACTAAATGGATGTCGAACGCTTCAGAAGTGCTGAAGGTCATCCCGTATCACGAAAAGGCCGAAAGGGTAAGAGATTTGGACGGCTCTCCACTTCCTATCGAGCGCACCTTAGGGATACAATGGGACGCGGAAACGGACGGTTTTGTTTTCGAACTAAACGTTCCCGAGCTGCCAATAACCCGTCGTGGCATACTATCTGCCGTCTCAAGTTTGTTCGACCCGCTCGGTTTCGTCTCACCATGGCTGCTACCCGGAAAGATCTTGCTGCAGCGGCTGTGCCGTAAGAAAGTTGATTGGGACCAGTCACTGGACCGAGGGGACCGGCTGGACTGGGAAGAATTTTTGAACACCTTGAAGAAATTAGGGGACATAAAATCCCACAATGTTTGACTCCTGGCCATACGACACGGACTGGAGAACTACATGCCTTTTCCGATGCATCCGAAGTCGGTTATGGAGCTGTGGTATACGGACGATGGTGCGCAGGAGATGGACAATATACCACGAGGATCCTGTTCGCCAAAGCCCGCGTTGCTCCACTGAAGTCGGTCTCAATCCCACGCCTTGAACTCAGCGCAGCCGTGTTGGCAGTCAGGGTTGTGCAAGCTGTGAAGAGATGTTTCGATCTCTACATTTGGTCGGTGAGCTTCTGGACGGATTCAACGATAGTACTTTACTATATCAACAACGTCAGGAGCCGGTTTAGTACTTTCGTTACTAACCGGCTCACGATTATCCACGATGAATCAGCCACGCATCAGTGGAGTCATGTCAGGTCTGGCGATAATCCAGCCGACCTGTGCTCCCGAGGTGCGAACAACTTCAGGCAACTGGACACGTGGACGAGAGGGCCAAACTTCCTGCACTTGCCCAAACAGGACTGGCCCGTGTTCGAATTAAAACCCCCTACGGAAGTGGAACTGGAGATCAAAGGCGTAGTGATAGCAACCAACGTCGTCAAAGCGTCATCCATTCTATCGCGACTGGTCAGGTTTTCTTCCTGGATAAAGACGCTTCGTTCGCTAGTTTGGTTAACCAGGTTCAAGAGAAATTTACTGGTCATGAAAGGGCTACGGCCCTCAGGTCGGATACTGGTCGGCCCGATAAGTCCCGATGAGCTACAAGCGGCAGAGTACGATATTTTCAGAATGATACAAAGCGAGGCTTTCGCCCGAGAACTCAAGAGGGCGGAAGAAGTGGGGCCGACCAATAAAGACATGCCATCTCCAAGAGGCGAGCTGAAGCGTTTAAACCCCAAACTCATCGACGGACTGCTGCGGGTAGATGGTAGGCTGAACAACGCCCACCTGAACTTCGACACAAAGTATCCTATACTGCTGCCTGCGAGACAACCCGTAGTAGAGCTATTGATTCAACACGTCCACGCCATGGAGGGACATTCCGGGGAAAGTCACGTGACGAGCGTCATCCGAAAGCGTCTTTGGTTGTTGAGAGGACGAGAGACTGTAAAACGCGTAATCCGACGGTGTGTGCAATGCAGGAGACGCAACGCCACAGCAGGCAAACAACTCATGGCCCCACTACCAGAATGCAGGGTGACTACAGGCGGGTGGCCGTTCAGTGACACCGGGTTGGACTATTTCGGGCCCTTGTGGATCAAGTGCGGGAAAAGATTAGAAAAGCGATACGGATGTATCATGACGTGCATGAAGTCACGTGCGGTACACCTAGAAGTCGCACATTCGATGACGACCGATTCGTTTCTACGGGCCTTGCAAAGATTTATCAACCGAAGAGGCGTACCGGCCGATATATACTCAGATAATGGGTCGAACTTTGTGGGCGCTCACCGGGAATTGCAGCGTTGGCACAAGAACATAAACAGAGACGAAATGCAGGACCGAACCGTGGCCTACGGCATACGATGGCATTTCAACCCCCCACAGGCCAGCTACCGAGGCGGCGTATGGGAACGCATGATCCGGTCCGCCAGACGGATATTGCTGTCAATCATGGAGCAGCAGCCGCCCGACGACGAGACGCTGAACACCGTCATGGCTGAGGTGGAGCGAATCCTGAACAACCGCCCCCTGGTTCCAGTATTGAACGGCGACCCCACCCACCTGGCGCTCACCCCATACGACTTATTGACGTTAAGGTCGAACGAGGGTTTCCAAGGGCCGGTAAACCTTCGTGGGAGCTACCTCCACGAGTGGAAGCAAGCAAACTATCTGGCCAAGGTCTTCTGGAGGCGATGGCTGCGGGAGTACCTACCGGCTTTGCAGACTCGACAGAAGTGGTTGGCCAAAACAAGACCATTCAAAGTTGGGGACGTGGTTATGATTGCCGACGAACGCGCACATTTCAGCACTTGGTCTTTGGGAGTAGTTACGGAAACCATCAAAAGCACTTACGGAATGATAAGAACAGTGAAGGTGAAGACAGCTAGCGGAGTGCTCATTCGTGACATACGCAGTATTAACCTACTCGAGAGCGAAGACGGAGGAGCTGATAACGCTGAGGCCTAGTTAACCCTTTTCACACCAGTAATCGAGGTGGATAAAGAAACACCATACATACCACACGGTCTCCGTCAAACACGTTAAGGTGCTCGCGGTCTTTTCGTTGACATTACAGGAGGTTCTTTCCGATACGTGGTGATGAATGCGATACATACACGCATGCACGACGCACTCTACGTCCCGTAAACCCATCAAACATGTGACAGTGTTCGTTGTTTTGCTTTTTTTGGCGCTACCGAATGCCCCTTGCATATGTGGAAGTAGCGGGGCTCAGGTCACACATGCATGCTACATTTACTCGTTTTCTTGCCACGCGGTCTTTTGTTGACATTGCAGAAAGTCCTCCTTTGATGTGTAGTCATAACTGTGATTTCATTGTAACCCCGGCACACACACACACACGCACTCACACACACACTCAAGCACGTACATCCAGGACCGGACGGCCCCTTACGAGGACAACGTCTATGTGACCATTCACGCCCGCCATCGATCATTTGGTCTTGTGGAAGATGTAGACTAGCCTCACGTCTATGTATCCAATGGATTAGGTGCGACCAGTAGTAGAACGTTGACGACGAGCATTAGACGCGCGCACTGACAGCAGGGCCTAGGCAGGTAGGAAGAATCAGTACCTTTATACCGAACCTTTGACTCTGCTAAGGATTCAGGAGGATTTTGGTGGGCGGTGTAACAGCCGGTCGTGGAAAATCCCCCTTTTTCCCTCGCGATTCAGTGTTTTTCCCAACATCACTCATTTCCATACACTATTGACTTGTCTTTACGAACTGGTTGTTTTTCTGGACCAATTGTTGTTTGTTCGCGCCCAGAGCGCTACTTTGGCACATCCTTGTTCAGGACCTGCGTGACGCACGTGCTGTCTGCTCACACGCCGCTATTCGGTTTCTCGTTGTTGAGTCCTTGTGATCGTATTATTGAGGTTTGTATATTGTTTATGTCATTGTTTATTGTAATAATCTAGTATCGTAGAATATCACGGATGATCGTCTTTTGATTTCGGGATCCGTTGCGAATTTGGCTACGCATTGCTCTAACATTCGTAACACTGGTACTGGTACTGTAAACGGTGGGCAGGCGAAAATTCCACGCGCCCCAACCCATACTCCATCTCCAAGTACCTCTAGATTCTAAGTCCCATTCCTACGAGAATAACGTTTTGTTATCCGCTATCTAAGGGTGCTCACAATCACTGGCCGGGAAACTACATTAGCTAAACGCATTAAATTTCCGTTTTTACTAATAACGCTTTCATCAAAGGCCCACGTACCTTATTAACCTTTCATGTATAGCTGGTTCCTAAAGTGCTCCATCGCGATCGGAAGCAAACTCATATAAAATCACCAAAGGGTACAAATGCAGAAGTTACTGTAAGTGATAAATGTTTATGAAAATCACCGTACAAGAAGAGGTTGAACTCATTCTCCCAAAGTCATGTTGTGTGCCGGCGAGATCTGGAATGGAAAATGCAAATGAAACAATGGTATGGAGATGTAAACTTTGCAATGTAAACGAAGAAGGTGAAATTATTGACTTTTGGTGCACAGGTGAAGTACAGGGTCTTTTATAGGTGTCTTACGGGGGAATTTGAGCCTTCCTGGCAACTTGACGACCGAAACCCCGATCCCGGTCATCAGTAAACCACCTTTTCGTGATGCACTCGATATCCAAAGGTGGTACCGCTTGGAACCGAGTAGTCGCTTTGACGGCCACTGTGAAATT
The DNA here is from genome assembly GCA_948099385.1 of Fasciola hepatica. Lineage (NCBI taxonomy): Eukaryota > Metazoa > Platyhelminthes > Trematoda > Plagiorchiida > Fasciolidae > Fasciola > Fasciola hepatica. Next base: position 19,331,533 of record CANUEZ040000182.1, read on the forward strand.
ATTTGTGGTATTAATGAAACAGCTTTACGTATCACAGCGTAAGGAAATCAGTAACTCTAGATTGAAAAATTCCCGGGCGTTCCGGTCCAATTACACCGGAATGCCGGATCTTATCTAACTAGCGAACACAACATTCTTCGCACAGTTGATCCCAGATTGGTGCCAACTTGGCGCTGTAAAGCGTTCACTTTCATTTGTAAGCCTAAGCAATTACGCAACTTAAAGTGCAGTTAAGATTGTTGTTTGTTTCCAGGTCCTTCTCTAACTTATTCAGCTGAGCTTCATCGTTGGCCTGGAAGGTCTCGTAGTTGGAGGCCGCCCCTCCCTCACCACGGCTAATGAAACCATCAATTTATCCCATTAGCAAAGAATGGTCGATTGGCAGACCATTCAAGCAGGGGAAAATACGCTCCGTATAGTCTGAATATCATGTGGGGTTGATAGACAAATCACCTTGCCATCTTTGTAGGAAATCCTGCATTTGACCGGCCGACTGGCTGGTGGTTAGTGGATGGGACGAGCTAAACGAAATGTTCTTATCGCCTGATCTATAAAACCATTAGGAAAGCTGCATTTACTTTACCTTGGTGGGGGGTGGAATAAGTCTAAAACTAACCCTGGAGACATTGGTGGTTGTACGGGAGATTCCATACGACTTCACTGAGATTCAAGGAGTTCCTCAAAACTCTCATCTAATGTGAATGTATTGGGTACCCTTGAAGAATGGGGAATGAAGTGATAACTCTCCTGTGGCGAACGGAATGACGCTCCGCAAAATGCGTCATCGACGGAGCTGACCTGCCGGTTTCACCGATAAACTTTCTCTCAACACCCATTACATCCTTCAGGTTATCTGACAGCATAAGAATATACTTCGAATTTACCTGAGTGACATACCTCATAGAATTCGTAATCTGGAACACTATCCACCAACTTTGAACCTTCCAAATGCGATCTCTGATTAACTTGGAAGGCGGACGACTTGGTCCAACTTACCCTCTTGTCATCCACCAGCCAGTTACTGTGGACGATGGCCACAGATTTATTGCAAAAGAAAACAACTACTAAGCACACCTAAAAGAGTTAGCAGTTGGCAGTATGCAGTGTTATTATTCATTATAAATTTCAAGTACCAGAAACATCAATAGTGAGATATCAATAGGTAAAAGTGTGCAATGTGGGAACAATTACATGAAGACTGCCAGCAGTTGTGGGAAAGCACTTACGCACAATGCTGCAAACAGAAAGTGTTACAACATTATCGTGCAAACCACCAACGGAATATATGTACAGATGGTCAGACTGCATGGGTTTGCTGAAAAATTGACACGAGTTTTTAAAGTATTTCACACTAACTGATGCCTCACATATGTCGACAATTTCAACCGGTCTACCGTTGGCGATGGCGATGTTGCTCGTTGAGCTGAGCAAAAGGATAGTATGGTTCGCCAGGACAGCTTTTTTGCGTCCGAGGAACCGGTGAATTAGTTGTCCGACGTCATATTGTGTGTGGGCAGTGGAATCCGGGTTGTCCGAAGTAATACGCTCGCACAAACAGCGATACAACCGTTGGGCAGGATTTCTGGGACCATGAATACTAAATTTCAAATTGCGTAGATAGGATTCCAATGGGAAACAGGAAAATTTGCCCAGCTTCCCGTGAATAAGAACATCTTTAGATAGGTGAATTATTGAGTGAACGTGGTATTTAATATTTGAAACACGGTACAAAGAAGAGAATTTTTGAACAGATGTGCTCAAGATAGATTCCGCAAAGGCATTGCATAATAGGTACAAAACTGGATGGTACAAAATACAAGTGGCAACCGAGAGCAGCATGGAATGTTCATGCGCATCTTCTCTCAATAAGCCCTTCAGATAAACAGGTCCAAAATACAATGAAAAGTGCGAAATTCAGTGGCTTTACACCGGATCCCTGACGAAAGTCGGCACTTAATGCTCCTGTCACCAAAAGGTATTCCTTTGGTTAACACTTTACTCAACTCCGTCACGCATTCACCCACGAAATTTGATACGTTAGACGGTTAGCCTACACCGCAACAAATCCGAAGGCGACAGCTGGGAGGCAGACTAGTGTGATTACTCTCACTAGTGCTGGCCACATCTGCGTATTTGATGAACGATATACCGAAGTACCGTCACAATTCGCCTGAATGTTGGTCTCGTCAGGGACTGTGGTGGTGTTCTTTAGCTGCTCGTCAGAAACCTGTTCAGTCCTGTGTGAATGTAAAGCCCGTTATCCAAATTCGTGATAGGACACTCCCTTGGTGTGCCCAAAAACGTTCTTGGATCCCGACAAAGATTCGGCATGTGTTCTCCGATTGCTTCCAAGATTCCCCTTTGTTGGACCAAAGGCAGTGGAAAACGAACGGAAGCTTTTCCCAGGAAGTTTTAAAGTGAACTTTCATCGTCAACAGACTGTGATGCACCTTGTAAGCAGTCCAAAGGAATAACCATTAACGGAGGTTATTGCGCCAGAAAAGAAGCATAGACCTATTATTCGCGGCTTTCCTTTAGGAACAATGGCTTCTTTAGTGGGAGCCTCATCTGTTGCTAACAAATGAGCCAATATTGGTATTCAAACAATTACATCACTCACAACTGCTGGCTGCGTTGAGGAAGCCGTCGGAATAGTGTCCTCTTACAAGCAAGTCTCACATTGTTCCTTGGAATCATACCGCCACATTCAGCGTCGCACTCATTAGCTATGTCCCTAGAATGAAAGCAAGAAGACAACGATCACTCTCACCTCGTAAGTCCAACTTGGAGTAACGCAAGGGGTGCCCCCAATTTGTGGCCTCGCCGCTAGCAGCACACTTCACAGAGCTAGAATCTTCCTCCTCCATACGATATCTCTTCCACTTATTTATTTCAGTTATTGCAACTGAACGATGTAAAGCAGTTTCCGAAAATATACCCAACGATTCACAATCACAGATAGAAGCACGTGGCACGCGAGGCAAGGCTGAGCCGCTCTGAGATTCAAATTTGGCCTTCCTTGACCAAAACAAAGACCCACGATTGCACCGCAATTCAGGGACATAAATATGAGTAAAAATCGCATATTATTATTCACAAGGCCATTTGAAGACTAAATACGTGACTGTTCTCATAAACTGTCCAGTATTCCTCCGTCCACCTGTTACCGGCATGTTACGGGAGTGTTGCGGAGGGCAATGTGTTTGCCATTTCGTAGATCGGATAAGTAAAAACTGGAACGTGTGTTTGATTAGAAGTCCCGAAAATCGGATCTGAATATATCCAAATCCGGGTACATCTTCTTAACCACTGCACAGAACAGGGCCAAATCATCAGCGATGCTTCGTTCTATTTCGAGAACCAGTCAATGCGAGAAAGAAATGGCAAGTGAACATCAAACTTAGGGTAGCGGATTATATATGACCAATAACCCAATCAACAAACTGCAATGGCTAAGACAATGAAGGGAAAGCTTGGTACTGGGATTTGACCAAGAGAAACAAGTTTCACCGAAAATTTCCAATGTGATTTTAAAAAGTTCTTTCCCATAAAGCACACTTTTATAGTGCTTTTGTCCAATTTAAATGCGAAATTTATTCAGTCAGCTGCTTGAAATCCGCATTACGCCAAGCCAGGTCGGAACTTACTCTACCCTCCGCACTGGCTCTGGCAAATGTTTCGCTTATTATTACGAGAAAGCGGGGATATCCCCGTTATTCAACCTCGCGAGTAGTAGTGGAGAAACCAATCCTCCCGAAAGTCGTAATGTGCATGCAGTCATAAACCAGCTCAGCCGGCGTAACACCTATGTCGGCCTAAAAGGCGTTGCTCTCCTTCACAAGCAGCACTGCCCAACGTTTACCCAATTGGGCTAGGGTTAGGCAAACGTTGGGCTGGCCCATCGCAACGTTTGGCCACTCCATTGAAATGCTTTAAACAGAATTACCAGCTCCCAATTGGGCAAGGTTTGGGCTTGCCCAAAGCATCGAAAAAATCGCGGGGAATGGCTATTTACCTTTTGCCATTAAATCCAAATTCGCTCAATCGGTTAATATATCATTACAGTAGTCTCCTTCCTTTCGAGTTTAACTATAGAATTACCCTTATATATGAGCAAAATGGCCATTTTATCAAAAAGTAGACAAATTTATAAAACTCAATGTCGTATTTGTTTGAAAAAAGCCACTGCTCCTTTTTCCATCAATCCATCTTACACAAGGAAGTTCCTGGCTCTTCTTCAAGCTGTTCACGGGATCTGAAAAATTAAGGCACGTAAATGCTGATATTAGTCACATCATTGGCAAACGAAGTAAAAAGGCTGTTTTGTGAGTTTTAAACCTAAGGCATTTAAAGAACAATAATTCCACACTAGATTTCATGCATAGTCAGATATATTGCCAGACACTGAACAAAATTTCCACGCGGGAAACTGCTTAGCTACAGCGGCGAGACCGGTGATAAACCCCATGTCTAGGCAATCACATAAATTGACGCATACTGTAACAGCCCTAGTTTTTAACGAAGCATTTTGCAGGAAATAAAACTGTTATGCGACACCATATATAAGTGAACGGAGTACCGTCTTAGCCGACTTCCTTCGCTCTGATCCCGAGCGTTGATGAACCAGCGCTTTATATGTCTGTCAATGACAGACGTTGGCTCGTTGGGGAACTGATCAGTTACTTTTGTAGCACCTGATGTTTTGTATGACAGTAAATTTGAACAACCTACCCTTAACGGCGGCGATAAACTCATGGTCGATAACGGCCTTTCTTTCAGGGCTTCCTAGCCAACAACAATTAAGGGCAACATCGTTCCCGGTGGATGCAAACAGCACGCTTCGCACGGTTTCAGCCAAGTCGTAATCCGCAAACGGCTTGAGCTTTGCAACCTGAAATGGTTCAATTGAGATATTTATACTTACCATGCTGGCATACACATCGGGCGAGCTCAGGGCCTCGTGGAGTTTCTAAAATTCCCCCCACTGCCCGGCTCTTCGCACTTTGGACGGCACAGCTGAGGCATGCGTGGCACCCATTGCGACAGTTAGCCCATCAAGGGCACGTTCCGCCTTGCCCAAACGGTCGCGCATGTCGTACATCGTACCTATATTCATACATGAATATGTGTGATGGAAACTCTCGCATAACTTCATGCAAATCTTTGCCAAGTTCCTCCATCTGAGCTTCGCTTGTTACAGAGGTAGAAACTTTACTATATGATACGTCGTTCATGACATATGAAAATCACTGTTACCCATAGTCTTTCAGTGGACTCCTGTGAATTCGAGTGACTTGAGATTCTCGTGCCGCAGTTGGGGTTGACGTGATATGCGGCATCGTGTCAGATAAACTAAATGCTCAGGTTTTAGGAGAATAAAATAGGTGTCTTACGATGGAATGCCAGGAGCTCTCTCCAAAACCGGTGGCGGAGACGGCGGCATTTCGAAAGATCCACAGGGTTCACGAGATACCAACGTGCGCGCCTCTTCAAAACTGTCATCCGACGTTAAATTTGTTGGTACTCTTTGAACAGTGTTAACTTATAATCCTTCCTATCTCCTGCAAACTGAATAGCGCTGGCCAAACGGTGTTTGTGGCACAGTGTCATCAGTGCAGCAGATTGATGATTCGTATGGCAGCCTACTTTCGAAAAAGAAAGCATCCCCGAAATTGTCTAGGAGAGTTACGCTTAATAACATTTACCTGTGGCGAACGAATTCGTGTACCGGAACCGAATCGGACAGTGAAGCACCCGAGAGAAGAAACTGCCGAAACGAGCCCTCAATTTTGGTCCGCGGCCACCCGACGCGGTGGCAACCGACCATCCAATTGCTGTGAACCACAGCGTACGAACTGCCCTCTACGAACTTGACTGAGACGCATATCCAAACAACAATAATTATATGAAGAAAATAGGTACCACTTTCGTCGGCGCTTTGCACGGATAACAAACTGCCGCATATATATACACATATAAATGCATATTATATATATATATATATGCAGAAAGAACAGCAGTGGAACCAACAATTTTATGAAAAATGTATATAAAATGGGGATGCACACATGGTAAGAGTTGACCGATTAGAGTAAACATTCACAGGATGCAGTGTGATTGGGAGCGGTATGGATGCCGGACTGCAATCCGTTTACTGAAAAGATAAAGAAACTCGTTGAGCACAACGCGCGCGTAAAAAAGTCTCCGACGATATTAAAATAAATGAAATGAACTTCGTCGTTCAAAATATTGACTACGGTCGCCGGTTTATTGTCTATCACAAAATTATAGGGGCTTACATTAGAGAAAAATATCCCGTTAATGACACACGAGGAAGTTTTGGAGAAACTAGGTATACGCAACAGCGTGTCATCGAAGACCAAAGTTTTTTCGAGAGGACAGTGAACAATGTTCACTTCGTGCAGGCGCTTATACAACGGCTCCGCTGGTCTAGCCGGTCCTTTTATCAAACGTTTTTGTTTGCCCAACTGAGATCCATAAGGGAAGCCTGAGAAGCTGTCCAGAGTTCCATGTCTTCTCACATCTTCTGCTAGGTGGGTCAGACAGTGAACATTGTACATAATAGAATTAGTGCCATACAGTTTTGCTATCTCCTGCACAAAAACACGCAGAATGCCATGTGCGAAGTCTAATAAATGGACACGCAAAACGGGATGCGAAAAAAGGTACACAGAAACAAACAAAAGTAAAAAAATGTCATATAAATCACGGGTTTTTCAATCAGGTAAGCACGCAGGACCAAGGTAAAGGAGGAACTTCCGAAATTCCGTCGCCTTCCAGCGTTTAATATCACGCTTGTGACGTCATTTGCGCCGGAATTCAAAAGTAAGAGCACTGTGGGCTCGCAGAATTCGGTCACCAAGTTCCTCCGCACCCGACCTACTCAGACGGCAAAGTTGTAAATGACCGCCTTTCAGCCAGGTGGTAAACTGTTACTAAGTTGCCCCGGGCATATTAAATGCATATAATCTAACGGGAATGTGGTCACAATATCGATGGGCTTAAGTTTGAAGTGACGAACAGATCAGACAGCGACTGGTTACATCATGTCCATGTTTAGGTTACCGGGTATATTTCTTCCAAGTTGTACATCTTCCGTCGCTTGAAAATAACACAATATAGAAACGATACCATCTCACCCCATGGAACAATCCCCACGGATGTGTACGCAATGGTAAGTGTATCTCCACTTATCAGGTCCCCGGGTACTCCTGTCTGTACCTCCGGCGTTCTTGGATTCGCTTCAAGAAAGGCACCGGAAGTGGTAGCTGTAAATGCTGTCCAACAACTCATATAAACAACTCCATTATAAGAGCATACTCTGGATTCTTTCTCTGGAACAAGAAGTTCTGTGTTCCCAAAAACTGGCATTGTGACATATGGGACACTGCACGGAACCCAGTTCCCTCTTTCTCCTCCTTTACCTTTGCCACTTGCTCTCTTTCGGCATAACAAAATGTTTCCCACAGGAATGAGAAAAGGCGAGAGAATGGATTTCAACGGGTAACCATTTTATTAATGAGGTTTATTATTCAGGAAATACTGGTTACCTCTGTACTGAAAACGTCGGAAGAAATTTCTACTTATATATAAAGTATGGAATGTTTCGAGCAATTACAACCTACGATACAAGAATTAGACGACGGAACAGCAACAAAACAGTCTAAACGATACTTATTCATGACACTCGGACAGTTATACCATCAACTGCAACCACACACCTCTGAAAACTCTCACCTGTCGACAAGCAATAAGCGAAATCAATAAGGGCCACCCGGTCACGAGGGCTCGCATAAAAACAAAAAGTGCGCAAATGTCACACAAATTTTTGTTATCTATTTGTACGAAATTTATATACACAAAAGGCGCCCTGCATTTCAGGAAGATCTATGCCATTTACTTTGAAAAGTATCGTCAAAGTGCGCAACCCAAACGCTCTGTTTAGGCAATGCGCTACTTGGGTTGTAGCACCCAGCCCGTTGGCACCATCGGTTTTCGATCGGTTCAGTTCAGTTCAGTTCAGTCTGCACAGGACAGGTAATGGCCACGGCCAATCGAGCGTCCAGAATTCCTTCGATGGTATGCACACCAGTTATGCACCCACCACTGCCGAGTGTATTTCGTCGAATCCCCGCTAAAAATGAGAGGGAAACGGAAAACCTCATCGCACATCAACTGCGAGAGACAATATGCATCGTGAGCGTTCACTGAGACAGTATGCAATGAGGGAAAAAGTCTGCTAAAACATACTTCAGAAGGACCACAGTGCTTCCCGTCATCCATCTAGTTGATATTCTTAAGGCTCACTACAAGGAAAGACCTCGTACCACTTGCGATCAAGGGCACATTTGAAGGATTGGACTGTCTGCAGATCTACCATTTCAACAGGCAGACCGTTCCAACTGTTCACAACCCTGTTGCTGAAGAAGTGCGATCTAGCCATCAACCTAGATCGGGCTTTTATCAACTTCTTTTCGTGTCCCCTTGTTCTGGAGTCTACGGCCAATTGGAATAGACTATCTGGTCTGAGGCCAGAAAAGCCCTTCATTACCTTGAACGTTTCTATGAGATCTCCTCGACTTCTCCTCCTTTCCAACGAGAAGAGATTCAGGTCACAGAGTCTCTGCTCGTAAGTCTTACCCCTCTGCCCTTCAACCATCCGCGTGGCGAGACGTTGGACTTTCTCTAGGCAGGCGGCGTCCTTTTTGTAGAAGGGTGACCAAGCCTGCACACTACCTTCTAAGTGAGGTCGTACTATAGCCATGTAAATAGGTACGAATACCTCCGGCTTCCGGCAAGACAAAGCCGATCGCAGTCTAAAGAGCTCCCCACGAGCCTTATGCCCAGCCACGTTGCACTGCTCCGACCATTTGAAGTCACTTTTCATGATGATCCCCAGGTCTTTAACCCTACTGGCTGCCTCTACGGTGAACAGCCCTTGATCATGAGCGACAGTTAGGCTCTCTGTTGACCTTGACAACAAATGGCTTTTTTGAGCGTTTAGAGGTAAGTCCCATTTGTATGCCCAGTTTAGGACGGTGCCTATTTCCCTGCCCAAGTCCGCCCTACCCTTAGATCCAACAATCTTCACATCATCCGCAAAAATAAAGCTGGGCGATTGAACAGTGGATGCTAGGTCATTAATAAATAACAAGAATAGGACCGGGCTTAGGACGGATCCCTGAGGTACACCACTGGTGACGTTCACCAAACTGGAGCACCTGTCCCCCACTTTGACATAAAGCGTCCTGTGGGAGAGGAAGTCCTCCAGCCACCTATATACTGGCCCACCTATCCCGAAAGTCTCCATCTTGCATAGCAAAAGACGATGATTAACGGAGTCGAACGCCTTGCTAAAGTCGAGGTAACATACCTCAACATGCTTACCTTCGTCCAGTCGTCGAGTTACTTCATCTAAGAAGCACAGGAGATTGGTCAGGCAAGATCTATTTTTCAGGAATCCATGCTGCGCCGGGCTTAGCATGGAGTGCTGCAGTAAGTGCTGGCAGATATGGGCACGGATGATCTTCTCGAGAACTTTACAGAGAATGCTAGTTAGGCTTACCGGCCTGTAGTTCTGCACATCCGACTTAGGCCCACTCTTATGTATTGCCACGACTGCCGCGACTTTCCAGTCCTGAGGCAGCTTTCCCTGGTCCAACGTGGATCTATACAATCTGCATACCGATGGAGCTATGATATCCGCCAACGGCTTGATGATAGCTGGATGAATGCCATCTGGGCCCGCTGACTTGTGGCTGTTTAACTCCTGTAGGTACTTACGCACGCATTCCTCTGAAAGATCTAGCTCGTTTAACTGAGGAGGATGTATCAGCGCCAGATCTACTAGTACCCCACTATCTATCCTATGTACACTACCAAAGTATTCCCCCAGGGCGTCTGCTTTGCCCTGGTCGTCAGTGACAATACCATAGTCTCCAGTGGATAGCCGACCTACAGCATTTCTTGTTGAGCCTTTAGATTGTACATAGCTGTAGAACTTCTTCGGCTGTTGTCTTACAGACTGGGCCAATTTCAGCTCAAATTCCAGTTTAGAAGTTCTCAAAAGGCTTACAGTCTCGTTTCTCAGCTTCGTATAGCGATTCCAGGCTAGCTGGCTGCCGGAAGCTTTGTACTGGTTCCAATAGCGGTTTCTACGTCTGATGGCCTTGGCTATTGCAGCCTTCCACCACATGGGCTTGCCCTCCCCACTCCTTCGTTTTAGGGGTGCGAACTCTTCCTGTAGGGCAGTCAGGGATCCTTTTATGGCCTGCCAGCGCTCCTCCACAGTAGCCTCCTCTGGCGCGTCCCAGGTCAAACCCATCGCCCTATTACGAAGCCTATCTATGTCCATACTACCGAAATTCCTAATCAGCCTTGAGGGTACCTTCGGTTGCCGCATGCATAGAACTATTTTGACACACACGTGGTCACTCTTTCCCAGCGGTGCACAATAATGCAGTCCAGCCACATCGTTGGGGAAGTTCGTTATAGCTAGATCCAGCAGGGATGGAACGCATCCAGTCCTATATCTGGTATTCTCCCTAATATGCTGATGCAACGCATTGTCATGCAGCCATTCTAAGTAGCTTTGCTCCTCCGATCCCGGCACGCAGACCTCAGCCACCCAGTCGATGTGCGGAAGATTGAAGTCACCCACTATGAGGGTCTTTTGTGCGTCCTTAACTAGTTCAGTCAAAGTCCGCAGCAAGCAAACGTCCTCTTCGTGGTTTGTGCTTGGTGTAAGTCGAATCTCGCAAATCGAGCAACGCGTAGCCAATTCAAACGAATCCCAAAACCAGAACAAGATTGATTCGTAGTTTCTACGGTACTAAATTGAAATGCACAAAGGATACAAATATATACGAACCTCAAGTATGCGGCCAAATAGACTTCACAGTAAAACCCAAAGGTCCAAAGCCCCGTGGCTCAAGCACGACAGTCAGAAACGGTTCAAGGCCAAATTCAAATGTCTCACATGGATAAACAAACGTGAAAATGTGTGGTGTATGAGCGAGCTTTCCAAGATAATGTTAAATATAGTCAAATTCACAAAGCACGTTGAACATTTAGAAGGATTTTCAGCATTCGTTCGTTACACCGCCGGCCAAAATCCTTCCGCGAAAATGGTTGTCTAAGGTTCAGGAAGGGGTCATGATTCTCACCCTATCTACCTTTAACTTATTGTCAGTGCCTGTGGATACTAACTTCCTGTGTTATCTGAACGTGAAACAGGTTTTTGCCGTAGTCATCATCGCACAATCCATAAGGAATCAATTCCAAATCCCGCTGCACAACTTGAGATTGACATATTCATCAGGAGACCGGCGCATATAGTCAGACGCACGATGAAGATGAAAGCTTCGCAGAGTGAAGTGTTTCGCCGCACGAAATAAGTCTAAGCATCACAAGCAGTAACCCATTGCAGCAACTGGTTAGACTAATTTTGTTTACAAGCATGAGCGCAGAAGTTGAACGCAGGTGCAACGCCTAATGAGATATCGCGTAAAATTGACAGGCCACGAACCAGTGGAATTACATAAAATTAACGCACCAAATCTTCCGAAAGAAATGAAAACCGGTTTCTGATTATGAATAAATTTCGAAAACAAATGTACGGCGGACAGTATCGAAATACACATGAACACGGAGATTGATCGAATACTGGCATCTATCAGAGTATTTCAAAGTTTTTCTGTGCACAAAATATGTGACAATCAATATTGTATAAAATGTAAATAAATGTTCTTCTTTAAAGATAATAATAGTTTCACAATGTGCTCGCAGCTAGTATGCTTCACCTGAACTGTTCAAGTGAAATACTGGTGAATTTCTCCTCTTCGCCTATGTGCACGCTAGATAGAAACTGGAACTAAGTACATTTGCAACCTTTCAGAAAAAATGGGTCCAGTTGATTAGTTGTAGGGCATGAAATGCAATAAAGTGCTGAGTAACTCGGAGCGAGGCGATCTGCGAGCTACTTTGTCTTTTGTATGTGGTTTCGAGCTCGAATCATCAACATTTTCCTCGCTGTTTCCTGCTACGAGTGGATTAACTCTCTGATGTCTCGAACACGTTCTTCGTTTCTTCCGTTTCCTGTAATGTAACACAACTGTAGGATCTGTCCAATAGGCAAGGCTCAGTTCGGCGGTGGTGCAGTTCTCTTTTAGCATTCGTGCTACCTTAAAACCCAATACCAGTGCAGTCGTTTTGAGCTCGTTTAGGGATACTGACTTCAGCTCAGCAATTTTTGTTTTGGCAAAGGGTACTTTGTTTCGCCACCGGCCATGCAGTTCCACCCAGGTACCGTACACTGTCACTGGGTCGGCAAATTTCAAGCTGCTTTGGGTGACCTGCTGGTGTCCTTTTTTGGGATATTTCAAAAGCCTCCGGGCAACTTCTCCTTTTCTCGATAGGTGACTTGACGGTGGTCTCTTGGGTATAGCAACTTCATGTTGCCCACTGTGAAGTCTCGTCTTTGAATTCGCCATCGAAAGCGCCGACTGATCCTTCGAGTGAACTTCGCTTTCCTGAGATGGACCGTTGGATTCGATATCGAAAGGCTGATCGTGTTCTACAGAGGCACTTCTCTCAGCAACATTTGAGCAATTTATTGATGCCGATTGTTGAAGTTCGCTCGTCAGGGGTCCGAGAAGTGTCCAGCCTAGTATCGTTCGCGTAGCGAATGGTTCTTTTCGATTGCTTATGCTCTGTTCAAGCACCCAGTGAGCCTCTGGTACATTGCATCCAATTAGTATGTCGACGTGGGGGCTAGAAACTTCTTCGAACTCTATGTCCCTGAGATGAGACCATCTCTTGGCGATCGATCTAACAGAGTCGACTGGTCTCATTGGCAAGCTGTCTATTGCAAAAGCTTCCGGAATTTCTACGGTCCCCTCATCAGATAAAGACGTTAAATGCAGGGTCAGCCTCTTAGAATTGCTAACATGACCCCCTGCAATCGTGCTGATAGTGAGCGAGGTAGGTTCGCCTACTAGTTCACAACTTTCTACAAGCTCGCGAGTAATCAGCGAGGTATCCGACCCCGTGTCCAAAAATGCATTGACCCTCCTCAGTCCTTTAGGTGTCACGATACCGACAGGTACGATGCCTAATCTTGCCGGTTTGAAATCATCATGTCCCGTTGAACAGACAATTTTGGGTTCATCTGGCTGAATAGGTCTATTGTTGAGAAGGCCATGCAGTAACGAGTGATGATTACCCAAGCATCCGTCTTGGTTGCATTTCACTCTTAAGCTGCATTCAGAGGCTCGATGAGAGTTGTTCAAACACATAAAGCATGAGCCAATCCTTTTTACCGCGCACCACCGATCGGGTACACTCATCCCATGAAAGGTCGGACTATCTGGTAACCGATGCAGAGAGTTGCATAGCTTGCATTCAGCTGACCTCTCGGGTTCTTGACTTATCATGTGCATGTTAGCCAAAGACTGGGTTTGGTTACAGTCCTTCTCCACAATTCGAGATGTTGGTTCCCTTCGCGCCAGTCTGCAACTTTCGCGTACGATTTGTCCAAATCGGCTGTTGGCGATACGGGATTGACGACCTATGAACTCCGTCAAATCGTTGAACGTAGATTCCCGCTCAAGCATATTTATTTTTTCAGCTTCCTCTGCCCATCGGCTCTGTAAATCAATAGATAGACATCGGACAATGCATTCCTGTGTGTGCAATGCATTCAGATCAGACTGGTATCCTAAGTGCTCCAGTGCTATACTGCAATTCTGCATTTTTATCACCAAACTCGACAGTGATTCAGCCTTGCCCTCAGTCCTTTTCGCCTCCAATAAAACACTATCAATTAGGCTTCTAGCCACCTTGAATGGTTGTCCAAACAAATCTTTCAGGATTCTGCGCGCCCTGATGTACCCCATCGGTGGATCAAGCATCGCGCAGCCTTCGATAGCACTTTTGGCTCTCCCACGACAGTAATGTAATAAATACAAAAACCTTTGACCAGGATCTGCAACTTTGCACTCAACAAAATTTTCGAACTGTTTCATGAATATACAGTATTGCTCGGGGTGCCCGTCGAAGTGGGACAGCTCCACTCTCGGCAGGTCAAGAGCCAAAACCTCGGTAGTTTCAGGCTGTCTCAAGGGTTTATATTCGTCGATCACAGTGCCTTTTCGATGTTGACATTGTGAACTACGTGGACTCTTTGCTGGCTCTCTGAGACCAGTTCCTTGTGTAAGGGGCTCTGCTTCCTTTCTGGCTAACCGCAGCTCGTTTTCTAATTCTATTACTCTCATTCTATAAGTACTAATATCGTCAAACGCATCGCGGTTAGAAATATATGACCTGGCACTGACAGAGCTAGTAAACTTAGTATTATCTAGAGAATCAATAACACCCGAACCATCCCCAGAGACTTGCCGAGTTATTTCCTGTTGTCTCAAAATGTCCTTGCTTCCTCGTCTGGGCATTTCCAATGAGTTTTCTTGTCCAGGTTCCACTTGAGTACTGTAAGTCGAATCTCGCAAATCGAGCAACGCGTAGCCAATTCAAACGAATCCCAAAACCAGAACAAGATTGATTCGTAGTTTCTACGGTACTAAATTGAAATGCACAAAGGATACAAATATATACGAACCTCAAGTATGCGGCCAAATAGACTTCACAGTAAAACCCAAAGGTCCAAAGCCCCGTGGCTCAAGCACGACAGTCAGAAACGGTTCAAGGCCAAATTCAAATGTCTCACATGGATAAACAAACGTGAAAATGTGTGGTGTATGAGCGAGCTTTCCAAGATAATGTTAAATATAGTCAAATTCACAAAGCACGTTGAACATTTAGAAGGATTTTCAGCATTCGTTCGTTACACTTGGTGACCTGTAGACACAGACGACGTTAACCCTTCTGCCTGGAAGGATGATCGTAACGGCGCATAGCTGGATATTGCGAGTGCAGATCTTGGTCTGGGACTCAAGGTGGTTTGCACCTGACCTAACGAGGATGACTACTCCACCACCAAGGCAATCTTGTTCCCGATCCTGCCTGTAGGCTGCAAAACTGTTACTTATTAGGCCTGGCACATGGTCTTCCTCAGAAAGCCACGTTTCCGTGACGGCAACTATTGATGCTTTCTGTTCGTCAGCGGTTTTGGCAAGTTCCGCCCATTTGTTTCTAATACTACACGCGTTAGTATATAACACCGCGTTTGCTCCGTCGCCTAGGTGTCTATTTTCATTCATTCCTGACTGTTTCTCAGGCGCAACGCCTGAGATGATGGCACGTTTTTTGCTTCGGATGTCCCCACTGGGGTGCATGAAGCCGGCTGAGGGTCCAGAATTTCTGACGACTCCCAATCCATCTCTATAGGAGTGGCCACAACATCCAGCCTGGCAGGGATCACGCTGTCATCTATCTTCGGGCAGCACTGCCAATTTTCGTCTTCCAGCGCATCTTCGATTACAACCATTAGCGACCCCGCACGTGGCTTCTTTACTATTGCCGGGGTCGGGGCCTGAGAGCCGAGTACGGCATTCCGCTGAACTTTTAGATTTCTCACCAGCGCCCTGGCTGGTCGAGCAAGGATACCTCTTGGGGCTAGACCACCAGGCCTTACCCTATGTTCGTCCGGCACAATCTGGTATCTGCCCTTTGTAATCTGAGCTACTACCGCTGCCCTCGCCAGCAGTCTATCCCGGGTAGCCTCATCAGCGAACTCCACCAGTATTGGTCTCGCACGAAGTTCGCCTTTGTTCCCCAGTGGTGACTTCCATGTCCCCACTCTGTGCACCCTTCTTAGAGTAGGAGGGTACGGAACACCTGCGATTCGCAGTATGTCGCAGACCCTCCTCCTGTCAATGTCTCTCCTGGCCTTCGATTCCCTTATAAAGGGTTCTTCCTGGTTTAGGATCAGAAGCCTGTGGCTTGAGACCCGGCCCATCGACAAGACCTGCCTCTGCAGGTCCTTCACCTTGTTTTCTAATACCAGAAGAGCAGGGTCATCCACCCTAGCCAACCCATCTTTCGCTCTATTACAGTCTCCCTTCTTTTTGACCTTCCTCTCCCTTCTCGGCTTCTGCTCCGTCCACTGGCCCTCGTCGGTCTGCTTCAAAGGAGTGGAGGCAACGACCGCCTGGCAAGCCTTCGGAACTGGTTCATTCGCTCGGATGATCGTCCTCTCGGGTGTTGATACTACTTCCGCAAACGACTTAGTACAACCTGCTTGCGGTGGTTTGGGGCTTACAACCGAGGTACTACTTGGTGGACGTTGGTCCTGCAGTTTAAAGGCCAGACTGGCCGCCTCCTTGCAGGGGGCACAGACCCATTCAGCCCATGGGTTCTGTTTATAAAGGACATAAATGTCCTTTGCTATCCCTGAACACCTTGGGTGGGCCCATCTCTTGCATATCTCGCATTCTATACCGTTTACCACTCGTTTTCTGCACTTGGGTGCTAGACACGGGTCGGAAACGCGTGTCATACCGAAAACCGCAAAAAAGAGGGAAAATACAACTCAAGTGCTCTTTACCCAAACACAAAATACGCACTCTGACAATAGCAGGTAAATCCCGCTAACACAAAAAGCAAAAACAAAAAGAAAGACTAGAAGCGAGAAAAGATCGCCTCAAAAAAAAACACCGAACACTACTCGGCAGTGCTACAAGGAGAATAAAAATATTCTCCGGATAAAGCGCACCTTAAATGCAATTATGATACGCTCAGTATTGTGAATTAAACTGGGTTAATTCACAAAACTATTCAAAAACTCAATTCAAAGACGAGAGCACTATGAATTCAAACCGCGCGGCACTTACACGCAGGTTTGTCTAATAGCCATTTTGTACGGAACAAAATTGAATTTATACGAAGGGAATTGACGACAGAAGTAATGTGCGATGCTCGTTTGGCGTTATATATATATATATTGATGGTAAGTAGTATGTTAACGTGTGGACAAAATTTCCCCGGAAGCACACGACCGGTTTCGCGGTTGTTGCCGCTCATCAGGTATGCGGACCCGGTACTCCTCTGCCCAATCGTCTTCATATTTGTACACTCCGATATTATATGTTCACTAGAATATATATATATATATATATATATATATATATATATATATATATATATATATATATATATATATATATATATATATATATATATATATATATATATATATATATAGGTTTAATTCCTCGAGATGCTCCGAAAAAATCGGTATAGATTGCTCTATTTTATTCCCACGGGATGGCTAAAATATGGACTACTATCGGAAAATCGTAAATTAGGAAATAGAAATGGGCATCGTAATAAGTAATGTGTGTTAGTGTCGGTGGAACTGCGCTACACCGGGTGTCTACCGTTGTGCTTCCTGGATATATATTGTTTTGTGATATTTGTAGCTTCTCAGTGAATTTATAAAGAATATGAGTCCAGTTACATCTGAGGAACAATGTGCGTGTTTGGTATGCAAGAAAAATATTGGCCCTCGGGTCAAAACCCTGATGTGTGATTATCGCGAGGTGGATTCACCTAAAGTGCACAAAAATCGACAAGGATAAACATGAGTGGTTGAGTTCCTGCAGCTCCCCATTCCTGCAAATTCTATGCACAGACTGTACCACTGCAAATAAAAGAAAAAGAGAAGAATCTGATGCAGCGGCGAACCAGGCACCCGCGGCACCGTGGGCAACGAGCCCCAGGTCCTACGCAGAAGTCGCTTCAGGCGCTACAAACAGCCCATCGAGGGCAGTGAAGAAGCAGCGCCGAAAGAAATCCGTGGTCACCGACAAAGCCGGAGTAGCTGTATGTTCGGAAGACAATACTTCTGTTCCGAAGGTATCGAATGCAGCCGGTGGAGATACAGGCCCCGATGCAGGGCAGACAGAAACCATGGGTCAGTGGAAAACAGTAAAGCCACGTCAACGGATGGCGCCGCAACCTAGGACCCAATACTTCCTAGTCGTGAATCTTCCGGAATCAACCGAGTCGGCGCCTCAAAGTAGATTAGAACGGGACATTCGCCAAGATATTCTCCACAAATGAGGAGAACCTGGCAAATAATGTGAAGTTCAAAGCCGTCTTTCGCTTGGGGAAAATAAATGAGAATGGTAACCCTCGTCCGCTCAAGTTGGTCCTGGGTTCCGATGAGGAATGCCGCTGGGTGCTACAGCGGTCCCACAGACCAAAAGGAGAGAAACAGCGACTCCTTCAAGATCTTGACCCCGAGAAAAGAGAGAGGCACTGGTTAGCGTTGAGAGAGCTCCGCAAATGCCAGGCAAATGGAGAAACAGGTCTTTTTATGCGGGATTTTCAACGGAGGCGTCTTCAACTGAGATGGGAACCGTTCACTCTCAACGGCATCACCAACCAGGCGGCCCCGGCGGTGGAGATGCAGTGAGGATCTGTAAGGAGAGGGAATACAGAAGAGGAAATGCACTTATCATGTCGTCTAATGTCGGGAGTCTGTTGAACAAGCGAGATGAGCTCGAGACATGGGTGGTTCAGCACTCGCCAACATTGGTCTCCTTGACGGAGACGTGGCTTACCAGTAAGTTGCAGGATTCGGAAGTGACTATCCCAGGATACACACTTTACCGTGCTGATAGGAGCCAAGCTCGGGGAGGAGGAGGCGTGGCGATGTACATTCGAGCTGACGTCCCTTCGCTACAGTTGGATCGCCTGATAGACCCGAAGGGCTTTGAAGAATCTCTTTGGTGTCGCGTGAAGTTGACACCCAGTGGATTTGAGTCTGTCGGAGTCATTTATCGGTCCCCAGAAGCAGATCCTCGGGAAATGCTGACTGGCGTAAGACGTTGGGCTGGCGATGGTCGCTGTCTAATTTTGGATGACTTCAACTCGCCGAATGTGTACTGAAAGAACTTACGGTGCACTGCAGGAACGGATTCATTTTCCCGCGGGCTCCTTTCAACGGTGCTGGAATTTTCCTTGTACCAACACGTCAGAAGGCCGACCCGAGCCCGGGATCACCATGCGTCTATCTTAGATCTGGTGATATCTCCAAGGCGGTCCGATGTTGATCAGATTGAGTACCTACCGCCACTAGGGTGCAGTGGCCATACAGTGTTGACCATCAGCTGGAAGAGAGGAGCGACTTTTGTTCCCAGACCACAGGGTGGACTCAACGTCTGGCGAATGTCGTTTCAACAAGTCAGGGAGGCTGCATCCTCAGTGATGTGATATCCGCCAGAACCGTACGACATAGACAAGGCTTGGAGAATAATTCGGGATGAAATCCTTCAATCATGCCAAACTTTTGCTCCACCATCCAGACAGCGGCCGCATGCAAAAGGCCCACCTTGTTTTGACTCGCAACTTAGGCGTCTTTTGAAGCGTCGGAACCGAGCGTGGAAACAATGTCAAGCGACTGGAGAGGGGTATGACCGATACCGCATCATCCGAAATCAGTGCTCACGAATGAAGCGAGGAAAGCGACGTATCTTCTAGGAGACGTCAGCAATGGACTCGGTTCGAGCACCCAAACGCCTGTTCGCATATCTGTGACGGAGAACGCGAACCACAACTGCAATCCCAGCCCTACAGAACAGACACTCGCTGGGAGTTACGGATGAACACAAGGCAGAGATACTGACGAGACACTACTTGTCAGTCTATGCTCATGAACAGAGGCATAGTCGTCCCTCACACATTGCAGTGGGTGCCCCTCAAATGTCGTGCCAAGAACTCACCGAGGAAAAAGTGGCGGCAACCATGCTCACCATCAGAGTCAACCAATCCCCGGGACCTGATGGTGTTCATCCTCTGGTGGTAAAGGAGCTGGCCGATGTGTTAACTCAACCGGTCACACGACTGTCCAACGCGTCTTTAGCAGCGGGAAAGCTCCCCCAAGAATGGAAGAAAGCGGTTGTCGTGCCACTTTACAGAGGTGGGGCGAAGGCTGAGGCTGTCAACTACCGACCTGTCAGTCTAACACCGGTGGTAGGAAAGGTTATGGAGCGCCTGCTGGCAACGCGAATCCGGGACCATATTGGGGTATACGACTTACTTTGCCGACAACAACATGGTTTTTGGAAAAGTAGGTCGTGCCTGACAAACTTGGTAATCGCACGAGAATGCTGGACGATGGCCAAGGCCGAAGGACATCCTACGAACGTAATGTTCGTGGATTTTAGCAAAGCTTTTGACAAAGTCCCGCATGACCGTCTATTAGGTAAGCTTAAGGCTCTTGGTGTAGTAGATCCCTTGATTCTGTGGATAGAGGACTTTCTAAAAGGCCGAACCTTTGCAGTACGAGTAGCATAGTCACTGTCAACTTGGCAAGTAGCAACGAGTGGTGTTACACAAGGATCGGTTCTGGGTCCGCTCCTCTTCCTGGCTTATATCAATGACCTACCGCCAGTTTTTCAATCACCGTGTCTCATCTACGCAGACGACCTTAAGATCTGGCGCACGATTACATAAAATGCAGACGAGCTCGTTCTTCGGGAGGACATCAAAGCCCTTGAAAGATGGTCAGATCTGTGGTCACTGTCAGTCAACACCGACAAGTGTGCGCATATGCGAGTAGGAGCACCGTCCAGCAGTGGGGTGTATAATATACACGGGGCACCCCTTCGGCGTTCTGTTTGCGAAAAAGATCTGGAAGTGATGGTGGCCTCGTCACTAAAAACGAAGCACAACACTGATAGAGTTTGTTCGTCAGCGTGGAGTATCCTCGGGCCGATTACTCGGTCATTCGGCCATCTCTCACTCAGCGCCTTCAAGGTACTGTATGCAACTCATGTGCGTCCCAGGTTGGAATACGGGGGCCAGCGGTTTTCCCTTGTACGTTGGCAGAAGTGACAAAGTTGGAAAGAGTACAGAGAGGCGCAACCCGCCTTATCGGAGGGCTACGTGGGGTCAGCTACGAATACCGGCTGAAGATCACAGGGCTGTTTCCAGTGGCCTATCAGAGAGTCCGGAGAGACCTGATCTTCAGTAGAGGCGAATTCGGCCCAGAACTACGTGCAGAGCTCCCTCTCCGCGGACATGGCCGTACGAGGGGACTCCCGCTAACTCTAAAGAAACTGCAGTCGGTGGGCCTTTCTCTGGTGTACCGTCTATCTCGGAGGGTGACCAGTCTATGGAACTCGCTACCAGCCGAAGTGGTGGAAGAGCCTAACGACACATTGTTCAATCGACTTCTGGATGTATTTCTAAAGAGGTGGTGGGAGACACATGAGTCTACATCACTGAGCTGTGGTGAGAAGGCTTACACGGGAGAGATACCCTCTGCCTCTATTATGAAGAATGGAGAATGAATGAATGAATGCCACTTATTTCAAACAACTGGCACAAACCGCTCCGGTTTTCGAGAGGTTTTCTACTATTACGCCGATCGGTTTTCGAGCGGTTTCTGACCGGTTTCCGAGCGGTTTGTGCCAACCGTTTGAAATACATGATATGCTTCGTTAATTTCTTTCACTAACCCAAATTACGCATTATGATGCTCATTTCTATGATGATTTTACGATTAATTGTCCTTGTATTACTCATTTCGAGGAAATAAAATAGAGCAATCTGTACCGAGGTTTTCAGGGCATTTTGATGAGTAAAACCATACATTTAAATGAAACGCTATCTATGCACTGCACATTACTCCGACCGTCGATTTCCTTCGTATCAATTCATTGCTTATCCGTGTAAAATGGCTGCCAAACAAACCGACTGAAAACTGACCGAAAACCGATCGGCGTAAAAGTAAAAACCGATCGAAAACCGACCAAAAGCCGTCCGTAAACCGATCGGTTTCGGAGCGCTTTTGAGCCGGTTTTGCTACAAGTGCAGTCCTAAGAGAACCATCGGCAATACTTCACTTCATAAGGGGTTATCTCAAGCACGAAGGGCAGCTTCTAGTTGGCTATGAAATTGCCTCACCATGCCATTAACCTGAGAATGATAGGCTGTCGTCTTGTCTTGAGTGAAAAGGTCCACACACGTGAGGATGTAGACGTAACCGTTGGATGGTGGGTAGAG
Source organism: Fasciola hepatica (assembly GCA_948099385.1). Classification (NCBI taxonomy): domain Eukaryota; kingdom Metazoa; phylum Platyhelminthes; class Trematoda; order Plagiorchiida; family Fasciolidae; genus Fasciola; species Fasciola hepatica. Next base: position 19,353,523 of record CANUEZ040000182.1, read on the forward strand.
CCTCACAAGATCCACATGCACGTGGTGAAAACGTGCGTCCGGCTCGGAGAATTTGCCTAATGTAGATCTAGTGTGACGATGTATTTTGACGCGTTGGGACTGAAGACAAGCGCGGGCCGAAAGACGTACGTCACGTTTGACACAAGGCCAAACAGATCTCGGTGATTAGTGTCACTGAGGCAGTCATATCGGGGTGCAGTAAGTTGTGGAGGCCGATAAAATCTTGTCGGCGCAAATTGACAGGAACTGGTGGTCGTGGTTGACCCTTTCGGACATCGCAAATAATAGTTACATCCAAAGTTGGAAGGGCCACTAGCAGGGGTTGCAAGGAGCTGTTGTTTTGGAACTGCCTGGTCTCAGGACCTGTTGTTTGGGCTACGGCGATTGCTTCTAGATTTATGCCCATAGGTAGTGGGTCTTCGATATTGTGGACTTGTGAGAGTTCGTCTGCTACGGAATTGTGCCACAGAAGCGTGCCGAATGCCCGTAGTAAACTCGCGTGACGAATATCGATCAGAAGCTGACTGAAAAGCGTACACTAGTGGTTTATGACCTTCGAATACTGTGAACGTTCAGCCCTTGAGTGTGTGCTGGAAATGTCGGATACTCAAACAAACTGCCAGTGGTTCTTAGCTGAAGCTACTATATCGGGATTCCGAGGGTTAGAGACGCTTAAGGAAGAAAGCTATTGGCTGCCGAGACTTATTGGCGAATTGCTCCAACAGCCGTGTCCGGAGCGTCTTCTTTAATGTCAGAGAAGTGAAAGTGCTATGTTGGCTGGAGATTCCCTGATCGAAGCAAATGCTAACCGTGCCGTGTCGGGAAATATGAACTTCCGCTTTCCTTCACGTAAAAGCTCTGCGACGAGCTGCGGTATTTCGGTGCAGCGGGAGTTGAGCCGGCGATGAAGGTTAACGAAGGCAGAAGACTGGGGCAACTTCCGGTATATATATATATATATATATATATATATATATATATATATATATATATATATATATATATATATATATATATATATATATATATATATATATATGCACCGATAACCCGGCACAAAGTGCAGAGGTATGGTGCCACGCAAAAAACATAAAGCAGAAAGATAAAAGTAAACAAACAAAAGGGAAAATTCTCAGGAGCTCGAACACAAGCCGTTTCAACATAACCGCCACTTAGCACTACAGTGAACCATATCCGACAACACTTTCAACCAGCTGCATAGTAAACCTCGAGGTCCTCAGCCCTACAAGCATGAGGAACCGACAGAGGCAAGTTTTGATGTCAACACATTGATAGATCGGTGCCATGTCATGGTTTGGCCTCTACGTTGTCGTTTCCATCCAACGTTAGGCTCGGTGAATAGACTGCGACGGGGAAGTCGATAAGGTAGAGTACGTAGCACGTGCCTAGTCGACGAGGTCGATCGAGTAATATGGTAGCACCAACTGGGTACGTGACACGCCCGATTCCGTAGATGCGCGTTCGAACTATGGAATTGTTTATTCATTGTTGCCATCAGACCCGTGAGATGCTCCTCAAGGATCGATGATCGAACACGGACAACCGGTCGACATCGACTCCTCGAACAGGCCAGGCCTCACAAGCGTATAGGATAGCATTACGCACTGCAGTGTTGTACACCTTACCTTCCAGTCGGAAGGAGATGTCACGCCGTCTCCACAGGTGGCGTAAATTACAAAACGCCGCTAAAGCCTTCGCTATACATTTTTTCATACCACCTCCAACCCGTCGGTCAGCGGTTACACAGCTTCCCAAGCAGACGAACTTTTCAACAATTTTTACCCGATCATCACCGAGGATAAGTGCGGAGGTGGACTCCTGCCAGTCTTGTAGAATCACTTTATACTTGGAGGATGAAAAGCAAATTCCGTACCGTAATACAGACGACATGAGGTTGTCTAGAATGCACTGTGCCACAGTAGCATCGTCGTAAATCGATGCGATGTCATCTGCCTAGTCCAAGTCTAAAAGTCTTCGTTTGTTTGATTTCATTGTGCCTCTTAGGATGTCGTCGATCGCAAAATTGAACGGGAAGGGTGAGAGTTGGCAACCTTGAAGCACGCCACTTCCAACTGGAAAGTAAGGTGACGATGTGCTTGCACTCGACCTGAAGTCCGGTAGTATAGAGCTTGGATGATTTAGACATACCTACCAGGCGCTCCCTGTCTGATGAGACAATCCCAGAGGGCCGTCCTATCAACGGTTATTCAAGAATATGATTACCGTCAGTCTACAACATGTGGTGGAGCTTGAGTATCTGACGGATAGTAAACATTTGGTCGATGCACCCGCAGTTGGGACGAAAACCGGACTGTTCTTCACGGACTTGTTGCTCGCGCACTGAGGATAATCTACGTAGGATTAACGACGCTAACAGCCTTGACGTGACCGAGATCAAGCTTATTCCTCGATGATTAGAACAGATGATGCTAGCTCTTTTATTGTGTATAGGAATGATTGATGCAAAGTTCCAGCTTTGTGGGGCGCAATCATGGAGCCTAATCTCGGTAAAGAGGCTGGTGAGCGTTTTGGAGAGGGGCATATTTGGATCCTTGTAGAGGGCCGGGAGGAGTTTGTCAGGTCTGAGTGCTTTGTTGCACTTCAGGTGTAGCGCACAACTGTGGCTTTATTACGCCTCAGGAGGTGGAGCACACGATCGACGTCTTCTGTGGGTGGGGTAGTGCAAATAGTCCGTGGAGCATAAACTGGTTCAAACTGACTACTGATTGGTGAGAGTAAGGTTCATGGTGGTCCAAAATTGCCGCCACCGTCTGGCAGAGGCTGTATGCCCGAGGCTGAAAGGTCGTGACCTAGGAATTCGATGATCGGCCTATCTAGTCCGTATTTGGCAGGGTTTATGGTTACATCGTGTTGGCGAAGCCGTTCAAGAAGAGCGTACAGATGTGCCGTATACGCTTTATCTGAAGAACTTCCAACCGAAATATCGTCTAAGTACACGAATCTTTTACCTTTTTGCTTACTTCTTTTTGTTATGTATTAATGATACAATATTTCAGAAAGGGGTCGCAGTGAATTAGCGACTGCCAATGCGGGAAAGTGGTCGGCGGTGGAAGCAGGATTCGAACCCAGAACCGGAGGGTTGAAAGCGCGCCGTAATGATTATTTAACCACCGCCGTAGACACTTTTCAAACCGCGTGTTGCTTCATGCACAAACCTTTGAAAGGTTTGGGCTGCATTGCAGAACTCAGACGGCGTGTGCAGAAACTCGAATAATCGGAATGGAGTTATGATAACAGTTTTAGGGATGTCCGTCTCAGCTACCGGGATTTGGTGGTAGGCTCTAACTAGGTCGACACGGCTGAAAACAGAACAACCGAATACGGGAAAAGTTCGATCCTGGATATGAGGAATGGGATACCTATCTGGGATCGTAGTCTGATTGAAAGCCCTATAGTCGCTGCAAGGAGGCCAGTCGCCATTCGGTTTAGGAACCATGTGAAGAGGTGAGGCCTAAAAGCTTCTGGACGAGCGTTTTATGCCTAATTCCAGCATGTGTTCCATCTCAGCCTGTGGAGCTTGTCTAGTGCCAAGCGGCGGGGTCGGATGAAAGCTGAGGGTCCTTTGGTGACGACATGGTGGATGACACTAGTGGTCACCGCGGGAAGGGGCCCGGACTGCCTTAGCATAGCCGGTTAGGCTGAAAAGAGTTCTGTGCAGAGTTGTACGGCCTGAGGTTCGATTTGTAAGGGCATGGTGATTCACACAGGAATACGAACCGGTTACGGAAAGAGAGGTCTGTCGGTCGACAACTCTCCGACATCATGCGTCAACTGGTAGGTCTAAATAGCCAAGGAAATCGATACCTAGTGTGGTATATCGGACATCTGCTACTATAAACACCCCACGGAGGGTGCAACTTAGGCCTAGGTTGAGCGTAAGAGACTTATGGCCGTAAGTAACAATAGGAGAGCCGTTGGCCACACGCAGTTGTTGAATTGATGGAATAGTTGCATCATTTGCTTCTTCTGGAATGACACTAGTTGGTACACCGGCGTCCATTAAAAACAAGTTATTAGAAATTAAATACCGAACATGCAACAGACAACTGATTCAGTTTCCTGTAACCACACCCAAGAACTGTTGGGATAAGGTTTGCACGGGAGGTTTTCTTCTGCTCTTAATTTTGAAGACTGAAGACTGAAGTTAGATTGCATTCGTGCCCCGATTTGTAGTCACTGGTAGCAACGTTGTTATTGTTTTTGAAGATAGGAGTTCTCAGAACATCAAACGGTGAGATGTGAGCATGTTTCTGAGTTCATGACATTAAGGTCCTTAAAAATTATCATTGGCGTCACAATCCTGAGGTCAGATTCATCATTATTTATCGGAATCTGTGGTCTTTGCAACCACAGTGTTTACAACCTTTATTGGACACGTGATATTACTTTGGTATTCATAATGAATTACAGAACTGTTACATCTTTTGTTCTCGTGATGTCATATTCAAGCTGATAACAGGAAGCTTAATATGCGCGTTTTCGTTATCTGTTGATTTAAGCTGGTCGGTTTAGTACATTAATTTATGTTTATGTAAATAACTTTAAAAACAATAGAATAATCGGTTAATGAAGAAACTCATACTTTTCTATTCGCGTCCCTTGTTCTTTGTAGTGCCTTTTATAAAGAGTGCCGGAGTAGTACTAGTGTGTCGAATACTAACCACTACTGGCCACGTTTTCGGTGGACAGTGATCCTGTTTGTTACTGCCCCTGACCTATTGAGACCTTATGTAATTCTCCGTCATTACAAGTCTATGGATCAGGTCGCTGGTTATTTCTAATAGTGCAGCGGGCCTTTGTGGCTATAGAGTACGTGCTCCTTTCACTACACCCGTGCTCAGGCATGTAATAAAAAGTCCAGTTTAGTTCAGTCTATACAACCACTAACCTCGCACTTTTGTGCTGTGGTTTTGGCTGCTACCTTCCAGCATCGCCCAGTAAATGGCAGAAGGCATAGAAGCATCAAGTGAAAAAGATTCGAAAATCAAGGTAACAAGTGGAAATCACAAAGACAAGGAAAAAAGCTCGAATGCAACTGCGCCACGGACTGCGACACCTAGCCATATCACCTAATATATACAACCATTTGGTATGTGAGTAAAATGGATCCCAGCCCGGAAGTCTAGCACGTCCTAATTGACCAAATCCACTAGTCAAGGTTTTAATACCTTCTTGCCATGTCATGGACTGGCCACCTCGGTCTACCTTCCAACCATTACCTGCCTCGGAAAACAGCGTATGCCGAGGAAGTCTATCGGTGAGCATACATAACACGTTTTCCGGCCACCTCAATCTATTTAAATTCAGTACTTTTGGTGGTAGACAGTAATCCACTGTCGTTCGGATCGTTACCACACCTGACTTATTGGGACCTTATGTGGTTTTTCGCCATTCCAACTCTCAGGGTTTGGTTGCCGGTTATCCCCAATAGTGCAGTGGGTCTTCGTGCCTATGTGGTAAAATGCCCCTTCGACTGCACTCATGTGCAAGCATGCAATAAAAATGACCGACTTCTGGTTCCCAGCACCTAACGTCAATCCTCAGAATTGCTGATACGGTGTTCCCACCATATTCGGGCGGTGCTACGGAGATACTGATACTCGAACATCGACAGTCTTCGTCTATCTTTTATCCTTAGCGGCCATCTCTCTGAGCTGTATAGAAGAACGGACCTAACTGCCGCATTGTATACTTCCCCCTCGACGAACAACCGAATGTCACGCTGTCGCCACAAATGGCTGAGATTGGCAAAAGCCAAACGCGCCTTCTGTATACGCGACGACACTTCATCCGATATCTGTCCACCTGGTGAGATTTAGCTGCCCAGGTAACAAAACTTATCCATTTCAATTAGAACTTCCCCTGCCAAGAACAGGTTTGGTGTCGAGCCAACCCAGTCCTGCAGCGGCACTTTACACTTTGAAGGTGCAAAACGCATTCTGAACATTGCTACGCTGTTGTTTAGGCTATCTGAGGAAGCTTGCAATTTACCTGGATCTTCGCTCAGAAGAACAAGATCTTCCGCGGATCCCAAGTCAGACATTTTACTGCCTGAGCAGAGATCGATGCCACCATTCTCACAGGAGGATAGGGATTTCTGAAGAATCGATTCAATTACAAGATTGAAGAGGGAGGGCGAAAGGGAGAAACCCTGACGAGCGTCTTTGTGTGGTAAACTCGAGTGAAAGATCTCCGTAAGCACAAACTCGGTTTCGGCTTTCTGTGATGAACGTGTTACTTTCGTTCGCATGAGCAAGGGCTCTGACATGTAGCTCTAGCTGGTGATTTTACTGCACAATCTGGCGAATCTGGTGCGTCCGAAACCTATTTAGGTTGGCATTGTACCTCACGTACTCATACCACAGATAACAGGGATAGGCTTCACCAGTTTTGTGCAGACAGTCGGCTATTCCTGCCTAGTACAAATTTCCAACACATCTCGCGTAGTACAGTGACATGGTACTCTAACCTCACAGGTATTCTGAGCCAAGGCTTTCTGAAAAATCAATTCAGTTACAAGAGTGAAGAGGAAGGGCGAAAGGGGGCAACCTTGACGAACACTCTTGCGTGGTGAACTCGAGTGAAAGGTCGCCGTAAACATGATGTTAGCTTCGGCTGTTTGTGTACAACCATTGGAAAAGAGGAATAAAACTTCTCTGGCACACCTTTTAGTGAGAGGCAGTGTCAAAGAACTGTGTGGTCGACTGAATCGAACGGCGCTTTCAGCTTAAGAATGGCAGAGATTATGGGCATACGGAAGATATCTTTGCTCTAAGGTTTGCCGAAGAGTACAGATGTGGTCGATACAACCACGACCGGGTCTGAAATGGACTCGATTCTCACGCGCATGCGTAAGAGGTTTACAACGGTATGCTCACTGGCATCTGTGGCAGAAAGGTGTGCTGGGCACCCAAGACGTTTGGCCTCATCAGCAGGGTGTATGAACTGAGCATTCAGTCACCGGCTTCTAGTGGGTTACGGACTCAGCATTTTGCCCCGCTGCCTTGTGCGTTAAGCTTTGTATAGCTTAAGGCTCCGGTTGTGGATCTCTAAGAAAACCACCTGCTTTGTCCTGGGAAACCTGACAGTATTGCGCCCACAAATAAATCATGTACTCGGACCATCTACCCCTTCCTCCTCGATTGCACCATGTTTTATTTTGCACAGTCTAAAATCAGACGGGTATGAATATATATATATATATATATATATATATATATATATATATATATATATATATATATATATATATATATATATATATATATATATATATATATATATATAATCACGCGCACACATTTCGCGGGCGCTGGATAATTGATGGAGAATGACCTCGGTGAGCGGTCTGAATGCGACACTTACCAAGCTGATTCCTCTGTGGTTTTCACAAGAGGATCTGTCACTTTTTTTGTAAATCGGCGCAGTCACCGATTCACACCATTCCCTGGGTGTCTGCTTACTATCCCAGATTACACGGAGGAGTTTTGTTAACTCCGAAACCAAAGCTTCGCCTCCGTCTCTGAAAAACGATGGGGAAAACCCATCCGGTCCAACCACTTCGTACCTTTTCAATTAATTTATCTCCCGCATAATCTCTATTTCTGATGGATGATATTCACCTGCATCGTTTCTCTGGCAGGTGTATTCGAAGGTCCACTGCAGGAGTGGGCCAACTGAATTTTTTCTTAAAGTTGACGTCGCCAAAAGTGAGTTAGTAAGCCGTCGGATTCCTCGAGTAACTTACTTACGCCGTTCTCCCGTGGACCGGTACTTTTAATCAAACGGAAAAGGTTGCGAGTATTGTCAACAGATATAGCCTTTTCCATTTCCCTACATTTCACAATCCACCACTGCTCACGGTCATTCCTAAAACTCCTAGTCAGTTGGTGTCTCAGGGATTTGCGCGATTCATTGAATGTGGCATTCAGACTGACGGATTTGCGAGCGTCTGACAGAGCAACTGATGTCGAAGATATCCATCGTTTGTGAGGCCTACTTGAACCAGAGTTCTGGGTGGCATACAAGGCTTCCTTAGTCTGTTGCTAGCGTCCATCTGGATCGTGCTTATCTGGCTCCATCGATAACCGTGTAGACAGCTCCACCTGAAAAGTAGATCGCCGGTTATCGTCCAGAAGCAAATGCGCGGGGCGGGTGACAATAACGTTGGTGCGACCACGGACCAGACGTAACGAGAAACGAGCACGTATCAAGGCGCGATCTGAGTCCACAGGCGTACACCAAAATGAACGACAATCTTTCCTGTAATAAAGAACGAAGTGTTTTTGGTCAGGACGATATACCTCGCATCTAACACGCATAAGTCGCTGACAACTTGTTTTTTTTTCGCGTTTTTTCTTAGGTTTCCGGTGAATCTCGTTTCGTTTCGGGTTCCTTTCACTTGTACACTTATAATTATTCATGAAATATCAACCCGTCGGGAATTACGAAGTCTTCTCCTGGTCGATCGCCGGAAATGAAACCTGTGTGGGTGTCCGAGCCGGTGGTTTGCGTGTGGCATTCGATATGGGGTTTGCACCTCTACCATTAATTGAATGTGACCACGTGTTTGTCAGGTGCGTTTCGTTTGTTTTATTTTACAGTTGTGTGCCGAAGTAGGCTTTTCTCCGGTTATTTAACTCAACTCAACCGGTCAGTATCTGTGACGTCCTGCAGGATGAAAGTATACAATAAACGCGCCCATCTACCGGGCGAATTCTCGTTCTGTTGTTCACTTCTCATCTGTTTTACAGCCATGGCCATGCGGATCACATCGGTGCCATTACGCAACACATGAAAAAACGGCGTTTGAACGGACTGCCAAAAGCAGTGTACTATATGCCCGAGTGTCTTGTTGAGCATATGCACACGGTGTGCAAGGCGTTCGCTGCAATGAGTGAGTTAGATGAAGATAACGAATACGCGTGCACGTTAGTCCCGATGCTTCCTAGATCGCGAATCAAGGTAAGTTTTTTTTCTGGATGCTGTCTATTTGTTTATGTAGCATGTCAAGTGGCAAAAGCATGCTTTCACGTTATTCTCTAATGCAAAATAGGACTTTGTGTGCAGACCATTGTTTGTTGTGGAAATCCGTATCTTTTCTTTTTCAATGATGTGTTTTAGCGTAAGCACACAATGAAGAAAAGTTTGCACCTCATAAGTGTTCGGGATCTGTTTTATGGAACTCATTTTAAGAATCAAGAGGTATTATGGACCTATTTAGAACAATATGCGTCAGCAGTTTGAACCCTGGTCTAATGATCAAAATGCGGTTTTTATTTCGCCAACAAAACAGTAGAATATAAATAATCAGAAAACAGGCAAACGCAAGGCCCTACTTAGGGCTTCATTTCCGGCCGTATTGTCTCATTTCTAAACTGTTGCTGTGTTCTGGTTTTCCACTCAAAGTTTCAAGCTCATGATTACCAGATTCGTTTAACAGCTTAGTGGATCATTGTGCTTATGGCTAGGCTACTTTAGCTGTTTGGAGTGTCTGATAAGAATAGCACCCCCGAGTTGGTAGACTGTTGTGCCCTTGGAATATCTCCCATCTATTTGGCCTCCATCGGGCACCCAGATATCACATGCGACACCAAGAAGCTGAAGCGGCCGCACCCCGGCAAAGCGCCCTACAGGTGAGCTAAACCGGGTTGATGGTAACCGAGGTCCAAAAACCTCGGTGTGGCGGTGTTCGGCATGCGAAGACAGTTGCCCCCAAATGGGCGGACGAGATTTATTTTGTGATGGATGCAATAGCTGTGAAGGAAATCTGTTGAATCAACAGGGCTACATGGATTACTGGGTTAGATTCAATTCAGTCAAACGGCGAACGAGCTCATAGGGAGTTACCGGCAACTATACATCAATATACTGCTACCTTGCAACCCGCACCTGGTTGTGCAAAGGCTAGAGGTGCACCCTGGAAGAAAATTCGAGTGACGCTGGGGATATCTCTTGTATCAAACGCCCACAGAACTTCATGATCGTGTCATCTTCACGGTCCTTCTGCCCAGCATGGGTAGCCGCGGTCGGAGACTTTCATGAAATCGGTTTATCCTCTCCAAGAAGCCAGCCGAAGCGAAGTAAAGTAAAGTAGCTGCTCTCATGCAAGAGAATATGCCGTAGGAAATTAATGGTTCTGTACATGAATCAAATAAATAGTCATCCCAATATTCTTAGATAATATAATAACTGGGTTAGCAGTGGTATTTTTTGAGCAACATTTACTAAAGACCTACACTCTGATCAAGGTGTTTTCCTATCGTATAAAGGAGATAGCTAACGCGTAGCATCATAAATTTTCATTTTTGTAGACCAGAAAATAAAATGTAGCTGTGGAATAGAACACGAAATTCAGATTGTTGAGAAAAAAGTAAAAGTAGCTAACCACAAACTTAGTGTCTTTGGTGGTGATCGAATGATGATATTAAGTGATAAATCGTCGACAGACAGCCTGACCTCGTTAGCAGACAGCACGTCGTTGCTCGTCCAAAACAGAATACAAGATTGAAGTCATTGAAGCGGAGCGATGGACCAATCCGTGACTATTAGTTGCCTGAACCCTCCGGAGACGAATTAACGAATCGGCTTTGTAACCAGACCAACCAGTCAGAAGAGCCGATCATGAATAACAGTTAAACCAATAAGTTATCATGCGAGGATTTGGCTATGGTCACCATGAATCCTTTACAAACTGTTTCATACTAATAGAATAAGGTAGTTCAAAGGCAGAAAAGTCTTCTTACTAAAGCTGATGGGGCAAATTAAAGCAGCACCTACACCACCCACCTCTGAGGTAGAAGCTTTGAACCCTTCCACCCCCGCCGGTCAACTTTGGGAGTAGATTGCAATGCACCTTTCCCCAGATAATCACTTCATATACCCTACTGTGACTTTATGTAGTTCTCCACTCCGATTCTCAGGGTTAATGTTGCCGGCGCCTCAGGTCAATGCAGTGAACCCTTGCAACTGTCCCTTCTACGTTACTCATGCGTGAGCATCCGATGGAAAGAGAGAGAGACCTTCATTAGGTGTTGCCAGTAATTAGTCCTATGTACCTGATACAATTCAATCTAAACCCGGAATGAAAATACTTTTTTATTTTGTGCTCCTTGTAAGAGAAAGCGATATTAACCATTGCCACAGGGCCGACCGTAATAACACAAGAACTGGCATGCATGACTGAAACTTCTGTCGAAAGAATCACATGAGAACTCAATATGTCAGACTTGACAACGATCTGGGCGGTAGTAGAGTGCTGAATACAGCTAAATTGGTCGAAGTACGCGATCATTTGGATAGTTTTTCTGTTTGCTATCGGCGGAAAGGTAAAGTCTACCTGTACATTGTCATGGTTACACTAGTCCTCCGTTCTCAAGCAACAGTGGTACTCTATCGGACTCATTTTCTTTTTTCTCCCTCCATTCATCTTGTTTGATGCTATTCCTTCCGACCAAAATTGAACAAGTATTTACTAATATTATTGTTTTTATATCGCATCTACAGATCTCCGACCGATGGTCTGTTGAGGCAGTTGAAACCGATCATGCAGTTAAAAGTTTGGGGTATCTGCTCTATCGTAGCTACCCTAATTCAGACCCTTATGCGGAAATCGCCTATCTCGGTACGTTTGCTTCTGCTTACTTGTCTTTCGGTCTGTCTTCGTAGTAATAATTTATCCGTTGACCAGTGATAGTTGAGCGGTTTATAGCGTTTATCTACCTCCTCCAAAATTTCAGATCACGCCACCGCTGATCACTATGGTGGTAAACGGTAAAACGCCTGTTTGGACCTTATGGTGTTCTCTACTCCAAGTCTCAGGGTGGGGTCAGGTTGCCGATTATCCCCTGATAGTGCAGTGAACCGAGAATACGGGGGTATACCCCTTCCACTGCACTTATCCAAAAGCCTGTGAAGATTGGGGTTCAGCTCTCTGTTATCTGATGCTCACCAGTAATTAAGTGGGCCCTTCTGGCTATGTGGTTTAACCACTTTCATGTATTCACGTGTAGTCATGGGATAAAACATCATTTTCAAAAAATCTATGCTTGTGGTGGATTCGACCATGATTGTATGACTTGATGTACGCAAGTGTTTAAAGTCCTTTGACAGAGCTGTCGAAAATGATGATAGTCAGTTGATGTTTCGATTACCGCGGATAACCTCTCTCAAGACCAGTTAGTAATCGGCTACCATCATTTCCAACAACTCAGTGTTACCAAACATTAAACGCTTCAGGATAACATCTCATGGCACATCGTTTTTCAATGCAATTCGAACTGATTTTTTACCCGTTATATGAAATGTTTAGATTGATGTCTGTATGCAAGACAACCGATAAAGGATCGAGGGGAAAGGAACCATAGAAGCGACCTCGAAGGAACATCAAACAAAATGGTAGGTGGAGTTAGACTGTAAGATAGCTGCTTTCCGATTGGCCGTCGGCTAGAATATATATGTATATCTATGTTGGTAGTAAGTAGTATGTAAACACAGACAAAATTTCCCCGGAAACACACGACTGGTTTCGCAGTTGTTGCCGCTCATCAGGTATGTGTACCCGGTACTCCTCTATCCACTCGTCTTCATACTTGTTTACTTGATCAGGATCTAATTTGAATCGCCTGGAGTGTGAATGGACGCTTTTCATTGAAGAGTCTGCTTGCACATGCAGCCTCGTTGTTCGTCGGGTTAACAGTGATCCAGACACGAATAACTAACAGAAATCACAATTGTAATTCATTTGTGGACTTTTCAATAAAGAGTATCCATCCACATTCCGGGCTATTCATATTAAATCCTGGTGAAGATATTATATATATATATATATATATATATATATATATATATATATATATATATATATATATATATATATATATATATATATATATATATATATATATATATATATTATTGATTTATTGACATTTGTATTGTAAGCCAATACTGAAAAAATTTCCAGTGCTGCTTCGTTTCTCGTATACACCTTATCAGTCATTGACCTCCCCACACTAACACTCTTTGTGGACTGCGTTAGGTGACTCGCGTTTCTCATTTGTCCAAAACGCTCTCAACAACTGTCCGGATCTGCTTACAGTGCAGCTGCTCATTATGGAGGCCACATTTCTGGATCAACCACAAAAACTATTAGAGCGAGCTCAGAAACACGGACACACACATTTACAAGAGATCAGACAACATGCATCTCTGTTCAAGGTTAGTGCTCGTTCAGTGTTTTCCGTTTTCTCCGGCTAACTGCTTGCAGTCAGCTGGGAGAATATGGAACTCAGACACCGTTCATTTCCAACACGACTGAGGGAAGACACAATCATATATTTCTCAAGTGACTGAGAGTGTCTTATTCGAATCGAACCAAGACAGGGGAGAATTCTTTAAGCTTAATTTTTGCTCGATCCTCTCACTTGACAGTTCGCGTTTGGATTTCTTTATACCACGGTATGTATCTGAATTAGTACTAGATTTAGACTTGTCGTCGACAGATCCACTGTTTCACACAGTTCCACGGTTGGATCCTTTTTGTTCATCCACGGAATGAAGAAGGAGTGGAATGAGTGATTTCCTAGATGATTCTCACAGTTCATTTACTCGGAAATAAATTGGTCTTCAACCTCCAGACTGAACTCCTGATTAGTTTGGAATTAGGCGGCTTGTTTGAACTGGCCAACAGAGTAAGTCGGAGTAACTCCAGAAGTTTATCATTCACTGAAATCGGTATTTCAGCCCACTTGTTTAACGGTAAAATCAGTAACACTTCAGAATAGATCGCGGTCCACGCAACCCCCATCCCATTTGTGCACGCCTTACGCCTCGGTCATTTTCGTCCGCGCCCTACCTTTTTTTATTCCATGCTTGCGCATGGGTATAGTGGGAGGGGTTTTTACCCCATAGGCACGAAGACCCACTGCACTATTAGGGATAACCAGCAACCAGACCCTGAGGGTTGGAATAGCAAAGAATCACATAGGGTCCCAATAAGTCAGGTGTGGTAACGATCCGAACGACAATGGGTTACTGTCTACCTTGTCGAATGTATTTTCACTTTACGGCATATATGAGGAACCAAGTGTCGTGTGCTTGGTGAGATACTTGAGTGACTATTAAGGGTAGCTTGGCACACAGGCACTTGCACGCATGCCACATTAGCACTGCTCCATCCGTTGAATTAGGACAGGAAAATACCAGGGATTTTTGTACAACTACTGATCAAGGCTGCAGCCACCGACCAATCAAAGCTCTTCTCAACTGGACAAACTAGATAATACCGGACCGGTTCAGTTCTCCCTTATAGGCTTCTTGTTACTGGGCTTCCAAATCCACTCGTTTGCAGATGATGCGTTGGGATGCATACTCTAAGAGACTGCCCAATCATGACTTCAGCTAGCATCATCTGTGCACATTATTTTTCAGTATATGTGTATAATTGAACGGTCTCCTATGTGTTCATTCTGGGATCTTAGATTCGTGTAGTCCTATTGATCACTTGCCAGCTTAAAGAAAAATGGCTCACTTCGCACAAACCTTATCTGAGCAAAATCCTACTTGTGTCTGCCGTTGGGACTGTTGTACACTGAGTCGGTTGCCAACCGCGATTTTTTCAAGGGGCGAGCGTGGTTTAGCATCAGAAAGCCGTGAACAGTATTTATAACGACACTTTACTCCCGAAATGTCTACATGGTCGAGGTAGTATTTGTTCTGGTACCGATGTTTTGGAGGTGTATTCAGCTATTTTGCCCTCTCATCACTAGCGTGATTCCTACTGGCGTGAGGGGTAGATGTGTCACATAATTAGGCTAGTCTGCAACGGCGTATTATGAAGAGCAGTGTGCAAAAAATTTAAGTTGATTGATATCGTGTTCTTAATCACCCCTCAACAAATTTTAGTTTGGCCGGGCAGCGCGAATGCTAGAGCAAATTGAATATGCTACAATAGCAAATTGACGCTGAAGTGTAAGACTGTCACCGGACTACTCTTCCGGAACTTTTCTTACTGGTTTACCGGACGGGAAACTGCAAGTATTCAACATGCAACAAGTATTTTCTAACATGACGCTTGAGTTTCCTTAATTATCGTTCTGTAAACTATAAGCATGATATCTGTTGAAAACCACTTCACAAAGTTTCACATGCATCCCGATGTTTCGTCAAATGAAACGAATAAACGCCTATCGAATAACCATTACCACTCGACGTTTATGCACAAATACGGCCCCGTTCTCACCTTCTGATCACTGTACTTACTGACATGCATGATTTCCACGTATTGTTGTCAAATGTATTCGGTAAAATAAGCCTCTTGCTGGTTTATTCAGCTGCAAAATATCGAAAGGAACTTGCCACCTCAGTTGCTCCACTCTGGTTTAATGTGATGTTCGTTTCACCTCCAATTACGTTTACTCGAATCGATTTGCTTGTAGCTATGTTGCTCTTAAGGATCAGAACGCTAAATCCCAACTAGAATGAGCAGTAACTCGTCATTTGTTAGACGCACACAATTGAATGGACCCGAGGTAGCCCTTCTGACTCACTACACGTCTCAAAGATCGACTTTTTCCGAAAGGAATGGACATGAAATTCATTCAATCCAGTCGAGTCCGGACCTCACATACAAAATGCACTTTTTGCATAACCTTTTTTGTCCCGGTGGTGACAGTAATTGTATAATACTATCTGGACTTCTGCCACCTCCCTCAGCGCCCTAATTCTTCATATCTAGGCTGTTAATGACCGTATTAGCCGACTATGTTCTTCCAGTTACTTGCTTTTTATCAGATTAGTTCAGGCTCGCTTCCAACATTACGCTAATTGACCGTGCATCTGACTTCTGCCCCATTCTGAATCCAGTCGGTCGCGAATCTGTATCTGATCCACTTCTCCG
The DNA here is from genome assembly GCA_948099385.1 of Fasciola hepatica. Taxonomy (NCBI): domain Eukaryota; kingdom Metazoa; phylum Platyhelminthes; class Trematoda; order Plagiorchiida; family Fasciolidae; genus Fasciola; species Fasciola hepatica. The sequence goes on from CANUEZ040000182.1 coordinate 19,369,463, forward strand.
CGCGCTACGATGCGAACCACATCGAACAATTGGTCAGAAGTAATTTGCCTGGCTGGTTGGCTCTACGCGTGGTGCCATCTTTGCGTGCACAACGAGTTCTGGCACTCGACTTCTGATAAAACGTTCCTGTCTATTCTGCCATCCATTCCGCTGTCTACTTGGCTGCCGACTCAGCAACTCACTCGAGTTGCAAGTTCTTGATTGTTCGGGCATCAGACGGCCTAACGGTTTTCGTCGGCATGTTGGTTTGATGGATTAAGACATTATATAGAGCAAAGGAAAACGCATCCGATCGGGAGTCGCTCGTCACTTATCCGTACAATCCTTGGATTGCAATATTTGGGTTCTCAAGCGACACATTGTTTTTATGTCCATTTTCGATATCGACTTGTTAATACTTTTGCGATACAAAAATGCTTTCTTCCTCAGTTTTGCATAGCTTCTGATTTAAGCGAAAAAATTTGTTACCATATCTCTGTTACTAATTTTATTCAGACCCTATTCGCCAGCACTTATTCGCTGTTGCACTTAATTACTAAGCTTTCCACAATCACCATTATGGGAAGCCATAGCTTATAACTGTAAAATGCATGATGGTGTTTGAACACTAAAAAATCTCTTCATGGTGTAGACCAACTTTATTCCAAATTAGCTCGTACGTTCGGCAGCTGGTAACAGGGTATCACATCACAATTACACACATAAACTTGAAGTGATTATGTGGAAGAAACGCTGGCGATTTTCAAAAGCCTCTTTTCCCTGGGATTTTCGTTCATTGTCCAGTCACCGAATGCTTTTTGTATGCCTTAAAGTATCAGCTAAGGTGGTCTATTTTCTATGGTTCCACTGAAGTCAAAAGACAAAGCATCAATGCTCGTGATTGTCATCACCGGGATTGGTCGTTGCCTGGTCATTCAGCGGTGTTAACCAAGCCCTTTCATTGACCAACGTTTCATTCGAAACGTTGTCCTTGTCTCGTAATTCAACCGATACTGTAGTGCGGAAGGTAATCATCAAGTATTGGGCTATTAAATACAGTTTCTAAAACAAGTGTTCGACCAATAATGGGTTACTTTAGGCGAACTTTGTGTCTTGCGTGTGCTCACACATCTCGTTATGGGTCAACCAGGGTGACGAGTCCATCATGCAGTAGAATAATCTCGTATCAAATGTTTTACTTCTAGGTTGATGTCCAAGTGAGCCATCGACTGAACAGGTTAAAGCATCAACTATCTGTCAGCAGCATTTAAGTCGATGGTTCCCATTCGCTTCATTGCTCGCTGAGACATTTTTCAGCCTTTTTTACACTTTCGTTCCATACGTTTTTGATATGGTGTCAGAGAAGGATGGATATCATATTCAAAGCCCTCTGGTACGCATTTACTTAAACTGAAACTGAGAATTAGCACATGAATTAAGTGACTTGGATCGCGGTTCAGTGACGGAGTTTGTTTTAATGATCTTTAGGATCACAAGATGACGGTGTTACCGCCAATCGCTTTGAATGCCCTCTTACATTAGGAGCTTATCGCAGTAATGAATCCAACGGTTTGTCCAGATTGGAGCAAAAACAACACCGATCGTAGATCAATACATTGGTAGCTTTTTTGCTGGTCCCCAGCTTGATGCTACACTCAGTCCATGTGGTTTTCTATTTGGCACAAAGGTGTAGGCTAATGCATGTTCGAAGAATTCATTCCCGAACATGTACCCTCATGGTGATTGGTTCCGCATACCACCTGGCCGCACATAAATTACCGGGTGTTCTAGAACCTTCCAGTTCAGGTTTTTCACACATTAGCCGTCTACGTAGGTGCTCTGGTTTTGGTTGCTACCTTGCAGCATTTGCTGGTGAAGAAAAGAACAAATAAAAGCACAAGAAGCAAACAATCACAAAGAGAAGTCATAGTTGACATATATTGTTCTTATCCGTCCCACTAGCTCTAGTAGGAAGATCCTTCTTCTTTCGTACCATCTTAGTTTATTGGTACAAAGCAGATCGCTTACATAGGATGTGTGATGATCATAACGAAATCCTTTGCACGAAAGCTCAACGATTCATTTGTTCATGTGTAAACAGCTCTTTTGGCTGGTTGGTCTAGCTTCACCCGGATTGGTTGATTCGGTTCCGGGTGGTTCCGACAACTGTTGGGTCCCATTGTGGTCAAGGGCTAACGTTTCAGCCACCGAGATGGCTACTCGTCGCAAACGTATTTCCAAGTTCTCTCAGATGACCGTGCGTTTGCTATGGCCTCTGCTGAGGGAACTTCACTCACTGCTTTCTTGTGACCGAAGTGTTCCTACCAAAATGAGAGAACTAAAGCGAATGCTCGGCGCTGTTCATCGGTTTGACTGACTGACTGCTAGTCACTCTAGGGGAGATGGCTCAGCCCTGGTTCCAAACCAACCACAGGCGGCGTATGAGGCGGACAACACTGCTCACCGGCATCTGTGGCGGAGGGATGTAGTGGGCACCCAGGATTTTTATCTTTATCCGAAGGGCGTATGAACTGAATAGTCAGTCACCAGCCCCCAGATGGTTACGAGACCATCATATCGTCCTTTTGCTTCCTAGATTAGACATGCTGGTCAAAGGTTTGGGGTGGGGTCCCTTTAGTCAACCCTCTACTTCGATCTGGGCAATCGGGTAATATTCAGCCCACATGATTACATGGAATCTCCACACATTTGATCACTCGTTCTTGCGCTCGGCTTCACTCTCTCAATCAAGTTACATAAGATATGATCGAGGTGCTAGTGGTCGGCTAAAACCAAGTGCCTATTACCACACCACCCACTTTTACACAACGATATTATTACTATTCCATGTACTTCTGAGGCTGCCATCGACGAAGACGCTGGGCATGCAAATGGCAGTCCCGTTTTATGCGGTTAATCACAGCCATCACTGAGATCACATATGCCACTGAAGCTTGTAGCCTTCAATGTACGCACTCTAATGCAAATAGGCTGACAAGCAGCTCTAGCGCGCATCCTCGAGACACTGGCCATTGATGTGTGCTGCTTTTCCGAGACTCGCGTTTAGAACAGCATCGTCGTAGTTCGTTTGAATTCGTCCTCAGAACATGCTTTTGTTCTGCGCTTGTGCGGGGACGCAATAGCCTCTGCATCTGCTCATTTAGGTGTGGAGATCGCTTTGTGTACTAGAGCTGAGTCTGCGCTACGCGACTGGGTGCCAGTGAACAGCAAATTGCGTTCGATTTCCTCAGGGTTTGTTCAAGGCTATCAAAAACGGCGACGGCAACCGTTGTCCATTTGTTATCGCTGCGTACGCCCCTGCTGACTGCAGTCCAGATACAGCCAAAGATATTCTACTAGCAACTTCATGAACTTCTTCGAAAGCCATTTCATAGAGGCTGTTACTGGCTGGAGGTTTTAACCCCCAGATTGGTCAACTAAGTCCAGACGAGTGAATGCTTCGAAGCCAAAGCGGCGCTAGTCATCAACGCACGGATAACGGTAATCGACTGCCCCATCTGTGCACAGACCATCGCCAATCGTCGAGCACGTACCTCGGGCACAGATCTCGTCGCACAATCAAATGGCGACCGCCATCTTCTAATCAGTCTTGGACACAAATAAATCATATAGCCATAAGCTACCACTGGCTCAGCCAGGTCTTGTGGGTCGTACTGGAGAACACATATATATTCACGTCACTCCTCATACGTTCCGGTTTTTCGCCAAGTCAAAAGTCCGTTGTCAACGGATAGACCAACTCTGCCAGACGTCGGTCCGGGAGAGGTGTTACACCGAGCTTGCTGCCCAGTTAAATAGCCACGCACACGATGATTTGTCAGACCGCTGGCAACACACGAGAGACGCTCGAAAAGTAGCGAGTACCACATCTTGTGGATAAGTCACATGACATTGGATCTCATCGGAATCCCTGGAATTGCTAGACAGCCACCGAAATATCCCCTCCAGAAGCGAAAATAGCAATGCTCGCACGCAGCTACGGGAAAATGTGATTAGAAGTTTGCTCATAGACCGACAGAATTGCCGGTCCGACCCCGCTGAAACGGAACAAGCTGCTGCCAACGGCGACGCTTGCCGACATTTTCAACTCATCCGGTCAGCAGAGACCAAAAAGCCTAGTATGATTTAAATAATATGTGAGGTAGACGGCCAACAAATTCACCAGCTTTCCGGGTGCATGGATCGACGGGGCAGAACACTTCTAGGAGCAGTATAATTGGCCTTCAGCGCCAGCACCCCACTTGGTGGTCGGTTTGAACAATCTCATACACCATAGGCGATTTGTACTGCCCCACCGACCAAAGAAGTCAGTTGTGCGCTACACCTCCTGAAGTGCAACAAAGCACTCGGACCTGACAAACTCCTCCCAGCCCCCTTCACTGATGCAAATATGCCCCTCCAAGACGCTCACCAGACTCTTTATCGAGATTAGGCTCCATGATTGCGCCCCACAAAGCTGGAACTTTGCATCCATCATTCCTATACACAATAAAGGAGCTAGCATCATCTATTCTAATCATAGAGAAATAAGCTTGATCTCGGTCACGTCAAGGCTGTTAGCGTCGTTAATCCTACGTAGATTATCCTCAGTGCGCGAATAACAAGTCCGTGAAGAACAGTCCGGTTTTCGTCCCAACTGCGGGTGCATCGACCAAATTTTTACCATCCGTCAGATACTCAGGCTCCACCACATGTTGTAGACTGACGGTAATCATATTCTTGAATAACCGTTGATAGGACGGCCCTCTGGGTTTGTCTCATCAGACAGGGAGCGCCTGGTAGGTATGTCTAAATCATCCTACCAGACTTCAGGTCGAGTGCAAGCACATGGCTCACCGTCACCTTACTTTCCAGTTGGAAGTGGCGTGCTTCAAGGTTGCCAACTCTCACCCTTCCCGTTCAATTTTGCGATCGACGACATCCTAAGAGGCACAATGAAATCAAACAAACGAAGACTTTTAGACTTGGACTAGGCAGATGACATCGCATCGATTTACGACGATGCTACTGTGGCACAGTGCATTCTAGACAACCTCATGTCGTCTGTATTACGGTACGGAATTTGCTTTTCATCCTCCAAGTATAAAGTGATTCTACAAGACTGGCAGGAGTCCACCTCCGCACTTATCCTCGGTGATGATCGGGTAGAAATTGTTGAAAAGTTTGTCTGCTTGGGAAGCTGTGTAACCGCTGACGGACGGGTTGGAGGCGGTATGAAAAAATGTATGGCGAAGGCTCAAGCGGCGTTTTGTAATTTACGCCACCTGTGGAGACGGCGTGACATCTCCTTCCGACTGGAAGGTAAGGTGTACAACACTGCAGTGCATAATGCTACCCTATACGCTTGTGAGGCCTGGCCTGTTCGAGGAGTCGATGTCGACCGGTTGTCCGTGTTCGATCATCGATCCTTGAGGAGCATCTCACGGGTCTGGTGGCAACAATGAATAAACAATTCCATAGTTGGAACGCGCATCTACGGAATCGGGCGTGTCACGTACCCAGTTGGTGCTACCATATCACTCGATCGACCTCGTCGACTAGGCACGTGCTACGTACTCTACCTTATCGACTTCCCCGTCGCAGTCTATTCACCGAGCCTAACGTTGGATGGAAACGACAACGTAGAGGCAAAACCATGACATGGCACCGATCTATCAATGTGTTGATATCAAAACTCGCCTCTGTCGGTTCCTCATGCTTGCAGGGTTGAGGACCTCGAGGTTTACTATGCAGCTGATTGGAAGCGTTGTCGGAAATGACTCAGTGGCGGTTATATTGAAACAGCTTGTGTCCGAACTCCTGAGAACTTTCCCTTTTGTTTCTTTACTTTTATCTTTCTGCTTTATGTTTTTTGCGTGGCACCATACCTCTGCACTTTGTGCCGTGCTATCGGTGCATATATATATATATATATATATATATATATATATATATATATATATATATAATGGACGCCGATTGGTTCGTCGATTCGTTTGGCTTCCCTCAGTCCTGTATCCGACTTTTGATAATCGGTGAGATGCTGTGTGCTAGTGATACCATCGATGTGCTTCACAGACTTTAGCGTCCTGCTCGACCAAGTCCACTAGTCGCTGTTCTTTCCATGACGTGGAGTGGACACTTCGACCGACCCTGTCTTTGCGAAAGGCGTACGCTGAGGAAGTCTATCGGTGGGCATGCACAACACATCCCAACCACGTTAACCTGTTGAATCGGATCACTAGTTCCAGTGTTTGACTTTCGGTTTCCGACATCCTACGCCCAACCTTAGCATTACTGATGCGGTGTTTCCACTATATTAGAGTAATCCTGCCGAGAAATCAATATTCAAACGATGGTAGTCTTCGCATTGATTCCACCCGTAATGGCCTTGTTCCTGAACCCCATAAGAGAACAAATCTGACTGCCGCAGTGTACGCTCTACCCTTGAAAGACTCTCGGATGTCATAATGGCACCACAGATGATTGACGTTAGCAAAAGCCAAACGTGCCTTCTGTATATGCGATGACACTTCATCCAGCATCTGTCCACCTGGTGAGATATAACTGTCCTGGTAACAAAACTTATCTACTCCAACTACAGCTTCCTAGTCGTGCAGCAGCATTTTACAGTTTGAAGGTGCAGAATGCAACCTGAAAATTTCTACGCTGTTGTTTAGGCTATCTAAGGAAGCTTGCAATGTACCTTGATCTTCAATCAGAAGAACATATCTTCCGCGGATTCCAAGTCAGACACTTTACTGCCTGAGCAAAATCCGATGCCAATACTGTAACGCCTGGATAAATCCATTTGAGTTGCAAAATCGAAAAGGAAAGGCAATAGAGAGAAGGCTTACTCACACCACTTCTCGCTGTGAACTGAGGTAAAAAATCGCCTTAGGCACGAACTCTGCTTTGGCTGTTTTCTTCTAAGGATTGGATGTGAAAAATAAATTTAGAGAACACAGATAGGCAAACAAGCTCTTTTTCAGTGATTCATGCTTGTGCCGATACACCACAATATATTACAACAAGTTAAATGATTGGACTACCTAGACAAACAGGAAGTGATAGAGAATGATGGTGGCGGAGAATAACACCGTCGAATATACTGGATGCGATACGTAACGCGGTTAGTTAAATGACAATCGCTAGCATACTTCGAAATGACAAACACCGGTTCACTGTCTCCGAATCTGTATGAACCGCAGGCTGGTGCTAGCGGCGTAATTCCCATGGCCAAGGACTGCCAGCATTACATGGGATCACGGTGAGTGTGCTGATCGGTTATGTCACCGAAGCATATGCAGCGTGAACGTCGAATAACTGATTCAAGCCAACTGCGAGCCCCTCTGTTTCACTAACTGTTCGTGACACTAGGTTCACAATACATTTGCTTGTATTTAGCAGAGTACCTGTTTGTACTTTTAGCATCCAGTTCCAACTACGGAGGTTTGGATTTCTATTTCAAATGACTACATTAAAAAAATTCGTTGGATTGTCTTATCGAAGCGGCGTTGAACGACACCGTTGTTTGACAACAATTGGAAAAAATTGTTGTCCTTGTTGTGTTCTAAACTTAGCGCGTTTCAATGTGTGCGATGCCCTCTATTCCTTCCGCAGGGTTGCCCCTGATAATGTAGTGAACCCTTTTGGTCATGGGTTATCCCCCCCCCCCCTACGGCGCCTATGATAAACACACGAATTGGGAATTTTCCCTTTAATATTCTCATCTGAAGATTTTTACGTCATTACTTACCCTTTTTGCATTGTTTCTCAGCCGTGTATTGTGTGTAAGATCTGTCGAACTGAACTCCCAAAATTGACTTCATAAATTGAACGCGCCGAAATACTTTCTTTTTTTCGCCATTTGACCCAGTTAACAAGCGTGACTTGATGTGTTCTCATGAAACCAATTTTGAGAGCTCCATTCAGCAGGTTTCATGCTCGAAGTATAGGTTGGCCGATCATTATCGTGCTCGGCTGAGAAAAGGTGCGGCAAGACTGAGAGACGACTGGAAAGGCTGTAGCTTTTTGAACAAATACAGGCATAGCTACATTTATCACAGGATACATATATCGAAAGTGCTGCATTATAAAAAATTCATCGGCATATCAATACGCCTTCGAAGCTATGATTTATTCTACTCAATCTCTCCGATTTCAGCACTACTATAATGTCCAATAACGATGATTTCAAGTTTGACTTTGCTCTGGATGTTGTGGCCGCTGATTGGCGGCGGGAAGATCTAGTGGAACCAGATGAGGATGACATGACGGATCGACAGGCATTTGATACGAAAGCCAACTCAGTCCAGTCATTCTTCGAAACGCAAATTCATGGCAATGCCTACTTCACCATCACAGATCCGGTGAAAACCAAACAGGAATGGATAATCAATCGGAGAGCCGTCAAGTCAGATATTCAAAGTGAAGTGAGGATGTTAGTGCGAAAAAAGCTGCATAATGCGAAGTAAAGATTTTCCCCGATGCACATGCACTTGTGGTTTTGTGGTATTTTGGAATTATGTAACGGTGAGACTAGAAAGTTGGGAGATGATAATCAGTTGTTTTACTTCGCGCGTAGACCGAGCCGATTACGGTATTTCTGATAACGTGCTTCAACCTTTGGCAGTATACAGTATTTCTTCAAGGAATATTAATAGTCGGTGGTGAGTGCAATCACTCGAGAGAATAATTGACTGTGAACTTACTTTGGAAGGTTTGTCAGATCTGGCGTTAGTGTCGAGAAAGAAATTGCATCAGGAGTACCGGAGATCAAATTGATCTTTTCGACTCAGAGGTACGCTTGAAAAGGACTAAGCAGGCGTAAGGTTTTTACCGCTTTGTAATTCACTGTCGGCATGATGACTACAATTGGCGGTTACCCATGTCTTTCAGACAGTGCTACTGAAGCAATACTCTCATGTGAGATGTAAAAGCATTGTACGAAGAGCAGTTGGCTTTTCCTTTGAATGTTGGCTATCAGCAGCCATCTGGTGGTTACAATGGGGACTTGAACATGATGAGATTGTCTTGTCTATCTCGTATTGTTTGTGCTCCGTGCTAATCGAATTCAAAATCTTCGTACGTACTACTCGATGTTTACTCTGAAAGACCAAAGGGGCGGTGAATACCTTCGTTAACAGGTCTTGGCGAATATTGTTCAAAGTTGGATACTGTAAATTGATGGGTCACTGTGTAGTCGCTTCTGGGTAATCTATTATTAAGCGAAAACGAGGTCTTTAGTCTGTTTTGTCACCAGGGATTTCCGAACCCCAGAAGTGGCTAAGTATTTAAAGCATCACTTTTGATACTGGTAGAAGTTGAACAATCTGTCGTATTATAATCTCATAATGAAGCAACGGATATTAGACGGGAATATCTAATCGGCAATAGAAGCGCAATAGTCAAGCTAGACCACCAATTGGTTTGAATGAGAATACAGGTTAATGTGCCGACGGGCTGAAGTTTATCGTTTCATTGGGCACCGGGGTCGTGTGGTTCGGGAGGGACTGAGCTCGCCTGCTTATATAGCCTTTGCTAAGACGGAGCAAGCCGACCTTGGGAATAGATGGGCAGCGAGAGCAACCAATCAGTCAGGGGAAGCACCGTGTATGTTACCAATGCATCATGGCGCAATGAAATATAAATTCAAGTTAACGAATAAATAAATAATTTGCATTACTCGGAAAGTAGAATAATAAGGGGGAAATAATATAACTATCATGATCTGTGCCTCAATACTGGGAGACTAAGCTGTCTGTTCAACATTTATCTAGTCTATCCAGCCACAAGCTGTAAGAGAATGAGTCAGTTCAACTGACAAAAATCGATGACCAGTTAATTTACCTACCACACCATAACCCATTATTTATTCAGGCTTCGCACGTGAAATAAGTAACTTTCTTTTACCTATTAACCCGTTCTGCAAGCTGGAGAAATCCGTTACTAATATATGGTCGTAGGCGGTGCTAAATTCATGAATATGTGCAGTTTGACGAGGGCTTGAGAGAATTAGCACCTGCCACAGAGATTCTGATCACCTTTTATTTGGCCGCCGAACCCGATAGAGGAAGAGTTCGCTTTCACCGTTATTGTTCTTTTTTGAGCGCGCTGTATTTGATGCACTACCAAACAGCGTAAGTAGACAGTTTGTTGGAGTGTGATTAAGCATGTGCCTTTCCTGGAGCAAGTGTAAGCGCTACACGCAATAAAGTGCGACCGGGCAACGATTCAATCGGTATCGAAGACTCAGTGCCGAAGTCTGATCGGTGCGTGATAACAATTGGTGTCAGCTAACCGATCAATATATTAATCGGCGTGAACAGTATGCAGTTAGTAGTCCTATCGGTAACTGGGCCACACTACAAGGTTGACCGGACGCAACCATGGAAATGTTGTTCGTTAGCCAGTTGCCCGGCTTATAGTTTTGTTCGAACTGTTTGCTCACATGGCATCTAGCATAATGAGAAATTGTCCTGTGTAAACGTTGATTATTAGTGATTACGTATGTGAATGTCACTGTTGAGATAAATACGGTCTAAAGTTAACAGTAAGGAGGTTTTTGGAATACGGTATGTAACTATGGTAACATTTCACGATTTGAAATTTTTCAAGTCTCTTCGAGTATTCAGGAGTTACTCACTCTTGGAACCCTATCCCTTGGTCACGGATTTGCAGTTCGCGAAAAATAGTCCTCCAGGTTACATTAGTGGTAGCTTTATACTCCTAAATTGGTGGATTTCCAGCATTGACACCATATCTATGGATATAGAAATACGGAATCGAAAAATGTGTGCAAAACGTGTTAATTTTTATCAGAGGTTCCTTAAGTCGATGGCGACTTTTTTCGGATCAAAAGGCGGACGAACGAGATGTAGCAAAACAGAAGTGCGAGCAAATAGTAATTTGAACTTGGGGCGTGTAGGGGATGTAGACAGCTTTTGGAAATTCGCTGTGTAGGGGATAACGAATGTCTGAAGATATTTTGGAAATGTACTGTTCACACCTGACCTATTGCGGGATTGTGTGGTTCTCCACCCACTCCGTCTCAGAGTCAGGTTACCGACTTTCGTTGAAAAGGGCAGTGGCTGTTTGTGGCTATGAGGTACATTCCACTGCACTCATGCGCAAGCATGTTCAGTGTGTTCATCGAAAGTATCTACACTCCCGGGATGGTAGAATTCATATATATGCTACTGGAAACGATAGCAGTAGCCAAGTGTTGAAGTCTGGCGGAAAAAATGCATTGGATTGTCTGCTTCAGATGATGATGACCGATACCTAGATTTGCTAATTAGGCTTCAAAAAGAGTTCATTCTACCGTAGAGTGATCGCATAAAGCTATCCTTAGTGGATTGTATTTCCATTTTATTATGTTTTCTAACAGCCCTTGTGTTCCCCACATTATTACCCCTCCTTCAATATCATTATCATATCTGAAAACATAAGTCAGTAACATTAAGTTTCTCGATGTGTTCACCAACATTTCGATGCATCTTTACCAGTGCATACTGCATCCAAGGTGGTTTCTTTTAAACGGCAAATCGAACGCTATCATAAGAGTAAAGGCAGACACAACACACCTGGCCATTTAGGGCGTATCGGGCTTCCACAGTGGGTTGCACGACCACGAGATCCATCCAATCAGAGTTCAAATGCAGGAAGATACGACTCGAAAAGTAACACTTGTATTTGCACAACTTAAAAGTCCAGAAGATGTTGTTATTTATAGTTTTCCCCTTCATTTTCAATCCTAAGGGTTGTTCTGATATTCGAGTCAGGTTGCTGCTGAGAAGTGGGAATTAGTGAACCCTCGCAACCAATGATCCGTTATTGGGTGTTACAATGGAATAAGATCCACTAAATGCTCCCAAATTCAAGAGACCAGTTTAAATGTACACCGAAAAATTGCGAACGGGTTAGCGATGAATACTGTGCCAGTTGATGATATGTCGGGCGAATACTACCTAAACCGTGGTTTTACCCGGATTTTCCACGCAAAGAGGTTTGAAATCGGCCAACATGATGAGCCTATCCACAATGGGCGCGTCTGCGTTGATTGTTGTATCACTAAACGTGCAGTAGAAATTCGTCGGTAGCGGTCATTCCACGGCATAGTGAATCATTTTTGAAATTTTAATTGGTTAATCTCGGCATTGGTCATCAACATCTTAAGCGGACAATCCAATGCATTTTTTTGCCAGACTTCAACATCTGGCTACTGCTATCGTTTCCAGTAGCATATATATATAAATTCGACCCTCCTGCGGATGAATCCACTTCTCACAGGGTGTACCTCGAAAAAGCTGTCACCCGCCTCCGTACGAACACATTTTCGCGTCCCACTAGATTTTACCACTGAAACCGCCCAAGAGCGAACACCCCCGTCTATGGAACGCAGCCATCGGGTCGCATACCTACACACTGATGGAAAACGACACTTGATTTCGTGCCAAAGAAAGCTCATAAACCCATATATTTTAACAGGTGTCAAGTGTTACACTTGGGTATAGATGCGTGAACAAACCCTCCAGTTGGCTCACGAAAGGTCATTAGAGTCACTTGACAACCAGTCCCAGTGAATAATCAGGAATTCCTCGTGCGTTACTGTGTTACAATGTGCACTCAGCTTTCTGCGACAGCCATTAACACATGCGGTGTTAGCCATTGCAAATATACTTTAAACATTATATCTCATAGCTGGCAGGCCTGTTGGGTTCGCCGGATATAACGACTGTAGCTTTCACCCCTCGGCAGTAGAACTTGCAATCGTCCATAAATCGTGACAAAGCGAAAGTTAATAATTTACACAAGAAAGGAGTTTCTGTGAAGAGGACTGCATTTCGATTCGGTGTAGGGAGAAAGTTTCAGGGCTGTAAGAAATGAACCCAGCATTAAAACTAGTAGGCGTCAAGGAAATTCACATTTGCGAGAGCTGCATTCACTTCTCGGTTGCTTCAGTGATGTCAACAGTGCTGTGTGCGAATGGGTTCTCCATGTTCGTGGGAATCATCTGGTAACGGTAGTGTTACTATAGGAGAAAGTGATAGAAGTGGCTCGCAATACGAGGCGTGGTAGTTGTCGGGAGCAATGGCTGGTTATATAAAATTATTGACTCAAGACAGTTGGACGGTGAAGTCTCAGACGTTTCACATTAAGAGCTATGAATTTGGCTGGGACGCGTGTTTTTCTAGTACATGTTTACGCATGAGTGCAGTGGAAGGGGTATGTACCCCATAACCACGAAGGCTCACTGCACCATCAGGGATAAACAGCGACTAGACAATGAAATTTGGAGTAGAGTACCACATAAGGTCCCAATTAGTCAGGTGTGGTAACGATCTGGACGACAGGGGTTTACTGTCTACCATCAAAATAATGGGTGATGACAGGGATTTGAACCTCTGACCGCCGAAGTGGTAATCAAACGCGGCAAACCGCTCGATCACTGCCTGTCGATCTCACGCTGCGCAACGATCATGAATCGATGAACATTTGTAACTGTGATGAGACTGGTCTTTAGTTTAGAACCAGTCCAAGAAGCACCTTGGTTTTGAAAGGTGATCCTTGCAGTGGTTTTGGAAAGTGCGAGGAATATGACAACAAGATTGGTAACCGTTAACAACAGATTCCTTTCTGATAAAATAAATTACTACGGAAAGTTCGTTTCGTGTCCTGTTTCAAATGCAAAAGTACTAGCAATATCACTTGATCCTTTCGGAAGTTTGGTGGATGCTGACAAATCGACTTTGCGTTTTAGTTATCATTCTGTTGTACTATTTTCTGAACTTCTAAGAGCGAACACCGAGGGTCGAACAGTTTTTTTCGTCGGTTCTGGCGATGATTGCTCTAGGGGTGGAGCGCCGTACTAAAAACGTTTTACCAGAAGTAGAAGTTGATATGAATAATCTATTTACTCAGCTAAATGACTTGATCCCAATAAGTAAGGAAAATTTCGGTCAGCTGAAATAAACGGGTGAGTTATAGCAATGAATATCTGATTTGGAGAACAATCAGGAGTAGCATTCCCTCCGTGAATCATTGAACAGCGAAATTGGGAGACAACCAGTCCCCTTGTTAGCGCTCTAAAAAAGTATCCGCAATCGTCATCATAGATGTTGGGCAAAGACTATGAATGGGAAAACGCTTTTGATGGTAATAAGACTGGCCTTTATTTAAGAGCAACTCCAACATGCAGCTTGGTTGTAAAAAGTGTATCATGTAGTGGCATTCGAAAATGCAACGAAGGGGTGACTGCTTTAATCGCATGCGAAACTACTTGGGGAAGCTCAAGCCGTTATTCATCGGTAAACACAGGAGTCCACGATGCTTCGAATACGTAGACCTGACTGTTGAGAATTGATTACCCCGCTAACGGACGAGCGTCGGTTGCTTTTGACATATTTCAAAGGCGGATTAGGAAAAGAGTAACCGAATGCTCCTGAAGCGAGCATCATTTATTTTTTTAGATAACTGTTCAGTTCACCCCTGCTCTCGCCTAAGCAATGCAAATTTGGTGTTTTTACTGCCAAGTACAACGGCAAAACTTGCCTTCCAATGCAGGACTAATCCAACAAATGAATTTGAATTACGGATAAGGCTTCTGACACACGTAGCCAATATAATGGGTGTCTAACAAAACCGCGTATTAGATGATGCAAATATCATCATGGGACTTGTGGTGCACTCCTTCAGCCTACCTGAAGACTTCCGATAGGATGAATCTAACCTGCCGTGGCGCACAAAATTAGGTTTTAGTGGAACAAACGCCAAAGATTGCTTTCAGAGTGCTCGTAGGGATAAAAACAAAAATCGAAAATGCACGGTGGGCAGAGCACAGCGTGAGAAAAAGAAATTCACATTTTTTAAGGACTAGGGTCAATGAACAAGCGCAAACATTTCGTTCGTCTGTGTGTGCATAATGTACATACGTGGTTTAGGAATGTCGCACGCATCAACATGAATTCAGTTCAACCTGAGTATGCAGATTATTCTACGACTGACGCGTTCTTTAGTTTTCATCCGTGCACTTTTGTGTCCACATGCCTTGGTCTGCCTCGTGAGGCTGAGTAATGGTGACCTCGGCCTACGGAAAACATCCGAATAATTTCATCCCGGGCGTCCCGATTTGAATCCCAAGCCAAAACGCGAATGCAATCTGTTTGCAGGTAGATTGCAACTTCAATCCTGGGGAGTGTTCACGAGAGTGTGGTTCAGCGGCTACTGACGCAGGAGGGTGGTGTCATCGATGATCTTCTGTGACGGGAACCGCGACGCAAATCTTCACCGGAGAACGGCATACCAGTTCTTTTAGGAACTGTAGAATGACCACTCGGTCATTTTTAGAGGATAAATCGACCTGACTGCTCATTCCACTGGTTCTTTTGTCCCACTATTAGTAGAGTTCCCAAATCCGTAGAAGTTTGATAGGAGGATAACATTGGGAATGGTGGATGATGATAAGTGTTACAGTAAAACATTCACACATTCACTGGGACAAACCTTCATGTTTTGAGCAGCTAGAAGGTGTTCTGAATTGTCTCACTAACTCATGTGAAAAAACTTTTCTGCCTTCGAATCATCTTTCATTAGTATACAAACGACATTTTATATACTATGTATCGTGATCGAGGCCAAAACCTGACCCGTACACTCATGGGACCACCCGTTATTTACAGCCAGCTCTTTTGAGTAGTTATTCTGGTAAAAAAAATCAAGTTAAGTTGATTCGGTTCAGATGACATTTGGCATTTGGTTGGTCTTTCGGTCCGCTTCGATCCAGTACTTGATTCAGGAGAGGCGAAAGTGTGCTGGCTTCTCGTCAAACTAGAGTGGTGACTACTAAACGAACCAGTCCGTCTCGTGACCGCGCGCCAGCCCATTCCCTCACTTCCTCCCTTCGATTTGGACGGGCGCTTTTGGTTCTTCCGGGTTCACGCGGATTTTGCCATTCCCTGTAACACTGAAGTTTCGCATATGTGCGTGCCTTTTTCTTCGATTAACTGCGTTGTTCAGTTGGACCTCGAATGACTGATTTCCCCGAATCCGTAAGGCACTTCGTTCTCGTCATCGATTGAATTCTTTTGGAACGTCCGCAACCCATATTTCTTCACCTTTCGGTACTGGCAGGCTCTGTGCTCATTCCGTGCCGATCTAGATAATTCCATTGATCTTTATTCCTCTAGGATAAAACTTCGGTTTTTCTTCAATACGCCCAAGATTGTTTGCATCTATGCTACTAACTTCAACTATCACGGCGACATATGCCCTATCAAATTCTACGTGCGTTGTGAGTGTACGATCTGACATATCGACAGACGGCTTAGTCTCATTGGCAGACAGTGGGTCACCACCTACCCAGTGCCGAGTCCACGGAAACTCGAGAGACAGAATTGCCGATTGATGGTGTGGATCTGTAGATGAGAAAGGAATCCTGTCAGCGGCGCTAAAGCCTCAAGGCATGGTCTCCCACACTAGTTGGACCAATGTTAGGACCAACAACGAGCCGTGACGTAGACGAGCAATAGGCCAATGGCAAACGGCGATGCACGTGGCAGCAGGCTTAACATGCGTTCCTAGATCTGATGCCCATCAAAAACCGGGGTTTTCAGGCAAAATTGTCAGTTCTCGGACTGCAGGTCACAAAAAGCCATAACGCGGATCGCGAAAATTGGTGGGGCAAGGTAAGCAAAGGAGAGGAACCAACAGCTGCTTCTGGTGACAGTCAGACTGTGCAAACCTGTTCGCGACACCGGGAATATGCGAGACAATTCGCGATGGAAACAGGGAGCCTATTCATGGCAAACACCAACGGCTCGACCGTTGGGCCGAAAACTTCAAGGAGCAGTTTAGCTGGCCTCGGGCTAATGTAGTTACCCCGACGTCGACAACTGCGATTTCTTGGGGATTATCACCTGAACCCTCATCGGAAGTGAAGGTGAAGTTGGGCATTTGATTACTAAAACGTGGGAAAGCGGCCAGTCCCGACGAACTTCCTCCAGTTCTTTTCGAAATGAGTGGTGATATTTTGATAAAATAACTTGCCACTTTGCCCCGTGACATTCCGGAGGAGAAGCATATTCCGTTAATACGGGGCGAGTCACTGATTATAACCAACTTCAAGAAGGGAGCACGCATTGATTGCAGTAATCATGCTCGGATCAGTTCAGTTCCGCTAAGCACCGAGGTATTACTCTCGATTTTGCTGCGCCGTCTAACGACGTTTCTGAGAAGGACGTCCGCGAACAACAGACCGGGTTCCAAGGTCTAAGATACACCGACAAGATTTTTACTCTTTGCTAATCACCTGGAACGCGTCACACACACAAACACCGTCCACCGACAATAATAAACTTCCTCAAATTGAAAGGCGCCTTCGATTCAGTGACCAAATAGCCCTATTCAGTAAGCTTCACCAAAATCGTATGCCACAGAAGTTCGTGAATCTACTGAGAACACTGCACTTTCATACTTCTGACCGCGTAAGGGTTCACGGTGAACTACCCAGTCCGTTCGACGAGGATGTCTCATTTCTTCAGTCCTGTTCAAATTAGTTATCGACGAGATAATTGAGAATGCCTTACGAAATCTTCAGGATATCGGCATGGAACTAACAAGTGGTAAAAGCTCATGTGACCTAGATTACGCCAACGACCTTGTTTGCTTGTTCGAACGTACGGAACATACGCAACGTGCACTGGAAGGAATCACTACGGCTGCAGTTCCATTCGGCATGCGTTTTTTCCGTTCAAAGTGTAAAATGATACTTCAAGGCTGGGCGTCAACCGTTCCCAGCTAGATGCCCGATGAAACGATACTAACAGCTGTCGACCGCTTCACTTACCACTGTAGCAGCGTGAGGATGGATGGAAGCACGGTGTAGTAGAGGTGAGCGCGCGTATGTACAATGCTCGAGCGGCGTACGCCGGACCGGAGCACTTGTGACACTGACCTGATGATTTCGAGGAAGTTGAAAGGTTGTGTGTACTGTGCCGCGGTGCGTTCAGTTTTGTTGTACGGTTGCGTAACATGGAGTCTGTGTGAGGAAGATGTTCGTTGGCCTGAGGTTTTAGACCATCGGTGTTTGTGTAGTATCGCTAATGTTAGATGGAATGACCGGGTAAGCAATGGTAAGGTTACAAATCAAGTTTTGGGTACCAGTTCAGAGAGTGTTCAATCGCGGTGTATCCAGAGCTTAGTAGAATTCGTTGGTTAGGGCACGTGTTACGTATGGCAAACACGTCTAACTTACCGTGCTGTTTTCCGTTCCTCTTCGGGAATGGAAGAAGCCACGTGGAGGTCAACAGATGATGTGACAGCGGGGAATGAGAAAATGTACAGCGAACTGAAGAAGTAGATGGCTCACGTCTTCGTGTTTTGGGTCCAAACGATCGCTCAACGAATTGGCTGGAGACATTGAAGGATACGGTAGCAAACCGTGAACGGTGGCGATCGTGCTGTCACTTTCTTTCTGTCGAGTCAGAATGGATGATCAATGTGCGTTTGTAGTTACACTGCATTTGGTGAGTTGGCTAGATCTGCGTCGTTTTCCCTACTTTTGTAGGTCCGCTTCCTGTCGAACTTCTATACAGCTAATGCAGCTGTGTTGCAGTACGCATTCTAGAATAAGCTTGCGGAGAAGATATACATATTTTTTCCGTGCCACTAACTCTATTGAGGAGTCCGTTCTGCCTGCGAACTGTCTCGTTTTATTTGAAAAAAAAACAAAGAATATATAGATAGTCAATCCATGTACTCAGTCCTTGCACATAGCGCGTTGGTCCGACTGGTGTTGGTAACCAGACCTTGAAGCTCAAACGCTGCCGGCAGGATTCACCTCTCGTTTATCGATTTACGCCATCGATTGGCGGTCCTGTCGCTAGTGTTTCGTGGGCTCAGTAGGGACCGGTGCGGACGTAGTCTGTCAGAGAGACTACACCGCCTATCGGAAGATGTCAGACCATACCGGAAATTTCGAACCTGTAGGACTGGGCAGCGAAGGCCGAACAAGAGGAAGAAACCTGGAATGTTTTGCACTAATGTGCTGAACTTCGGCGGGAAATCAAAGAAGTTGTCCGGTAGTATCGCTGTTGGAGAATCTAATGATTACCGCTGAAGTGGCCCCTCATAGGTGACGTTCGGAGGCTGCGCACCTCACAACATCAGGTGAAAGGAGGGCGACTGCGAGGGTAAACAAAACGAGTTCAGCCCCGTCCGGTATCGAAATTCAGCCCACCTGACGCCTAAGGACGTGACAGTCAGTTCCCAATTAAAATGGAGGGACAACACGTATTGACTTTGTACAATTTTGATTCGGGATCTAATCCGTCAAGTTCATTGGAACTTGCTAGTCCACTGGAAAAAATGTATTGTATCGAATAACTTTCGTTAGCACATACAATTACTTCTCAGTCAAAAACATTCGATCAGAAAACTACCTTCGAATTTCACAAATCAGTTACTGCTTTCTCCGTTTGTCAATGTGCGAACAAAATACGGAACATGAGACTTTTAATAAATGGTCATGCGAGGAGGGATGCATCGAAAATCAAACGTGTTTTCAAGGTGGCAGTAGCGGAAGAATGTCAACTCGGTTTGCAGCCGGTGCTGTGCTTATTCTCCATAGGAAAGCTATATCTGGATGTGCTGCGAAGCAGGTTTAAAAATGTGGGTATATTGGCCCCATCCTGGAGAAGACCTGATTTGGTAGCACACATTCGTTTGTAGTTGACTGGTCAGGTACCGTGTCTCCATTGGAAGGTGTCGGGCATTTCAGGTTGTCATAGAGGACGACATCTGAACAGGCTTAAGTTGATGATTCGGATCAGCCTGGACGGGAGCGGGATGGCGGTGTGGTAACACCCGGGTTTAAACCCTGGGTGTGGCGGAGGATATGCACCATTAATGGGCTCTAACAGGAGCGAAACTCGAGTCTACTGCTTCCGAGTGCAAATTCGTCGGATGGCCTGAAGTTTGTGCGTGGAACATGGAGTCCATAAGACAACCATCCTCCTAATTTAGAAATCAGTCATACTGTAACAAAGAAAGGCAAGATGGGTGCGGACAGTCGTATTTGGGAGGCCAAACTATCCAAGTCCATAGAACACTTACAATCGTTCATATAATTCGTTTCCTAAGCAGCGCTGCAACAACATTGATCCTCTGGCTGCCTGAGCATCTTGGCTGCGTTCTGGCCAATTAACTGTGGTAATTAGCTTCGTTCTTTTGCGCATTATTTCGGGTTGGATGGCCCGATTGCTCCAGTTGGCGGCTTGATCAATAGCCCCTCACCTGTGCTATATTCTTGGTTGTCACAGATCCCGCTATGTCTTCTCTGATGGTCTGAATGCCTATTTTTGTCTGTTGCGACTGCCCTCACCCATATTGCCCTCTTTGTTACACTATGACGCGTAGAAGGCCGGAGATCTTCGTTACAATCTATCAAGCCATAGCTAAGCGGCATGCTTGGAAGTAGATCGGTGGCGGTTGAGTGGTTTGGAGCATTTGATTACCACGTCGGAGATTACAGATTCGAATTTCCGCCATTGCCGGTTATTTTGGTGGTAGACAGTGATCCACTGTCGTCCGGATCGTTACCATACCTGATCTGTTGGTACCCTATGTGATTCATCGCCACTCCAAGTCTCAGATTCCGGTTACCGGTTATCCCTAACAGCGCAGTAGGCCTTTGTGGCTATCGGGTTTATAGCCCTTCCCCGCACTAAAAGCAAGTATGTAATAAAAAAGACTGTCAGGAGAAGATGCAAAAGTTGGCCACTAGAATAGTGAATGAGCAAGGGGAGGGTAGCTACACAGAGCGTCTCCGAGCTCTAGAGCGGTTCTCGATGAAAAAGCGGAGATCTGATAAAAAACCTTCATGGTGATGAAGTGACTGTCAGGTATAAATCAAAGGGTTTTTTTTCTCTGGTCACAAGGAGAGGCACAAAGGGGCATAACCTTAAGTTGCTGAGAGCACTCAAGACGAATTACTTCTCAAAAGAGTGATACCCCTCTGGAATAAGCTCCCGAGGGAGGTCGTGAATAACACAACAGTTAGGGCTTTTAGGAAAGCGGTGGATTAGTATTGGGTGGCATAATATCCTGAATTATGTTAGACAGCCTCAGGACCAGACACAATTCACTTATCGTTTTCTCCTTTCTCTGCCAAAGCTGATACTGCACAATATTTCTACCTTTCAGAAGAAAAGTCACGCAGTGTTGGGAGCAGCGGAAACAGGCCGACAACACATATATCTGGACATACTATTGGTTCTAGCTACATAAAGGCCGTTGAACACCGTCCTTGTTGCCTTTGGTGCAACCCACTTGACCAGACCAAAAAGGGGGAAAGAAAGAGAGGGTTCAGCATAGTAGCCTTCAGGCGGTTAGATGCACAACAGAAATGAAATGGAAAAAGCGAAATGGCATGAAAAGAAAAAAAACGAAAGGACGAGAGCACAATAACGATGGGGGAAAGGAAAAAAAAAGAATATTGAGAGCCGGTGAAAAGTTATGAAAAAACAAAATCGAAACGAGGAGGAAAAAGGGAAGACTAGCAAGTTCCAATGAACTTGACGGATTAGATCTCAAATCAATGTTGTATAAAGGCAATACATGATGTCCGTTCATTCTAATTGCAAGCACCGTTTGCATGAATTGTAGGTTGTTTTACCGAGGCGATTGAAAAAAAGTAAAGAAAATTCTACCTGTTCTGGGAATATTGTCTGTTGACAGGATTTGCAGTTTCCTCCGCTATACGCTCATTCTCGATAAACATTCAAACCAACGCTCAACATCGCTACGATCAATAACCGCTGTTTCCTTCTTGTCCTACACAGATACATGTAGTCAACGCCCCCATCACAATCGACAATCCGTCAGCTCCATTTCGTTGCCGTGTCTAGCCTGTACACACGTGCGCATGCGCACAGATGTGCTCACTCAGTCATCCAGCTTTCCATCAAGACCCGTCTGTTCCGTGGTCTTTGCCACTGTCAAGTCTTTAGGCGTCAGGTGGACCGAATTTCCACGTAAGACGGAGCTCAGCAGGTTGTCCGTGGTTTGTCGCAGTCGCCCACGCTCTTGCACGTGTTTGCAACATGTGCGATTCTCAGCCTCAGTGCGTTACTTACGGAGCGCGTTGTTCGGTTAAATGGGATTATTCAGTCCATTGCGGAGTCACAACGAGAACCTTGTCATTAAATAGCCCAATTAATAATGCTATTTCGAGAACATAAACACAGAAACGAATATTCGACAGATTTCCTATGCAACTGCGTTGATTTTAATGAATTTATGAAGGCTTATTGGAAGCCACTCAGATGTGTCCCAACGAGACCGGGGCAAATCACGTGTAAACGTCACGCAAAAACTCTCCTGGGTATGTTTAGAATGAAACCAGTCCAACACGAACGAAACTGCGCGCAAGGCCGAGACATTCTGGACCAGGTGGACGAAAAACAACGAAGCAGTTTCGGGTGATTTACTAGGAACTTAATCGCCAAACTAGAGAACACATTAAACGAGACGAAATCGAGGAACAACGTGCCGGTAAATCCGGAACGGTATGCGCGCAACTATTCATATTTGTTTACGGATACGCCAACTTCGGAAGCAGTATCAACAAGGTTGACTTTATGTCATCCTATCTTCAAAAACGATGACTCGGATGTAGAAGTGCAGTTTAAAAACGTATATCCTAAAAGCCACTGTAATTAACTGCTCGTATCGGTATTTTCGAAATCAAAGGACCAGCAAAATAAAATCGACTTGGGGAAACACTGGTTATTAAAGTAGTAAAATGCCAATTTCGTCTTCTCAAATGTGTCGACGAACTAATAGAACTTGAACTTTTGGAGTTGTTTCTTCCGCTTAGTTAACTTTCTTGAAAACTGCGCAAACAAATCAGAACAATGAGTCAGGATCTTAGGTTGCTCGTCCCATAGGAACTCTGTATTACTTCCATAATCCTCGCTGCATTCGGACACACCTCGAATAAGGATGGAGAAATTCAGTTGGCGACATGCAACACCCCATTGCTGCTCGTTGATCGGATGACCACAAAGTAAAGAACAGAACCATCAGTGAAGAAAAACAGTCGTCCACTGTGGTGAGAAGTCATCGAGTCACAACACCTGATCGTGTTCCACATTCGGACGAATAAATGCATTACTTACTGATAAAAAATGAAGTCCGCTAAACTTCCCGATATCCACTGAAAAACATCCATCTGGATTCTTGTTTTCATGTAAGTGAAAAAAACCGGGGGTCAGCAATGGCACTAAATAGCCAGAAAATCGCTTCACCCGGGAAAGTAATTAAATTCTTGCTGATTGGAATAGCGGGATCGTGCTTGATGAGTTTTCCCCCATTACCACGATTCTGAGTATATTACGGCTGACTACAGCTCAACGGATCAAGGCGCGAAATTCATTTTCATGAAAACCTACTTACTCTTCGAGATGACATAGTGTTTTCTGAGCCGCAGAAAACCAACAACAATAACAACTCTATTCTGAGACGCACACGGCAGAATCTTCGAAACACGGATCGGCGTGCTACGCAACCGCATGCAGTTCCGTTGGTTTCCAGAGACGAACCGCATCCCACTGAGTTCCCGACACTGTGCAAATATGAGGAGGCGAGGGTATCAAATCTAAACTTGTACTTTGAAAGCTAGGGACTAGTTCCCATGTACAGTGCACCAAAATATACGAAAACGAACACTGAATATGCTAGGTTCTCCGTTCGCTTCGAATCAGTTTGACGCGAACTGTGGGCAGGAGCAGGGAAAAAGGCACAGTTTTGACTACGAGCGTGTGCGTACTAGTCAGCTAACAATAATATGTAGCAATCACAGGGAAATCGGCTACACAACAGCATAAAAATAGCGCGTAAACAGGATTCAAGAAGAACTGACGGATGAGAAGTTGAAGAGATTGAAAAGGTAACAGACTATGACAGGCACTTATACACACACTCGACAGTTGCCTGTGTCGCTCCAAGCCCAACTGATATGCTAACAGGTTAGAGAGCATAAGCACAAAAATACGTGCCAATCAGTGCGGCTGTCATGACTACGGGCAGATGGATGAGAGTAGCCCGAAACAACCGCCTAGCTGCCGCCGAACTTCCATCACCCGGGGGTGCACGAGCGAACTGGCTCGCATAGTAGATCAAACCGATATTCGGAGGGAGACAGGCCAGTCCCAGAGCGCAACCTGCCCAAGGGCCCAAACTGATAGCACTACAACCGGCACCTGCCAGACAAACCAAACTTGCTGCGACTGCGTGACGCACCGCGACCCGTTTGCACAGATCTGGATCCAACACGGAAGTCATCATGTAGCCAGCTCGGGAGTATTCATGACGCAAGTTCCAGCTGAGTGCCATGAAATGTGGGAATTGCCAAACATAGAGCAGACTGGCCAAAATCAGTGCACCTGTGTGAGTGAAGAAAGAGAAGAATAAAAACTCAGTGAGTAAAAGCCATCCACCGAGCCCCAACAAAAGAATAGATTCCTGGGGTGAGCGACCGTGAGTCGAATACCTTACTCGCAAGGCTATCCGTACTCTCAGCAGATTGTTGAACCTATAAACTACGTGATGTGGCGCCCTTTCAACACTAGCTTCGAATGTCAGCTCAGTATTTCCCGCATAGTGTGCGGCTCTTGTGTTGAGAGGCGTCTCTGTAGGGGCCTAATTACAACGGAGGCATTCCGTTAAACAACTTACACAAGTTGGCTCTGAGTCCCCGTTGTGGCACGGTGGGTGTGCATTGTCGATGATTCCTAACAAGGATGAAAAGGCTATACAGTGTTTCCATGGCTTTTATTGGTATGAAAATTCACAGTACATGATGAATCAAATTGTCAAAACCGAACCCCATACTACTCATAACCATATATTGATTCGTCGCTGGTTTCGACTCGGTATAAAACCCAGCGTGCGTGTTTGCCTCCAGCGCAGACATCACCCGGACAGTTTCATAGCAATGAAGAAAAGTTGTTTTTGCGAACACCCGGGTATCTCCAGCAGAAAAGTGTGGCGTTCGAAAGGTGTTGACAATGCAGTCAAATTATACCACAGGAGCCAATGAGTAAGACCTTGAATCCGGTTCCCACTGGTCACCGCTGGTATTATCTTTGGTGATGCAAAACAGCAACAATATCACTTACTGGATGACAGTCTTAGATTTGGTAATTTAGCATATCCATTCAAAAATTTACGGGGTCCTGGAGACATGATTTGGCCACTCATCAGTAAATCATAACCAGTCTCCGAAATCATTTACATTATAACGAAGGTCATGATTGCACATCGGATGGGTGTTCACCCTTGTCATTGTTTTTTGGATGTTTTTAGCACAGGATACCACAACGCGCTGCCTAAGATATCGGAGCATTCAGCCTAACGCAGATCAACGCTGTGTTAAATCTCAATACCCATGTCAACTAAAGCAAACACGCAGTTAGCTGTTGCAGTGATTACACGTGTGCTTAGCTTGATTACGAGCACGTATGATGTAATGTTCTCGTAGCTATTTTCTTTGGAGAGCGGTATCGGTTTCACTTCGAAGGCCGAGTACCGTACACTTGCGTTCGAATGTATGAGTGAAGTAAACACTAGTAAACATTCAGCGAAACGCTCCGGAATATATCGTGTAATCTAATACTCTTGACTGATGTGTTCAAAGACCCCTATTGCATCGAACGTACAGCGTGGACAAAAAGAGCGAACACCCTGGGATAGTCTAATGTAGTGACTGTTCCGAGGTGGAAAAACGGACAGTGAGCACAAGATACCACAAATACTAAAGTAAAACACATGCTCCGATCAATTTTCCAACATCGCTTTCATTCGAGTTGTGATTCAGGTGTCACACAGGCATGATAACTATTGGTATAACCATTGATTTGTGATGTCAAAAGATTGAAAACAAACACCGGCCAGTGCGATCAGACTAAAGTTGTACGAATCAATTGTGCGAGACTAAGACCCATTTCGTTCTCCTCTCAACTGACCATCCGGCGCTAGCCTGTTTAGTCAGTTAGTCGTATGTGGCAATGAAGTATTTAAAACGAATAAAACGAGTAAAGCAACCATAACATAATGATAATCACAAGTACGGCTACGAGACAACCATAGGTATGAGAGCAAACAGCCAGCCAGTCGTACCTGAATGCACCTCACCGGTTGCTGCTGCCCAGCCCATCAATGGAGGGACCGCGCCGACCCATGCACCGACCCACGTGTTAGCCTGGCTGATTTGCTTTAACGGAGTGTAGAAAGATGTATAGAGTAACAAATTGCCCGCAGCTAACGCGATAACCAGTGGGTTGGTCCCCAGATAGAGTGTGAACAGACCGAAACTAGCACAGCCCAATGCGAACAGACCAGCACGCGCAGGACTGAGGGGAAAAGAAGTCAAAGGAAGTACAACGGTGAAAGATGCTGGATTTTTTTCATTTATGAATGAAAGTTCGACTCAGCATCCGGTTTCCCAGAAAAAATGAGTTCATCAATCTGAAAAAATATCGTGGATAATAAGAGGCCCTGTATTTTTGTTATCTTCCAATGAATTGAGTGATTCTGTACCAGATAACCGTAGCCTTTCCATGCACACAAAACAAGCGTGGTAACGATGAATATGTCAGACGCACAATTCCACATACCGGGTACGAGTTCCATTCGGAAATCCAAGAATACGTATTTATGACAAAGACGGCTTCCGCATGCCTTCATATTTCGTTTTTTTCCAGCATTAGGAAGTACGTACACCACTGTTAAGCTGCGAACTGCCAGATCCAAACGATGTTTACACCCCTGTTGATCAGTGATAGTCTCATTGGTCTCACATTACCGACCGGATCACACACACACACACCACACTGGACTATAGTTACTTTCATGCAACTATCTCCTGCTGGAGGTCAAGTCGACTCCGTGCATATCGCGGATCATTACTGACCAAGAGCGGCAGTTGGAGGCGAGTACCGCGCAGATCGCTACCCAGCTTTCTTCTCATTAGCGGACACTGTAGGCTAACCATAAAACCAGCCGTTCTACGTCCTTTTCAACAGTGTTGACTCAAGTTCTGAGCTGGCTATCAAAGTGACTGCCATCTAGGGCAGAGTTGGAGTGTTTGATTGGTTAGTTCTATCTCACGTCGTCGTAAGATTTGGCCCAGCTACGGCAGACGACGACGAGTCTGCCAATCTCGAAGCATCGTCTTCCAACTTCGCAGTTGGATACTCCGTCCAGTCAATTTACAGGCATCATTGATGAAATACCTTCTACCTTTTGATATCCTTTGCTCTTAATCGTAGATGAGTACGGTGCGGATAGCCACATCATAAACACGGGCCTTAGACTAAAGGCTGATTTTGGTGCGGGTCCGCAACTCCCGCCGTAGCTGCAGAGATACTTACCTGATGTTGTTCATGCGCAATATTATTTCATTCTTCGCCTGACCATTCGGAAACAATTAACAGTCTAGGTACTTGAACGCTGTGTTTACTTCTAGCCCGATGAGCTTCGCGAAGGATTCAATTCGATCAAGGGCTTGTGCAAGTGGTGAAGGTGTCTCTTAGCACACCCATGTCCAGTATGAACTCAGCTGTATACCAGGGTAGTTAGTCACTGTCTGACTCATTGTCCAGTCTATGACGAAGTTGAACAGCACCGATAAAATACGACAACCGTGTCTGACTCCGGAGTTCTGAGAGGCAAACCATGACAATTTTGTGGTTGTGGAATGTCCTCATCATGGGGCTTTGGCTACCCACGTCCAATAGTGTCCTTGCATTCCAACAAGCCATATTTGCTCGTTTCAAACAGTCGAATGTTCCAGCTCGTTGTTTCGACACCTCAACCGATGAAGCACGAAAGGCGTCAGTTGTCAGGAACGCCGTGGCATGAGGTCATACGTTTCAAAAATTATTTATGAAAATTCTCTCGAATATGTTACGAGGCAATGCCACCAGCAACGACCAAGAGGTAAGTCAACGAGACCCTATCCAGACATTTTGGTCGAGGATGCACCTCCAGCCATTACATACACAAACACACACACACACACACACAAGTGCAACTTGCAAGAGGGCAAGATTGTTCCACACAAGCCGCGTGTAGTTCACTCGACTCTTCCGGAAAACCTTGTTGGAATACGACAAAGGGTGGTGGCGGGCCATGTTCGCATCATCACAGTGCTGCTCAGAGACTGATGAGGTGTTTCGTAGTGGACAATACTTGCCCGGCGATAACCAATCAGATCTTCAAGGATAGCTACTGACTGGCCGCGATCGCTTGTGTTGATCTTGGGGTCGCTTTATTCAGAGTTAACCGATAAAATGACAGTCCATCCCTAAGCTGCGACCTCCCGACGCACCCGCGGGCATACAGCTCAACTGTTATTCGATAATAGTATTCGCGGTCAGTATATCGTCGTGATCTGCATACACCGACAACGATATATGATCCTCGTAGGTTGTGTACGGCTTCATTTGTTTTTACGTTCCGACGCATTCGGATCGATTCCAGAGCTATCGACGCCGTATCTCAATCAAATATGAGCCATGCTTGTTTGATGATTCGAACGTCGTTTTTTGGTGTGCCAAACCGACTAAAGGAAATTGACGCCAGACGATAGTTACAATAGTCATACACCACATCTGACTTTAAAGGTACCGGGTGGTATGTAAAAACCAGTGATCGTCCGCGGGGGTTGCTGATGTTCGATCTGAACCAACGGAAACACAGAAAACTCCAAGAGTATGAAGCTGAGTAAGTGTCGCATTGGTAATTCGCACATACATAAATGAAACACCAATATGGCCACCTCATCAAGATGAGACTGCACCTTGGCGTGGTGTGATGACCTGCGTGCCTCTATGACCCAAAGAACCATTCAGGATGGCTTCCTTAGGCCGGAGACGCAATCATGCTTGACAGGTCAATCCGTAGAGGCCAGACGAAGTCTAGTCTTAGAATCAGTTGATGGGCAACATTTGGTTCGAACAGCTATGCCCCTGGAGAAGACATTTCAGCGAATAAACACGGAGAGAGAGAGAGAGAAAGAGAGTTTACCGATCTAAAAATCCCTACTAGATGGACGTAGAAATGGAGTACCTGGGGTTTCTCTCGATGGTGGGAGCAGTCATTGAACTTCATTGGGCAGCTATCGCCCGCCTAAGCTGGGCAGCCCCAGCCACAGGATGCTGCCCTGTCCACGTTCCGCTTGCTCCATGGGGTGCATGGGACTAAGGACCGACTCCGAAAAGCGGATGGGTAACAAAGCACCAGCGACGACAGGAGAAAATGGATGCAACAGTCGGGTTTCACGTGACAAACTAGAAGAAGCTCTCTTACGGGTGCTTCGGTCACATTCCCGTGCTGGGGTTACCACCGCACTGCCTTTTGGGTCGAACCTTTGAGTCAAAGGCTCCGGTTGGGAGTCCCAGAGACAAACCCTTTTTACGGTGTAAGCAGCTGCGAAGTAAAATTTGCCCAAAAATCTCCAGCGGTCACTTCGGGAAACATTTCTCTCGCTACATTCTTTTGCATCCCAATTCTG
The DNA here is from genome assembly GCA_948099385.1 of Fasciola hepatica. Classification (NCBI taxonomy): domain Eukaryota; kingdom Metazoa; phylum Platyhelminthes; class Trematoda; order Plagiorchiida; family Fasciolidae; genus Fasciola; species Fasciola hepatica. The sequence goes on from CANUEZ040000182.1 coordinate 19,399,020, forward strand.
AATGGATACGAAGCCACAGTGAGTCGTGAAGGTGAATTTCTAACCCTCCATAGGGATAGTAACATAGAAAAATGAGAAGGAGATCCGATTCTCTGACCAGAAAATCCGCTTTAGTTTGCTACTTTCAACGTCCGTACACTTTATTGAACGGGGGAAAAGGCTGCCCTAGGTAGGACTCTTGAAACTTGTGAAATAGATGTGTAATTCTTTTGGAAGACGCTCCCACAAGGAGCTACGTACATACCGAGCTGCCGTCCGCTGTGTTCTTACATAAGCACGCGAAACTTGGTCGGTGAGAGTAGATGACACGAAAAGGCTGGGAAGATTTTACCACTGGTGTTTCCGCTACATGACCAAAGTCAAGTGGTAAGATCGCGTCACAATCTCATCCGTGCGTCAACACCGTGCGAATACACAACTTTTTCGTCCCTCCAACAACGTGCCCACAGTGGTTTGGCCATGCCCTACGACAGTCCGTCTTTGGAGTACACGACTGGCGTGACAGCTGAAATTTACGGTTAGCAGCTCTTGCCTCAGACTGGTACGCGTGGACAGCTACCATCAGAGACACCCATAAAGACGACTTATCCTGTCGCAGGAGATAGCCGCATAAAAGTAAGAGTAAGGTGCAGTCTCATCGTAATGCTAGAAAATAGTACACTCCTTTGGAATAACATTACATAGCGACCATAACTTTAAAGCATTTCCTATCCAGGTGTACATTCTTTGTCAAGCACGGGAATGCGCCGACCGAATTGGATGTCATCTCGCTGCACGTTATACCATCATTTCATCAGCAGGAGGAAAGTGATGCAATTTGTGCCACAAGTACGCACCCAAAGGTCATCTCACGCACACCATTATACAGGGCCGGTCGGGGTTGTACTGGAATCGAGCAGAGTTGCATACTACCGAGCGCATCCTCAGGTCGCTGATAGGGGCATGGCCACCAAAGGGGTAAACAGCCGTGAATTGAACGGGCATGAGTTCACTGAATAAACAGCCGTGCATAAGGACGAAGCGCCTCTTCGCCTGAATAGCGTTTTCTTTTCTAAATGCCATACAAGTCTACTGACTGCACTGTGACGTGACACATGCGGCCCAAAACCAAATAAGACCGTCACTCTTGCTGCCTAGCTGATTGCACTTGGATGGAAAAGGTCAGAGGTGCAGCCTCGAACGAAAAGGACCGGACTGGGTTACCGAGTATCACAAAAGCCCTGAACGGTGCTGAGGACACCGCTTCGTACAACTATTCCCAAAACCCTCCATGGACTTTGTGAAATTACGCTCTCCCATTATGCTACGGCGTTTCCAGTAAACAACGCGTCTTGTGTCCCAGCGGCAGAAGTGACAAGACAGCGAGCTGGAATTCTCCATTGTAAAAAAAACAGACACGCAGTATATCGGAATATGAGAACGCTACTAAACGCAGGTAGACAAAGTATTATAAAACGAACACTACACGATTACTAAGAAGACACTGAGTGTCTTTCCGAAGTTCGACTATTCAGCTCGTGCACTCGGTGTATAAAGGTCCCGGGAGGCGATAGTTTATTGCCTCTGTCACAGTGGGCCTGAGAAGAACTCCAGACAACAGGGTGTCACGTTCACCCGGAGAAAATGGGTCAACAGCGCCCAGATTTTTCAGGAATCGATTTCTTCCAGGATGTCCCTGGCAGCCTTCAAGGGCTCTTCATAAGATTTGTCGGTGATTGCTACCTGTGAAGCGACAAACACAGCTGAAAAAATAACAAAAGATAACTTACTACGGAAAATAACAAGATCTAATCTGTTGCGTTCCAAGAGGTGGGGTACTCTTCGTTGCCGGTGACTGAAACATATGAACAGACCACTTGGACGAGTCCACTCGCCATGTCCTAGGATAGTTCGGAATTGGCCAAAGTTGTGATAATCAAAATCAACTAGTGGATATGGTCGACGTTAACACGGTAGTCATCTGCAAAACGCGCAACCAACATTCCAAAATACATTTTCTAGCCTGGTACTCAAACGGTGGTCGCAGAGCGCACCAAACTGAGCATATTCTGGTGCGACCCCGTTAGGCTTCATCGGTTAAGGATTGTCGGGCATACCGTGGCACTGTAACAGCAAATACGAATGGTACCCACCATGTTTTTGTACGCGAAGGATTCTAAACACATTTGCCTGCGCGCATCAAATTTTCACCGATTCAAAATTGCAGAACTCGAAACTGCGAAAAGCACAACGCCATATGAAACGAAATCAAAGCCCTACTAAGTACTGCAACTAGCGTGCCAACGGATGGGCTTTCCGCGGAAGAACAATGAAAGATAATCAAGTCGGTGGCAAAACACGTTGCCTGAAAGGAACTAAAGAAAAATAAAAATGTCTGAAACACTGGATTCGGCAACCACATTGCAACTATCAGTCAACGAACAGAAAGCTCGACTGATAGGAAGCACAGAACGTCGCAGAATACAGCTAGAGACCTCGCGCACCGCCACGGTCGATCTTAAGAGATACCAGATAGAAATGGCACAGAAGATGGAGATCGCATCGGGCACTGGTGACTCTGAAAGATTTTTTCCATTCATTCGCAATGCTTTCAATGGGTGATATGGGTCTGAGTCCGACCCACGTGATGCAATAGGCCAGGTTATCTCCGAACAGAGCAACGAATCGAACTTTAGGTGAAGCATTTCGATCCGCTTCTCAACCCAACTTTCGATCACATCACCGGTCCTCCGTGAGATAGGCTACCTTAAACGACATAAGACTGCTGGACCGGATGGGTTGTCTCCGTCTATTTTCAAAGACCATGGCTCAACATTGTTGTTGGAGTCAACAAAACTCCTCGGTTTGATATGGGATAGGAAACAAGTCCCAAAGAGTTGGTGTGAATCGATGATTATACCCTGTGAAAACCACAAGGGAATAAGTTTGATTAGCATCACATCTAAACTGCTCGTTGGTATTATTCTCCATCGCTTATCAGCCGCTCACGAACAGTTCTCGCGCGAGAATCAGACTGTTTAGACCTAGTCGAGGGTGCGCCGATCACATCTTCACTCTTCGACAAACTTTATAACATAGGCACACCTTCCACAGGCTTACTATCCTCGTTTTTCTTGGTCATAAAGCGACCTTCAACTCAGTCGACCGCACAATTCTCTGGCGCTGCCTCTTGTTGAGGGGTGAATCAGAGAGATTCATTCCCATCATAAAGTCCGTATACTTGAACAACCGAAACCGAGTTTGGACTTACGGTGCTCTTTCGCTCACGTTCACCACGAGAAGGCACGTTTAGCATTTGCCAATGTGAGTCATCTGTGGTGTCCGCATAAGGTCCGTTTATTTATCAATGGTCGAATGTGGGCTGCAGCCCTTAGGCCCGTGCTCCTATATGGTTCAAAAACATGGTCATCGCGGGTGGAGGATATACGAAAATTGTCGGTATTTGAACACCGATGCCCTTGTAGCATTGCTCGAATCTGGTGGGAACATCTATCGGCAATGGTAGGGTTCAGCGAAGAGTCTGAGATTCATCAACCAAATCATTAGATGAAACACTAAAAGTCACCAGGCTAAGATGGTTGGGGATATGTGTTGCGCATGTCCCCTGACAGGATCATCGGCACGCCATGTTCGCTCAGACCGGTAACAGTTGAAAGATGAGCAGAGGCTGGCCAGTCCATGGCATGAAAAGCCTAACCTGTGAACTGACTTGGCCGTCTAATGTGTGCTAGACTTCCTGGGTGAGGTCTAAGAGACCCTCCCACTCCGTGGTTATATACGTTAGAGGAAATGGCTACGTGTCGTGATCAGTGGCGCTCCTGTATTCACAAACTTCCTTCATCGGCTTGATACCAATATTTGTAGTTCTTTTACTGCTCCTCTAACATTCCTGTTGTTTCCGATTGAGGCTGTTGCCAGGAGATAGCAACCAAAGCCACCGAACCCAGTGCATGGTTAATGGTTGTCTGAATTGAACCGAATATGGCAACCAACGGCCTGCTTACTATACAGGGTTTTACTCACCCCGAGCACAACTGCATCGATCACAGCTTCGTCCTCCGACAGCTGTCAGAGCACCGTTACGCTTGTTAAAGATCAACGATCGTTGTGTTTTTAGACATTCGTGCGGCCTTCGACTCCGTCGACAGGTGTGCACTATAGTGCTGTTTGTTAAAGAATGGTGTATCCGAGGAGTGAGTGTCGGTTCTCAAAGAGTTGTATTGTCATACCTCATGTCGCGTTAGGGTCTGCGGTTAACTTCCGTACCATTTCGTCGTCTCCAGAGAAGTAAGACAAGGTTGCCTTATATCTCCGTTTCTAACTTTGCTATAGAGGATATTTTCTACAGAACACCTTCTCTGGCCTTCCAAACAGTCGAGTTGAACCCCTCTCAGGGAACAGGGGGTTTTGCTAAGAGTACGCCGATGATATCGCCTTGCTGAGAGATAGTGCACAGGCAATTCAACACGCATTGGATTACTTGGAATCTGGCGTCATCTGTGGCGCCGCCACGACATCCGGCTTTCCCTCAAGGGAAGGGTCTAGTGCCAGGAGTATACAGAACCTGTTTATTATCACTGAAAAACAGACTCCACGAACTCTTCACCTCTGTATGGGAAGGACAGACATTTCTGAGGGATTGGAGTGCGCTTATTCTATTACTCATTTCCAAGAAAGCACACAAGACAATATACAGGAACTACCGGAGGATCAGTCTGATTGACGTCGCTGCAAAGATTTTATGCGTACTACTACTCAAGCCGCTCTCAGTTGCGAAACTCTCGCACTCGACCGAACCAAAGGGATTTCCGCCGTGGCAGACGCTCTGTGGACCAAATCTTCACGTTGCTTCGAATTTGTTCGGCCACATACTGGCGACCCAACATAGAACTATCCGGACAAACACGCTGCCCTTCTCCATGTACGAGATGGTGCTGTTGCCTAGGAGCCCAAACTTAAACGTCATTGGGCACCGTCAAGAAAGATATGAAGCGCCTAGGATTACATACGGTCTGTGGTCTGTGATAATGGAAGCAAAACTGCATCACGATTTGCACTGAGCTCGCATCGAACCGCTGCGCATGGTCGGCGATGATTCATGATAATCACCGGAGATTATTTTTCATCTCGTAGGACACAGTCGTTTTAGCAGAAGCTACTTAGGGGCTTGCAGTGACTTGTCAATCTTCCGGTAGCTTTTTATCAAATATTATTTTAAGGGCAATTAACGTTACATTGTGTAGATTTTCATGCCATGATTTACAGGTCGTTGTAGAACTACGGGCTCCATGCGGCTGATAATCCGTGTTAGGAAGTCAAAAACAAACCAACAAAAAGCATTTTTTAGGCAGACCATGCCAGGCGGGATTGAATAATCAATGACTAATAATATTTCGTCTTCTGTTTTGTCATTTCGGCTGGAGCGACCGGAGTTGATAGCCGGGATCCAGTACAACGGTTTTCCATTCGGATCGTAGAAAAGAACTTGTGGGTTATGACACTGAAAGTTTGTGGTTGTGTACAGTTGTTCTTATGAGCCCATCGACTCGACGATCAAAGCGGAAATGAGAAACATGTTGAATAACCTGTTAGGAAGATCGGTGGATCAACAGTTATGTGTCATGCGGAAAAGATTTTGTGTTGCGCTTTCCCAATCGTTCAAAGCCATATGCGGTATATCAGTCACCGAAAAACCACCCATGCTCGTTTCCTTGTGTCGGATCAAGTACGATATCAGACAATGATGAAATCGAATCAGTGACCATATGCAATCAGTTGATCTCAAAGAGATGTTTACACCAACAGGAAGGCAACGGGATCAAAAAACATCCTGTCGTTAGTGAATGTATCAAAACACAGTTCAGAAACACATGAGAAGAGTAGCTGGTTATGATAGCAACTTGAAAAAGATGTCCAACGTAACAAGTACTTTAGAAAATGGGGTTGCAACTAAGCTATTTTCATCATTCATCAAACATTTGAGATTGGCATAAGGTGAACGAGTATGATCGTTTTCGGCTAAATCACTCGGGACCTGAGAGAGTGAGCAAAATAGTCCGGAATAGAAATACAGTAATACGGGTAGATATGGGTACACACTAAGACCCCGTTGAGCATCACTCACTTGGTCAATCCACGAACAAGCACGCGATTGCGCGTACGAATCATCTGACTGTCATAGGGAATCTCCACGATCTAGTTGAGGATAACCAAGGCAGTGATGTGAAACATGAGCGGGCGGGCAGTTACCACAAGAGAAGGAAAAACGACCGGTTGTTGTTAGAGATTCAGAATGATGTGATTACAGCAAAAATGAGGAAACACTGAAGCTATTATGAGAAGGCAATTTAGGACTTCAACGGGGTTTCATACGGCTCTGAGATGTCGAAGCATCTTTGCGACTGACTTTATGTAGCGTGTAATGTGGTAGCAAGGATAACCTCAAAATCAGATTAACTTCTCCAGCATAGTGAGCCATTTCAACCTGATGGTCCATCGCGAGCAAAATCGACGACGTCAAGTTAGGTTCAAAAAAAGGGAACGTTTGGAGTGTCAAGCACTAATGCCTACCATCTAGTAATTAAATGAAGGATTAATTTCATTTTATCAAGTCTAACTCAACGAACTGGTAGTAATTAACACAAACAAAGGAAACAGGCTGAGTAACTTTCACCTGACAAACTGAAATAGGGGAATGGAGGAAACGTTCACGAATTTCCCCTTAGTCACGTTCAGCCGTTTTCTACTGCAACTAAAGGATTGACATAAATTGAGGTTTTCAAAACCGGACAACTGTCAGAGAGAATTCCTGAAGCAAGGCATGAATCTCTTCGAAAGACAAATTATATATTAAAATCACTTTTGATGTTAAGATACTACCAACCGCGTGAATTACTTGAAGTTACATGACACGTTTTCATACAAACTATCACTCGTCATGAAACGCGAATCAATACGAATTACAGCTTCGTACGACTTGGCATTTCCCGCACGTTCACCTCACAGCTCTTCAACACGGGTATCGTCATGATGACCCGATTTATATCGATGACAAACGAGTCCAGAATGAAGTATCCCGAAGATCAGGTGCTCTACCGACACTTGATGAAATGTACTTGCTCAGGTTACAAACCTATTTATCTTAGCTAAGACCTCCCTGACGAGTCAAGACCTGGGACAGCGTCAATCCAGTCGTGCAGAAGCATTCACCACTATGAAAGTGCAACAGGCATCCCGGAGACTGCAAAATTACAGACTTTGTGGGCTATCTAGAAGAACTTGCAACTTACCTGGATCTTCACTCAAAAGCAAAATATCACCCGCACGTTCTCAGTCAGCCAGTTCACTAACTGAGCCACGATCGATGCCGTTCTTCACATACGGGGATAGCGCTACTTCGAGAACTGCTTGCTTCTCACGTCTACATCTTTCACGGGCGGTACACAGGAAAATTGACAAAGGTTTTGATGATAGTGGTGGGATTAACTACATCTCTAGTCCTAGCCTAACATATGCGACTTTCTGCCTAATTTTAACAATAAAGAGGCGGACGGTGGCTACTTCGGGGTTTCCCTCGAATAACACTTAGGCAACTTCTTTTCACTGCACATGAAATATATAACAGTAGATTAGCTGAAACGTACACTTCAAGAACATCTTGTGTAAGAAATTTGAAGTTTACACCACCTCGAAGTTCAGTTCAGTTCGTCTAGTCATTAACCTCCCACTTTTGTGCTCTAGTTTCGGTTGCTACTTTGCAGCATCGTCGAGTAAAGGGTAAAAAACAAGAGGAGCATGAAGTAAATGAGAGCCGGAGGCGAGAAAAGTAACGGAAATCACGAAAACAAGGGAAGAGCTCGAATGCAACTACGTCACTGGCCCCGACACAGTCATATCATTTATTGTCTCCAACCATCTGGTAGACGGGTCGCCTGGATCCTAACCTGGAAGTCAAACAAGTCCTACTCAGCCATGTCCACTGGTCAAAGTTTTCATGCCTTTCCGCCATCTCATGGACTGACCACCTCGACCTACCTTCCAGCCAGTACCTGCCTCAGAGGACAGCTTACGCTGAGGAAGTCTATCGATGGACACGCGTGAAACATGTCCCAGCCACCTTAACCTGTTTAGATTCAGTACTTGATCCAGAGACTGACCTCTGGTTCCCAACACCTTACGCCTTACTTCGCCATTGCTAATACGGTGTTTCCGTCAGACACTACAAAGACTGGCGGTAAAACACCTGAGCCGTAAAAAAAGACCAGTCCAACTAGGGCAGTGTAGACTCGATCCGTGACCAACAACCGGATATCACACCAGCGCCGCAGATGACTGAGGTTCGTAAAAGCCAAACGTGCTTTCTTATTACGTCTCATCCGTTATCTGATCGGCTGGTGATATGTAACTGCCAAGGTAACAAGGCCTATGTACGTTAGCTGAAGCTTCCCTGACGAGATTAGGAGCAGAGTCAATCCAGTCGTTCAGCAGCATTCTACATTTTCAAGGTGCAAAATGCATTCCACGCATTGCCACACTGTTGGGAGGGCTCTGAAACAGAGCCTGGAACTTCCCTGAATCTTCACTCAGAAGAAAAAATATAGTGCTCGTAGTTCAAGTCAGACAGTTTACTACTTCAACCAGTATCGATACCATTGTTCTCACACAAGGATACGGTTTTATCAACTACACAATCGATAAGGAAGGAGGGAAGAAAGCAAACCTAACAAACGCCACTTGTGCTGAACTGCGGTAAAAGATTGCCCTAAGCACGAACTCGTCTCCAATTATTCGGGTGCAAGCACTGGAAAAGGGAAATAAACTTCTCCGGCACACTCTTCAATGACAGGCAGCGCCAGCGAACTGTGCGGGCAACTAAGTCGAACGCCGCTTTCAGATCGGGCGAGACAGAGGCTGTGAAATTTGGAAGGTGTGTCTACTCCAAGAGTTTTCGAGAAGTAAAGATTTGATTGAGGAAACTCTGACCGGGTCTGGAACCGGCTTGATTCTCACGTCTATATCTTTCACGGGCATTGGATAATCGGTGGAGAATTATCCCGGTGAGCAGTCCTGATGTGATACTCACCAAGCTATTTCCCTTGTGTTTTTTCACTAGAGGATCATGTAGATTGGAAGAATCGTCGATTCACATCATTCCTTGGGAATCTGTACACTGATTCAGCTTACCCGGAGCAGTTCTGTTAACTCGGAAACCAAACCTTCAATTCAATCCTTCAAAGAAGATGGTGACAACCCTTCCGGTCCAGCAGCTTTACACCTTTTCAAAGATGACCATACCAGATTGGGGAGTGAGATATACCTGCATTGGTACACTTGCAGGTACTTCTGCTCCAACGGTATCGATTGCGATTATTGCCAACAGACTGAGCCTGCTCCATTTCCCTACATTTCGCAATCCACCACCACTCACCGTCATTTCTCAAACTCCCAGTCAGATGGCGCCTCAGGGATTTGCGCACTTCATTGAATGTGACATCCGGAGGTACACACGTGCGAGTATCCAACAGATGTCGAAGATATCCGTCATTTGTGAGTCCTATCTGGACCTATGTCTTGAGTGACACTAGAAGCGGTGTAAAAGGCCTTCTTGCTATGTTATCAACATTCATATGGGTCCTCAATATCCGGCTGCATAGATAATCGTGTATAGAGCTCTGCCTAAGAAGCAGGTCGTCGGTTATCACCTGGAATCAACTGCGCAGGATGGGTGGCTTTGACATGGGTGCGACCAAGGACAATACGCAAACAGAAACGAACACATCCCAAGGCGTGACCTGAGCCCATAGGCGTAGACTAAAGTGAACGACAACCTTCGACTGATCCACGCCAGCGACGGCCAATGACAATACGGTGGATTTGAATCCAACGTTGTGAAGACATAAGATGAGGCCATGCGAGTCTATGCCGCTTCTTATGACACAAATTTCTACTCGCCAAAAGCAATCTGCGATCAAGGCACTGGTGAATGAGACGATTGCCGTTATCGGTGCAGTCGGCTGGGATAGCAAACGGGCCTCTAATGTGCCCTTCAAAATCTCTCAAACGGCCAACTTGGGCGTTAAAATCCTCAGAAATCACAGCCACTTCCGTAGAACGCACACTTCGAAGCAGTTGATACAAATCGTGGTAGAGTTCATCCTTGGTATCAGAGGAACTGCAATCACTGGGCACATACACAGACACGACGAACAAGCATCAGTACTTCAGTTTGTTGCTGTTGACATGTACAGAACCGTCCATCCGAACTGCATGCAAACGACTGCTGATTGGAATCCAGTCTAGCAATACACGCTCAGCTGTCAGGCTCAAAGCAATCCCAACACCAGCCTGACTACGAGTTCTAGAAACCGGACCACCCGACACGCGAACAGTGAAGCGAACAATTGAGGTTCTATCTCAGATGCAAAGATTCATCACAAAAGTAGGATCTTGTGTGCGCGTTTTAAAGACACAGCACACATCTAGTTTCCAAGTTTTAAAATTTCTAACAAGGGCAGCATGTTGCCTTATCTGACAGTGCGTGAAATGAACATGCAGGCTTAACACATGTGTTGGGTTTGTGTCGTATTCCTGAACTACCGCTTCCTCCAGGGCCGCAATTACCCGTAGCATTCTGCATCGATGTTAAGTTGAGAGAGAGAGGAAATTAGTGGAACTATTTACAGGAAGGATGCTGGAGGTTTCCGGACAGATCACAGTTTGCGACTGCGCACATCGCCGACATGATTTTTCTTGAGAAACCTAACCGGAGCCTTTGGCTCAACATCCAGATCCTTAATGATGTGGGGCAATAACCCAGTTCGGGAGAGCGACCGATTCACTTGTGGAGCAAGTTCTTCTGGTCTGTTCTGTGAGAATCGAGTGTTGTACGCACTTTGTTTTGTCTTAGCAGGTAATATTTTATCGGTCTGCTCTTCTGATTGAGTGTTCAACCCCATGCACCCAATGGAACAAGCGAAACATGGACGGGCAACATCTTTTCGGGCGGGGATGTTCAGGTTTGGCGGGCAGTAGCTATCCACTAGAACGCTATGGCTTCCTCGACCGTCGAGATAAACTGCGGGTATTCCACTCCCACGTTCATCTAGTAGAGGGTTTTAACCGGTACATTGTGTCTCTCCGCATTAGGTTGTTGGAGTGTCCTGTCCAAAGTCACAGTCGCTAGAACCAGAGGTTGCCCAAAATCTGATTCAGAACGACTGGACTTTGTCCGGCCTACAGCGTTAAACAACATGGCAATCCCTACTGACAACTGCCTTTCCCACCATGTCGTACTTAGAAACAGAGAGAATGAATGCACAAGGCGGACAATGAGTGGACCTACACATGTGAGAAAAAGAAAGAACGACCTAACAGCCAACACATGGAATACACAGTCTAACTGTACAAACGCACATTGATCATCCATTCTGACTTGACAGAAAGAAAGTGACAACACGATCGCCACCGTTCACGGTTTGCTGCCGTATCCTTCAGTGTCTCCAGCCAATTCGTTGGGCGATCGTTTGGACCCCAACCACGAAGACGTGAGCCATCGACTTCTTCAGTTCGCTGTACATTTTCTCATTCCCCGCTGCCACATCATCTGTTGACCTCCACGTGGCTTCTTGCATTCCCGAACAGGAACGGAAACCACAGCACGGTAAGTTAGACGTGTTTGCCATACGTAACACGTGCCCCAACCAACGAATTCTACTAAGCTCTAGATACACCGCGATTGAACACTCTCTGAACTAGTACCCAAAACTTGATTTGTAACCTTACCATTGCTCACCCGGTCATTCCATCTAATATTAGCGATACTACACAAACACCGATGGTCGAAAACCTCAGGCCAACGAACATCTTCCTCACACAGACTCCATGTTACGCAACCGTACAACAAAACTGAACGCACCGCGGCACAGTACACACGACCTTTCAACTTCCTCGAAATCATCAGGTCGATGTCACAAGTGCTCTCGGTCCGGCGTACGCCGCTCGAGCATTGTACATACGCGCGCTCACCTCTACTACACCGTGCTTTCATCCATCCTCACGCTGCTACGGTGGTAAGTGAAGCGGTCGACAACAGTCAGCACGCCCTCCCCCTCACTTTGAATATGCAAGGCGCGCGTCGAACGGAGTTACACCTCTTGCGAGTCCACCTAGTGCATGTCGCGCATGTTCCGTGCATTCGAAGAAGCAGACAAGATCACCAACGTAATCTAAGTCACAGTTTTTCCACTACTTCCCAGTTCGACGCCCACATCCGTAAGATTTCGTAAAGCATTCTCCATTTTCTCGTGCATGACGAAGTTGAACAGGAATAGCGGAATGGGACATCCTTATCGAAAATCGCTAGTAGTATCGAATGGATTGGTCAGTCCACCGTAAACCTTTACGCGACCAGAAGAATGACAATACAATGTTCTCAGTGGATTCTCGAACTTCTGTGGCATATCACGGATCACTGATGACCACGCGCAGCGACTAAAGGCGCGCTCGGGATGCATCATGTTCTGGTTCCTCTTTCATCGTCGGATTCCACAGTCCAACGTCGACGTTGGAGATGGACAGAGGGTGCATCGACATCAGAGCATTATCTTTTTATTTCCTTATCAGACGCCCTGTCGCGCCAATTAGCCTTAGGGAATTTCTCGCATGCCACAGTGATCGAAAACTTCTAATCTACGGATTTCCTCAGCGCGCAGTCGCCAGGTTTCGCAGCCATCGATCAGTAGGAGGGAGGGGGGGGGGGGGAGGGGCACGATGAACACAAACTAGAGTTCTTCGGCTGATTTCGCTGTGAGTCCACAGTGTCCATATAGCTGCAGGAAGGTTTTTCTGGTGCTGTCGACTCGTAATACCACTTCATCTTTTGAGTGGTGCGTCGGAAGCAGAGTTGAGTCTGGGTATTTGAATGAAGGAGCGTTTTTGACTGGTCGGTCGTTGATGAAGTTATTGAATTTTCAGTCCTGGATGAATTATGAAAGCTTCGGCGTCGGTTGAGTTCACTTTTAGCCCGATGGACTTCGTGAAAAAATTGACTCGGTCGAGAATTAGTCGGAGCGTACTGGGAAAGCCTCCTAAGAAGACAATATCATCCGCGAACTCTGGGTTCGATATATGTGTTTCCTGGCTAAAATAAACGGCGAGATAGTCGTGTACTGAATGGCTCATTGTCCAATCAATGGCGTAGTTAAGTAGCACCGGTGAGAGGGGACAGCCGTGTTCAACGGTTTCTGATCACTGAGCTTGGCGCTTAGGTCGCAAACGTTTCATCATCAATCGAGGTGACATCATCAGTGCGCAGGTCACTTCGACTGGTGGTGGAACGTCTGAGACCTCAACGCCAAGCTCAGCGATCGGAAGCCGTTAAACAACATCAACGTGAGCTAAAATGAACACGAATTTTCAGAAGCATTGAGAGGGGACAGTCCTGTTTAACACCGGTAGTGAATGCGAACTCCAAGGATGCTTCGTCATACATACAAACCCTAGCGCCAGTGGTCGCCAAGTATCTCGTTAAAAGCATTAAAAGCTCATCAAATTGAATTGTGGCCGAAAGGGACTCGCGATAAACCGAATCGAAGGTGGTCCGGAAGTCGATCAAGGAAGCTAACGTTGGCAACTAATGACCGTTAGCGGTACTCTATTATTCGGTGCAGTGTGAAAATTTGATCCACACAGCCCATGCCGTGGCGAACCCCCTCCCCCCCCCCCGCAAGTTTGGGAGAGCACCTCGGTCTCTTAAATCGGAAAAACAATATCAACAACGCCTGAAAAACCTTTGCGGCGAAATTGACCAAGCAGATCCCTCGGTAGTTCCCATTTACCGATTCATCACCCTTCTTCGGAATGAGCAGCAGAACAGACATGTCCCAGTCAGATGGGAATGATTTCTCTCGCAAAATAAAGCCAAAACGTCTACATAACTTATTATTCAATGACGATAAACAGGTTTCATATACTTCTGTAGGGATGCTATGTTTCCCAATGGTCTATCTGCCTTCCAATTCGTTAATATTCTTGGTAATTTCAGTGGTACTCGGCTGGTCGCAGTTGCTTTCGTACTGGACTGGAGGAGTTGACATTGGATCTTTCATCGGGTGGTTTGTAGACCGGTGTTCGATTCATCGGTCCATTTTCTTACTTTATTCGGGTGTTAGATTTCCTGCCGCGTCACGAAGGAGTGCATCCTGTTTGTAGTACCTACTCGAGGAATTGCAAATAAGGCGGAACAAGTTGTTCAAGTTACTGGTTATTGATGCGGTTCCATTTTTTTTGACAATTTTTATCCAGTATCTCTCGAGGTCAGGGGCGCGTGAAGCCTCCCGCTGCGATCTGTGGCGTTCATAACCACCTGCAAACCAAACTTAAAGTGCTTTGATTGAAAACTGGAGTGCGCTCTCAAAGATCCAATCTCTTGTCCGCTTTTTTTGTTCTTCCGAGTTTCGTCCATGCAGCTTCTGTGATTGTCGACTTCATTTGAGTCCATTGCGCTCCCATATAATTTCGTCTTCTTCTGCGTTGGTTTCGGCAATCAATCGAATTGTGATTGATCGTAACAGCGCTTGTCGCTTCTCTGGATTTTTTACAGCTGTAAAGTATATCCGGGAGGAAGCAGAGACCCTAATACGTGCATACAGAGGAATTTTTTAGCACACACGTAAGGGGACATGGTCAGTGTCGTTTGCGTTCTCCGTCTTTGCATCTCGATACGCTCGGTAATCCTCCACAGACGAGGCCCAACGGGGCATCACCAGGATATGATCGAGTTGGTGTGCACTGTGACTGTCGTTGAAGCACCATGTTAGTAGGTGCTTCTTGGGGTGTTGAAAGCGAGCGCTGGAGACAATATTTCTGTTGATGTCGGCTAAACCGATGCGGCCGAATCATGTGAGAATATGGTGACTGAATTCGTCGGGCGTACCTGTGCAAGCGTTTCCATCTCCTACGATGAAAAGTGCATCGCATCTTGAAACCCGGTTTATTATCTCCTGCGACATATGGCAAAACTCACCTTTGGTTCCGTTGCCGGTTGATATGGTTGGAGCATAGACCGCAATTACGGTCAAACGGTGCGGAGAGCTTTTAAAGCATGTCAAGGCGAGAATGGATGAGATTAGTTCTTAAGAAATCACTGCGTCTTTGGCTGCTTCGTTTAGGGCGAACGCGGTGCCGTAGAGATCGGAATTGTTCGCCGGGCCGCTGTGATGAAGCCAACAGGGTATATCTACCTCCGGGATCCTTATTTGTCTACTACCTAATTTGTATAGGCGAGCTTCTGAGACGCAAGCAATAACTACGTGATGGCCATGTTGGGTCCGCATTGTGATCCACTGGCTGCCGATGTTACGAAGCGGAGTCTCCGGTATCAAGGTTGCACATTTAGCCCTTGGATAGTGAAATGCAGACGGCAAGACAGCAGATTTGTTCCAAAGGAGCCGGTGGTCTGATGTGAGGTACCGGGTAGGTTGGACACTTTTCCTTTGCAGCCGTTGAATCAGATCACATCCGACCATTTAGGAGTTTCTGTCTTTGCATGCCAAACACCGACTTGTCGAGGATTTGATACCTCGGTTACCTTGACTAGTTCCTTTAGACATCCAATGCACCCCTTAGTGGGTCGCAGAGGCACGCAAGCCGTCCCACCACGTCAAGGGGCAGTCTCTTCATGAATTGTCTCCACAATTAGCTCTGATCATGCTACGGCGTCCCCGGTAAGATACGCGCCCTGTGCTCCTCCGGTGGCCAGAGTGACCCAAACGTGAGTTAAGAACCTCAACCTGATTTCAAGGTCGCGAGTCCACGTAGCCTGCTGGGAACTGAAAACCCTTCTGGATGCAGACAGCCAGTGTATTGCCATGCGTACCCTCTACGACTATGGGATTGACGTTGCTTGTCTATGCAAAATACGCCGACCCAAATCCGAAAGCCGACAAATCCAAGTCTCTGAAACGGACGCATCCTACCGAGTGTACCACAGTAGGCCAGTATATAATTCTGGGCTTCCCGAAGTTGCGATCGCAATGAACAGTGGAGCACACAAAACCCTGATCTCTTGGAAAGCAGTTTCTCCAAGAATTGCTGAGCCAATAACTAAAGATGTTTTCCACAATGTACCTCAGAATCCAGTCAACCGGGTCCCGGGCACGATACGCTGTTAATTGCAGGAAATTGGAATGCCCGTACGGGGACCAGTATACCAAACATGTACTGGGGAAATTCGGTCACAGCCGACGATGCAAAAATGGTGACCGCCTGGTCGCGTTTACGGACCTTAATCGACTGGCTGCCACCAATACCCACTCCCAGCATCAAAAAGGGCACCTGCTGACTTGGTATTCCAACGAGGTAGGAGAGCGCACCAAGCCGACTACACCTTGGTGCGACCTCGTTGAGCATCTCTGAACGAGAACTGTGGGGCATACCGGGAAACGCTAATGGCACGGACCACACACTGAAACGTTCTCGTCCCACGCTTCACTTTTCAGTACGACGAGAATCTCGTCCTTACCGCAGAGTAGATACTTGTACGCTAACAACCCCGGACAACGTTCAAGCCCTGTCAAACGCGATCTCATCCAGACTAGATGCGATCGACGAGAATGGTGGCGTAGATGAGCAATGGACGTGGTTAAACGTATCTGTCGCCAGCACCTACCTCGAACAGCTAGGCAAAACAAAGTGGCACAGGAGAGATTGGATCTCTGCGCAAACCCTTAATCCTTGTGTTGAGGCTAGGGACGCCAAATTTCGCAATTCATCTAATACACAACCCTCACTGCGAAGCTGCACGCCCAGCGAAGAGTGACTGTAACCGATATTGATCTGAAGTTTCATGCTGGACAGAAACGGCGGCCACTGTTGGAGAATTTGGGAAGCTTTTCCGATTCCAATACTTCTCTTCGGGGAAGGCACAACCTACTACTCCGCGCTACGCGGTGACAGCGGCCACCTCATATCGGTTTGCGACCAGAAGCTCCAAGGATGGATCGAACCTTTCAGTCAGCTGCTCAACCGCCGTCCCATACAATATATCTGTATAACGGCATCGGGCGATAAAGGCAATATGCAATTGATCTCGAGCCTCCCAACGAATCAGAAATCGTCACCGCAGCTCAAACAATGAAAAGCAAGTCAACGGGTGAGAATGGCACCCCATCTGAGATCTTCAAGTTCTGTTTGCCAGTTCTACTGAACCCAGAAAGTACGCTCTTCCGTTGTCTCTGGGAGGCCGAAGTTTTTCTCAAAGACTGGTCAATCTTTATCTTACTTTCTATACCAAAGACAAGACTGTCAACGCGAACTACAGGGGTATCAGGCTTTTTGATATAGCTGCCCAACTTCTTGCGACTATCTTGCTAAATCGCCTTGTTGTTGTTTGTGACACGTGAAAACGCTCGAACCAGTGTGGTTTTCGTCGATACACTGTGCTGAACAGATCTTCAGGCCACGGCGAATCCTAGAGCATCGTTATAAATTCCAACAACCCACCATACCGTGCTTTATTGACTTTCGGGTAGCATTCGGCTCCATTGACAGACAGTCACAATGGAGTGTAGTGCAAATCGACGGGATGCTCGAAAAGTACGTAGGAACGTACTACTCGGCAGTACAAGCGCGCGCCGCACCTACGGCGAAGAGTCTTCGGAGTTCACAATCGATTCCAGCTTCCGCCAAGGATTTCCTCAATCACCAGCCCTGTCTAGCCACGCAACTAGCTGGACAATGCATCGCGCCCTCACCAATTTTTGAAGAATACAAATTGATCACGATTATTGAGTTACAGACCTCGAATTCGTCGTGGATACTGTCATTCTAGGAGGGGGCTCCGAATTATGCATCCGCTTTTCGACCGTACATATGTAAAACCAAGGCTGTTGGTCTGGAGAGAATCACTATGAAAACCGAATTCCTCACGACTTCCCAAGGCCTAACACATTCTATCCGCGTCAATGGCAAAAATCTGGAACGGGTACACTATTTTAAGTACCTGGGTTTTACTATCCAGCCACACGGTCAGGTCAGAGACGAGGTTAGGCTTCGTGTAGACTGCGCACGGGGAGCGTTCTTGCAACTTCGTAAATCGTTGTGGTGTCACAGCGAGCTAAGCTTCCACACGAAGCTGCGCATATACCGAGCTGCCGCCTGCCGTGTTCTTACATAAGCACGCGAAACTTGGTCGGTGAGAGTAGATGACACGAAAAGGCTGGGAAGATTTTACCACTGGTGGTTCCGCTACATGACCAAAGTCAAGTGGTATGATCGCGTCACAATCTCATCCGTGCGAATACACAACTTTTTCGTCCCTCCAACAACGTGCCTACAGTGGTTTGGCCATGCCCTACGACAGTCCGTCTTTGGAGTACACGACTGGCGTGACAGCTGAAATTTACGGTTAGCAGCTCTTGCCTCAGACTGGAACCCGTGGACAGCTACCATCAGGGACATCCAAGAAGCCGACTTATCCTGTCGCAGGAGATAGCCGCATAAAAGTAAGAGTAAGGTGCAGTCTCATCGTAATGCTAGAAGATAGCACACTGAATAAACAGCCGTGCATAAGGACGAAGCGCCTCTTCGCCTGAATAGCGTTTTCTTTTCTAAATGCCATACAAGTCTACTGACTGCACTGTGACGTGACACATGCGGCCCAAAACCAAATAAGACCGTCACTCTTGCTGCCTAGCTGATTGCACTTGGATGGAAAAGGTCAGAGGTGCAGCCTCGAACGAAAAGGACCGGACTGGGTTACCGAGTATCACAAAAGCCCTGAACGGTGCTGAGGACACCGCTTCGTACAACTATTCCCAAAACCCTCCATGGACTTTGTGAAATTACGCTCTCCCATTATGCTACGGCGTTTCCAGTAAACAACGCGTCTTGTGTCCCAGCGGCAGAAGTGACAAGACAGCGAGCTGGAATTCTCCATTGTAAAAAAACAGACACGCAGTATATCGGAATATGAGAACGCTACTAAACGCAGGTAGACAAAGTATTATAAAACGAACACTACACGATTACTAAGAAGACACTGAGTGTCTTTCCGAAGTTCGACTATTCAGCTCGTGCACTCGGTGTATAAAGGTCCCGGGAGGCGATAGTTTATTGCCTCTGTCACAGTGGGCCTGAGAAGAACTCCAGACAACAGGGTGTCACGTTCACCCGGAGAAAATGGGTCAACAGCGCCCAGATTTTTCAGGAATCGATTTCTTCCAGGATGTCCCTGGCAGCCTTCAAGGGCTCTTCATAAGATTTGTCGGTGATTGCTACCTGTGAAGCGGCAAACACAGCTGAAAAAATAACAAAAGATAACTTACTACGGAAAATAACAAGATCTAATCTGTTGCGTTCCAAGAGGTGGGGTACTCTTCGTTGCCGGTGACTGAAACATATGAACAGACCACTTGGACGAGTCCACTCGCCATGTCCTAGGATAGTTCGGAATTGGCCAAAGTTGTGATAATCAAAATCAACTAGTGGATATGGTCGACGTTAACACGGTAGTCATCTGCAAAACGCGCAACCAACATTCCAAAATACATTTTCTAGCCTGGTACTCAAACGGTGGTCGCAGAGCGCACCAAACTGAGCATATTCTGGTGCGACCCCGTTAGGCTTCATCGGTTAAGGATTGTCGGGCATACCGTGGCACTGTAACAGCAAATACGAATGGTACCCACCATGTTTTTGTACGCGAAGGATTCTAAACACATTTGCCTGCGCGCATCAAATTTTCACCGATTCAAAATTGCAGAACTCGAAACTGCGAAAAGCACAACGCCATATGAAACGAAATCAAAGCCCTACTAAGTACTGCAACTAGCGTGCCAACGGATGGGCTTTCCGCGGAAGAACAATGAAAGATAATCAAGTCGGTGGCAAAACACGTTGCCTGAAAGGAACTAAAGAAAAATAAAAATGTCTGAAACACTGGATTCGGCAACCACATTGCAACTATCAGTCAACGAACAGAAAGCTCGACTGATAGGAAGCACAGAACGTCGCAGAATACAGCTAGAGACCTCGCGCACCGCCACGGTCGATCTTAAGAGATACCAGATAGAAATGGCACAGAAGATGGAGATCGCATCGGGCACTGGTGACTCTGAAAGATTTTTTCCATTCATTCGCAATGCTTTCAATGGGTGATATGGGTCTGAGTCCGACCCACGTGATGCAATAGGCCAGGTTATCTCCGAACAGAGCAACGAATCGAACTTTAGGTGAAGCATTTCGATCCGCTTCTCAACCCAACTTTCGATCACATCACCGGTCCTCCGTGAGATAGGCTACCTTAAACGACATAAGACTGCTGGACCGGATGGGTTGTCTCCGTCTATTTTCAAAGACCATGGCTCAACATTGTTGTTGGAGTCAACAAAACTCCTCGGTTTGATATGGGATAGGAAACAAGTCCCAAAGAGTTGGTGTGAATCGATGATTATACCCTGTGAAAACCACAAGGGAATAAGTTTGATTAGCATCACATCTAAACTGCTCGTTGGTATTATTCTCCATCGCTTATCAGCCGCTCACGAACAGTTCTCGCGCGAGAATCAGACTGTTTAGACCTAGTCGAGGGTGCGCCGATCACATCTTCACTCTTCGACAAACTTTATAACATAGGCACACCTTCCACAGGCTTACTATCCTCGTTTTTCTTGGTCATAAAGCGACCTTCAACTCAGTCGACCGCACAATTCTCTGGCGCTGCCTCTTGTTGAGGGGTGAATCAGAGAGATTCATTCCCATCATAAAGTCCGTATACTTGAACAACCGAAACCGAGTTTGGACTTACGGTGCTCTTTCGCTCACGTTCACCACGAGAAGGCACGTTTAGCATTTGCCAATGTGAGTCATCTGTGGTGTCCGCATAAGGTCCGTTTATTTATCAATGGTCGAATGTGGGCTGCAGCCCTTAGGCCCGTGCTCCTATATGGTTCAAAAACATGGTCATCGCGGGTGGAGGATATACGAAAATTGTCGGTATTTGAACACCGATGCCCTTGTAGCATTGCTCGAATCTGGTGGGAACATCTATCGGCAATGGTAGGGTTCAGCGAAGAGTCTGAGATTCATCAACCAAATCATTAGATGAAACACTAAAAGTCACCAGGCTAAGATGGTTGGGGATATGTGTTGCGCATGTCCCCTGACAGGATCATCGGCGCGCCATGTTCGCTCAGACCGGTAACAGTTGAAGGATGAGCAGAGGCTGGCCAGTCCATGGCATGAAAAGCCTAACCTGTGAACTGACTTGGCCGTCTAATGTGTGCTAGACTTCCTGGGTGAGGTCTAAGAGACCCTCCCACTCCGTGGTTATATACGTTAGAGGAAATGGCTACGTGTCGTGATCAGTGGCGCTCCTGTATTCACAAACTTCCTTCATCGGCTTGATACCAATATTTGTAGTTCTTTTACTGCTCCTCTAACATTCCTGTTGTTTCCGATTGAGGCTGTTGCCAGGAGATAGCAACCAAAGCCACCGAACCCAGTGCATGGTTAATGGTTGTCTGAATTGAACCGAATATGGCAACCAACGGCCTGCTTACTATACAGGGTTTTACTCACCCCGAGCACAACTGCATCGATCACAGCTTCGTCCTCCGACAGCTGTCAGAGCACCGTTACGCTTGTTAAAGATCAACGATCGTTGTGTTTTTAGACATTCGTGCGGCCTTCGACTCCGTCGACAGGTGTGCACTATAGTGCTGTTTGTTAAAGAATGGTGTATCCGAGGAGTGAGTGTCGGTTCTCAAAGAGTTGTATTGTCATACCTCATGTCGCGTTAGGGTCTGCGGTTAACTTCCGTACCATTTCGTCGTCTCCAGAGAAGTAAGACAAGGTTGCCTTATATCTCCGTTTCTAACTTTGCTATAGAGGATATTTTCTACAGAACACCTTCTCTGGCCTTCCAAACAGTCGAGTTGAACCCCTCTCAGGGAACAGGGGGTTTTGCTAAGAGTACGCCGATGATATCGCCTTGCTGAGAGATAGTGCACAGGCAATTCAACACGCATTGGATTACTTGGAATCTGGCGTCATCTGTGGCGCCGCCACGACATCCGGCTTTCCCTCAAGGGAAGGGTCTAGTGCCAGGAGTATACAGAACCTGTTTATTATCACTGAAAAACAGACTCCACGAACTCTTCACCTCTGTATGGGAAGGACAGACATTTCTGAGGGATTGGAGTGCGCTTATTCTATTACTCATTTCCAAGAAAGCACACAAGACAATATACAGGAACTACCGGAGGATCAGTCTGATTGACGTCGCTGCAAAGATTTTATGCGTACTACTACTCAAGCCGCTCTCAGTTGCGAAACTCTCGCACTCGACCGAACCAAAGGGATTTCCGCCGTGGCAGACGCTCTGTGGACCAAATCTTCACGTTGCTTCGAATTTGTTCGGCCACATACTGGCGACCCAACATAGAACTATCCGGACAAACACGCTGCCCTTCTCCATGTACGAGATGGTGCTGTTGCCTAGGAGCCCAAACTTAAACGTCATTGGGCACCGTCAAGAAAGATATGAAGCGCCTAGGATTACATACGGTCTGTGGTCTGTGATAATGGAAGCAAAACTGCATCACGATTTGCACTGAGCTCGCATCGAACCGCTGCGCATGGTCGGCGATGATTCATGATAATCACCGAAGGTCACTTTTCCTCTCGCAGGAGAATGTCGCGTACAAGTAAAAGTAAATTGTATTTGTCCAGGCCTTAAATTGAAGTGATTGCACATTGTTCTGTGAACCTGAAGGAGCAGATTTTACGTTTATAGGCGGTCATGCGGTCGGTGTATACTGAGTACAATACACGTGCTACTTTACCATCCTGTTTACTTCTGAACGCTTGAGTATAAAATACATTGTGAAAACAGCAATGGTAGTCGACCGAAAAAAATACCAAGACACTCGATAGACAAGCATTTACGGATTGGAACAAAGTCCGCAACATTACCAGTGACGGAGAATTCATCATTCATTGCTCACAGAATCCACCTTGCCTGATTCGACGTTCTTGTTACACTGATCAACGAATCACACAGCGTCGCCGATGCAACTGAGCAAAGTTGCAACACATTCCTGATAGACAACCAACCACTGTTATCGTGTTTTACGGGGAAGTCACGCAGTACGGTGATCTGACATTAGGCGTACGCCAGCTACTCAGGTGCCTTACCATAGTAAGATCAATGGCCTCGAACGTGTCGAAAAAAGCTGTTCATCGTCCTACGGAAATCAGTGATTCAGAAATTCTAAGCTGGCAATTTTGTGCTGGTTATTGGTCCCCCATCATCTATCAAAAAGTATCGATTTAAGCAGAGTCTATCGTGGATGTCTATCCGGGATGATACCAAAAGAACACGAAAGAAAAAACAAAAGAGCTTGTAAAGGTAGCTCAGTGCTTTACATAGGAAACTTCCCATTTTATATAGCATGATTCGTCATGCAGTAAAAATGCCGAAGTTAATATTGGGAGCATTGTAAAACTATTTCATTCTTGTTAGGAATCATCAAGAGAGCCCCAGTGAGACCCGAACGTCGAGTAAACGATTGAGATGAACACTTACACACTAGGTTATCCGAGCTGGCTCTCAACGGTTTACTGAACATCAACATCACGGGATACGAACTTCCTTCACAACTTCACACTTCACTCGAACAATACTGCAAATGCCGGTGCTTACATGCCGATCACCTCTGCGCTATGAGGCATTATGTTAATTCATCCAGCATTCCGCTAGCAGAGGAAGCTTAGCTGCCTGGGTACTGAAGCACGTTTGCCCGGTTCGCAACCTTCCTTGCTAACATCGAGCACGATGATACCTTAGCACTATCGTTGTATTCCTTCGCAACGTTGAGGTTAAAAGACACTGAACGAACACCGATGGGATGCTCTTAATTTAGAATCCGAAAAATCGTGTGCACCTTTCTTAACTTCGGACAATGAGCGAATTTAAAATGATTGTTCTCAATGTATACTGTGAGATATTTCGGACAAATTCTAAATGTGACAGTTTTCAACTGGGAAATATTTCAGCAGTATTGTCCTTTTATCTTCATAAGGAGGGTAGATTACCCAGTGCATGCCAACTATAGCGTAGAAGGCAACATGAAACGAACTAAAATCCAAAGGAATGCGACGCGTGTGACGATTGATCTCCAAAACAGACGCAGGCAAACCCCGTGAACTGAAAAGCGGATTTGTAGACTTCAGACCAACACGATTAAATCGATGCGCCATGGAACACAGCCAATTTCTGAAGAACCTACCTGATTGATCGTATTGGCTGCTGCACTGGTGAGTCCTGTACCGATGGCCAAACAGATCAATGTCTGATACGGATGCAATAGAAATTCCGGAGTAACCAGGCTGGTAGGCGCAGCGAGTGCACAACCTGCAATGGCAGTCGAAACAACCAGGCCGGAGAGGCGTGCCTTGGACAAACCTGCGGCAATTTGCATCGCGATCGCTAAGGATGATTGCGTCCGTGTAGAAGCAACAGTTGCTGTGACTGACACCGCCAGCTGGCGTGCACCGTGAGACAATTCAGTGGACAATACGGAAAAGTTTGAGCCGTCACATTCAGAAGACGAGAAGGAGGAGGCTGGTTGAACGGAAGAATTGTGCAATTCTGTTTTGATGTGTATTTGAGGACAGGGAGAAGTTATGATGAAATATTGACAGACACAAGAATCACAATGAGTATTCGAACTCATCGGCCTAAAAAACAATGTGACTTCTATGACTGTGGTTGTGAATGATTAATTATCAACACAGGTAATCAGACTGCCTAGGTAGTGAGATCAAACTGTATCGGTAAGTCGATTCTTTCAGTAAATAAGATGAAAATAATGGAAACTAGTGAACGAAAAATGATCACTCTCATGATAATTTATTGGCACCCGTGATAACATGCTAACTGAATTGTAAACGAAGTTAGGTTTAGGTAACCCTACGGACTAACGATGACCACGAAGCAGTGATAAGGATATCTACTCAATGAGTACGGAACGTCGGCGGTGACGAATCCGGTCCTCGTGAGTCAAACGGTTGGTAAGTACGTGTGCACAGGACCATACTGTATCGGATTTCGTGGGCGAATCGATCTTTATTTTCTCTCGTTGGTGAGTTGGTTTATCGTAACTCCTTTAGCATGGATTGTGTAGAGCTGATTTGATTTGAGCTCACATCATTATTTTTAGCTCGACCAAAATCAACCGAGTGATCCACAGAATACTGCAGACATCGTCTATTGTTTCTTCATTGCGTCCACTGAAGCCCAACTTCGTCCACACTCGAATGCCACAGTCGCGTGCGGGGTAGTGCCTCGTCCTTTCCATCTTTTCTCGACTGATTCCAACCCAAGATCATCGGCTTGATCAGTCTTAATTCCGATAGCCAAATAGTGCGACACAATTCTAACTGGCTTTCCGTCACGTAAAGAAATTGTTTTTAAAGGCGGGTTTGAAGTGAACCAATCATAAGATGGCACCTTGATGAGGTGTATTTGCTTGCATGCCTCCATGACTTAAAGAGCTCATCATCATCATCATCGTACAGTGTTAAACAGTAGGGCAAGCCCCACTGACCACTGCCTTTCTCACCATCTTGCACGCTGAATTAGAAAATATGAATATACAAGATGGACAGGGAGTGGACCTACATGGGTGGGAAAAGGAAACAATGCCCTAGTAGCCAACACATGGAATGCACAGTCTAACTGCACATACACACATCGATCAGTCATTCTGATTCGATAGAAAGTGACAACACGATCGCCACTGTTCGCGGTTCGCTGCCATATCCTTCAGTGTCTCCAGCCAACTGGTTGACGGATCTTTTGGACCCCAACCACGGGGACGTGAAGCACCCACTTTTCCGAAGACTGCTGTACATTTCCTCATTCCTCGTTGCTGAGTCATCTATTGACCTCCACGTGGTCTCTTCCACTCCCTAGGAGGAACGGAGAACAGAACACGGTACGGTAGACGTGTGTTTGATATACGTAACACGGGCCCCAACCAACGAAGTCTACTAAGTTAGATACCCTGTGACAAAACGTTCTCCGAATTAGTACCCAATACTCGATTTCTGACCTTATCACTGCCCACTCGGCTATTCCACCTAATCTTAGCGATACTACGTAAATATCGATGGTCAAAAACCTCAAGACGACAAATATCTTCAGCACGCAGACTCCGAGTCTCGCAACCATACAACAAAACTGAACGCACTGCAGCACAGTATATACGACCTTTCAACTTCAGTGAAATAACAGGTCGGCGACACAAGTGCTTCAGTCCAGCGTACGCCGCTCGAGCCTTGGATATCCACGTGTTCACCTCTACTACTGTGCTCCCATCCGTCGTCACGCTGCTGCCGACGTAGGTGAAGTGGGCGACAACTGACAGCACCTCCCCATCGAGCATCAAGCTCGGAATCGTTGACGTCCAGTCTTGTAACATCACTTTACACTTTGAAGGTGTAAAGCGCATGCCGAATGGAGCTACGGCTCTCCCAAGTCTGTCTAGTGCACGTTGAGTATGTTCCGTGGATTCCAACAAGCAGACAACGTCGTCCGCGTAATCTAGGTCACCCAGCTTTCCACTATTTCCTAGTTCGACGCCTAACTCCTGAAGATTTTGCAGCGCATTGTCCATTATTTCGTCCATGACGAAGTTGAACAGGAATGGAGACAAAGGACATCCCTGTCAAACACCACTGGTCGTTTCGAACCGACCGGATAGTTCACCGTAAACCCTAAGGCGGCCAGGAGTAACAGAATACAAGGATCTCATTAGGTTCACGAACTTCTCGGGCATACCTTTTCGATGAAGAACACTGAAAAGCGATGTTCGATCAACTGAATCGAAGGCGCCTTTCAAGTCTAAGAAAAGCAGTATTGTCGGTCGACGGTGCGTGTGACGCGTTTCAAGTAGTCGGCGAAGAGTAAAAATCTGGTCCATGCATCCTCGACCTGGGCGGAATCCAGCCTGCTGTTCGCGGACATTCCTCTCGCGAGCCGGTGTAAGACGATACAGCAAAGTCGAAGCAAATACTTTGGTGACTATCGGAATTAGGCTAATCTCACGATAATTACTGCAGTCATTGCATGTTCCCTTCTTGAAGATGGGAACAATCAATGACTCGCTCCATATGAACGGAATACGCTCCTCGTTCCAAATGTCACAGAGCAATGCGGTAAGTGGTTTTATCAACGTCTTACCACCCAGTTTGAAAAGAACTGCAGGAAGTTCGTCGGGACCTGCCACTTTCCCTCACTTTATTGATCGGATACATGATTCTACTTCTACTTCCGACGGGAGCTCAAGTGATACCACCCAAGGAGTAGCAGTTGTTGAAACAGGAGTAGCTACACTAGCGTGCGGCCAGCTAAAATGTTCCTTGAAGTATTCGGCCCAACGGTCAAGCCTTTGCTGTTTGCTATGGATGGGTTCTCCATTCCCATCGCAAATCGTTTCACTGACTTGGATGCGCCGTCCACCGGTGTCACGAATACGTTTGAACAGTCTTTGACTGTTACCTGAAGCAGCTGCTATTTCCATTTATTCGGACAATTTTCGCGATCCTTCTTAAGGCTCTTTGTAACTTGCATTTGTAGCTTTCTCACCATCTTATTTATCTCCTTA
Source organism: Fasciola hepatica (assembly GCA_948099385.1). Taxonomy (NCBI): domain Eukaryota; kingdom Metazoa; phylum Platyhelminthes; class Trematoda; order Plagiorchiida; family Fasciolidae; genus Fasciola; species Fasciola hepatica. Next base: position 19,426,688 of record CANUEZ040000182.1, read on the forward strand.
CGGTTCGAGAGCTGACGCTTTTGCTCCATTATACACAGCGACTTTTGTGAGATCCAGTGTCTTTGATGGACAACGGATCTAGGACCACAGGCGAAACCTGCTGCAACGTGCATCGCCTGTTTGATATGAGCCCAATGCTCATCTACATTACTGTTCGTCATAGATCCTAGCTTATGTGCTAACTTCTGCTCATACCGGGTGCGTACTTCTGGATCACACAAAAGTTGCACGGCTAATCGGGTTTGCGACGATGACCATGGAGCTATGCAGAATGGCTTCCTCAAGCCGAGGATGAAATCATGCCTGACAGGCTAAGTAGTGGAAGTCAAATGAAGTCTAGCCACTGAACCAGCTGATGGGCAACATCTGGTTCTAACCGCCATAACTCCGGAAGGAATATTCTAGTGAATAAACACGGACAGCAAATTGCCGGCCAAAAAACCTCTACTAGATGGACGTAAAAGTGAAGTACTTGGGTTGAAACGTAGAAGTCATCCCATTTCTATCACACATACTGGCCGCCAAAGCTGGGTAGCCCCAGCTCTAAAAATGCTGCCCCGTCCACATTCCGCTTATTTCACTGAGTGCGAAGTCCCTTCATGGGTGAGTCGGTCGCTCTCTCGAACTGGGTTATTGCCCCACATCATTAACGATCTGGATGTTGAATCAAAGGCTCCGGTTAGGTTTCTCAAGAAAAATCATGTCGGCGATGTGCGCAGTCGCAAATTGTGATCTGTCCGGAAACCTCCAGCATCCTTCCTGTAAATAGTTCCACTAATTTCCTCTCTCTCTCAACTTAACATCGATGCAGAATGCTACGGGTAATTGCGGCCCTGGAGGAAGCGGTAGTTCAGGAACACGACACAAACCCAACACATGTGTTAAGCCTGCATGTTCATTTCACGCACTGTCAGATAAGGCAACATGCTGCCCTTGTTAGAAATTTTAAAACTTGGAAACTAGATGTGTGCTGTGTCTTTAAAACGCGCACACAAGATCCTACTTTTGTGATGAATCTTTGCATCTGAGATAGAACCTCAATTGTTCGCTTCACTGTTCGCGTGTCGGGTGGTCCGGTTTCTAGAACTCGTAGTCAGGCTGGTGTTGGGATTGCTTTGAGCCTGACAGCTGAGCGTGTATTGCTAGACTGGATTCCAATCAGCAGTCGTTTGCATGCAGTTCGGATGGACGGTTCTGTACATGTCAACAGCAACAAACTGAAGTACTGATGCTTGTTCGTCGTGTCTGTGTATGTGCCCAGTGATTGCAGTTCCTCTGATACCAAGGATGAACTCTACCACGATTTGTATCAACTGCTTCGAAGTGTGCGTTCTACGGAAGTGGCTGTGATTTCTGAGGATTTTAACGCCCAAGTTGGCCGTTTGAGAGATTTTGAAGGGCACATTAGAGGCCCGTTTGCTATCCCAGCCGACTGCACCGATAACGGCAATCGTCTCATTCACCAGTGCCTTGATCGCAGATTGCTTTTGGCGAGTAGAAATTTGTGTCATAAGAAGCGGCATAGACTCGCATGGCCTCATCTTATGTCTTCACAACGTTGGATTCAAATCCACCGTATTGTCATTGGCCGTCGCTGGCGTGGATCAGTCGAAGGTTGTCGTTCACTTTAGTCTACGCCTATGGGCTCAGGTCACGCCTTGGGATGTGTTCGTTTCTGTTTGCGTATTGTCCTTGGTCGCACCCATGTCAAAGCCACCCATCCTGCGCAGTTGATTCCAGGTGATAACCGACGACCTGCTTCTTAGGCAGAGCTCTATACACGATTATCTATGCAGCCGGATATTGAGGACCCATATGAATGTTGATAACATAGCAAGAAGGCCTTTTACACCGCTTCTAGTGTCACTCAAGACATAGGTCCAGATAGGACTCACAAATGACGGATATCTTCGACATCTGTTGGATACTCGCACGTGTGTACCTCCGGATGTCACATTCAATGAAGTGCGCAAATCCCTGAGGCGCCATCTGACTGGGAGTTTGAGAAATGACGGTGAGTGGTGGTGGATTGCGAAATGTAGGGAAATGGAGCAGGCTCAGTCTGTTGGCAATAATCGCAATCGATACCGTTGGAGCAGAAGTACCTGCAAGTGTACCAATGCAGGTATATCTCACTCCCCAATCTGGTATGGTCATCTTTGAAAAGGTGTAAAGCTGCTGGACCGGAAGGGTTGTCACCATCTTCTTTGAAGGATTGAATTGAAGGTTTGGTTTCCGAGTTAACAGAACTGCTCCGGGTAAGCTGAATCAGTGTACAGATTCCCAAGGAATGATGTGAATCGACGATTCTTCCAATCTACATGATCCTCTAGTGAAAAAACACAAGGGAAATAGCTTGGTGAGTATCACATCAGGACTGCTCACCGGGATAATTCTCCACCGATTATCCAATGCCCGTGAAAGATATAGACGTGAGAATCAAGCCGGTTCCAGACCCGGTCAGAGTTTCCTCAATCAAATCTTTACTTCTCGAAAACTCTTGGAGTAGACACACCTTCCAAATTTCACAGCCTCTGTCTCGCCCGATCTGAAAGCGGCGTTCGACTTAGTTGCCCGCACAGTTCGCTGGCGCTGCCTGTCATTGAAGAGTGTGCCGGAGAAGTTTATTTCCCTTTTCCAGTGCTTGCACCCGAATAATTGGAGACGAGTTCGTGCTTAGGGCAATCTTTTACCGCAGTTCAGCACAAGTGGCGTTTGTTAGGTTTGCTTTCTTCCCTCCTTCCTTATCGATTGTGTAGTTGATAAAACCGTATCCTTGTGTGAGAACAATGGTATCGATACTGGTTGAAGTAGTAAACTGTCTGACTTGAACTACGAGCACTATATTTTTTCTTCTGAGTGAAGATTCAGGGAAGTTCCAGGCTCTGTTTCAGAGCCCTCCCAACAGTGTGGCAATGCGTGGAATGCATTTTGCACCTTGAAAATGTAGAATGCTGCTGAACGACTGGATTGACTCTGCTCCTAATCTCGTCAGGGAAGCTTCAGCTAACGTACATAGGCCTTGTTACCTTGGCAGTTACATATCACCAGCCGATCAGATAACGGATGAGACGTAATAAGAAAGCACGTTTGGCTTTTACGAACCTCAGTCATCTGCGGCGCTGGTGTGATATCCGGTTGTTGGTCACGGATCGAGTCTACACTGCCCTAGTTGGACTGGTCTTTTTTTACGGCTCAGGTGTTTTACCGCCAGTCTTTGTAGTGTCTGACGGAAACACCGTATTAGCAATGGCGAAGTAAGGCGTAAGGTGTTGGGAACCAGAGGTCAGTCTCTGGATCAAGTACTGAATCTAAACAGGTTAAGGTGGCTGGGACATGTTTTACGCGTGTCCATCGATAGACTTCCTCAGCGTAAGCTGTCCTCTGAGGCAGGTACTGGCTGGAAGGTAGGTCGAGGTGGTCAGTCCATGAGATGGCGGAAAGGCATGAAAACTTTGACCAGTGGACATGGCTGAGTAGGACTTGTTTGACTTCCAGGTTAGGATCCAGGCGACCCGTCTACCAGATGGTTGGAGACAATAAATGATATGACTGTGTCGGGGCCAGTGACGTAGTTGCATTCGAGCTCTTCCCTTGTTTTCGTGGTTTCCGTTACTTTTCTCGCCTCCGGCTCTCATTTACTTCATGCTCCTCTTGTTTTTTACCCTTTACTCGACGATGCTGCAAAGTAGCAACCGAAACTAGAGCACAAAAGTGGGAGGTTAATGACTAGACGAACTGAACTGAACTTCGAGGTGGTGTAAACTTCAAATTTCTTACACAAGATGTTCTTGAAGTGTACGTTTCAGCTAATCTACTGTTATATATTTCATGTGCAGTGAAAAGAAGTTGCCTGAGTGTTATTCGAGGGAAACCCCGAAGTAGCCACCGTCCGCCTCTTTATTGTTAAAATTAGGCAGAAAGTCGCATATGTTAGGCTAGGACTAGAGATGTAGTTAATCCCACCACTATCATCAAAACCTTTGTCAATTTCCCTGTGTACCGCATGAAGAAACCTTCAGCTGGTAGATGCCCTTTTCATGCATAACGGATCTGAACCGATATCGGTCATGTGAATGCTGTGTATGGTGGCTGGTGGACTTCTAAACGCTCAAAACTGTTGAAACAAACAACCGGAAATATCGAAAAGCGTTTGTAGAAATTCGACCACTACTGATGAAGGCTCTTCGATTGTCTCCCACTTCGTTCTTATGCTTCTAGCCGCTTCTCAGTCTCTCTGGGTTTCTTTCGCTTGAGTCAGTTTACTTCGTGTCCCGCCCGCCTAGTAGATGCACTGCCAACAGACGTGATTGTTATAGAACTGTGTTCGATTCTGGCTCGCGGCGTTGGACTTTTGGATGTGGAAAATGCAGGTGGATTTTCCATTATATAAGATTCAGGCTTTTGTACCAAAAATACATTCTATGAATAATAGAAGTGCTAAGAAGCGCCAGGGATCATAACAACGAAGTAGGAGACAATCGAAAAAGCTGTATCAATAGTGGTCGAATTTCATCTACAAAGTTAACTGAAAAACATACCGACGTATCGCAATGGAGAAGTCAGTCATTTATCCATCGGCTCTGGATTTGGAAAAGTATATTCAAGAAGTGCAGACAACCCTGAAGATATCATCCAGGCTTACAAGGAGCGGATACGACTGTTAGAAAAGAGGGCTTCGATAACCGATAATATTAGGGCTGTGGATGAATTCCCCCTGGGTACAAGTCTTGCGGTGAGTCACCAGGGGCTGATAATTTGCCGTCGCTGAGTCCCAATGAAACCGGAATTAAGCCATCCGCCAGTCGCCTTGATACCTCAGTAGGCAAAAGTCTAGGTTCTAAGCACCAATGTCAGTTACCTTCCGTCACAAGTTTCAATACCTTAACGAGAGGTTGTCTATTTTGACGGTAATCCTACGAAGTACTGGCTTTTTATGCGAAGTTTTCAGAGTGGCATAGCCAAATGGATCGGTGACAATGAGAGCCGGTTATCTTACCTGATATATTATTGTCGGGCTGAAGCAAGGAATGCCATTGAAAGTTGAGCCATCTTATAGCCTAGCGAAGGTTACGGTGAAACAATGAGGACTCTTAGACGCCAGTTCGAGCAGGCCAATGTAATTGCCAGAGGTCACAGATAATTTGGTGGGCGGAACTGTTATTAAATTCATGGACCCCGCCACGCTAAGGAAACTCGCGGATGAAACGGAGAACTGTGACAACACGCGACAATCAAACTGTCTATGTGATTCAAGCGCTCCCACGAAACTATTCGTCATCGTGAAAAGTCTTTCTCAACCACTGCAGTTCAAGTCGTCTGAATGCGTCTCATCTGTCCTAAGCTTGGTAGGGAACTGACCTTTTGTGACCTGGTCGAATTAGTGGACGAAAGGGCCGACGTGCTTATGGTACACCAGTCCTACTCTTCCAACAGTCACTACTAAAGTCGCGCACAACCTGATCGTGGATCCTCTTTTAGGATCTCAACGCATCATACTCAAGCAATGGCTATTTCTCAGAAGCGTAGACCGTTTATACCGCGTCGACAGTTTATTAGAAAAAAATTATTTTCTAACGAATCTGTTTACAATTAAATGTCATCTTTTCGTGAAACAGGCACCATGCGTCTTTCAGGGTCGGTTTATTTTTCCATACTCCGAGTGTTAGTAGTAAAATGACAAAAGAGGAGCCAATAATGACAACAATTCTTACTGAATCGCGGCCGGCGGTAATATCTATTGAGACCTTATATGGTTTCTCGCCACTTCAAGTCTCAGGGTCTAATTGCCGGTTATCCTCAACAGTGCAGCGAGCTTTTGTGGCTATATGGTAAAATGCCCGTTCCACTGCACTCATGCGTAAGCATGTTATAAAAAAATGCAGGTCGTTAGTCAACTCGAATCAAGTACACATTCTGTTCACACGAGGATGAGAATTTGGCAGACACATACCCTCTTTGGGAAGAACAAGACAAAAGATACAAAGCGGAAAAGAAGTGTCCTAAGTGGCATTGTTTCAGGTAAACGGTGACAACTTACGTGTTGATGAAAACTCACGCAAAATATTTCACAGTACTGACGCAAATTTGTAAGCTTCAATTACGGGATTGAGTGGATACTGTTGAAATACAAGTATAATTCTGAATCCAGGGCATGCGAATTGTTGACTGACACCTTATAAGAGGACTTTAACCAACTAGGTGGTCTGATGGTGAAGTATGTGCGCCACCCCATAAACGACTCAGAAATCTGAACATAAGTTTGAAGACCAAAGTTTCAAACAAGCAAAACAATTTACCGGTTGAAATTAGGAGAACTAATTGAGTACACCAGATTTCTGTTACAGTGAAATGATGTGGAAAAACCTTGGATCACCCAGAAATTTGGACTGTGTCAGAAAAGAGCTCACCTTGAGTTGTGTCATGTGTGATCCGCTCTGTTGTCCCATGTTTCTTAGGAGATGTGGAATGAGTAGAATCGCATGATTGAGAAACCTGAGTGAAGATGGAATCTGAGATTGTAGCACATTTATCACCACGCGGCCGGATGCACGAGCCCATGGGTTCGGGTAGAGTATTTATCTGGGATGCTGGGTCCGATTTAGGCTCATTTCGGACGAGAGGTGTGTTTTGTAATAGGTCCTGAGAATCCTATGAACAAAATCGGCGTTTGTACAAGGTAGTAGTAAGGAAGAATAAAGAGTGGAAGAAAGCAACGATATGAGTGATTCGATTATTGATTCCGATAGACGCAATCTAGTTAGCGAGGGGTTATGACCAATTCACACAACATTTAACTAGTATTACAAAAAGTCTGAAATCAGATCATCGGAGTTCCTAGTTCTCGCGCGCAGCATTGTACCAAAACACCTAACGACCAATTGAAACACATCCGAAGATACTAGTCAGATGAAGAAGAACTTACTAATCCAAACGACTTGTGAAGTTGGAGTGCCCTCGAAACGTCAGCCGCACTACCCAGGTTAGTTTGCCTGGAATTCAGATACTTCGCTTCTGTAGATAAAAGATCCACAAAGACTGGACACTCTCGTGCTCGGCTGATAAGGACTTCCCCCACGGATATTTTTATTCGGTCTTGTTCAGTGAGATGGGCAATGTCTGTAAAGGACAAGTGATGTCCTACCAAAGACAAACGAAACTTCAGCCGACGAGCAAGACCACTGAGGTCATGAACATTTCCCGACAGTGTTCACAAAAATCATCGACCCTCGTGGCTGAACAGTAGATGGCTACGGTAAACTATATATTTTCGTTTCGTTCGGTTTATTTCATTCACATTTCTGCTGACAGTTCTATGAATCTAGTTCAGATGTATGACCTAATTATAAACTAATTAAATACTAAAAGCGGCCATTCGAACTCCCCTATTCACCTCGTCAGCGCGTGCTTATGTATAGGCTTTCATTACAACTCAACTACTTTGGATGTAGAATGTGTACTTAGACCTGATCGTTTAGATGTTGACCATTACTCATCGGAGTACTGGAGTGTCTGAGAGGAGCAGCACCTCTTGGCAGTAGACTGTCATTTTCATTGGAACATCCTCCACCTCCTTGGTTTCCATCATGTATCCAGCACTAACATGTGGCTCCTTGAAGCTGAAGCATGCATCAACGGCCACACTCCGGCACATCGCTCGACAGGCTCCCTGAACTAGGTTGAGAACGACCGATGTCTAAAATCCCTGGCGAGATAGCATTCGGCATGCAAAGATATACCTCTGGATGAGCGGATGAGATCTTCTGATCCAACGGCTACGAAGAAAAACTGTCCAACCTACCGGACCCAGTATGTCGAAAGAGGCGAATGAACCGCACAACAGGTCACCGGTCCCCTCTGGAGCAACCCTGCTGCCTTTTAGGCTGCACTTGGGTGCGCAAAGGTTAGAGGTGCTTCCTCGAACAAAAAGACCAGATGAGGTGCCGTCAACTTTTTCCTACTCCGGACTGGATGACCTAGTTGTAAAACAGCTCCGGGTGGTGCTGGTGACACCGCCTCGTACTATATTCCGAGAATCATCAGGAATAATTTTTGAAGTATTCATGGAACCGACTTATCCTCTAGTAGGAGATGTTCGCGTGAAAAAAAGAAAGAGGTTACTGGATTCATTGGAATAAAACTGTGAATAACATTCTCGCCGCTGTTTATTCCGCCCATGGTGACGGGCTTGTGACTTTGACCAACTACGACGTTGCTTTATCCATGTACAAGAACATTGGATGTTGTGAGGATTAGGACAGAGATATAAATAATCTGAAAAGTTATTACTTACAAATGAAGAATGCCAACCTCGCCCGAGATGCATTTTCAATGACAAGACGAGAACATCGTCAATCCCTCGATTATTTTCATCAAACGCTGAGAACACTTTATGCCGACTGCGACTTCAAATATTTTATTGCTGAGCAGTGTCGCGACAGGCTTGTTCGTGATGCATCCATTCGTGTGCTAGCATCAACTGATATCCGTAAAAGACAACTGGAAGATGAAAATTGGAGTCTCAAAACTATCTATGATTTCGCAGTGGACGTTCAAACAATTGGAGACCACGGAAGCACTGTACAGCTGTTTAACCCTCGTTAGGAATCACCAATAATGCACATCCACTAAGCAGCAACTGGTACTCGGACCGGGGTGAACGGTTGCGAGTCGAACGCCATAACCACCAGACTATCGGGGCTGGCACTCAACGGTTTTTTTTAACTTATAAACTACAGGGAAGAAACAACCGTACAGTGCTTCCGCGGTTTCCAATGGTTCTAACGTTTACACTACAGGATGAATCGTATTATATAAAAATCTAATCTCCTACTACTCTGATTCAATGAGAATTAGATCAGAAGCAATATATGGTATATGATATTGACCCCTCATCATTTTCCCCACCTGACAAAAACAACTCTTATCGCTCTTATTTGCTGTCACTGTTGCCACTACTTCACCCTGCCTCTAATACTGTTGTCAACACAGAAGTCAATAACGCTTCCACACATGCACTTATTGGCACAGGCAGTTCGTTGAGTGATACCTCTGAATTTGTTCTCGATAAATGCCGTCGGTCAATCATCCCCTTACCAACTAGTCAGAACGGTTCCCACACGTTTTCCTGACCTTCCACATCTATCCGTAGTAAAGGCCATCGTCACGGTCGCATTAAACTCTCTGTCCTTTCTGACCAGTGCACTGACATACCCCTAGGCCATGATTTTCTCAAATTACACAAAACTGTCCAGATTCCCTTCATGGAACTAAAGCTCCCAGTACTTTTGCAGTTCATATATATATATATATATATATATATATATATATATATATATATATATATATATATACCGATTGGCGGTTCAATAATTGAGATCACCAGATACGAAGTCTTCAGTGCGCCTAATCTGGCACATGCATCTCAGATCCCAATCCGAACCGACGAAAAAATATACAACTCTACTCGAAACTCACGCAGAAAGGCGCTAATATGCATATTTTGTTCTGTACATGACAGTATGAAGGTAGAATCATATAATTGTACATATATAATAACTAGCAATTAGTGGAGGGACTCTAGGAAAATAACTCTTGTGGTCTGCTTCATTGAGGAGAGTACTGTTGCTCAAAATTCGGATGACACCTTATTTTCATCACCATTGGTCGGCTACGACCCACTAACTTATCTCTTCAGAACGGGGAACATGTTACTGATTACGTTTAGTTCTGGGCTACTGAGGACTAACGGTATGAACTGGACATTAGAAATGCGCGTATTTCCACCAGCAAAGAAGGAAATAATGGACAGACAATTGGTTTTGTAAGACCACATTTACAAACCTCCCGTGAAACATGGTATGGGGGTTATCCTAAACAATTACTACCTGCCCAGATGGTATGTTTTAACTGAATTCAGCTGATTTTTCAGCCAACGGTGAAGATTTTCCCACTGTTCGAGGTACCTCTAACTGAGATCGATTAAAAAGGCTAAACATGTGTCATTCCGATCCAAATGAACATTATTGATTGGTGTGATAACCTGGTATTTGGAGGAATACATTTCCGTAGGAATTTCCCATAAAAAACGGTTTTTTCTGCCTCTTTCACGGCTTATCATGTACGAAACACTCATATAAGAAACAAACCCATCGCTAAACTGACAGGCATCATGATTTGAATCCCCTGATGAAATCAATACGTATCTTCCTTTGCTGGGCTTTCAGTGCAGCTTTTATTTCGCGTGATACTGGGCGCATCAAAAATTGTCGCTACTGTAGCGGCTCTTCGCTGGCACCAAAATACCAAACTCACTTAAAATGTAATTACGGGAGTGGAGGTTGGGTGCGCCTTGTTCATAAACAAGCATCTGCAGATAGGTGTCATTGGAGTGATAAACGCTATTCAGGAGCTCATCCAGTTCCGGCATCAGATCTTCCGCTAGCTGTAGGCAGGTGTACGTCTTAACTCGAATTACCATTCTTTCTAGTTGCATGCAGTGGCTTAGTCAGGCATAACTGTACCTCAAAGTACCTACCAACATCCAGGACGGATAGGTCCTTTCTAGAAGTCCTATTTATATGGGTGACTCTTATCAGTCATCTCTTAAGGTAAATAAATAGCCAATCAAACGTTGGCCAGTTTCTTTTATAGGTTAAGGATTCAGGTCAGCTTCAATCCCTTCAATTGACTGGTTGTTTGAAAACCTGTTTGTATAGGCCAACTTGGCACCCTCCTCCTTTGACTCATCGCCATTTCTTTCCAAGCGGTTCTGGGAACTTCGCGCACTATGGCTCGTGGTCTCCGGTCGTCAGCTGTCTTGTTTTCCGATCTCCTGTCAATCTAACAGGGCCATCAATATAACCACCAGATCCACCAACGTCTGTCGTCTTTTCTCATTTAAATCCTAGGACGGGAACGAGTCGGCGGAAATCGCCCGCGAATCTAAACTGGCTAGCCCGACACAACCTCATACCCAACAGGGAGAAGAGAACCTCGGAATAGTATCGCGCTGATCGAAGGACAGGCATTTCCGGCACTGTGTCTTGGGCGTAGTTCACATAAAATCGTCTTATTTATTCGATATGCGAGACCTTCTACATCGGGAATGTGCTTTTTTATTACATGTTTCCGCATGAGTGCAGTAGAAGGGGCATTTATCACATAGCCACGAAGGCCCACTACACTATCGGGGATAAACGGCAGCCAGACCCTAAGGGTTGGAATGGCGAAGAACCACATTAGGTACCAATGGGTCAGGTGTGGTAACGATCCGGACGACAGTGGGTTAGCGTCTACCACTAAAGTAACCGGTGATGGCGGGGATCCGAACCTCGGACCTCTGAGGAAGTTTTTTGTGATTTCTCCTATAATTGGTGCTCCTGTTTACGGTAAACCACTAGGGAAGATCCGTCACAGAAGATACTAACTTGAGTCCTTGCAAATCTACTTCGGTCCCATTTACGGAAGTTTCCAGAAAGTTCAGTTTCCGTGGTATTTTTCATAACTGCCGCCATAACAACGAAAGCGATCAGGAAGGCACACTCAGATGACCTTGATACCAACGCTCACACTGATGCAAAGTGAACTTCTCGTATTTCGAGGTGTTTGGTAGCATTTTTAAACTACACATATCGTGAAATCTTCCAATTATGAAAGAATTTGACATAATCCTAAAACTACAATTACCAAAAACATTCTGGTTCGAAAATCAACTTCTATTGTACTCATCAGATAAGAAACCTTTGTAAATTTACCTCAGGATAATAACTTTGATCTCATTTAGTAGCTTATTCATGTTTCTATACCTAGGTAGTTCTTAGCTTACACTGCTCAAAACATTTCATCTTGGCAACCAGGGTCACACACATTCAACTATAGAATCAGCTTAAATGAGAGTAAACTCTCATTAAAATCATGTCATTCACCGATGTTGCAATGTATCTCATTTAAATCAAGGAAGCTAAAGTATATACTGAGAAAATTTTGCAGTGTATTACAATCGATTATACCTGTATACGTCACTTGAAACCTGTGGTAAGCTGTACCAATTCCTCTCGAGGCTAAGAACGGCTTGGCACCATTGATTACATCACTGAAAGCGCGAAATTCTCTGGTGGATTCGCCGACATGGAACACCCGGTGATTTGTGGCACAACCGAAGAAATTCCTCGAGGTTGCTCGAAAAGATGGTATCACACTTAATGACGACAAGAGTGTTATTCGCACTCGGTGTCTCAATCTACTCGCATTTAAATTTCTAGAGGAACAACCAAACCGGATCCAGAACGACTACGTTCGCTGCAACATCTCCCACCACCGAGTAACAGAAATTCTCAAGACCGCGTAGTCGGCACGTTTGCCTACTATTCTCAGTGGATACCTTACTTCTCTGATAAGACCAATTTACTTGTCTGAAATAGAACCGTTCCCCATCCAGATAATGCCCCGTAGACTTTTGAACAGCTGAGAAAGCAGCTAGAAAAATGTGCGTGTCACGATCGAGCCCGGTGTCGCCCTAGTTGCAGAGACACGCATGACATTGCAGTCATTGCGTTGCCCGATCAAAATGGTCGCCCGGCTGCTTTGTTTCCGCGGTTCCTGTTAACCTCAGCACGTAGCATTCTGAAGCAGACAAAGAAGCGTACACCATTGTAGAGATCTTACAGAGGTGACTTAACTTTCTTATTGGTTATCATTTCGAGTTGACAACTTATCAACAACCTGCCGCTTTCAATGTTTGGTCAGTCACGGAACGGAAGAATAAAAAGGGAAAAATACGGCTTGGGCGAACGGAGTTGGCAGATCTCTGATCTGATATCCTTTACCATTCTGGTCCAAAACATCACGTAGCCGATGCACTTTCTCGAGAATTCTTCAGTTCACTGAATCACGTGGACTTGGGCGTCCTATTATTGACTTTAGATGACCCCTACCTACCGTCACCAGAAATCGCTTTTTATTACCATTATTGATGAATTTGCACGACCTCCATTCTTATGAGTTTGTTATGACATTTCTACTTCGACGGTCGCTATACTTGACCAGCTTAATCTCTATATTCGCCATGCCCAGCTTCGTGTGCATTGATCGTGGATTTTCATTTATAACAACTTCAACCAGGAAACACGTGCAGATGACCGGATTATGTTACGGGCGACAGTTATCTCACCTCACCGCAATGCTCATCCTTCCCCAGCCCTGCCTCTGCTTACCCACTTAGCGACACTTCTACCAACTATTCCTACACATCTGTTTTCATATAAATATGACTGCACTGCGTGGGAATGAAATCACCGAAAACATGTTCACCTAAAACTCATGTTCCAAATGAAGATTAGTTTCAATTTGCCAACCAATAACTATGCACCCAGTGCGGTGGTTCTTGGTTGCTATCCCTAGACTAATCAGAAAGAAAAAATATTAGGATTTTGATGGTAAAGAGATATAAGGGATCGAAATGATAACATTAGACAGGCCGGTTCAGTTCAGTTCTTTCAATCAGTATCCTTGCGTTTTATTGCTCTAGTTTTAGTTGCCACCTCGCAGGGCTGTCCAGCTGAGATTGAAATGATTACAAAAATAAGGAACAAATAAACAAAAAATGTCTATGAGTAAAAAAGTTCGAATACAAGTAGACTACTGACCACAGCACACAGATATGTCAACTAGTACATCCAATCATCCGGCAGGCTGGTGTTTCTTTAGGCATTATCAATGCATCTCTTCGGAACAAGACAACACCTTGACGCAGTGTGATGGCATGCGTGACTCTATGACCCAAAGAGGTATACAGGATGGCTTCTTTAGGCCGGAGATACAGTCATACCTAACAGGTCGATGGGCGGAGGCCAGACAAAATCCAGCCTCCTGGTCCCCCAGGTTGGGGGTCGATTTGAGCTGGCAACTCAGTCGGTAAAGTAAGTGGGAGAATAAGTGATCCAAGCAAATGGGCTCCCACTGCCTTGCGGACATGTTCTTGTTAGAACTAAAGGCTTTGTTTGAGAACCCTAATCGTTCTCCCGCGTCGCGACTGGACACCCTAGCAGTACCCGTCCAACATCTCCCATGAACTGCACCAATAGAGAGAATTCCACAGTGCATCAGTTGTCGCGCAGGACAACACGACTGCGCTGCCCATTGCATCGAGCGGAGTTGGTAGTGATGAGGGGGCTAGTGCTCAGAGTTCCCTCTCTTTTACTCAACCTTTGCCTTCTTTCCCCAACCATCTATCCACCCATATACTCTCACTGAAAACACACCCGATAATCGCAACGGTTCATTGTCAAATGGAGTCGTAAATAATCCCCCATCTTGTAACTCACATTTTCTTAAGACTAATCAGCCTCTGAATCTCGGCCTCTTTAAAGTGCGTACACTCATGTGGGCTGGTCAGCAAGCGTGCCTAGTCCTCATAATAGATTCTCCGACGACTGTTGTCTACTGAGTGAGTGGGACGCGTATCCAGGATTCGAGCAGCGTGATTCAACTAACTGCTCTTGATACCTCATCGAGGTTTTTCCTGCGCACTTCAGAACGTGAAGCAACTAGAGCTGTGGATCAAGGTGGTGTAGGAATAATCTCGACTGACAAGGCTGAAGCTTCTGTTTCAAACTGGATACCGGTCAATAGTCCTTTATGGGCTATAAGACTCCAGGGGTCAGTTGGCGTTCGAAAAGACAGCTGGATTAGGCACAGTCTGTTTGCAATCTCGATATACGTTCCGACAGACTGCAACTCTAACACGCAGAAGGACGAGTTCTATGATGAACTCACCACTAACGTTCGCAAGAGCAAAGGCTTTGACATTGCAGTGCTAGTTGGTGGTTTTATTGCACAAGTTTGCAAACAGTGTGTCAGAAGCTTGCATAGGTGGGTGTTGTGCATTACCCACTTTGCGTACAGAGAACGGGAATAGGCTTCTTCAGTTGTGTGCAGACAATCGGTTGTTCCCGACTAGTACAAATTTCCGATACAGCTAGCGTCGCACAGTAACATGGCGCTGCAACGTTACAGGCATTCTGGGCCAGACCGATCATATCATGGTAAGCTACCGGTGGAGTTGTTCTGTTCAAGAAGGTAGATCCTACTGGTCCACGTACGTTGAGTGGGCACACGCGTTAGTTTTGATGCTATTATCGCTCTAGCTCCATGGTCATCAACGCAAACCGCAGACCCGGTCAGTCATAAAACGTTTGTCTGAACGAAAATTTCGCACCAGTTAGGAACACAAACTATCACAGGAGCTGGGAACTACGACGCACAGTGACGTAGACGAGCAATTGGCTCATAGCAAATAGGCGATGCACGTGGCAGTAGATTTAACCTGCGGTCCTAGATCCAATGTCCATCGGAAAACACTGGATTTTTCAAGAATCGCTGAGTCAAATGAAGCAAAATCGTCAGCTCTCGAACTGTGAGATGCATAAGATACGAAAACATCTTCAAAGGGAAGTCCCAAAAAGCCCTAACACGAATCGCGAAAAATGGTGGGTCAAAATAAGCAGCTTCTTCAGTTAACAGTCGCGACACCGGACGTCGGCGAATCCCGGTCAGTGAAACGATATACAACGGAAACGGAAGGCCTATTCGTGGCTAACAGCAACGGCTCCACCGTTGGGCCGATTACTTCAAGGAGTAGTTAGGCCGGCCACAGACTAATGTAGTCACTCCGACGTCGACAACTGCGATACCTTGAGGAGTATCACTCGATCACCTATCGGAAGTGAAAACAGAGTTGAGCATTCGATTATTAAAGCAAGGGTAAGCGGCAGGTATCGACAGAATCCCTCTAGTTCTTTTCGAAATCGGTGTTGGTGCGTTGATAAAATCACCTACCACCTTACTCTGTGACATTTGGAACGAGGAGCGTATTCCGTTATTATAAGGCGAGTACCTGATTGCGCCTATCTTCAAGAATGGAACACGCAATGACTGTAAGAATCATAATGGGATTAATTTAATTCTGATAATCACAAAGGTATTAGCTGTGATTCTGCTGCGCCGTCTGACACCCGCTCGCGAGGACCCCCAGCGAACAACAAATCGGATTCCGCCCAGGTCAAGGTTACATCAACAACATTTTGACTCTTCATCAATTACTTGAAACGCGTCACACACACACACACACCGCCAACCGAAAATAATTGTCTTCCTCGACTTGAAAGGCGCCTTCGATCCAGTTAGCCGAACAGCGCGATTCAGCGCTCTTCATTGTAAAGATATGCCAAAAACGTTCGCAAAACCCACTAAGAACATTGTACTCTCATACTTCTGGCCGCGTAGGGGATTACGGTGAACTATCCAGTTGGTTCGAAGCGACTAGCGGTGTCCAACGTGGATATCTCATCTAATCATTCCTGTTTAACTTAGTCATGGATGAAATATTGGAGAATGCCTTGCGAAGTCTTCAGGATGTAAGAGTCAAACGAGCAATTACTGAAAAGCCAGGTGACCTAGATTACGCCGACGACCATGTCTGCTTGTTCCAATGCACGGAACATCCTCAACGTGCACTAGATAGACTCGCAAAAGCTGTAGCTCCATTCGGCATGCATTTTGCACCTTCGACGTGTAAAGTGTTGTGGTAAGACTGGACATCAACGGTTCCAAGCTTGATGCTCGATGGGGAGTTGCTAACAGCTGTCGACCACTTCACTTACCTCGGCAGCAGCTTCAGAGCGGATGGGAGCACGGTAGTAGAGGTCATCACGCGTATGTACAATGCTCGAGGGGCGTACGCTGGACCGGAGCACTCGTGGCGGACACCTGATATTTCGACGAATTTGAAAAGTCGAGTGTACTGCGCAGCGGTGCGTTCAATTTTGTTGTATAGTTGCGAAACTTGGAGTCTGCATGAGGAAGATATTCGTCGTTTTGAGGTTTTTGACCATCGATGTTTGCGTGGTATCAATAAAACTGGATGAATGATCGAGTAAGCAATGCTCAGGTCAGAAATCGAGTAGTGGGTACCAGTTCAGAAAATATACTATCAGTGTATCCAGCTTAGTTGACTTCGTTGATTGGGACATGTGTAACGTATGACAAACACACGTCTACAATACAGTGCTCTATTTTCCGTTCCTCCTCGGGAATGGAAGAAACCACGTCGAGGTCAACACATGACGTGGCAGCGGGATATGAGGCAATGTACAGCGATCGTAGTTTCAACCTTCAGTTTACTCAACCATAAGCCTCACATTTCTGTGCTCTGGTTTCGGTTGCTACCTTCCGGCATCGTCGAGTAAAGGCAGAAAAGAACAGGAGCATAGTGATAAAGACTCAGAAAAGTCAAAAGACCAAGTAGAAATCAAGAAGACAAGGAAAGAGTCCGCATGCACTTACGCCACCGACCGCGACATCCAACCATATCACCTAATGTCTTCAACCATTTAGTAGGCGGATCATGTGGACCCAGATCTGGAAGTCTAACGAGTCCTACTCAGCCATGTCCACTGGTCAAAGTTTTCATGCCTTTCCGCCATCTCATGGACTGACCACCTCGACCTACCTTCCAGCCAGTACCTGCCTCAGAGGACAGCTTACGCTGAGGAAGTCTATCGATGGACACGCGTAAAACATGTCCCAGCCACCTTAACCTGTTTAGATTCAGTACTTGATCCAGAGACTGACCTCTGGTTCCCAACACCTTACGCCTTACTTCGCCATTGCTAATACGGTGTTCCTACCATACTCGGGCAAAAGTGCGGAGATATCGGTACTCGAACACTGACAGTCTTTGCCTATTTTCTACCCTCAACGGCCATGTTTCGGAACCACATAAAAGAACAGACCTAACCGCCGTGTTGTACACTCTACTCTCAACAGGCAATCGGATGTCGCGCCAACGCCACAGATGATGGAGGTTGGCAAAAGCCAAACGCGCTTTCTGTGTACGCGATGACACTCCATCCGATATATATATATATATATATATATATATATATATATATAATACATATATAATATATATATATATTATATATATATATATAACCCGGTAGTAAGTACAGAGGCGTGGTGCCATATATGCCTAATGTAATCGAAGGCCCTCTTTATGCCCGGGGAAATTCAAAATGGCATCCGATCACAGCTGGTCAGATGACAACTTGACCGTGAATAAATGCTGTCTTGGGACTTCGCGTGGTTCTCCACTCCAAGTCCCATAGTCAAACTGCCAACTATATATGTAAGTGCAGTGGGCCCTTGAGTCTATAGGATGTACTGATTCCACTGTATTCATGCGCAGGCATATAATGATAATAAGCTGTGAAAAGAGGAGCGTATTATTTTTCTGAACAGAAGGAAATACTTTACCAAGTGATTATTTTGTCTCTTTTTGTATGCGCAGTAACGAACTAAAGCGTTTCAAATCTCCACTTGGGGTTAATTGATCTCCATGAGTTCCTCGAACATTATAATGAGTTAAAATTAACCCTCTTAAAAGTGGATCGTCGATCGACCGTGAATCACTATAACATATGCATATGTATATCTGATGCGATGCAAAATAAGTTTTTCAAACAAGATAGAATATCAGGATCACTCACTGTTTTTTCTACAGCTGATTCTTGCTTCAACACACCAACTGACGTGGGGTAACAATGACTTCGAGGGAGAGGTTGAGAACAGTACAAACGTTTTGTTTTTACCCTAGGACAAAAACATGAGTGACGATAATTTTGTAACCAATAAAAACGGCACTGCGTACCGCACTGTCTAGCGGTAAAGGAAGACATGATTAAGCGGGGTGAACGGAGGACCGGCAGCAGTCTTCCAACAAGATAGTTGACAGTATTCCAATAGGTGGATAGAGGCGAACGGGATTACTATGATCCGCGTGTACGTAAGCTTCTTGATATGCACGCGCAGCTCGCACGGCTGCAGGAAATCGGACGTTCAAACAGTGAAGCGGATGATCAACCGTTTTAATGGAATCGCCAGATGGAGTAAACAGGTGAATAAGTATTGTGAGTGCGTGAACCACGATATTTGGATGAGGAGCGGCCAAACAAGCGACCACGTAAGCCAATCCAGGAGATTCCGCAATGTGTGTCCGAGCGGTTGGTGAGGAAGCAACAAAATTGGATAATCCACCGAGAGCTAACTCGACCAGACGCACCGTGTGCGCCTCAACTGGGGTTTGTTCCACAGCAGATCCAGTGGCTGACAGATTTGGTGGGATTAAAAAGATCAAATCAACGAAATGAACGTACCGCATTTGTAATCAAAATAACCAATCACCAACATAAAAAAGAATGATTGACTTCAGTATATTCACGGGAATATCAATTAAGTCCAATCAGACATTACGCTGTACTTCAATGTAGACAATAGATGGTAATCCACTGTCGTCCAGCTTTTTGCCACACTTTGAGACCTTGTGTGACTCTCCGCTACAAGTCTCAGGGTCTGATTGCCGGCTATCTCCAATGATGCTGGGGGCATCTGTTGCTGTGGGGCATAGCCCTTCCATTCCACAAGCAGGTAATAATATAGAACTTCGGTGTTACCTCGAAGTGCACTCAAGCCTTTGAAATTTCGCACAAATCAGGAAAGTCAAGTGCCGTTCTTTACAATCTGCTACATTTCACACTTTTGGTGTTTTTTCAAGAATTAAATATTATAGTCAGCGAGCATCTCGTGGTCCTGACAACAACGCATAAAGTCAAACAAATCAAAACTTCTGTCTTTATATCGATTTGTTAGGATTTTTGGATATTTCTGATCGACTTGAGACTACTTCTGGTCACCGAATTTTACTTGATGGTTCCCCACACACACATCCCCTACAGTGTATTTTGTGGCTTTGTGGCAGTGTAAACCACTTCACGCGTAATAAAAAAAACGTAAAAAAAATAAAAATTTCGTCTTCGCCTTGATATTTATATTATCCTCTTCCATTTATTAGTCAACACACAAAGTGGATTTTCTGGAAAGAGGCCGCCACCGAGAAGTAGGTTACCTGTTGGAAAAAAGAATCAACGGCGAGCAGTTCTGCTTTGCCTACACTTTGGTGCATCAAATTTAATTTCAACTCTTCGACAACAGCAATTTTCTAATGTACACCCAGTAGCAGGGAGTAAACACAGGAAGTATGCCAACAGTCTGCAAACATTGTTGTGTCGTACCAAATTAAGTGCTGCTAAAGAAACGTGGTATTTTGATTGCACAAGGGGTCAGGACATAAATGGAGAACATAACAGACGGCAGCGACCTGTGAAACGTGAACCGTGCGGCTACATCGTCTCGTAAATTAAAATGACCAAACCTACCAAGTGTGACAAAAGTTCCAGCACTGAATCTCACCAAGTTTCGGTTTCTCTGTAAACCACATCTAATTCTCGACGGATCTCGCCCACTCAAATTTTAATATTAATTAGCTATCGATATTTAGGTGAAGCATGCTTTAGTAAAGGTTTCTTGTGCATACCTTCTGTTCACCACAACACAGCCAACCCCTTAGTCTTCCTAAAGTCCATCAGCGAAACTGGTATCGTTCAGTTCAGTTCAGTTCATTCAACCATCAACCTCGCTTTATGTGCTCTGTTTTCGGTTGCTACCTTCCGGCATCGTCCAGTTGAAGGTGGAATGAATAGAATCATAAAGTGAAAACAGCCGAAAACAAAGTAGTGAGCAGAAATCACGGATACAGCGTTATAAAACAACTACACCACTGGTCGCGACATCTAATCATATCACCTAATGTCTTCAACCATTTAGAAGACGGGTCGCCTGGATCCTAACCTGGAAGTCAAACAAGTCCTACTCGGCCATGTCCACTGGTCAAAGTTTTCATGCCTTTCCGCCATCTCATGGACTGACCACCTCGACCTACCTTCCAGCCAGTACCTGCCTCAGAGGACAGCTTACGCTGAGGAAGTCTATCGATGGACACGCGTAAAACATGTCCCAGCCACCTTAACCTGTTTAGATTCAGTACTTGATCCAGAAACTGACTTCTGATTTCGAACACTCTACACTCAACCTCAGCATTACTGATACGGTGTTTCCGTCAGACACTACAAAGACTGGCGGTAAAACACCTGAGCCGTAAAAAAGACCAGTCCAACTAGGGCAGTGTAGACTCGATCCGTGACCAACAACCGGATATCACACCAGCGCCACAGATGACTGAGGTTCGGAAAAGCCAAACGCGCTTTCTTATTACGTCTCATCCGTTATCTGATCGGCTGGTGATACGCAACTGCCCAAGCAACAAAACGTATGTACAGATAGGCCGCACAGTATTCGTACAACTGACTTCTATGCTGAGTCATGTCCCTCAACGTTTCTAACCGACACGATGACTATCGGCCTTTGGAAAGTGTGACGATGCTTCGGCAGTTACCGGAAAGTGAAGATGCGATCGATGTATCCACGAAAGGTGCGAAACCCAGCTTGCTTCTCGCAAGTCTGCTCTTCACGCCTTTGGTAAAACCTGCAATGCATGACAGACGCAAGAAGCGTCGACGCTATTGGGATAAGGCATACACCCCTTATGAGAAGGTATGGTCTGACATCCTTCGATAGACGGTTTAGTTTCACTGGCAGGCGGTTTGTCAGCACCGGCCCCTTCCGAGCCCAAGAAACCACGCATGACAGGACAGCCGATCGATGGCGTGGATTGATAAACGAGAGGAATCCTGTCAACGGCATTTAGGCCTCAAGGCCTGGCTGTCCACATCAGTCGGACTAATCCGCTGTGTGAAACGAGTGGGTAAATAGACCGACTACCTATGTTTTGTTTTTTTTAATAAAAAAACGGTTCGCACGAGACCAATCTCCGAAGCTTCTTTATCCACTCCATTGAGGGGTAGGGGGTCAGGTCCTCCTCGGGGACCACAATGTTCGTAATACTCATTAGTCGTGCAAACCGAGCCTTGCATTCGAATGACCAATTAGTAGAAACTGTTCCATTCATGTTAGGAACCATCAGCAGTGCACATAGAATGATCCCCGACTGGGACTCAGGCCTCGGGTGGACGATTGTGAATCGAACACTAGCCGCAATGCTATCCGTGCTGGATCTCAACCAGTAGTTCGCTGTGCGGGAAATGCTTTGCTAACATTCAAATCCAGTGTCCTAAGAGCGCTATATAATGTATTGTATAAGTTCAATAAACCGTTGAGCCAGCCCAGATAGCTTTGTGGTTAAGGTGTTCGATGCACGACCGTTCACCCCGGGTTCCAGTCCCAGTTGGGGCTGGTTCCATATGCACTGTTGATGATTCCCAACAAGGATGAAACAGTTGTGCAGTGCTTCCATGGTTTTCAATGGTTTAAACGTTCACACTGCATGATGGATCTCATATTACGTAAAATCCAATCTACTACTCAAATAGAAATTGTCTAGGATTTTAAGTTGCTTGGCTCCACCATCCTGGCAAACGGACAAGCCGCAAGTGATGACAGACGGCGCATTATCGCGGTTCCAAGGGCGCTTCTACAGCTCCGAAACACCATGTGGCGACGAAACGAGATTAGTCTTTAGATCAAACTCAGGGTGTTTAATGCCGCAGTCTGACCAGTCTTACTATATGGTTGAGAAACCTGACCATTTAGAGTTGAGGATATCAGGCGACTAGAAGTTTTTGACCATTAGTACCTCATATTTATTTCAAAAATAAGACCGGGCGAGAGGATCCCGAATGGGAACATTCGAAATCGCTGGCGCATCGCCCGTTTCTAGCGCGCAACAGAACCCCACCGAGTGCAGTGGTTTGGGCACGTACTCCGTAAACCTAAGCAGCATTGTGCTTGCACCAACTCCATGCCCAGACTGTTGTCACCAACAAGGAGGACAATGTAAAACAAGACTGTATACCGTTTTCGAAAACATAAGCTAAATTGGCCTTCGTACGGCGTACTGCACTCGCCAATAGAAATGGAACTGATCGACATCTGCAAGGACCGTGGGCCAATCGCCCGGCATAAATAGCCGTGATCAGAGGCATTCGTGAAACCGGCTTATGCTCTCCAACGAGCCAACCGTGCTAAAGTCAAGTAAGCAGCATTTCTCTTGCAGGTATATTCGAAAGTTCCTCTGTTTAGGCGGGCCAACTGGACTGCCCCTTAAAGCGCTCCGACCAACGGTCCAGACGACGTCCCGAAAGTGAATCAGTAAGTCATCGGATTCTTTGATTAACTCGTTTACACCGGCTTCCGTGGACCGGTACTCCTAATCAAACGGTAATGATTGCGATTATTGTCAACAGACGCAATCTTCTCCATTTCCCTACATATTGTAATTCACCAATGGTCACGGTTATTTCTCAAAATGCTAATCAGTTGGCGCCTCAAGGATTTGCACACTTCACTGAATGTAGCATCCAGAGAAACAGGCATGCGAGTATTCAATAAAGCAACTGATGTCGAAGATATCCGTCATTTGTGAGGCCTATCTGGACCGGGGTCCTGTGTGACAAGGCCTCCTTGATTTGTTGCCAGTGCTTATTTGAGTCCCGGACATCCGGCAGCATCAATAACCATGTAGAAAGCTCTGCCTATGAAGCAGATCGTCAGTAATCGTCTAGAAGCAGTTATGCGAGATGAGTGGCTTTAGCGTTGGCGCGACCATAAACGACATGCAAACAGAAGCGAGCACGTTTCAAGGCGTGAGCTGAGTCCACAAGTGTGGACCAAAGTGAATAACAATCTTCGACTGATCCACGCCAGCGGTGGCCAATGACAATATGGTCAGTTTGAGTCCAACATTGTGGAGACGTAAGAGAAAGCCATGTAGATGTGCTGCTTTTCATGACCGAAGTTCGTACTCGCCAGAAACAATGTGGTTAGAGCACAGTTGGATGAGGCGATCGCCGTTACCAATGCGACCGGTCAGAACAGCAGAATGGGCCTCCAATGTGCCCTTCGGAAACACCTAAACCGTCAAACTGGGTGTTGAAGCCACCAGCAATGACCACCACGTCCACTGAACGCACGCTTCGAAGCATCAAAATAGCTGAGACCAGTCCCAGTAGAATTCATTGTTGGTCTGAGGGGAACTGCAATCAGTGGGCGAATAGGCAAACACGACGAACAAGCACCGATGCCTGTCATTTGCTGTTTACCTGTACAGAACCAAGCAACCAAACTGCACACAAATCATTGCTAACCGGAATCTATTCCAGTACTGTGTGCTGAACTCTCGTGCTCAAAGTAATCCCGACCCCGACCTTCATGCTCAGTACTGTCAACGGAAGCCTAACCCCGAACACTAGAAACCGGATCACCCGACACACGAACAGTGAAGCGAACAATTGAGGTTCTATCTCAGATGCAAAGATTCGTCACAAAAGTAGGGTCTTGTGTGCGCATTTTAAAGACAAAGCACATATATATGTCAACTGTCGCATTCCAATGGCCTTGGCATCAGCTAGTGTGCGTGTCGCGAAATGTTTGATCGGCATAAGAGTGCCTAGTAAAGTATTCTGAATGGTTTATTACTTTCATCTTTACCTTAGTATGGTCGGGGGTGGGTGTCTCAGGCTCCGAGATGGCTGCTCGTCTTGAACACCTCTCGAAATGCTCCCAAGTGACCGTGCAGCTAACACAGCCTCTGGTAAGGAAGTTCTGCTCACTGCCTTCTCGTGGCGGAGGAGTTCCCACTAAAGTGAGAGGACGGAAGCGAATGCCCGGCGCTCTCCACCGAGTTGGCTGACTAACAGTCAATCTATGGGAGATGGCTAAACCCTGATTCCAAACCAACCACAGGTGGCGTATGAGGCGCACCGGCATCCGTGGCGGAGAGAAGCACTGGGCACCCAAGATGTTTGGCCTCATCCGAAGGTCGAATGAACCGAACAATAAGTCACCGGCCCCGAGTGGGTTACAGACACCGCGTTTCGTCCTGCTGCCTTGAGGGTTAAGCTTTTGATAGCTAAAGGCTCCAGTTATGGATCCCTAAGAAAACCAACTGCTTGGGCTTGGGAAAACTGGCAGTATCGCGCCCACAAACAAGTCATGGACTCGGACTATCTAGCCTCCCCCCCCCATTGTACCATGCTTTGTTCTGTACACACTCTGGAACCAGACAGCTGTGAAGTTTATATATATATATATATATATATATATATATATATATATATATATATATATATATATATATATATATATATATATCGGAGTATACTTAGAGAATTCAAGGCATACACTGAGCTGTAAAATACTTACTGTGACATTTCGATCCAAACCAGGACTCATTGTCAAATGTGAGTGAGTGAGTGAGTGAGTGAGTGAGTGAGTGTGAATGGGACGGCTGGTTTCGCATATTCTCGGTGTGTTGCCCGTCTGCCCGTTTCTCAATCGTTCGGCACGAGTTTTGCTAGGGTGACGGAATGCTTATCAACCCCAACGTGTCGACTGAACGATTTGATCGAATGAAGGGCTTCGAGGATCAGGCGTCCCCCTTTCCTTCTTTGCTCGGGCGACCACCCTTGCGCTATCAATTTTGACCTCATGACCTGTCCATGCGTAGAGGTTAAAGATTCGTGTGGATTGGCGCGTCGTAATGCCAGTTTGTGTTCGTGCAGGAGAGTACGCAGTTGTTTGCCTGTCTCACCTATGTACACCTTATCACATCTTAGGCATGGGATAATTGAGTAGGCGGATACCGTCAGCCTTATCTGTGGCCAAGATACGACATTTTGCTTGTTTTTACTGTCGACCCCGGATCTTATACAAGGTACAAAAGGCCTCGGACACGTTTACTAGGATTAGACTGAGCTAGGTGTGAAACGGCCGCGCCAGTGAACGATCTAATTGCTCCAGTGTTCAACTAGGCACGGTGGTGTTCGCGGATACGTTCAGACAGACGCAAGGTCGTACGGCCGATGTATATTGTTCCTCAGGAACAAGTGAGTGAGTACATACATCTTTTACATCCCAATTCTGAATGCAGACCAGAAGCCACTGAGTCGGGACCGAAAACTTGTAATTCAAAGTAAGGATAGCAACTGAGATATGAAAAAACAGAAAAAATTCTCATTAGTAAGCAGTTGCTTTCCTTAGCTGCTCTCTACATTCACGGGCTTTGCCAAACGGGGCGACAAGTTGTCCCAACTAAGACTCATGAAGTTTTTGAAACAGATGTTTTGTGTATCTGAAACAAGCATACAAGACCCAACTTCAGCGTTAACATTCCGCTTCCCGGATAGACTGGGCTTCTCCTTTCATTATTCGTGTGTAGAGTGATTCCATGTCTATTGCTCATGATCAGGCTGGCGTTGGCATCGCTTTGAGCATGAAGGTTAGACGTGCATTGTTCGGTTGCGTCATTTATAAGCCGTTTGGTTGGATGGTTCTTTGTGAATTAACAGCAACAGACTGGAGCGTCGATGATCGTGCGTCGTTCTTGTGCCCAACTGATTGCAGCTCCACTCAGAACAAAGATCATCTCTACCAAGATTTGTCTCAACTGCTCTGCCCCGTCTGCCTGATGGACGTAATGCGTGTCGGTGATTCTAATGTTCAGGTTGAAAGCCTAAATGACATGGAGAAGCATACTGGATTCCGATTCGGAGTTCCAGCTGACAGTATCAAACTACGTTAGAATCATGGACTATTCACAGCAAGTACATCTTTCTAGCACAAAACGCAGCACCGACTAACTTGGCGTCCTCGTGAGTCTTCGCAGTATTAGACTCAGATCACCCACATTGATATCGATTACCGCTGGCTCGGACCAATTCGAGACTGTCGATCATTCTGGTTGACGTCTGAAGGCAGTGATCCCGCTGTTGTCCGTCGGTGGCCAAAACGACTCCAAAGCCAACCGGGCCGACCAGCTGCCACTGGACGATAACCATCTATCTGTCTTCCAAAAAGAATTATTTACCAGGTAATCGCTGCAGTCAAATGCCCAGGATCCAGGACAGCGGTGGAGAGAGATCAGAGATTGTGAGGGAATGCGTTAACCTATTGTTGACGGACAGCCAATTCACGTTGGCAGTCAGCACTGGTGCGGTACCAAGCCCAAGGCTTGAGACAACCAGATCTCCAGTGACAAGACAGCCGATGGGTTGGAGTGGATCGATAAATGGGAGATGAGTCTTGTCAGCGTTGTTTAAGCCTTAAGGCGTGGTCGCCCACACCAGTCCGACCAACGCATTGTGCACAAAGAGTGGGCGAATGTGAGATCAACCTTTATATTCCTTGTTTTGTGCTAATAAACCGAAATGATTCTGAGGCAGACCCGACTTCCCGCTAGAGTTAATGGGACGGTTCAAAACAGGGATGTCCTATTTGAGACCGCTAACGCCGTCCAAGAAGGAACCAGACGCACATACACAGAAGTGATGGTGTTACAGAGACATTCACATAACTAGTGATCAAACATTGCTTCATGATCCCTTTGTCCAGCTGACATCTGATCGATAATTCAATGTCGCCCAGCTTGTTGTGCTTTGATTGGTCCTCCATTGGCCAACCCCGTTTGTTTATGCATCGTATCAAGGTCACGTGTCAGGCGACACAGCCTGTGTTCAGTTTTTCGAAGAACCGTTGCTCGGCACGGTTGTTGTTTTGATTTGCGCGTTATCGGCTTTAATACTTTGGCGACGGAACTGAACAGTCTGATCCAGTTAATTCAGCAGCAACAGGAGCAACTCCATCTACAGCAGCAGGTATTGGTAGAACAGGAAGAGACAAAAAAGCTGTTCCACTTGATGACTGAAAAAATCATTTCAATATCGTTGAGTGGTTCCCAGACCAAAGCGAAACCAGAACAGAGTTTGATGGAATCATTGGCCACCTCAATCCAGGGATTCACTTGTGATGCAAACAACGGAATAACGCTGGCTTCCTGGTACAAAAGATATGATCTATTTCTTGTGGATGGTGTCATTCTGGATGAAGCAGCCACAGTTCGCCTTCTGCTGCAGAAATTGGGCACAATTGAACACATCCAGTACTGCAACATTTACCGAAACATCCACGAGATCTCACTCTAAACAGGATAGTTTCACATCTCACGACTATCTTCGGCGAGCGAACATCAATATTCAACATCCGTTACAACTACTCAAGGATCATTAAACAAACAGATGATGATGTCGTTACATATGCAGGCAGAGTAAGTCGTGAGTGCGAGAGATTTCAGTTAAAACAACTGACTGATGATCAATTTAAATTACTGATATTTGTCTCCTAAGGTATCATAATAGCAGTGATATTAGAATCCGTTTTTTTTTCTCGATTGGACTCAGCGGACTCGTTCTCCTTGCAAGACCTCACCAGTGAATATCTTTGACTATCAAACCAGAAGAAAAAATCATAAATGCTCCAAACATCAGCGGCAAACGCGGACATTTTGAATGTGGATAAAATCTGCAAATCAAACTTTTCACCTCGAAAAAGTCAAATAAAGCCAGACTTTCAAAAGCCACCTTCCGCTTGCTGGTTCTGTGGTGTGTGGCATTATGTGCGGTTCTGTCAGTTCCGGTGCCACAAGTGCGAACGTTGTGGCGAGAAGGGACATAAAAAAGGCTATTGTGCAGATTTACCCAGATGAACAGGTCGCTATAGAACACAGTCACTTGGAGCTAGAGGGCAATCTAACCTTGTGTTTACTATGCTCGACAAAGCAGTATGTCAGTGTAGAAAATACATCACCCTTTGGATTATTGCTTCCTCTGTGACCCTGCAAATCGGCACTGCCTCGGACATAATCATCATTTCGAAATCTATCTGGCGAAGTATGGCAGCCCTACACTTGAACCCACGAATCATGTAGCTCACAATGCCTCAGGATAACCCATTTCATCTCGTTATTTTTATGGCACTGGTGTTTGTTACGTTGCATCTTCAAAGGACCTGAACCTACTAGGAACTGACTGGATAGAACAGCCGCATTTTCGGGACGCCCCTATCAGTTCAGTTTGTGATTTACCCACCCCATCTTTATCGCATTTTTTAACCACCACTAATGTTGCAACTGTCGACTTAAACTCACAGAAAGACATTGTCAGCATTAGAAGCAAAATATTGACATTTTCAAACCTGGTTTAGGCCAATGCACATAAGTAAAAGCAAGTTTATTCATTCTTCCAGGCGCACACCCATTTTTCGTCCCAAAATACCTGTTCCCTATGCAGTCACCCCGCAAATCGACGCTGAGTTAGATCGCTTGGAACAGTTAAATGTAATAAGCAATCACCTATTCTTCTTGGGTAGCCCCAATAGTAGCCGTTTGAAAGGCCAATGGCGCTGTACGCATCTGTGGCGATTTTTCTACCGGTTTAAATGACGCGCTTCAGACACATTAGTGCCCACTGCCGGTCCCTGAGGATCTTTTTGCCAAACTAAATGGATGGCGTGTATTTTTTAAACTAGACTTCTCGAATTCTTACCTGCACGTAGAAGTGAAAGACTCCTGCAAAGAACTATTGAGTTAACACTCACAGAGGATCGTACTAGTATAGTCAGCTTCCTTTCGGCGTTAAATGCGCACCGGCAATTTTCCAACGAATGTACACAATGCTGAGTGGTCTGTCCTATGCCATGGCGTACATGGACGATAACATCGTTGTCAATACTTCCGTAGATGAACATCGTGTACATTCGGACGCTTTTCGGACTCGTACAGTCATTCGGTTTCGGTCTCCAAATCCAAAAACGTATGTTTCTGCTACCGCGTATCAGTTACCTTAGGACAATAATAGATGAGAGCGGTCGGCGTCCGGATTCAACGAAGTTAGCCACGCTTGAAAATCTGCCTGCTCCCACTAACAAGACAAAATTTCGGTCTTTCTTAGGCATGGTAAATTATTGCAACAACTTCATACCAAATATGCAACTGTTACGTGCACCTTTAAATGATTTTTTAAAGAAGGACACCAAATGGTTTTGATCATCACGCTGTCAAGACGCGTTAGCAAAGATCAAGAAAATACTTACATCTGGTCTTGTGTTAACCCATTAAGATCCAAAGCTCCCTATCACTGTTGCCGAGGATGCTAGTGACTAAAGCATAGGTGCTGTTCTATTACGCAAATTCCCAGATGGTAGTCGGGAAGCAGTATGTCACATGTTTCGTGTATTGACCAAAGCTGAAAAGAAATACAATCAGATCGAAAAAGAAGGGTTGACACCAATTTTTGCCGTTAAAAAGTTTCACAAAATGTTGCACGGACGCCATTTCATATAATGTACAGACCACAAACCACAAACCCACTATTTTCTCCTCCAAAAAAGGCGTACCCGAGCATACGGCGAACAGAATACAGCGCTGGGCGACTATGCTAATTGGTTACGACTTTAACATACAGTATATACGAACAGATAGCTTCGGACACGCTGATGCCTAATTACGCCCGATAGCCACCAACTCACAAAGTCAACCAGATGATGACGTGATCGTTTTCAGTGATAAATGTGAACGCAGACGTTGAACACGTATTTTATGATTCCATACGCAATCTGCAAGTAACGTTCGGCTCCATCAGCAATGTAACTCAAATTGGCCCCACTATGCGGCGCGTCATGTCTTACTTACGAGATCGTTGGCCAGCCAACATTACGAACCCTGAAACTCGACAGTTCTACCGACGGAAAGAAGCACTCACAATAGTGAGTGACTGCCTGATGTCCCATCGTGTGGTAATTCCCCAATGCCTTAGAACAAAAGTCTCTCACTAGCTAAACATCAGCCATCCAGGGATGGCGCGAATGAAAGTCATTGCGCGCTCCTATGCATACTGGACTAAAACAGACTCAGACATTGTTGAACTTGTCCGCAAGTGCGAGTAATGCGCGCTAGCGGCCAAAGCACCTGTGAAATGTGAGCTCAACACATGGCCCTTACCTTCTGGGCCTTGGGTACGAATCCATGTAGACTACGCCGGACCTGTGAAGAATCAGTACTTTCTGATCGTGACTGACGCATATTCTAGATGGCCTGAAATAACTCCAATGACGCAAGCGTCCACACTAACTACAGTAACAGACTTCAGTCGTCTTCTCTCCCAATTCGGCCTTCCCGAAACTGATGTTACGGATAATGGTGTGCAGTTTTCCTCAGCGGAGTTCAAGCAGTTTCGCGACAGTTTGGGTACACATCATTTACGTAGCCCCATGTATCATCCTCAATATAATGGATAAACTAAACAATTCGTAGACACCTTTAAGGGGGCTCCTCACAAATTTCAGGGGAGAGAAGCCTATCGTTCATTTTGGACACTTTTTAAGGACCTATCACGCGACACCCAACCCGTCGGTGCCAAATGCGAAGTCACAAGCGGAACTGTTCTTGGGACGACGTATGAGAACACCGCCTTGACGCGATGTTGCCAGCTACTTCCGTTGGTCCCAGAAATTTTATAATGGAAACTCAGTTTAATCGGAACCACGGGGCGAAGAGACGGGTTTTCAAAACAGGTGACCCAGTCTATGTGCTTGTGTTCAGTGGACATCAAAGGAGTTGGATTCCCGATGTTGTTCAGCATTCGGTTGGCAACGTCCTGTATGCAGTCAGCTTTAATGGGCAAACCTGGTCAAGACATGTAAACCATTTACTGTCCTTTGGACTTCACCTCTCACGCACAAACCTCGGGTCATCCGATCAAACCTTCACCAGAAAGCAACGGACTCGAGTTTTGCTCTTGTTAGAACTAATCAGTGGTGTATATTCTCCGCCGCATGAGGTCTGAACCCGGGTCTTTTCACCTCGAAGGCGTGTGTTACTCCTACGCCACCGCCGCTCACGTCCGGTCTGAACCAAATCACCGATTTGTTTGCTCAGACGTCGTCCTCCATAACGGCCAGCAATGCCCGACAGCTTTGAAAGGAAACACGGCAACTGCCCACGTTGACTCCAAACGAATGCCTCTTTCAGTATCTGGAGGAACTACAGACCAAGAAGATAAGTCTAGTCATCTAGGTAGCTACAATTCACCCGAAGGGAGGATATCGAATGAAGTTTCAAAGCAAATACGGTGGAATGTTTCCCTTTTGTCAGTCTCAGTCATCTGTGGCGTCGACTTGACATCCGTTTATCTATCAATGGTCGGGTATATGCTGCAGCAGTCAGGTAGGTTCTGTTGTACGGTTCAGAAACTACGGGTGTAGAATTTACAGAAACTCGGTATTTGAACGCCGACGTCTTCATAGAATCTGTTAGGAACACCGCATCAACAACGCTGAGGTTCTGCATGGAGACCTAGGTGCACAAACCAATTCATGAGATTAAACATTAAAGGTCACCAGGCTAAAGTGGTTGAGACGTGCTGCGTATGCCCAAGGATAGGATTTCTCGGCGTGCATTGGTCGCTGAGGCGAGCAGTGGTTAGAAGATGAGTGAGGATGTTCAGTTTATGATGTGGAAGAAAGGTACAAAAAGCCCAACCAACTGTCATGGCCATGTAGGGAGTGTTGGGCCTCCTGCGTAGGGTCTGAGATTTTCACACTCAATGCGTGATGATTTTAGCAAACTGCGACTGTTGTTTAGGAAAACAACATTCATTGGACCTATATTTCGTTGCACCATCGCATCCTTCGATAATAGATGTTCAAAAGTCAATGAATTCAACTTCATGAATAAAGCTATTGTTATGTTGACAAACAGGTCTGTTTTACAACCTCTTCCACAGTACCTCGTGGATCAGAAGTAGTTGAGAGTTAATTACGTCGAGAAATTTCGTGAAGTAGTAGACATTTTAACTTTTATGCATGATAAGTCCCCAACCGGTGTTTCAGCTTGTAATATAAAATCGCAACTTAAACACAAGAACTATGTTAAGACAAAACTACTTCCTACTAAATGACATTTTCGAGCGAACAATTCACAAACGACTAACTACGCGTAAACAAATTTAGACTTGCGCATCACCAGCACCGCCCTGAAGTTCTGCTAACAATAGAAATATATAACAGGGTTTAAGTTAACGTTGAGTTCGTGCAACAAAATATGGGACCAATGAATGTTATCTTACTAAACAACGGCTGTAGTTTGCAAAAATCATCCTTCATATTTTCTGTCACGTTCACTGGGTTCCCATATGTTACCACAGCTAATTTTAACAGAAATATAGGTATGCATTGAATTTTAAAGGAATAACTAGTTCTAGTTATCGTAATTTACGAATAAGCTTACTGATCAGACTGTTGACTAAATGTGCTTACCATTGAATTGTATGTATTTTGAAGGCTAATTTAATTCCAACACTCGAAAAATATAAGCCGAATAGGATGTAGATTGGTGGCACGTTTGCATTATTACAAGTGACCTGTGAACATTTAATAGAATATAATGATATTCATGTGTCTAGGTACATTTTCATAATTTCATAATTAAGGTACCACAGTTTAATTTTCCCTATTCACCAAGTCTACAAAAACGTTGGTGAACCACGTGAGCATTGCTCATGTACTGAAGACTACTGGAACCTCTGTTGGGACATTGCAGATCGAATAAGGGTGCAGTTTAAAATAAATTTAGAGTAATACTAGAGAGAACCCAGTAGAGAACGTAATGCAACAAACAATTCGAGAGAGGGGGCTCACTGGACAACCAAGTAACCCAAACAAGTAAAATCAGAAGTGGAGAAAAAACACTTATCAAGGCTGATGGCTTTACTATGATTCAGAAACTTTTCCAGCAACATCAGAAAACTGTCATCATGCATTTCTTAGGTGGGAGCATATACAATAATGATGGCTACCTCACGGGATTGCTTGTCAAGTGGAATTTGTAAAAATGGATCTTCCAGATTATTTTAGAGAAATGCTTAGAACCGTGACGAGAACATTTTGAAGTTCACGAGGGGCACAACTGCACTGCCTCAGAAAATTTTCTATACGCAAATTAGGGTAAAAGTGAATGGGCATTGTATGAATGCCTGGAGTTAAGTTACCGCAGATAAATAAATCAGTTTTTTTCACTTAATAGTCAATGATAACAAGAGAGGTTTATTTTGAAAGAAACACCTTATTCGACGAAGCTCTCCGATGACTGCAGTACGGACATGTGCTTCCATTTCCTTCTATGACGTTTAGAGATATATCACTATGTCTCGTTTGATGTTACACCTGGTAACGAAATATAGTACAAATAAATCGCATAACAACGCTATTTTGGAAAACGTATTCCGGAGTTTCTTTCGCATTGCGCTTATTGTGGACAGAGACAAACCAACGGTTAGTGTCACTAAGATCGTGAGTGGATTAATCTTGCCCAACATGAATGCCTGCGACCCGATTACGATCGATAATCAGCAACGCTGAGTTTCGGTGCTGTCTCTAGCTGGTGCATACACACAATCAGCTCCCCATAAAAGCCTGTCTGGTCCGTGGACCTAGTGAACGGCAATTACTCCGGTGAATTTTTCTACCGACTGCCATTGAACGCGCGGTCTGTGGTTTGTCGTGCGGGCAATGTTTGACTTGTCTACTGCCTGTTAGTAATGTTCTTTCGTGCGTCACATACGGGATGTAGGGCGCAATCAATGTGTGGCAAGGTTACACATAACCATTTACAACCTACTGTGAAATGATTGGTTGAAATATGTACGTACGTCTTTCCTTTGCTTAGGACGGAAACGACTGGACAATTAACCCAGAAAAAGGACTATAAAAACGGACCGCATCACTTGACGTTTACCCCTGGTTCATTGTAAAGGCTTTGATTATGTTGCAAAGAAGGTATTGCGATTTCCGAAGTGCTGTTTATCAGAGATGTTGGCGTCAGCGGCAGCGAATTAAGAAGTTGCTTGCGACTTGCCAAATGATGCCTAAGAGCGACAGAGAACCGGGAACAATACCTCACCAGTGGTCAAATGTCGACGATGCGCATCCATTGGCATCACCGATTGACAGCCATTGGCCGGAGGTTTGTCTGGACAATAAACGTGAGTCCTTGTTTTCCGGTAATGCTTCATGAATTTCATAGCAATCGAGGAAACAATGCGACAATGGTACGTCCGTAATCGCATAGAAGTGTTAAAGATGAACGACTTACTGAACTACCTAAGACCTTATCACCCAACTCTGCCAAAGGATACGCGAACACTAATGGCTATTCCGCGAACAACGGAACTCACTAGGATTGAGCCCGGAGAATACTACCACATTGGTCTACAGAGGGCGCTCCTGAAGATACAAACGCCCACAGTAGATATGAACCAAAGAACGTTGTCAATTCAACTGCACATCGACGGGATGCATCCGTTCAACTCTTCAACGCGAAGGATATGGGCAATTTTGGGAAGACTGGTTAAGCCTTCCATCTCAACCCCATTTCTCATTGGCGTGTACTCCGGTGACAAACAACCGCAGGACGTGACAAAATTTATGGAACCACTGCTCACAGAAATAAAGAACATTCAACGTCAACAATGGTTAACTGTTGGAAACGACGGTTACTCAAGAATAGAGATCAACGCCGTCATTTGTGACCATCCGGCCTGATCCTACGTCAAACGCAAAAAGTCCCACCCTGGATACAACAGTTGCAACAAATGCACACAACCGGGTGTGTATCATAAGCACGAGGTATGTTTTCCTTCTGTGAATAATACATTAGTAGATGACTGACTTTTTCGTTCATCTCGTCTGAATGATGCTGGTCATTCACCTTTCGAAGTCTTGGACATAAATAGGGTGACACAATTTCCTATGGATTATATGCATTGTATTTGTTTAGGAATAGTGCGGCGTTTAATAGAGCTTTGGATCGATTCTCCTGTAGAGAACGGTTTCCGTCTTACGAAGCAGAAAATCGAAATGGTGAACAAAACAACGGTAGAACTAAGAAACCAGGAAGTGACGAGGTCGGAACGAATACCGATCGTAGAAAGCTACGGAGTTTAGGCAATTTTTACCATATTTAGATGTAGTTGTGCTGAAGGATTTTATACCCTTTCGAACCTATGGACACTTTTTACATTTATTTTGTGCAACTAATATCCTCGTTTGCAGCAACGACTACGAGTCTGTACAGTTAGAAAAGGACCTCTTACTTTTTTCGTTAACATGCATCACCATATTAATGGTTTGCAGGAAATGTCCATGACTGTACACTCTCATCCACATCTCTGAAGATTGTTACCATTTAGGTGAATTGGATGCATTCAGCGCTTTTCCGTTCAAGTCGTATCTGCATGAGATAAAGCGTACAATTCATGGAACGACAAGACTGTGCTCGCAGCTATACTGACGTTTCTCTGAGGCCCAAATCTCAGCCACGCCTGTTGAACGAAACACAATTCCGGCATTGCAACAAAAATCAGACCTATCTTGAGAGTCGGTATTTATACTGTCACTAACTGCAGTCCTGACACTGTGGTTTCACCTAGCGGATCACCGTGCATAATAGAATGGATGAAAAAAATAACGACGTAGGTGGTGTGGAAACAAACTACAGTACGTTTTCAACCTTGGATGACCTGTATGATGCATTATTTCCCTCCACCCGTCGCCATGCTTTTGCTGCTAGCGGTTTGGCAGAGACTGTTAACACATGCACCGTCGAAGAAATCGGCTGTAAA
The DNA here is from genome assembly GCA_948099385.1 of Fasciola hepatica. Classification (NCBI taxonomy): domain Eukaryota; kingdom Metazoa; phylum Platyhelminthes; class Trematoda; order Plagiorchiida; family Fasciolidae; genus Fasciola; species Fasciola hepatica. The sequence goes on from CANUEZ040000182.1 coordinate 19,463,167, forward strand.
TGTGTATCACTGCCAACCGCGAGCGGTTATTGTGTCATTCCCTTATGTCATACAATATAATGTTGACCACGACTTCCATTCTGCTTTTAGCTTCTTTTTATGAACAATACTAACCAATTTTGATTTTTAGTTGACTTCCGACGCCCTGTTCTCACTTGTCGTCCTGGAGGATGACAACGAAGATGTCTGTGTCATAAGCCGATCATGGCTTTCCAGCGACCCAAAGTGAGCTATGATTACCAGTGTGACCGGGAATCGGTTTCATCATATGGCGCAAGCACACCAAAGACCCGGCGCAAACGCCACAAGGCGTCCAGTTAGGGTTTTGTTACACACCAGTAACTTAATACCTTTGCCATCACCATCGTACAGCGTTAAACAGTAGGGCAAGCCCCACTGACCACTGCCTTTCTCGCCATCTTGCACGCTGAATTAGAAAATATGAATATACAAGATGGACAGGGAGTGGACCTACATGGGTAGGAAAAGGAAACAATGCTCTAGTAGCCAACACATGGAATACACAGTCTAACTGCACATACACACATCGATCAGTCGTTTTGATTCGATAGAAAGTGACAACACGATCGCCACTGTTCGCGGTTCGCTGCCACATCCTTCAGTGTCTCCAGCCAACTGGTTGACGGATCTTTTGGACCCCAACCATGGGGACGTGAAGCACCCACTTTTCCGAAGACTGCTGTACATTTCCTCATTCCTCGTTGCTGAGTCATCTATTGACCTCCACGTGGTCTCTTCCACGCCCTAGGAGGAACGGAGAACAGAACACGGTACGGTAGACGTGTGTTTGATATACGTAACACGGGCCCCAACCAACGAAGTTTACTAAGTTAGATACCCTGTGACAAAACGTTCTCCGAATTAGTACCCAATACTCGATTTCTGACCTTATCACTGCCCACTCGGCTATTCCACCTAGTCTTAGCGATACTACGTAAATATCGATGGTCAAAAACCTCAAGACGACAAATATCTTCAGCACGCAGACTCCGAGTCTCGCAACCATACAACAAAACTGAACGCACTGCAGCACAGTATATACGACCTTTCAACTTCAGTGAAATAACAGGTCGGCGACACAAGTGCTTCAGTCCAGCGTACGCCGCTCGAGCCTTGGATATCCACGTGTTCACCTCTACTACTGTGTTCCCATCCGTCGCCAGGCAGCTGTCGAGGTAGGTGAAGTGGGCGACAACTGACAGCACCTCCCCATCGAGCATCAAGCTCGGAATCGTTGACGTCCAGTCTTGTAACATCACTTTACACTTTGAAGGTGTAAAGCGCATGCCGAATGGAGCTACGGCTCTCCCAAGTCTGTCTAGTGCACGTTGAGTATGTTCCGCGGATTCGAATAAGCAGACAACGTCGTCCGCGTAATCTAGGTTACAAAGCCTGGGAAATGCAAGGAAGAGAATTGGATAACCAGTTACCGTCCGGTGACGGGACGTTGACTATGGGACTACTGAAATGGAAATCGTAAGTCTCCCTTGAACTGTTGTCTCAGGAAACCACCGGCCATTTGGACGTCCTCCGAGGAGGAGAATAATGAAGCTAGGGTTGTTCAACGATCAAAGAGTAAAATTAGATTTCATTACTGATCCCTTAAGGTTCAGCGGGTAGCTGTTAGTAAACAAAGCACCACACAGCTAACTAGTCCAACAGGCTGTATACAAGGTGGATTGTCATTTTCGCTTTGTTTTATTTCAAGTGAATCTATCCACCAAGGTTGTCCCAGTCACCCCCAAGACCATCGAGTAAGTTACCGTATACTAATGAAGATTCTACTATTTCAGTTTCCGCCAACGAACTTCCCCGAATTTCACAGACTCAAGAAACGACCACCAAGTCATTGATCGCTTTGCACGAAGATAACATGCTAATTCGGGAAACGTTGACAAACGCGGTCAAGGTTAACACTCAGTCTACACCTGCTTTCCCAATAGGAACTCTCTTGAAGTTCCTGGAAGTGGACCACGATGTGTCTAATGTGGAGGTCCGCAGGGAGCTGGTAACATTTTTCTTTCTACCTTATGCCTGCAGGATCACAGGACCCCGAGTACCGTGGGTAAGTTTGTGAGTAAACTGTCTCGCATTATGGATGCGAGTTTATCAACGGAAATTAACTATTTCGGGGCCCATGGAAAGTTGGCTTTTAAATGGAGTATCATACACCCAATAATATTCGGTAGGTCGAACATTATTCCATTTGCAAAAGGAACATGCCTTGCAATGGCAAGGATGGTATAAACTTTGCAGTGCGACAATGGCTGCATGATATGGCGAAGAACATCAAGAGGAGCGATCCACTATCGGAAGTACGAATATTTCAATGGAAAGTCGTTATTCTTTTGTTTAACGGCGAACAGTCGATGCGGGAGAAAATGTGGCCCCATCGGAAAATGTGGATATTGATGCTTAACCGTTCCGTAAATCTGTCATGATAATAAATGCTGCCGTGAAAAACAATCCGTATTATGCTTGAATAGGGTTTCGGGAACGGTGTTACCTCGGTTTTATTCACAATGGTATTGGCGAGCATGCAATATTCAGTTAATTATACCGACAAGTCGTGGGTAACTTATGTCTAAAATTAGTTTTATTTACGGTGATATATCTAATTAGTATTTTCCGATTAACTATGCATCGAAAATGGATGGGTTTCGTGCAAACAGTCTAGGATAGGTCCATTTAAAGCGCTGGTGCAAACAATCAGAAACATGAGGTTACATTAATTGAATTAGCTACTGCTTTTCGCAATACAAACAAGAGCCAAAAAGGGAATCTTTGGGAATAATAATCCCACGTTTTGGCTAACTAGCGCAGGCACCACGTTCTCGTCGCGGTGTCATTCTATCAGCCCACAGGAAGAAAACAGATGCGTCGAGGGGCACGAGCGACTGCACTTTCATTCAGTCCTGACATTTGATTGGTCGAGGGGGTGGGAATTGTGTTGCTCGAGAGCATAAGGACAGTAAACGCCTCTCACATCGATTGGTCCGCGAAAACAGGGAAAAAGCTGGGACTGTTATTTTCATGGACCACTCTTTTGGACCCTGTTTGCAATGTGAAAAACAGGGGCCATTTCAGTGGTTTTGACCCCGTTTGTGCTGACTGGGTAAGTAGATACGTTATAGGATATGGCCCGAGGTCGTGATCAGTATCGCTCTTGTATTCACAAACTCTTTACTGGCTTCATGGTACTGTTTGTAGTTCTCCTCTTTTTATGTTTTTGTTTATTTCTGACTGACATTCCCCCTGAAAGGTAGCAAGTAGCACCGCTGACCATTGGTCTAAACCGAATTGGTTTGACTACCAAAAACCTAAGTAATAACCCATGAGAAGAAACTCTTACTAACTTTGAGGGATTACGATCGTAACCTATCCTCCCATTTGCTAAATCAAAGTTTGTAGGATCTGAAGTTCGGCTTCTCCTATAAATCACATTCCCACCCTTGAATTTTCACCATTTATTTAGTGAATCTCCAAAACCACCGGAACGTAGCGTTCTTTGAGTCATGATAATTTTGCTTTACTCCGGAAATGACACATTTGTAGGTTACTGACTACCCAGAGACAAACTAGAATTATTATAGCCACTTACACCACGGCTCTCTGTAAAACGCCTCTGGTTCAAAAATAACCTCCAGAATCTTCGCATTCTTTTTGACTGAGTTTTTTATCGACAATCCCCCACTCGTCATATCTAATGCTCAAAATGAAATCCCTCCATGCCCTGAGTGATAATCAATAGGCTACTTCAATGGTCGGACCAGGTGAATGACCAATACGGTGTAAGACCCGAAACATATGAGGTGCAACATTGTAGAGGACTACTCGCATTAAGTCTCAATGATATCCGTTCGACGGCAATGGGAATATCTTACATACAAACTATTCAACGTTCGAAGTCACTAGAAGAAAATTGGTTTGTGACTGGATTTTGAGAAATTGTAAAACGTTTCGCAAAGTGCTACTCTCCGAGGGCGTGACAGACCGGTGACGGTCGAGTGGTTTAGAGCATTTGTTTGCCACCTAAGAGGCCCGAGGTTTGGATCGCCTCCATCACCGGTTACTTTGTTGGTGGACAGTCATTCACTGTCGTCCGGATAGTTACCATACCTGATCTACCGGGACCTTACGTGGTTCTTCACCACCCCCAATTTTCAGGGTTCGGCTACCGGTTATCCCTAATAATGCAATGGGCTTTCGCGGCTATAGGTTATACACTCCTTTCACTCCACTGATGCGCGTGCCAAAAAACAGAAGGGTATCACATTTGCCCTCCGGATTTATATCGCCTAAATAAGAACGAATGCCGTTCAGGAGCCTGCACCCTTCATCAAAAGATTGCCGATCTCGTGTCACTATTCAATTAGCATTGACCCCTGTTAATATTATTTGTATCCTGACAGGATCGTTTCTCACTCACCTAGAATGCTCCACGCCGATGCGGCTTCCTGTAAGCAGTTGAAAAACAGACCATCCACGTGAAGCTGATGGAGTTGTGAGTAATTCCGAGGATCGTAAGCAAAATTTGCAAGATTGGCAATAATCTGTTATTTTAAAACAAACTAATTACGATGCTTGCATACCTGTTCTTTGTAATCGACCAAATCCGTTTCCGTGGCTTCCGTAACAAGGCGTTCAAGGTATTGGAGTCGCTCGAAGCTACCAGGAGGGGCCCGAGTACAAACAGATTTTGTGAATGAACTCCGGAGCGTAGTATGTTTTCGCCTTCTCGAAGGCATACCTACCAACCGCCCATTGAGCCAGTTGGGACGACCACTCGCCGGGAGCAAACAGGGCACGTCCGGTATGTGTTCCACGTCAGGTCAGATCTTGAACTCTTGATTTCAGTTCAGTTCAGTTTGCACAAGACTTCGTGTGGCTAGAGCCAATCGTGTGTCCAGATAGTTGTGTTGTCCGTGGCTCCCAACATTGTGTGATTTTTTTCCTCTGAAAGGCAGAAATTTTGTGCACTGACTGCGTTACACCGGGTGTCTACCGTTGTGCCTCGTGGAGATATATTGTCCTGTGATATTTGTGGCTTCTCAGCGGATTTATAACCATTATGAGTTCAGTTACCTCTGAGGATCAATGTGCGCGTTTGGTGTGCAAGAAAAATATTGGCCCTCGGGTCAAAGCCCTGATGTGTGATTTTTGCGAGGGGTGGATTCACCTGAAGTGTACTAAAATAGACAAGGATAAGTATGATTTGCTGAGTTCCTGCAGCTCCCCATTCCTGCAAATTCTATGCACAGATTGTACCGCCGCAAATAAAAGAAAAAGAGATGAAGCTGATTTAGCGGCGAACCAGGCACCCGCGGTACCCTGTGCAACGAGCCCCAGGTCCCACGCAGAAGTAGCTTCAGGCGCTACGAACAACCCATTAAGAGCAGTGAAGAAGCAACACCGAAAGAAATCCGTGGTCACAGACAAAGCCGAAGTAGCTGTACACTCGGGAGACAAAACTTATGTTCCGGAAGTATCGAATGCAGCCGGCGGAGACACGGGCCCCGGTCCAGGGCAGACGGAAACCATGAGTCAATGGAAAACAGTAAAGCCACGTCAACGGATGGCGCCGCCACCTAGGACCCAATGCTTCCTAGTCGTGAATCTTTCGGAATCAACCGAGTCGGAGCCTCAAAGTAGATTAGAGAACGACGTTTCTCTACTACGGGACATATTTGCCAAAATATTCTCCACGAATGAGGAAAACCTGGCAAATAACGTAAAGGTCAAAGCCGTTTTTCGATTAGGGAAAATAAATGACAATGGTAACCCTCGTCCGCTCAAGGTGGTCTTGGGTTCCGATGAGGAATGCCGCTGGGTCCTACAGCGGTCCTACAGATTAAAAGGAGAAAAACAACGACTCCTTCGAGATCTTGACCCCGAGGAAAGGGAGAGGCACCGGTTAGCCTTGAGAGAGCTCTGCGAACGACAGGCCAATGGCGAATCAGGTCTTTTCATCCGGGATTTTCGTGTTCAGCGGAGGCGTCTTCAACTGAGATGGGATCCGTTCAATCTCACCGGCATCATCAACCAGGCGGCCCTGGTGGTGGAGGTGTAATGGGGGTCGGTAAGAAGAGGGAAGACAGAAGAGGGCATGCACTTATCATGTCGTCTAATGTCAGGAGTCTGTTGAACAAGCGAGATGAGCTCGAGGCATAGGTGGCTCAGCACTCGCCAACATTGGTCGCCTTGACGGAGACGTGGCTTACCAGTGGGGTGCAGGACTCGGAAGTAGCTATCCCAGGATACACACTTTACCGTGCTGATAGGAGCCAAGCTCGGGGAGGAGGAGGCGTGGCGATGTACATTCGAGCTGACGTCCCTTCGGTACAGTTGGATCGCCTGATAGACCCTAAGGGCTTTGAAGAATCTCTTTGGTGTCGCGTGAAGTTGACAACCAGTGGATTTGAGTCTGTCGGAGTCATTTATCGGTCACCAGAAGCAGACTCACGGGGAGTACTGACTGGAGTAAGACGTTGGACGGGCGATGGTCACTGTCTAATTTTGGGTGACTTCAACTCGCCGAATGTGGACTGGGAGAACTTGCGGTGCACTGCGGGAGCGGATTCATTTTCCCGCGAGCTTCCTTCAACGGTGCTGGAATTTTCCTTGTACCAACACGTCAGAAGGCCGACCCGTACCCAGGATCACCACACGTCTATCCTAGATCTGGCGATATCTCCAAGGCGGTCGATGTTGATCAGATCGAGTACCTACCGCCACTGGGGTGCAGTGACCATGCAGTATTGACCATCAGCTGGAAGAGAGGAGCGACGTTTGTCTCCAGACCACAGGGAGGACTCAACGTCTGGCGAATGTCGTTCCAACGAGTCAGGGAGGTTGCATCCTCAGTGATATGGTATCCGCCAGAACCGTATGACATAGACCAGGCTTGGGAGGTAATCCGAGATGAAATCCTTCAGTTATGCCAGACTTTTGCTCCACCATCCAGACAGCGGCCGCATGCGAAAGACCCACCTTGGTTTGACTCGCAACTTAGGCGTCTTTTGAAGCGTCGGAACCGAGCATGGAAACAATGTCAAGCGACTGGAGAAGGATATGATCGATACCGCAACATCCGGAACCAGTGTACCCAAATGAAACGAGAAAAACGACGTATCTTCGAGGAGACGTTAGCGATGGACTCGGTACAAGCACCCAAACGACTGTTCGCATATCTGCGGCGGAGAACGCGTACCACGACTGCAATCCCAGCCCTACGGGACGGACATTCGCTGGGAGTTACAGATGAACACAAGGCAGAGATCCTGGCGAGACTCTACTTGTCAGTCTATGCTCATGAACAGAGGCAAAATCGTCCCTCACACATTGCCGGGGGAGCCCCCCAAATGTCTTGTCAAGAACTCACCGAGGAAGAAGTGGCGGCAACCATGCGCACCATTAGAGTCAACCAATCCCCCGGACCTGATGGTGTTCATCCGTTGGTGGTAAAGGAACTGGCCGATGTGTTAACTCAACCAGTCACACGACTGTTCAACGCGTCTTTAGCAGCGGGAAAGCTCCCCCAAGAATGGAAGAAAGCGGTTGTCGTGCCCCTTTACAGAGATGGGGCGAAGGCTGAGGCTGTCAACTACCGACCTGTCAGTCTAACACTGGTAATAGGAAAGGTTATGGAGCGCATGCTGGCAACGCGAATCCGGGAACATATTGGGTTCACGACCTACTTAGCCGACAACAACATGGTTTTTAGAAAAGCAGGTCGTGCCCAACAAACTTGGTAATCGCACGAGAACGCTGGACGATAGCCAAGGCCGAAGGACACCCTACGGACGTAATCTTCGTGGATTTTAGCAAAGCTTTTGACAAAGTTCCGCATGACCGTCTATTAGGTAAGCTTAAGGCTCTTGGTGTAGTAGATCCCTTGATTCTGTGGATAGAGGACTTTCTAAAAGGCCGAACCTTTGCAGTACGAGTAGCACAGTCACTGTCAACTTGGCAAGTAGCAACGATTGGTGTTTCACAAGGATCGGTTCTGGGTCCGCTCCTCTTCCTGGCCTACATCAATGACCTACCACCAGTTTTTCAATCGCCGTGCCTCATTTACGCAGACGATCTGGCGCGCGACTACATAAAATGCAGACGAGCTCGTTCTTCAGGAGGACATCAGAGCTCTTGAGAGGTGGTCAGATCTGTGGTCACTACCAGTCAGCATGGACAAGTGTGCGCATATGCGAGTAGGAGCACCGTCCTGCAGTGGGATATACAATATACACGGGGCACCCCTCCGGCGCACTGTCTGCGAAAAAGATCTGGGAGTGATGGTGGCTTCGTCACTAAAAACGAAGCACAACACTGATAGAGTCTGTTCTTCAGCGTGGAGTATCCTGGGTCCGATAACTCGTTCATTCGGCCATCTCTCACTCAACGCCTTCAAGGTGCTGTATGCAACCCATGTGCGTCCCAGGCTGGAATACGGGGGCCCAGCAGTTTTCCCTTGTACGTTGGCAGAGGTGGCAAAGTTGGAAAGAGTACAGAGAGGCGCAACCTGCCTTATCGGAGGGCTGCGTGGGGTCAGCTACGAATACCGGCTGAAGATCAAAGGGCTGTTTCCAGTGGCCTATCGGAGAGTCCGGGGAGACCTGATCTTCACCAGGCGTGTCATCAGAGGCGACTTCGGTCCAGAACTACGTGCAGAGCCCCCTCTCCGCGGACATGGCCGTACGAGGGGACACCCGCTAACTCTAAAGAAACTGCACTCGGTGGGCCTCCCTCTGGTGTACCGTCTATCTCGGAGGGTGACCAATCTATGGAACTCGCTGCCAGCCGAAGTGGTGGAAGAGCCCAACGACACATTATTCAAGCGACTTCTGGACGTATTTCTAAAGGGGTGGTGGGAGACACATGAGTCTACATCACTGAGCTGTGGTGAGGAGGCTTACACGGGAGAGATACCCTCTGCCTCTATTACGAAGAATGAATGAATGAATCAGCCCTGGCAGAAAAAGGTGGAAACAATAAGTAATTTGTGTCTGACCCTAAAAGCTGCATAACATAACTCGGGGTATACTGCCACCCAACATAGATCTACTGCTTTCTTAAGGGCCTTCACTGTTGTGGTATTTATGACGTCCTCCGGGAGCTTATTCCAATAGGGTACCACTCTACTTGAGAAGTACTTCGCCCTAATTTCGAGCCTCGAATGCTTCCTTTGTAATCTAAGGCTATGTCCCTTTGCGCCTCTCTCGGAGATCAGAGGGAACAGGTCTTTTCGGCTTATTCCTGACAGTCCCTTCATAACCTCGAAGGTTTCTGTCAAATCCCCGCGAATGCGCCGTCTTTCCATCGAGAACAGGTTTAGGGCACGGAGACGCTCTGTGTAGCTTCCCCCCCCTTGCCTAGCCACCATTCTAGTGGCTAGCCCTTGCACTTTCTCCAGACGGTCTACATCTTTCTGGTAGTGCGGTTGCCGGGCATGCATGCAGTACTCCATATGCGGCCTAACTATGGCCTGATATATCGGAACGAAAATCTCCAGCTCTCTACACGACATAATGGATCTAACTCGAAGGAGTTCTCTCCTGGCCGTATTGGCTGCTGAGGTGCACTGCTTTGACGGTTTAAAGCTGTTGTCCGTTATAACTCCTAAGTCTTTGGCCTGCGAGACCACTTGCAACGAACCCACACCATTCCCACTAGCCCCTGTATTTGTGGTCAAGCATTGACACATGGTGAGGTTTAGTAGAAGGTCTCATTTATGTGACTAGTTTTGTACTGCTAACACGTCAAGTTCTATATCTACTCCAGCTATCTTGACGTCATCGGCAAACATAAAGGTGGGGTTTGTAAGCCCACGTGCTAGGTCATTGATGAAGATGAGGAAGAGCAGAGGGCCGAGTACCGAGCCCTGTGGCACCCCACTTTTTACACCTTCCGGTTTTGAGACATGACTCCCCACCTGAATACCAAACGTTCGCCCTGCTAAAAAAACTATTTATCCATTGTCTTGCCCTTCCAACAATTCCCATAGACTTCACTTTGACGTCCAGAAATCTATGGTTCACAGAATCAAACGCCTCGCCGAAGTCGAAGTAGCAGACAGCAATCGATTGCCCTTCGTCCATACGCCTGGTTACCTCATCGAGGAACAGCAGGAGATTCGTCAGACAGGAGCGTCCTACCACAAACCCAAGTTGAGCATTTGATATGAGGTTGTGTTAAACAAATGCCTAGAGATCTGTTTCCTGACTATTCGCTCCAGGTACTTACACGGCTCTGAAGTCAAGCTAACCGGCCGGTAATTTTCGGCCTCTTGTCGTGGTCCACTCTTGTAAATGCCTACCACTGTTGCTTTCCTCCAGTCTCCCGGCACAATTCCCTCTCTAAGTGACGTTTCATACATCTTCAGTTCAGTTCAGTTCAGTTTGCACAGGACAGGTAATGGCCACGGCCAATCGAGCGTCCAGAATTCCTTCGATGGTATGCACACCAGTTATGCACCCACCACTGCCGAGTGTATTTCGTCGAATCCCCGCTAAAAATGAGAGGGAAACGGAAAACCTCATCGCACATCAACTGCGAGAGACATTATGCATCGTGAGCTCCCAGATCTTTTTCGCAGACAGTGCGCCGGAGGGGTGCCCCGTGTATATTGTATATCCCACTGCAGGACGGTGCTCCTACTCGCATATGCGCACACTTGTCCGTGCTGACTGGTAGTGACCACAGATCTGACCACCTCTCAAGAGCTCTGATGTCCTCCTGAAGAACGAGCTCGTCTGCATTTTATGTAGTCGCGCGCCAGATCGTCTGCGTAAATGAGGCACGGCGATTGAAAAACTGGTGGTAGGTCATTGATGTAGGCCAGGAAGAGGAGCGGACCCAGAACCGATCCTTGTGAAACACCAATCGTTGCTACTTGCCAAGTTGACAGTGACTGTGCTACTCGTACTGCAAAGGTTCGGCCTTTTAGAAAGTCCTCTATCCACAGAATCAAGGGATCTACTACACCAAGAGCCTTAAGCTTACCTAATAGACGGTCATGCGGAACTTTGTCAAAAGCTTTGCTAAAATCCACGAAGATTACGTCCGTAGGGTGTCCTTCGGCCTTGGCTATCGTCCAGCGTTCTCGTGCGATTACCAAGTTTGTTGGGCACGACCTGCTTTTCTAAAAACCATGTTGTTGTCGGCTAAGTAGGTCGTGAACCCAATATGTTCCCGGATTCGCGTTGCCAGCATGCGCTCCATAACCTTTCCTATTACCAGTGTTAGACTGACAGGTCGGTAGTTGACAGCCTCAGCCTTCGCCCCATCTCTGTAAAGGGGCACGACAACCGCTTTCTTCCATTCTTGGGGGAGCTTTCCCGCTGCTAAAGACGCGTTGAACAGTCGTGTGACTGGTTGAGTTAACACATCGGCCAGTTCCTTTACCACCAACGGATGAACACCATCAGGTCCGGGGGATTGGTTGACTCTAATGGTGCGCATGGTTGCCGCCACTTCTTCCTCGGTGAGTTCTTGACAAGACATTTGGGGGGCTCCCCCGGCAATGTGTGAGGGACGATTTTGCCTCTGTTCATGAGCATAGACTGACAAGTAGAGTCTCGCCAGGATCTCTGCCTTGTGTTCATCTGTAACTCCCAGCGAATGTCCGTCCCGTAGGGCTGGGATTGCAGTCGTGGTACGCGTTCTCCGCCGCAGATATGCGAACAGTCGTTTGGGTGCTTGTACCGAGTCCATTGCTAACGTCTCCTCGAAGATACGTCGTTTTTCTCGTTTCATTTGGGTACACTGGTTCCGGATGTTGCGGTATCGATCATATCCTTCTCCAGTCGCTTGACATTGTTTCCATGCTCGGTTCCGACGCTTCAAAAGACGCCTAAGTTGCGAGTCAAACCAAGGTGGGTCTTTCGCATGCGGCCGCTGTCTGGATGGTGGAGCAAAAGTCTGGCATAACTGAAGGATTTCATCTCGGATTACCTCCCAAGCCTGGTCTATGTCATACGGTTCTGGCGGATACCATATCACTGAGGATGCAACCTCCCTGACTCGTTGGAACGACATTCGCCAGACGTTGAGTCCTCCCTGTGGTCTGGAGACAAACGTCGCTCCTCTCTTCCAGCTGATGGTCAATACTGCATGGTCACTGCACCCCAGTGGCGGTAGGTACTCGATCTGATCAACATCGACCGCCTTGGAGATATCGCCAGATCTAGGATAGACGTGTGGTGATCCTGGGTACGGGTCGGCCTTCTGACGTGTTGGTACAAGGAAAATTCCAGCACCGTTGAAGGAAGCTCGCGGGAAAATGAATCCGCTCCCGCAGTGCACCGCAAGTTCTCCCAGTCCACATTCGGCGAGTTGAAGTCACCCAAAATTAGACAGTGACCATCGCCCGTCCAACGTCTTACTCCAGTCAGTACTCCCCGTGAGTCTGCTTCTGGTGACCGATAAATGACTCCGACAGACTCAAATCCACTGGTTGTCAACTTCACGCGACACCAAAGAGATTCTTCAAAGCCCTTAGGGTCTATCAGGCGATCCAACTGTACCGAAGGGACGTCAGCTCGAATGTACATCGCCACGCCTCCTCCTCCCCGAGCTTGGCTCCTATCAGCACGGTAAAGTGTGTATCCTGGGATAGCTACTTCCGAGTCCTGCACCCCACTGGTAAGCCACGTCTCCGTCAAGGCGACCAATGTTGGCGAGTGCTGAGCCACCTATGCCTCGAGCTCATCTCGCTTGTTCAACAGACTCCTGACATTAGACGACATGATAAGTGCATGCCCTCTTCTGTCTTCCCTCTTCTTACCGACCCCCATTACACCTCCACCACCAGGGCCGCCTGGTTGATGATGCCGGTGAGATTGAACGGATCCCATCTCAGTTGAAGACGCCTCCGCTGAACACGAAAATCCCGGATGAAAAGACCTGATTCGCCATTGGCCTGTCGTTCGCAGAGCTCTCTCAAGGCTAACCGGTGCCTCTCCCTTTCCTCGGGGTCAAGATCTCGAAGGAGTCGTTGTTTTTCTCCTTTTAATCTGTAGGACCGCTGTAGGACCCAGCGGCATTCCTCATCGGAACCCAAGACCACCTTGAGCGGACGAGGGTTACCATTGTCATTTATTTTCCCTAATCGAAAAACGGCTTTGACCTTTACGTTATTTGCCAGGTTTTCCTCATTCGTGGAGAATATTTTGGCAAATATGTCCCGTAGTAGAGAAACGTCGTTCTCTAATCTACTTTGAGGCTCCGACTCGGTTGATTCCGAAAGATTCACGACTAGGAAGCATTGGGTCCTAGGTGGCGGCGCCATCCGTTGACGTGGCTTTACTGTTTTCCATTGACTCATGGTTTCCGTCTGCCCTGGACCGGGGCCCGTGTCTCCGCCGGCTGCATTCGATACTTCCGGAACATAAGTTTTGTCTCCCGAGTGTACAGCTACTTCGGCTTTGTCTGTGACCACGGATTTCTTTCGGTGTTGCTTCTTCACTGCTCTTAATGGGTTGTTCGTAGCGCCTGAAGCTACTTCTGCGTGGGACCTGGGGCTCGTTGCACAGGGTACCGCGGGTGCCTGGTTCGCCGCTAAATCAGCTTCATCTCTTTTTCTTTTATTTGCGGCGGTACAATCTGTGCATAGAATTTGCAGGAATGGGGAGCTGCAGGAACTCAGCCAATCATACTTATCCTTGTCTATTTTAGTACACTTCAGGTGAATCCACCCCTCGCAAAAATCACACATCAGGGCTTTGACCCGAGGGCCAATATTTTTCTTGCACACCAAACGCGCACATTGATCCTCAGAGGTAACTGAACTCATAATGGTTATAAATCCGCTGAGAAGCCACAAATATCACAGGACAATATATCTCCACGAGGCACAACGGTAGACACCCGGTGTAACGCAGTCAGTGCACAAAATTTCTGCCTTTCAGAGGAAAAAAATCACACAATGTTGGGAGCCACGGACAACACAACTATCTGGACACACGATTGGCTCTAGCCACACGAAGTCTTGTGCAAACTGAACTGAACTGAAATCAAGAGTTCAAGATCTGACCTGACGTGGAACACATACCGGACGTGCCCTGTTTGCTCCCGGCGAGTGGTCGTCCCAACTGGCTCAATGGGCGGTTGGTAGGTATGCCTTCGAGAAGGCGAAAACATACTACGCTCCGGAGTTCATTCACAAAATCTGTTTGTACTCGGGCTCCTCCTGGTAGCTTCGAGCGACTCCAATACCTTGAACGCCTTGTTACGGAAGCCACGGAAACGGATTTGGTCGATTACAAAGAACAGGTATGCAAGCATCGTAATTAGTTTGTTTTAAAATAACAGATTATTGCCAATCTTGCAAATTTTGCTTACGATCCTCGGAATTACTCACAACTCCATCAGCTTCACGTGGATGGTCTGTTTTTCAACTGCTTACAGGAAGCCGCATCGGCGTGGAGCATTCTAGGTGAGTGAGAAACGATCCTGTCAGGATACAAATAATATTAACAGGGGTCAATGCTAATTGAATAGTGACACGAGATCGGCAATCTTTTGATGAAGGGTGCAGGCTCCTGAACGGCATTCGTTCTTATTTAGGCGATATAAATCCGGAGGGCAAATGTGATACCCTTCTGTTTTTTGGCACGCGCATCAGTGGAGTGAAAGGAGTGTATAACCTATAGCCGCGAAAGCCCATTGCATTATTAGGGATAACCGGTAGCCGAACCCTGAAAATTGGGGGTGGTGAAGAACCACGTAAGGTCCCGGTAGATCAGGTATGGTAACTATCCGGACGACAGTGAATGACTGTCCACCAACAAAGTAACCGGTGATGGAGGCGATCCAAACCTCGGGCCTCTTAGGTGGCAAACAAATGCTCTAAACCACTCGACCGTCACCGGTCTGTCACGCCCTCGGAGAGTAGCACTTTGCGAAACGTTTTACAATTTCTCAAAATCCAGTCACAAACCAATTTTCTTCTAGTGACTTCGAACGTTGAATAGTTTGTATGTAAGATATTCCCATTGCCGTCGAACGGATATCATTGAGACTTAATGCGAGTAGTCCTCTACAATGTTGCACCTCATATGTTTCGGGTCTTACACCGTATTGGTCATTCACCTGGTCCGACCATTGAAGTAGCCTATTGATTATCACTCAGGGCATGGAGGGATTTCATTTTGAGCATTAGATATGACGAGTGGGGGATTGTCGATAAAAAACTCAGTCAAAAAGAATGCGAAGATTCTGGAGGTTATTTTTGAACCAGAGGCGTTTTACAGAGAGCCGTGGTGTAAGTGGCTATAATAATTCTAGTTTGTCTCTGGGTAGTCAGTAACCTACAAATGTGTCATTTCCGGAGTAAAGCAAAATTATCATGACTCAAAGAACGCTACGTTCCGGTGGTTTTGGAGATTCACTAAATAAATGGTGAAAATTCAAGGGTGGGAATGTGATTTATAGGAGAAGCCGAACTTCAGATCCTACAAACTTTGATTTAGCAAATGGGAGGATAGGTTACGATCGTAATCCCTCAAAGTTAGTAAGAGTTTCTTCTCATGGGTTATTACTTAGGTTTTTGGTAGTCAAACCAATTCGGTTTAGACCAATGGTCAGCGGTGCTACTTGCTACCTTTCAGGGGGAATGTCAGTCAGAAATAAACAAAAACATAAAAAGAGGAGAACTACAAACAGTACCATGAAGCCAGTAAAGAGTTTGTGAATACAAGAGCGATACTGATCACGACCTCGGGCCATATCCTATAACGTATCTACTTACCCAGTCAGCACAAACGGGGTCAAAACCACTGAAATGGCCCCTGTTTTTCACATTGCAAACAGGGTCCAAAAGAGTGGTCCATGAAAATAACAGTCCCAGCTTTTTCCCTGTTTTCGCGGACCAATCGATGTGAGAGGCGTTTACTGTCCTTATGCTCTCGAGCAACACAATTCCCACCCCCTCGACCAATCAAATGTCAGGACTGAATGAAAGTGCAGTCGCTCGTGCCCCTCGACGCATCTGTTTTCTTCCTGTGGGCTGATAGAATGACACCGCGACGAGAACGTGGTGCCTGCGCTAGTTAGCCAAAACGTGGGATTATTATTCCCAAAGATTCCCTTTTTGGCTCTTGTTTGTATTGCGAAAAGCAGTAGCTAATTCAATTAATGTAACCTCATGTTTCTGATTGTTTGCACCAGCGCTTTAAATGGACCTATCCTAGACTGTTTGCACGAAACCCATCCATTTTCGATGCATAGTTAATCGGAAAATACTAATTAGATATATCACCGTAAATAAAACTAATTTTAGACATAAGTTACCCACGACTTGTCGGTATAATTAACTGAATATTGCATGCTCGCCAATACCATTGTGAATAAAACCGAGGTAACACCGTTCCCGAAACCCTATTCAAGCATAATACGGATTGTTTTTCACGGCAGCATTTATTATCATGACAGATTTACGGAACGGTTAAGCATCAATATCCACATTTTCCGATGGGGCCACATTTTCTCCCGCATCGACTGTTCGCCGTTAAACAAAAGAATAACGACTTTCCATTGAAATATTCGTACTTCCGATAGTGGATCGCTCCTCTTGATGTTCTTCGCCATATCATGCAGCCATTGTCGCACTGCAAAGTTTATACCATCCTTGCCATTGCAAGGCATGTTCCTTTTGCAAATGGAATAATGTTCGACCTACCGAATATTATTGGGTGTATGATACTCCATTTAAAAGCCAACTTTCCATGGGCCCCGAAATAGTTAATTTCCGTTGATAAACTCGCATCCATAATGCGAGACAGTTTACTCACAAACTTACCCACGGTACTCGGGGTCCTGTGATCCTGCAGGCATAAGGTAGAAAGAAAAATGTTACCAGCTCCCTGCGGACCTCCACATTAGACACATCGTGGTCCACTTCCAGGAACTTCAAGAGAGTTCCTATTGGGAAAGCAGGTGTAGACTGAGTGTTAACCTTGACCGCGTTTGTCAACGTTTCCCGAATTAGCATGTTATCTTCGTGCAAAGCGATCAATGACTTGGTGGTCGTTTCTTGAGTCTGTGAAATTCGGGGAAGTTCGTTGGCGGAAACTGAAATAGTAGAATCTTCATTAGTATACGGTAACTTACTCGATGGTCTTGGGGGTGACTGGGACAACCTTGGTGGATAGATTCACTTGAAATAAAACAAAGCGAAAATGACAATCCACCTTGTATACAGCCTGTTGGACTAGTTAGCTGTGTGGTGCTTTGTTTACTAACAGCTACCCGCTGAACCTTAAGGGATCAGTAATGAAATCTAATTTTACTCTTTGATCGTTGAACAACCCTAGCTTCATTATTCTCCTCCTCGGAGGACGTCCAAATGGCCGGTGGTTTCCTGAGACAACAGTTCAAGGGAGACTTACGATTTCCATTTCAGTAGTCCCATAGTCAACGTCCCGTCACCGGACGGTAACTGGTTATCCAATTCTCTTCCTTGCATTTCCCAGGCTTTGTAACCTAGATTACGCGGACGACGTTGTCTGCTTATTCGAATCCGCGGAACATACTCAACGTGCACTAGACAGACTTGGGAGAGCCGTAGCTCCATTCGGCATGCGCTTTACACCTTCAAAGTGTAAAGTGATGTTACAAGACTGGACGTCAACGATTCCGAGCTTGATGCTCGATGGGGAGGTGCTGTCAGTTGTCGCCCACTTCACCTACCTCGACAGCTGCCTGGCGACGGATGGGAACACAGTAGTAGAGGTGAACACGTGGATATCCAAGGCTCGAGCGGCGTACGCTGGACTGAAGCACTTGTGTCGCCGACCTGTTATTTCACTGAAGTTGAAAGGTCGTATATACTGTGCTGCAGTGCGTTCAGTTTTGTTGTATGGTTGCGAGACTCGGAGTCTGCGTGCTGAAGATATTTGTCGTCTTGAGGTTTTTGACCATCGATATTTACGTAGTATCGCTAAGACTAGGTGGAATAGCCGAGTGGGCAGTGATAAGGTCAGAAATCGAGTATTGGGTACTAATTCGGAGAACGTTTTGTCACAGGGTATCTAACTTAGTAAACTTCGTTGGTTGGGGCCCGTGTTACGTATATCAAACACACGTCTACCGTACCGTGTTCTGTTCTCCGTTCCTCCTAGGGCGTGGAAGAGACCACGTGGAGGTCAATAGATGACTCAGCAACGAGGAATGAGGAAATGTACAGCAGTCTTCGGAAAAGTGGGTGCTTCACGTCCCCATGGTTGGGGTCCAAAAGATCCGTCAACCAGTTGGCTGGAGACACTGAAGGATGTGGCAGCGAACCGCGAACAGTGGCGATCGTGTTGTCACTTTCTATCGAATCAAAACGACTGATCGATGTGTGTATGTGCAGTTAGACTGTGTATTCCATGTGTTGGCTACTAGAGCATTGTTTCCTTTTCCTACCCATGTAGGTCCACTCCCTGTCCATCTTGTATATTCATATTTTCTAATTCAGCGTGCAAGATGGCGAGAAAGGCAGTGGTCAGTGGGGCTTGCCCTACTGTTTAACGCTGTACGATGGTGATGGCAAAGGTATTAAGTTACTGGTGTGTAACAAAACCCTAACTGGACGCCTTGTGGCGTTTTCGCCGGGTCTTTGGTGTGCTTGCGCCATATGATGAAACCGATTCCCGGTCACACTGGTAATCATAGCTCACTTTGGGTCGCTGGAAAGCCATGATCGGCTTATGACACAGACATCTTCGTTGTCATCCTCCAGGACGACAAGTGAGAACAGGGCGTCGGAAGTCAACTAAAAATCAAAATTGGTTAGTATTGTTCATAAAAAGAAGCTAAAAGCAGAATGGAAGTCGTGGTCAACATTATATTGTATGACATAAGGGAATGACACAATAACCGCTCGCGGTTGGCAGTGATACACATTTACAGCCGATTTCTTCGACGGTGCATGTGTTAACAGTCTCTGCCAAACCGCTAGCAGCAAAAGCATGGCGACGGGTGGAGGGAAATAATGCATCATACAGGTCATCCAAGGTTGAAAACGTACTGTAGTTTGTTTCCACACCACCTACGTCGTTATTTTTTTCATCCATTCTATTATGCACGGTGATCCGCTAGGTGAAACCACAGTGTCAGGACTGCAGTTAGTGACAGTATAAATACCGACTCTCAAGATAGGTCTGATTTTTGTTGCAATGCCGGAATTGTGTTTCGTTCAACAGGCGTGGCTGAGATTTGGGCCTCAGAGAAACGTCAGTATAGCTGCGAGCACAGTCTTGTCGTTCCATGAATTGTACGCTTTATCTCATGCAGATACGACTTGAACGGAAAAGCGCTGAATGCATCCAATTCACCTAAATGGTAACAATCTTCAGAGATGTGGATGAGAGTGTACAGTCATGGACATTTCCTGCAAACCATTAATATGGTGATGCATGTTAACGAAAAAAGTAAGAGGTCCTTTTCTAACTGTACAGACTCGTAGTCGTTGCTGCAAACGAGGATATTAGTTGCACAAAATAAATGTAAAAAGTGTCCATAGGTTCGAAAGGGTATAAAATCCTTCAGCACAACTACATCTAAATATGGTAAAAATTGCCTAAACTCCGTAGCTTTCTACGATCGGTATTCGTTCCGACCTCGTCACTTCCTGGTTTCTTAGTTCTACCGTTGTTTTGTTCACCATTTCGATTTTCTGCTTCGTAAGACGGAAACCGTTCTCTACAGGAGAATCGATCCAAAGCTCTATTAAACGCCGCACTATTCCTAAACAAATACAATGCATATAATCCATAGGAAATTGTGTCACCCTATTTATGTCCAAGACTTCGAAAGGTGAATGACCAGCATCATTCAGACGAGATGAACGAAAAAGTCAGTCATCTACTAATGTATTATTCACAGAAGGAAAACATACCTCGTGCTTATGATACACACCCGGTTGTGTGCATTTGTTGCAACTGTTGTATCCAGGGTGGGACTTTTTGCGTTTGACGTAGGATCAGGCCGGATGGTCACAAATGACGGCGTTGATCTCTATTCTTGAGTAACCGTCGTTTCCAACAGTTAACCATTGTTGACGTTGAATGTTCTTTATTTCTGTGAGCAGTGGTTCCATAAATTTTGTCACGTCCTGCGGTTGTTTGTCACCGGAGTACACGCCAATGAGAAATGGGGTTGAGATGGAAGGCTTAACCAGTCTTCCCAAAATTGCCCATATCCTTCGCGTTGAAGAGTTGAACGGATGCATCCCGTCGATGTGCAGTTGAATTGACAACGTTCTTTGGTTCATATCTACTGTGAGCGTTTGTATCTTCAGGAGCGCCCTCTGTAGACCAATGTGGTAGTATTCTCCGGGCTCAATCCTAGTGAGTTCCGTTGTTCGCGGAATAGCCATTAGTGTTCGCGTATCCTTTGGCAGAGTTGGGTGATAAGGTCTTAGGTAGTTCAGTAAGTCGTTCATCTTTAACACTTCTATGCGATTACGGACGTACCATTGTCGCATTGTTTCCTCGATTGCTATGAAATTCATGAAGCATTACCGGAAAACAAGGACTCACGTTTATTGTCCAGACAAACCTCCGGCCAATGGCTGTCAATCGGTGATGCCAATGGATGCGCATCGTCGACATTTGACCACTGGTGAGGTATTGTTCCCGGTTCTCTGTCGCTCTTAGGCATCATTTGGCAAGTCGCAAGCAACTTCTTAATTCGCTGCCGCTGACGCCAACATCTCTGATAAACAGCACTTCGGAAATCGCAATACCTTCTTTGCAACATAATCAAAGCCTTTACAATGAACCAGGGGTAAACGTCAAGTGATGCGGTCCGTTTTTATAGTCCTTTTTCTGGGTTAATTGTCCAGTCGTTTCCGTCCTAAGCAAAGGAAAGACGTACGTACATATTTCAACCAATCATTTCACAGTAGGTTGTAAATGGTTATGTGTAACCTTGCCACACATTGATTGCGCCCTACATCCCGTATGTGACGCACGAAAGAACATTACTAACAGGCAGTAGACAAGTCAAACATTGCCCGCACGACAAACCACAGACCGCGCGTTCAATGGCAGTCGGTAGAAAAATTCACCGGAGTAATTGCCGTTCACTAGGTCCACGGACCAGACAGGCTTTTATGGGGGGCTGATTGTGTGTGTGCACCAGCTAGAGACAGCACCGAAACTCAGCGTTGCTGATTATCGATCGTAATCGGGTCGCAGGCATTCATGTTGGGCAAGATTAATCCACTCACGATCTTAGTGACACTAACCGTTGGTTTGTCTCTGTCCACAATAAGCGCAATGCGAAAGAAACTCCGGAATACGTTTTCCAAAATAGCGTTGTTATGCGATTTATTTGTACTATATTTCGTTACCAGGTGTAACATCAAACGAGACATAGTGATATATCTCTAAACGTCATAGAAGGAAATGGAAGCACATGTCCGTACTGCAGTCATCGGAGAGCTTCGTCGAATAAGGTGTTTCTTTCAAAATAAACCTCTCTTGTTATCATTGACTATTAAGTGAAAAAAACTGATTTATTTATCTGCGGTAACTTAACTCCAGGCATTCATACAATGCCCATTCACTTTTACCCTAATTTGCGTATAGAAAATTTTCTGAGGCAGTGCAGTTGTGCCCCTCGTGAACTTCAAAATGTTCTCGTCACGGTTCTAAGCATTTCTCTAAAATAATCTGGAAGATCCATTTTTACAAATTCCACTTGACAAGCAATCCCGTGAGGTAGCCATCATTATTGTATATGCTCCCACCTAAGAAATGCATGATGACAGTTTTCTGATGTTGCTGGAAAAGTTTCTGAATCATAGTAAAGCCATCAGCCTTGATAAGTGTTTTTTCTCCACTTCTGATTTTACTTGTTTGGGTTACTTGGTTGTCCAGTGAGCCCCCTCTCTCGAATTGTTTGTTGCATTACGTTCTCTACTGGGTTCTCTCTAGTATTACTCTAAATTTATTTTAAACTGCACCCTTATTCGATCTGCAATGTCCCAACAGAGGTTCCAGTAGTCTTCAGTACATGAGCAATGCTCACGTGGTTCACCAACGTTTTTGTAGACTTGGTGAATAGGGAAAATTAAACTGTGGTACCTTAATTATGAAATTATGAAAATGTACCTAGACACATGAATATCATTATATTCTATTAAATGTTCACAGGTCACTTGTAATAATGCAAACGTGCCACCAATCTACATCCTATTCGGCTTATATTTTTCGAGTGTTGGAATTAAATTAGCCTTCAAAATACATACAATTCAATGGTAAGCACATTTAGTCAACAGTCTGATCAGTAAGCTTATTCGTAAATTACGATAACTAGAACTAGTTATTCCTTTAAAATTCAATGCATACCTATATTTCTGTTAAAATTAGCTGTGGTAACATATGGGAACCCAGTGAACGTGACAGAAAATATGAAGGATGATTTTTGCAAACTACAGCCGTTGTTTAGTAAGATAACATTCATTGGTCCCATATTTTGTTGCACGAACTCAACGTTAACTTAAACCCTGTTATATATTTCTATTGTTAGCAGAACTTCAGGGCGGTGCTGGTGATGCGCAAGTCTAAATTTGTTTACGCGTAGTTAGTCGTTTGTGAATTGTTCGCTCGAAAATGTCATTTAGTAGGAAGTAGTTTTGTCTTAACATAGTTCTTGTGTTTAAGTTGCGATTTTATATTACAAGCTGAAACACCGGTTGGGGACTTATCATGCATAAAAGTTAAAATGTCTACTACTTCACGAAATTTCTCGACGTAATTAACTCTCAACTACTTCTGATCCACGAGGTACTGTGGAAGAGGTTGTAAAACAGACCTGTTTGTCAACATAACAATAGCTTTATTCATGAAGTTGAATTCATTGACTTTTGAACATCTATTATCGAAGGATGCGATGGTGCAACGAAATATAGGTCCAATGAATGTTGTTTTCCTAAACAACAGTCGCAGTTTGCTAAAATCATCACGCATTGAGTGTGAAAATCTCAGACCCTACGCAGGAGGCCCAACACTCCCTACATGGCCATGACAGTTAGTTGGGCTTTTTGTACCTTTCTTCCACATCATAAACTGAACATCCTCACTCATCTTCTAACCACTGCTCGCCTCAGCGACCAATGCACGCCGAGAAATCCTATCCTTGGGCATACGCAGCACGTCTCAACCACTTTAGCCTGGTGACCTTTAATGTTTAATCTCATGAATTGGTTTGTGCACCTAGGTCTCCATGCAGAACCTCAGCGTTGTTGATGCGGTGTTCCTAACAGATTCTATGAAGACGTCGGCGTTCAAATACCGAGTTTCTGTAAATTCTACACCCGTAGTTTCTGAACCGTACAACAGAACCTACCTGACTGCTGCAGCATATACCCGACCATTGATAGATAAACGGATGTCAAGTCGACGCCACAGATGACTGAGACTGACAAAAGGGAAACATTCCACCGTATTTGCTTTGAAACTTCATTCGATATCCTCCCTTCGGGTGAATTGTAGCTACCTAGATGACTAGACTTATCTTCTTGGTCTGTAGTTCCTCCAGATACTGAAAGAGGCATTCGTTTGGAGTCAACGTGGGCAGTTGCCGTGTTTCCTTTCAAAGCTGTCGGGCATTGCTGGCCGTTATGGAGGACGACGTCTGAGCAAACAAATCGGTGATTTGGTTCAGACCGGACGTGAGCGGCGGTGGCGTAGGAGTAACACACGCCTTCGAGGTGAAAAGACCCGGGTTCAGACCTCATGCGGCGGAGAATATACACCACTGATTAGTTCTAACAAGAGCAAAACTCGAGTCCGTTGCTTTCTGGTGAAGGTTTGATCGGATGACCCGAGGTTTGTGCGTGAGAGGTGAAGTCCAAAGGACAGTAAATGGTTTACATGTCTTGACCAGGTTTGCCCATTAAAGCTGACTGCATACAGGACGTTGCCAACCGAATGCTGAACAACATCGGGAATCCAACTCCTTTGATGTCCACTGAACACAAGCACATAGACTGGGTCACCTGTTTTGAAAACCCGTCTCTTCGCCCCGTGGTTCCGATTAAACTGAGTTTCCATTATAAAATTTCTGGGACCAACGGAAGTAGCTGGCAACATCGCGTCAAGGCGGTGTTCTCATACGTCGTCCCAAGAACAGTTCCGCTTGTGACTTCGCATTTGGCACCGACGGGTTGGGTGTCGCGTGATAGGTCCTTAAAAAGTGTCCAAAATGAACGATAGGCTTCTCTCCCCTGAAATTTGTGAGGAGCCCCCTTAAAGGTGTCTACGAATTGTTTAGTTTATCCATTATATTGAGGATGATACATGGGGCTACGTAAATGATGTGTACCCAAACTGTCGCGAAACTGCTTGAACTCCGCTGAGGAAAACTGCACACCATTATCCGTAACATCAGTTTCGGGAAGGCCGAATTGGGAGAGAAGACGACTGAAGTCTGTTACTGTAGTTAGTGTGGACGCTTGCGTCATTGGAGTTATTTCAGGCCATCTAGAATATGCGTCAGTCACGATCAGAAAGTACTGATTCTTCACAGGTTCGGCGTAGTCTACATGGATTCGTACCCAAGGCCCAGAAGGTAAGGTCCATGTGTTGAGCTCACATTTCACAGGTGCTTTGGCCGCTAGCGCGCATTACTCGCACTTGCGGACAAGTTCAACAATGTCTGAGTCTGTTTTAGTCCAGTACGCATAGGAGCGCGCAATGACTTTCATTCGCGCCATCCCTGGATAGCTGATGTTTAGCTAGTGAGAGACTTTTGTTCTAAGGCATTGGGGAATTACCACACGATGGGACATCAGGCAGTCACTTACTATTGTGAGTGCTTCTTTCCGTCGGTAGAACTGTCGAGTTTCAGGGTTCGTAATGTTGGCTGGCCAACGATCTCGTAAGTAAGACATGACGCGCCGCATAGTGGGGCCAATTTGAGTTACATTGCTGATGGAGCCGAACGTTACTTGCAGATTGCGTATGGAATCATAAAATACGTGTTCAACGTCTGCGTTCACATTTATCACTGAAAACGATCACGTCATCATCTGGTTGACTTTGTGAGTTGGTGGCTATCGGGCGTAATTAGGCATCAGCGTGTCCGAAGCTATCTGTTCGTATATACTGTATGTTAAAGTCGTAACTAATTAGCATAGTCGCCCAGCGCTGTATTCTGTTCGCTGTATGCTCGGGTACGCCTTTTTCGGAGGAGAAAATAGTGGGTTTGTGGTTTGTGGTCTGTACATTATATGAAATGGCGTCCGTGCAACATTTTGTGAAACGTTTTAACGGCAAAAATTGGTGTCAACCCTTCTTTTTCGATCTGATTGTATTTCTTTTCAGCTTTGGTCAATACACGAAACATGTGACATACTGCTTCCCGACTACCATCTGAAAATTTGCGTAATAGAACAGCACCTATGCTTTAGTCACTAGCATCCTCGGCAACAGTGATAGGGAGCTTTGGATCTTAATGGGTTAACACAAGACCAGATGTAAGTATTTTCTTGATCTTTGCTAACGCGTCTTGACAGCGTGATGATCAAAACCATTTGGTGTCCTTCTTTAAAAAATCATTTAAAGGTGCACGTAACAGTTGCATATTTGGTATGAAGTTGTTGCAATAATTTACCATGCCTAAGAAAGACCGAAATTTTGTCTTGTTAGTGGGAGCAGGCAGATTTTCAAGCGTGGCTAACTTCGTTGAATCCGGACGCCGACCGCTCTCATCTATTATTGTCCTAAGGTAACTGATACGCGGTAGCAGAAACATACGTTTTTGGATTTGGAGACCGAAACCGAATGACTGTACGAGTCCGAAAAGCGTCCGAATGTACACGATGTTCATCTACGGAAGTATTGACAACGATGTTATCGTCCATGTACGCCATGGCATAGGACAGACCACTCAGCATTGTGTACATTCGTTGGAAAATTGCCGGTGCGCATTTAACGCCGAAAGGAAGCTGACTATACTAGTACGATCCTCTGTGAGTGTTAACTCAATAGTTCTTTGCAGGAGTCTTTCACTTCTACGTGCAGGTAAGAATTCGAGAAGTCTAGTTTAAAAAATACACGCCATCCATTTAGTTTGGCAAAAAGATCCTCAGGGACCGGCAGTGGGCACTAATGTGTCTGAAGCGCGTCATTTAAACCGGTAGAAAAATCGCCACAGATGCGTACAGCGCCATTGGCCTTTCAAACGGCTACTATTGGGGCTACCCAAGAAGAATAGGTGATTGCTTATTACATTTAACTGTTCCAAGCGATCTAACTCAGCGTCGATTTGCGGGGTGACTGCATAGGGAACAGGTATTTTGGGACGAAAAATGGGTGTGCGCCTGGAAGAATGAATAAACTTGCTTTTACTTATGTGCATTGGCCTAAACCAGGTTTGAAAATGTCAATATTTTGCTTCTAATGCTGACAATGTCTTTCTGTGAGTTTAAGTCGACAGTTGCAACATTAGTGGTGGTTAAAAAATGCGATAAAGATGGGGTGGGTAAATCACAAACTGAACTGATAGGGGCGTCCCGAAAATGCGGCTGTTCTATCCAGTCAGTTCCTAGTAGGTTCAGGTCCTTTGAAGATGCAACGTAACAAACACCAGTGCCATAAAAATAACGAGATGAAATGGGTTATCCTGAGGCATTGTGAGCTACATGATTCGTGGGTTCAAGTGTAGGGCTGCCATACTTCGCCAGATAGATTTCGAAATGATGATTATGTCCGAGGCAGTGCCGATTTGCAGGGTCACAGAGGAAGCAATAATCCAAAGGGTGATGTATTTTCTACACTGACATACTGCTTTGTCGAGCATAGTAAACACAAGGTTAGATTGCCCTCTAGCTCCAAGTGACTGTGTTCTATAGCGACCTGTTCATCTGGGTAAATCTGCACAATAGCCTTTTTTATGTCCCTTCTCGCCACAACGTTCGCACTTGTGGCACCGGAACTGACAGAACCGCACATAATGCCACACACCACAGAACCAGCAAGCGGAAGGTGGCTTTTGAAAGTCTGGCTTTATTTGACTTTTTCGAGGTGAAAAGTTTGATTTGCAAATTTTATCCACATTCAAAATGTCCGCGTTTGCCGCTGATGTTTGGAGCATTTATGATTTTTTCTTCTGGTTTGATAGTCAAAGATATTCACTGGTGAGGTCTTGCAAGGAGAACGAGTCCGCTGAGTCCAATCGAGAAAAAAAAACGGATTCTAATATCACTGCTATTATGATACCTTAGGAGACAAATATCAGTAATTTAAATTGATCATCAGTCAGTTGTTTTAACTGAAATCTCTCGCACTCACGACTTACTCTGCCTGCATATGTAACGACATCATCATCTGTTTGTTTAATGATCCTTGAGTAGTTGTAACGGATGTTGAATATTGATGTTCGCTCGCCGAAGATAGTCGTGAGATGTGAAACTATCCTGTTTAGAGTGAGATCTCGTGGATGTTTCGGTAAATGTTGCAGTACTGGATGTGTTCAATTGTGCCCAATTTCTGCAGCAGAAGGCGAACTGTGGCTGCTTCATCCAGAATGACACCATCCACAAGAAATAGATCATATCTTTTGTACCAGGAAGCCAGCGTTATTCCGTTGTTTGCATCACAAGTGAATCCCTGGATTGAGGTGGCCAATGATTCCATCAAACTCTGTTCTGGTTTCGCTTTGGTCTGGGAACCACTCAACGATATTGAAATGATTTTTTCAGTCATCAAGTGGAACAGCTTTTTTGTCTCTTCCTGTTCTACCAATACCTGCTGCTGTAGATGGAGTTGCTCCTGTTGCTGCTGAATTAACTGGATCAGACTGTTCAGTTCCGTCGCCAAAGTATTAAAGCCGATAACGCGCAAATCAAAACAACAACCGTGCCGAGCAACGGTTCTTCGAAAAACTGAACACAGGCTGTGTCGCCTGACACGTGACCTTGATACGATGCATAAACAAACGGGGTTGGCCAATGGAGGACCAATCAAAGCACAACAAGCTGGGCGACATTGAATTATCGATCAGATGTCAGCTGGACAAAGGGATCATGAAGCAATGTTTGATCACTAGTTATGTGAATGTCTCTGTAACACCATCACTTCTGTGTATGTGCGTCTGGTTCCTTCTTGGACGGCGTTAGCGGTCTCAAATAGGACATCCCTGTTTTGAACCGTCCCATTAACTCTAGCGGGAAGTCGGGTCTGCCTCAGAATCATTTCGGTTTATTAGCACAAAACAAGGAATATAAAGGTTGATCTCACATTCGCCCACTCTTTGTGCACAATGCGTTGGTCGGACTGGTGTGGGCGACCACGCCTTAAGGCTTAAACAACGCTGACAAGACTCATCTCCCATTTATCGATCCACTCCAACCCATCGGCTGTCTTGTCACTGGAGATCTGGTTGTCTCAAGCCTTGGGCTTGGTACCGCACCAGTGCTGACTGCCAACGTGAATTGGCTGTCAGTCAACAATAGGTTAACGCATTCCCTCACAATCTCTGATCTCTCTTTGTTGGTCGGTCCCACTTCTTCCGCCCTCTTGAGTTCTCGGGCGAAAGCCTCGCGTTGTATCATTCGTGAAGTATCGTATTCTGCCGCTTGTAGCTCATCGAGACTTATCGGACCGACCCGTATCCGGCCTGAGAGCCGTAGCCCTTTCATGACTAGTGAATTTCTCTTGAACCTGGTTAACCAAACTAGCGAACGGAGCGTCTTCATCCAGGAAGAAAATCTGGCCAGTCGCGATAGAATGGATATCTCTTTGACGACGTTGGTTGCTATCACTACGCCTTTGATCTCCAGTTCCAATTCCGTAGGGGGTTTTAATTCGAACACGGGCCAGTCCTGTTTGGGCAATTGCAGGAAGTTTGGCCCTCTCGTCCACGTGTCTAGTTGCCTGAAGTTGTTCGCACCCCGGGAGCACAGGTCGGCCGGATTATCGCCAGACCTGACATGATTCCACTGGTTCGTGGCTGATTCATCGTGGATAATCGTGAGCCGGTTGGCAACGAAAGTACTAAGCCGGCTCTGGACGTTGTTAATGTGGTAAAGTACTATCGTTGAATCCGTCCAGAAGCTCACCGACCAAATGTAGAGATCGAAACATCTCTTCACAGCTTGCACCACCCTGACTGCCAACACGGCTGCGCCGAGTTCAAGGCGTGGGATTGAGACCGACTTCAGTGGAGCAAAGCGGGCTTTGGCGAACAGGATCCTCGTGGTATATTGTCCATCTCCTGCGCACCATCGTCCGTTCATCACAGCTCCATAACCCACTTCGCATGCATCGGAAAAAGCATGTAGTTCTCCAGTCCGTGTCGTATGGCCAGGAGTCAAACATCGTGGGATTCTTATATCCCCTAATTTCTTCAAGGTGTTTAGAAATTCTTCCCAGTCCAGCCGGTCCCCTCGGTCCAGTGACTGGTCCCAATTAACTTTCTTACGGCACAGCCGCTGCAGCAAGATCTTTCCGGGTAGCAGCCATGGTGAGACGAAACCGAGCGGGTCGAACAAACTTGAGACGGCAGATAGTATGCCACGACGGGTTATTGGCAGCTCGGGAACGTTTAGCTCGAAAACAAAATCGTCCGTTTCCGCGTCCCATTGTATCCCTAAGGTGCGCTCGATAGGAAGTGGAGAGCCGTCCAAATCTCTTACCCTTTCGGCCTTTTCGGGATACGGGATGACCTTCAGCACTTCTGAAGCGTTTGACATCCACTTGGTACATGAAAGCCGCTCTATTCCAACAATCTCTTCAGACCCCTGAACTGCTCTAGAGCTGATTCCACATCATCGAATGACCCAAGGTAGTCGTCGACGTAGAAGTTCCTGCTGACGCTATCTACTACCGTCCGATGCACTAGATCGCCAAATTTGTTCGCTGATTCTCGGAGGGCGTAGTTTGCACAAAATGGTGACGATATGGCTCCGAAGGGGTGGACGGTCATCCTATAATTCACCACTGCGTTGTCCCGGTCGCTCCCTACCCACCACAGGAAACGCAAAGCATCTCATTCTCCTACCGGAATCTTCACCTGATGGAACATTTCCCTAATGTCAGCAGACAAAGCCACTTTACCCACTCTGAAACGGCACAAAACATCGATCAGTGGTGTGGTCCAGTCAGGCCCCTGCAGTAGGCGATCGTTTAACGACTTGCCCCGGAACTTGGCCGCACATTCGAAAACCACCCGCAGTTTATTGGGTTTCTTGGAGTTGATAACCGGATGGTGAGGCGGATACCAGATACCCCTTTTGCTGTCGGTGTTGGCAGGCACCTTTACAAAGTAACCGAGGGCCTCGTTTCGCCTAAATAAATCCGCGTATCGTTCCCACAGATTCTGGTCTCGAACGAAGCGTTCTTTAAGTCGTAGTAATCTTTGGAGGACATAATTGCTGTTGTCAGTCCACGGGTCGACCGATGTGCGCCATGGGAGGGGAACCTCGAACTGTTTTTTAGGCCCCTAGTGCCTTGCCGTACCGTTTGGAGAGCGGAGTGATCCTCTTGAGACAACGATCGTCTTTCGTCTCCAGTGTCATGAAACTCCTTTTCACACAGCCGCTGCAGATGATACTCTATGCGGTCCGTTTCGGCGGATAAGTAATTCACGGAACCGCGTACCCCTACTGGGCCGTATAACATCCATCCCAGAGCCGTGCGTACGGCATAAGGTGCCTGGCGGTCGCCCACTCTTTGGTCAAGCACCCATGGCGCCTCTGGCACGTTGCAGCCGATGAGGAGATCCACTTCATCATCTTCCCAGTCTACAGCGGTTACATCCTGCAGGTGGGGCCACCGAGTCAAGATGGCGTTCACTGACCTTGGTGCTCGCATGGGGAGATCCGCTAACGTGAATGCCTCCGTTGGTTCAACTTCCTCGTTAGTGTCTAGAGAGATGAGTTGCAGCCTCAACGTACCGGCAGTCATTACCTGTGTTCTGCCCACCGTGCTCACTGCCAACGACGTCGCACCTTTAGCCAGTTGGTGTTTGTCGGCAAACCGCTCTTTCACTAGAGTAGTGTCGGGTCCACTATCGACGAAAGCCAACGCCTTGACTATCCCAGTCGGAGTCACTACTCCCACGGCAACTACGCCTAAACGTACCGGTTTACTGGCAGATCGTGGCGTTGAACAAATCACGCTGGGCTTGGCACTCGCCTCGGATATGGTAACTCTCGCCTGATGCAGCAGCCGATGGTGTCTTCCGGCGCAGCCTTCATAACCACATCGGTTTCTTGTTCTACAAGCTGCCGCCCGGTGCGTGGTGTTGAGACAGATAAAACATGCTCCTGCAATCCTCGCCGTTCCCTACCGTTCGTCTATTGTGGTGTTGCCGAACTTGGGGCATTCTGGTAGGCCATGGCTAGCACCACAGGATCTGCAATTGGGTTGCGCCGTAGCATCTCGTGAAATGACATGTGTATTGGTCCAAGGCTGGTATTTTGGATGTTCCCGTACAGGGGTTTAAGCTTGGCTAGTACTGGGCTTGTTTGCCGATTGCTGTCCCGGATAAGTCGGCCGAATCTGCTGTCAGCTATCTTCGTTTGCCTGTCCAAGTATTCGGTCAGGTCTTCGAAGTTAGCCTCCCGGTCGCCTCGGCTTATCCGTTCTGCTTCTTCCGCCCACCGACCCTGTAGTTCGGGAGAGAGGTGACGGACTATGTTTTCCAAAGTGTGCATGGCATCTAGGCCAGCCCTGTAACCTAAATGGTCGAGGGCTATTGAGCGGTTCTGCATCTTGATCAACAGGTCGGCCATTGTGTAGACGTCGCCCTTGATTCTCTTTGCCCCTACCATCACCCGCTTTACTAGGTTACGGGCTACTTTGAACGGTTGGCCAAACAAGTCCCTTAGAATCTTCCTTGCTCGGATGTAGCCTTGTTCCGGGTCGAGCATGGTGCACCCGTCGATAGCTTCTCTTGCTCGGCCTCGGCAGTAGTGAATACGGTGGAGAAGCATTTGCCCAGGGTCAGTTACCTTATTTTCAACGAACGTCTCGAACTACTTA
Source organism: Fasciola hepatica (assembly GCA_948099385.1). Classification (NCBI taxonomy): domain Eukaryota; kingdom Metazoa; phylum Platyhelminthes; class Trematoda; order Plagiorchiida; family Fasciolidae; genus Fasciola; species Fasciola hepatica. Next base: position 19,495,164 of record CANUEZ040000182.1, read on the forward strand.
ACAAACTTGCAGTGTTGCTCAGCTCGCCCGTCGAAAACCGTTGGTTCCACTCTTGGCAAATCGATCAATGGTGTTTTATAGTCGGAGACCGGCGTGAGGTTCCCTATCTTTTTGCACTTTAATCTATCGGAAGTGTCGAAGTCGCTGGTCTCATGCTCTCGTTCGTTCTGTGTACACTTCTTCTCTGCTTCCTGTGCCTGTGGTCTAGCCGATAGTAACTGTTGCTCTATGTCTAGTATTCTCAGCCTATATAAATAAACATCCTTACGATCAATATTGCACTCATTAACACACGAACTAGCACTGACAGAACTAGGGGATCTAGCATCAATTAAGAATCAAATGTACCCAAAACCTTCCCAGTAACTTGTCGTATTACTCTCTGTACAGATTCCAATGCTGTCCATCCTTTTCTCGGCATTTTGCGTGTTTTCCCTCGTTCAAAATTGATCTATTGAGTATTGTAACACACGACTGAGCAATGCGTAGCCAAATTTGCAACGGATCCCGAAATCAAAAGACGATTATCCGTGATATTCTACGATACTAGATTATTACAATAAACAATGACATAAACAGTATACAAACCTCAATAATACGATCACAAGGACTCAACAACGAGAAACCGAATAGCAGCGTGTGAGCAGACGGCACGTGCGTCACGCAGGTCCTGAACAAGGATGTGCACAAGTAGCGCTCTGGATGCGAACAAACAACAATTGGTCAAGAAGAACAACCAGTTCGTAAAGACAAGTCAATAGTGTATGGAAATGAGTGATGTTGGGAAAAACACTGAATCGCGAGGGGAAAAGGGGGATTTTCCACGACCGGCTGTTAGACTCTGATTTTAGGTTAACTCTATAACTGCGACCCTTGGAAGTGAGTACTACATACGCTCCACCAGATAGAGTGATGCCTAAAACCGCGTGACTATCAAAATGCTTCAGAAGCACACCACTTGCGTACGCACTCAGTCGACCTAAGACGGCCTGAGTCCATCCAAGATGTTTTGGAGCCTTAAAGGGAATCATCCTTTCGCTCGCAAGCCGATGCCTACGAACATTCATCAAAGAGTCGGTGCGTTCGAGAATATTTTTAAACACATCGTACATCGATGACCTCCGAGACAGACCGGTTTTCAAAGGCCTGTTCTCAGTCTCAACCCTATTTGTGGTATAATTACCATGAAGCAAATACTGCAGGGTAGCATGTGCAGCCCAGCTAGTCTTATACGGCATCCAAGTACTTTTCAAGTACTGGGATGCCTCGGAGCTTCGACTATCAATGGCAGATGAGAACCTATTAAAATCTGCGCTGTCCTCCGTGTGCACCATATTGCGCATCAACTGGAATATCCCACCTCGATCTATGATGGATGTGTGTGACAGCAGACCACGTCTTCGAAGCACGTCCTTTACTGCGTGGAACCTACAGAATACAACCTGCAACTCCGGGTACTGTGTCCTCAGAGCGTTATACTGCGCCAGCCTACGGTCTACCACTATGGTTTTACAATTTCTGGTCTGGGGCAGAGATTGAGCCAAAAACTCAACCGCTGTTTTGTAGCTAGTGCCGCTTTCGTTGAGCATAAGAGCATACAAAATACTGTGCCCTAACCCGGTGTCGTCTACGACCGTAACGTGCCACAAGACATACCCACTGTAATTCATTTGAGGCCTGGCATCGGCTAACATCACGTCACCAAACCTGCGGACGAGCTCGTTACTTAAAAGAGGAACAAAGAGAACAAACTTAATCATGCTCTCGTCACTAATGACCTGTGAATACCCCTGATTTCTCAATAAATCACCTACACGCGTTGCCTCTTTAGTGTGGTCAACGGAACCTAATCTTTTCCTTATGGAGCGAAAGTCTTGACTGCGAAGGCAACGGCTGAACATTCGTCGGGTGTAATTCCTAAGCTCTGCAATATTACGAAAACTCTCCATCATACTAAACACGTGACTCTCTTGGTCACTGGTCAAGCGGCGGTTACGGACGTAATAACCCTCGGTGTCTCGTTGAAAGTCGTGGTTATGGACCATGGCCCACTGCGACACCATGTAGGGTGAGCCGACGGCACGCACCGAGACGAATGCTTAGCAACCAAGGTTGGGGTATTTGCAAACAGTTTCCATTAGGAACAAGTAAGGAAACAAACTACCTTCTTCCAGAGCAGTTACTTCTTCTCCGATGGACGCAGCAATATTTGATGAAACAGTACTGCCTGCCAGGTTGTAAAATTATACCACGTTTACTTGCCATTTCCCCTGTTCGTGAAACGTATACGTAAAAACTCGAACAAGTGGTTGTTTGGAAGTCCCAAAAATCGGATCTAAATGCATCCAAATTCGGGTACATCTTAACCGTTGCACAGAACTGGGCAGAATCATCAGCGAAGTTTCGCTCCATATCGAGAACCGGACAGTGCGAGAAAGAAACGGCAAGTGAACATCAAGCCCAGGGTTATGGATTATATACGACCAATAACCCAATCAACAAGCTGCAACGGCTAAGCCAATAACGGGAGAGCTAATTACCGAGATTTGACCAAGAGAAACAAGTTTCAACAAAAATTACCAAAGAAATTTTATAAAGTTCTTTTTTGTTAAGCACAGTTTTACGGTGTTTTTGTTAAATTTCCTTGCAAAAGTTAATCCGTCAGCTGTTTGAGGTCTGCATTACGCTAAGCCAGGAACTTGCCCCACTCTCCAATTGGTCGATCCGGCCCGAGGTAGGCGTAGTTATTCTGCCAAAGTGTGGGGTGGGTAGGGAGTGGTACAAAAACAAACAAATCATACAGAAGGAAGGCTGTCTTGTGGGAGAACTAAACCAGACTGACGGATACGTGGATATTGTGAAAAGAAACATTTCTGAAAGAGACGTATTCAAGCAATAGAGCTTTGCAATGTATGAGAGGAGTTGCGATGTAAAACTAGACAGTAAAAAATTGTGGCATAACACATAAAGAACAAGAAAACCGGTCGAGGATAACAATTTTGGTGTTCAGTGACCGTGTACTGGTTGAGCCAATTGCAAAACATAATGGATAGCACACTGGAATGTGGGTGTCAAATTGATGGTGAAAGAAGTGACCGGATGAAATATATGGACTTTGAGTGGATTGTTTTGCTTTCAGAAGAAAATAATGTAATGCATCGGCATGAAACTGGTAACTGGCAGAAAAATCGACGTGTGTTGCGTGGCTACGATAGTGGCAGAAACTTGGCTTGCAAGAGGGGTGACCAGTTAAATGACAGGTGAGTATTACACACTGATAATTCTCAGCAAAGACTTCGCGTGGTAAGAAGAGTGTATCAAGCATCGGAGGCGTCTGGTACGATCTATTGGAATGAAACATGGGAAAGGAAATACACAGAACAACCGATGAATAGGTTTGCAAAGTTCGGCACCTGGATATAGGCGGAGTGTGTGTGATAAACCAAATGGACTACACACCTGGACCGTGGTCGCCAAAGTGATGGTGAAGGAAGTGACCGGATAAAACCTATGGACTTTGCGTGGATTGTTTTGCTTTCAGAAAAAAGAAATATAATGCATCAGCATGAAACTGAGAACTAGCGAATAATCGATGCGCGGTGCTCAACTACAACAATAGGACGGACACAGCTGGCGAAAACGATGAAGTGATGGGTAGAAGACTATCAGTTTATGTTCGATACAAAAGATGGTCCACTTCGTGGTGACAGAACAGAACTCGGCGGCACAAAAGCTTATCAGATGTGCATACGTGGGACACGACACCTTGCAAGATGAGGATATTGCAACGCAACAGCCCTAAGTGGGCAAACAGCGGAGCTGGCAGAGAAAGCAAACAAACACAGAGTCGTCGGTTATTGGGAATCACTAGAGATAAATTTCGCAGTGTCATATGCTGTCTGAAGATTGTGGTACGGAAGTTGATGACAGCAATAGATGCGTTAATTATCGAGTATACCGGTAAAAGTAGCAAAAAGGGGTGGGCTTTGTCTTAGAGGGTGGTTAAGTTTGCAAATAAGACTGGTGAATAGTTTAGCATGAAACCGCGGGAAGTGGACCGGGAATAATGAGCCAAAAGTGTTGGCGGGTTTTTAAGTATGCGACAATTACGCACCAAAGGAAGCAAATTTTACCGGACGAAAAAAGCGTTAGGTTATGAAGGCAAATTTGAAGCTAGCACGATGGAGAGTCAATGTTAGCTGGAGGAGACAGCAGCATTTTCAGTATACGAACGGTGTTCCTTTTGTTTTTTTTCAATCCGTAGTTGCCGTTGCGGAAACACGGTTTTCTGAAGAAGACCATGTGCTGGTGCTAACGAGTAACGGTTTTGCAATCCATGGGCAGGATAGAGAACACGATTGCCTTGGCTGAGGGTTAGCCGTCCTCATCAGGGCAGGTGCAAACCATCTTGAGTCTTAGACCAAGATATGCCCTCGTAATGTCCAGATGTGCGCGCTTACCATCGTTGTTCCAGACAAAAGGACTTACGTTACTTGTGTCTGAGGGGCACCGAGTCCGACCCCTGAGGAGGATTTTCGCTTACTGCGGACCCTGACCGAACTGGTTGAGGACACGCAAGAGACCTGCAAAGTGGATGACTTCGACCTTCTTCACGTTGAGCAGACGGTTGAAGTCTGCGTCCCAGGATCGAAGGAGGAGAACTGCTCAGAATGGCTGCTTGGTAATGATTTGCACCGGTGTATTAGAGAAGATAATAGATATAGGTCTGGATGCATTCCATTCTTGTTTGACCTAACTACTACTAATCTCCCCAATGATGCACCTGAACTGCTTTAGTACACTGCTGGGCAAGAGTGGCTATGTGTGCATTAAAATCGCCCTGTGCTTGCGGCAACCCAAGGTGTCCCAAAGGATGGATAGGAACTCCGGCAGTATGGACATAGATAAACCTCGCAATAGGAAGATAGGGCTGTGGTGCTAACAAATAAGCACTCGATGACAAAGACTAACAAATTTGTTTATTTGAACAATTACCGTTTTTGGTGGCGCCACCTGCTCCGCCTGTGTAAGTCGTCTGCACGCCGTTGCTCTCCTTCAATGCACACGTAGTCCCGCTCCAGCGTTTTCAGTTCTGCTTTGCGCGCTGCCGAGTATATTCGCTATCGTGTTACAAACCGAGAACCAGGGACTATAGACTATATACTGGAGCAGGTCTTCACTTAGCTGAGGAGAATTCTAAACTGGTGAGCCCGAACAACAAATTCAATCCTCTAAGGACACTCATAAGTCCCTCAATCACATTTATTCGTTTAAATATACACTTTTTCCGACATATAAACGGTAAATTCCTGATTTCTGCTACCATATCTTTTTTACATTTTACTCATTTCGATATTATAATTGATCTTTATATATCGTTTTACACTTGAAAACCATTGCAACTATGGCTGGCAACGACCGCAAACCTGATCCGGAACCGTCCGTTTCGACAGTCTCCCTAGCCGTCCCTGAGTTTTTTTATTTATGACCCTCAACTTTGGTTCCATATGTTAGAGGCAGAGTTTGAATCAAATGGAATCACAAGCGAGCAAACCCGTTGCTTGTGGATTATCGGTCGCCTTCCCCGTGACATTGCTACTCAGATACGCGACGTAATACTCAGTAACAGTTCCTAAACGGTCGTGAAAGACGCAGTAATCTCTTGTCTTTTGCCCTCAGAATGGTCCAGAGTGAAACGGCTGACTCAAGGGACAGAGTTAAGTAGCAAGAAGCCCTCTGCATTAATGAGAAAATGCAGCAGCTGGCGGGGCAACTTTTAGAGGAAAACGTCCTTAAAGATTTGTGGGTACTGCGACTACCACCCAATATTCAAGCACTGCTCGAAGTTTCTAGCCACCTTAAGCTCACAGAAGCAGCTAAACTAGTGGACGGTATTATGGAACGGTACCATTCACAAATTACTGCTGTAACAAACCCGAGCAGCCCCCAGACCGCAGCTCCTACTGTAGGAACACACTCCGAGGACACCCTGATAGCAACTTTCGAGCGGGCTTTCAGACGTTTTTCCTCTCCTGGTTGTTTTCACTGTAGGAACCATAAATCTTACCACAACTCTGACCGACGTGAACGTCTCAGAAGCTCTTCCCCTGACCGACTGGTTAATCCATCTCGATCAACGTACTGTCGATACCACAAACGGTTTGGGGAGAAGGCCTGGCGCTGTGAAGCCGGTTGCACCTTCCCAAGTGCCAAATAGGGAAACTAACATCCCGACGAGTTCCGACGACTAACACGGTCGGCAGCCATAATAGCAGTCGTCTGTTGCATGTCCGAGATTTAGTTTCCAATAAACTGTTCCTAACTGACACCGGTGCAGCAGTTGGTGTCATTCCAAAAGAGGCAGGTGATGCAAACATCCCCTCAGACAAACATTTCCGTGCTGCCAATGGCACTCCTATTTCTACTTACGGCCGTAGGTCACTCACGCTCAACTTAGGACTGTGTCGCACTTTCGGCTGGGTGTTTATAATAGCAGACGTCCCTTATCTCATACTAAGCATCGATTTTCTTGACCATTTCGACCTCGTGGTCGACTCACGAGACCGTAGAGTTGTCGACCGACAGACTTCTCTCTCTGTAAACGGTTCGTATTCCTCTGTGAATCACATCACGTCCCTATACATCGAACCGCAGGCCGAATACCCGCACGCAAACCTGCCTTCAGCTTACTCGGCAATGCTAAGACAATCTGGCCACCTTCCCGCGTTGACCACTAACTTTACCCACCATATTTTTACTAAAGGACCCTCAGCATTTAGCCGGCTACGCTGCTTGACCCTAGACAAGCTCCGCCCGGCACAGGCTGAGTTCGAACACATGCTAGAATTAAGCATAATACGCCCGTCCAGTAGCCCTTGGGCATCGCCGCTTCACATGGTTCCTAAACCTAATGGCGATTGGCGCTTTGGTGGTGACTATAAGGCCCTCAACCAGGCTACTATCCCAGACAGGTACCCCATTCCACATATTCAAGATCTTACTTCTTTTTATCTGATTGTTTTGTTTTCAGCAGAATCGACCTCGTTAGAGCCTACCACCAAATCCCAGTAGCAGAGGCTGATATCCCTAAAACCGTTGTCACAACTCCACTCGGACTATTCGAGTTTTTGCGCATGCCTTTTGGGCTCAGCAATGCAGCCCAAACCCTTCAAAGAATTATGCATGAAGCAACACGTGGTTTGAAGAATGTCTACATGTACTTAGCCTATATTTTTGTGGCAAGTTCTTCATGACAAGAGCATATGGCACATCTGCGTGCTCTTTTCGAGCGCATTAGACAACACGGTGTAACGATTAACCCTACCAAGTACGAATTGGGTAGGAGGACCATCACGTTCCTATGTCACGAAGTCTCAGCCTGAGGTATACAGCCCCTGCCTGACAAGGTGGCGGCAATTCGCGGCTATCCTGAGCCCCACTCTTACCGATAATTGCGCCATTTTTCTGGCCTGGTTAACTTTTATCGCCGGTTCATCCCACACTGCGTCGAAATAATGCAGCATCTAACAGACCTTTTACGTGGAGATAAGCCGAAATTCATTTTTCTCGACACGACGCAGGCAGCTTTTACTATGATCAGGGAGGCTATCGCCAACATAGCACTCCTTGCACATCCCGATCCTTCTGCTCCCCTGGCATTAGGAACAGATGCTTCGGACACGGCTGTTGGAGCAGTGTTGCAGCAATCCGTCAACAATTCATGGCAACCAATAGCTTTCTTCTCCAAGCTTCTCCAGCCTGCGGGATCCCGATATAGTACGTTCAGCGGAGACTTACTGCAATCTATTTGGGTATCCGACACCTCCGGCACACACTGGAGGGCCAAGTGTTCACAGTGTTCACAGATAATAAACCACTAGTTTACGCCCTCCAGTCAGCTTCTGACCGATATTCGCCACTCAGACTGTTTCGCAGTTTACTACGGACATTCGACACGTCTCTTGGGCACACAATCCCGTAGCAGACGCACTCTCACGCGTTCACAATATCTACTACCCAGTACCCATGGGCATAGACCTAGAAGCATTCGCCGTAGCCCAAACGACAGATCCTGAGGTACAGCAACTCAGACACAACAGCTCCCTGCACCTAGTGCTAGTGGCCCTTCCAACTTCGGACGTAAATATCATTTGCGATGTGTCACAAGGTCGACCCCGACCACTAGTTCCTGCCAGTTTTCGCTGACAAGTTTTCATCAGCCTCCACAACTTATCGCACCCCTCAGTGAAACTAGTCACCGAGTGATTCGTCTGGCTTCTCGTCAAACGTGGCGTACGTCTTTGGGCCCGCGTTTGTCTTCAGTGCCAACGAGTTAAAATACATCGTCACACAAAATCTACGTTAGGCACATTCTGAGAGCCGGACGTACGCTTTCATCATGTGCATGTGGATCTCGTGGGGCCACTTCCGCCATTCAAAGGCTGCGCCTCCATCCTCACTTGCGTAGACCGTTTCACTCGCTGGCCACAGGCCATACCTATTCCTCGCCCAACCTCAGAGGGAACTGCAAAAGCACTTCTAACTGGCTGGGTAAGTCAGTTCGGTTGCCCTCCTATCGTGAACACTGACGGTGGTTCTCATTTTCACGGTGCCTTCCATGAGCTACTGAAAGCTTTCGGCTGCAGACACAACAAGACGACGGCCTAACATCTTCAGGCCAATGGAATGGTGGAGCGATTCTATCACCAGCTGAAAGCTGCTCTTCGTGCTCGTGATAATCCATCATGGAGTGAAGTTTTGCCGATCGTTCTCTTAAGACTGCTTAGCACTGTTAAAGCCGATATGGGTGTTACTGCGGCTGAACTGGTCTACGGTTGCACACTACGACTTTTAGGTTAGTTGGTTTCTCCATTACCACCTGTGAGTTTTAATTACGGGGATTACGCAAAACGGTTGTCGCACCAAATGCGGGTGATAAAGCCCACCCCACTGTAACACACGTTTGAGCAATGCGTAGCCAAATTCGCAGCGGATCCCGAAATCAAAAGGTGATTTTCCGTGATATTCTACGATACTAGATTATTGAATGAACAATGACACAAAAAAGATACAAACCTCAATAATGAGATCACAAGGACTCAACAAGCTAGAAATCGAATTGCAGCGTGCGAGCAAGGAGCACGTGCGTCACGCAGCTCCAGAACAAGAATATGACAAGATAGCGCTCTGGGCGATAACAACAAACAATTGGTCCATAAAAACAAACGGTTAGTAAAGACACGCCAATAGAGTAAGCAAGTGAGTGATGTTAAGAAAAACACTGAATCGCAAGGGTTTTAGGGGGATTTACCACGACCGGTAGTTTCATCGCCCACCAAAATCCTCCAGAATCCTTAGCAGAGTCAAAGGTTTGGTATAAAGGTACTGATTCTTCTTACCTACCTAGGCCTTGCTATCAGTGCGCGCCTATTGCTCGTCGTCAAAGTTCTACACATGGTCGCACCTAATCCGCTGGCCACATAGACGCGAGGTTATTCTACATCTTCCAGGAGAACAACCGACCGATGGCAGGCGTGAGGGGGGCACATAGATACTGTCCTTGGAAAGGCCGTCCTGCCCTGGCCATATGGGCTTGCAGGAGTGCGTGTGAGTATGACGTAATCGCCGCCGCCTCCACATATGCAAAGGAGGACTTTCTGCAACCTCAACGAAAGACCGTGAGAACTGTAACGTGTTTGACGGGGACTGCTTGGCATAAACGAGTAAAGTGTAGGCATGTGTGCGTGACCTAAGCTTCTACGTTCCATGTCGCGTGGTGTGATAAACTAAGTTTTGGACAACTAAATCAGCAGCAAATCGTGAAACCGTATGAAATTAAACACAAATATGCTTAAAAGATGGTGTGGAGGGTTGGGTCCTACGGAAGAATGCATGAGGAATAAATAGATGAATTCAGCTTCAACTGGTATCAGGAGGCATGGATATAGCTTGGTTTGTAGCGTCGACCTCGCCCACGTCACTGTCACCTTCGAGCAGACATATCTTAAGGATATCTCGCAATACGTCCCCTTTGTTCGTTTTCACCACCACCGTGCGCATGAGGCCATTGATTCCTGTACGGCAGCCCTTGATCACTCCAACCGGCCAATCGGTTTTATGTAAGTGGCTGTCCACGAGGATGATCACATCGCCAAGTCTGAACGACCACTCTTTGGAGATCCACTTTTGCCGAAGCTGCAGTATCGGCAAGTACTCCCTCGTCCATCGTTTCCAGAAAGCCTGTGCCAAGTGGTTCACTTGCTTCCATCCAACGATGTAGGTTCCGCGCAGGGTTTTTGGCGTGGTTGCTCCTGCGTTTGACCGAAGTATTAACAGGTCGTTGGGGGTGAGGACCGGTTCGCCTTCCGAGTCTGGGACGATCGGCACCAGGGGTCTGTTGTTTTGTATGCGTTCTACTTCTGTTAGTAAAGTAGTCAGCGTCTCGTCATCGAGAGTTTTGTTGTGAGGTCAGGGCTGTGAGTATTTTCCTGGTCGATCGTGTCAGCCTTTCCCAAACGCCACCACGATGACTGGCATGAGGTGGATTGAAGTACCATTTCCTCCCCTTTGCTACGGTCTTGTTTTGTATTTTGGCGGTGTCCAAGCGGCTCCACCATTTCTCTAACTCCTTATGAGCCCCAACGAAGTTCGAGTCATTGTCGGAGTATATATCCCTGGGGACGCCCCGCCTCGCGATGAACCTTTGAAAGGCCATTAGGAATGAATCGGCGGTCGTATTATGCACTACTTTGAGATTGACTGCTCTGGATTGCAACCATGCAATCAGACAGCCATACCTCTTTTGCGTGCTCCTTTGCTGTCGTACAGGAAACGGGCCAAAGTGGTCGACCCCAATTTCCACGAACGAGCACCATCCCGGTTGAACTCTCACGGCTGGAAGGGGGCCATCATTTGTTGGCCTGCCACCGCTCTCCGGTGACGACAAGTAATGCAGTTGCCTATGACTCGCTTGACCGCCGCTGGTCCCTTTGTCACCCAAAATCGTCGACTTATATTGTTCAATAAGTGATTCAACCCTGCGTGTCCCTCTTCTCGATGTACATGGCCTATCAGGCATCCCGTTATGTAGTGGTAACCGGGAATTATTATGAGGTGTTTTGTTTCGTACTCTGGATTTGAATTCGTCAGCCGCCCCCCCCCCTCAGCTCTCAGTAGCCCGTTGGTTCGCATGGGGTTTAGCCTTCGGATACTGCTGTGTGACAGCTTGCTTCCTTTGGTGTTATCATTCAACCTGGCTAGCTCGCGGGCCTCGAATGGGAAAGCGTCTAGTTACAGTAGGTGTAGAACGTCGAGTTTGGTTTGATTCAGCTCGCCCGGTGGTGTTGTCCCCACATTCAATGTGTTTTGTGTTCTTGCGTCTTTCATAATCAATAAGAGTGCTTTGTACCGTGTCCACCAAAAAAGGGCTCTTAACATTTTTATCCCGTCTGGAAAGGGGCACAGTTTTTCTGTTAGGCTTACGCTTCCCGTGGAGTTTGTAGACAGCATCAGTCTTTTAGTCTCGATATCGCCATCATCAGCCCTGGGTATTAATAGCTTTGGCCACATCTCTTTAGCTGCAGTTAGGAAGTCCGGTCCTATTGCCCACATCCGTAACCTCCGTAGTGTTTTCAGGCCCCTTGAGCAGAAGTCGGCTGGGTTATTGGCCGATTTTACATAATGCCATTGATCGGTTCTGGTCGACTCGTGGATTATAATGAGTCTGCCGGCCACGAAAGTGGTAAAACGAGTGATAATGTTGTTTATGTAATGAGGTACCGTGACTGAGTCCGTCCAAAGTTTGGTTCCCAGTTTATCCGATGGAAGCATTTTCTTATCAGCCCTGTGGCTTTCACGGCCAGTACCGCTGCCGTCAGCTCAAGCTTTGGAATCGACACCGTTTTCAGTGGAGCCACTCTCGCCTTTGCGAATAGTATCTGGCTGTGTCGCCCACCATTTGCGTCCACCCAGCAGCCGTAAGCAACTATCCCGTAGCCTATTTCTGATGCATCGGAGAATAAGTGGAGTTGGACATCGTTTGTGCACTTGATACCTGTTGAGCATCTTTGTATTTTGATCTCACCAAGTTGCTCCAGGCTGTGCAGCCAGCCGAGCCATCGCTTATCGTCGTCATCCTGGAGAGGATCGCTCAACCCCTCTCTCTCTGGCACAGCGATTGCAGCAAGCACTTTCCCGGTAACAACCATGGCGAAACAAAACCTAGGGGGTCATACAGGCTTCAGACTGATGATAGGATTCCTCTCCGTGTGACTAGTAGTTTAGGTAAGTCCAGAGTGAATATGAATTTGTCGCCTCCGGGCTTCCGTTGAACGCCGAGCGTGGGCTCCGTTTGTAAAGAGGATCCCAAAATCTCTTTCGTACGCTCCATTTTCTCGGACTTCGGGATAACATTGAGCACCTCTTGGCCGTTTGAAGTCAATTTGGTGAGGGTGAATTCTCCGGCATTTAGAGTGGCGGTCAGTTCGGTCATATGGAGAATAGCAGTATTTGGGTCGTCGGAAGAACACAGAAAATCGTCCACGTAGAAGTGGTCCATTGCTCTTCCTAGAAAAATGCTGGAACCCCCGAAATGCTCGAGGGTTTCCCGGAGGGCAAAATTAGCACAGGAGGGGGATGATACCGTCCAAAATGGATGAACGGTCAGCCTGTACTCGTCAGGTGCGCGACTTGCTTCGTTTTCAGGCCACCAGAGAAGACGAAAGGCGTCCCTATATTTAACGGGCATCTTCACTTGTAGAAACATTTCACGTATGTCTGCAGATACGGCTACTTTTTCTAGCCAGAGACGACATAAAACCTCCACTAGTAGTGTTATCCAGTCTGGGCCCTGTAGTATATGGTCGTTGAGTGACACATCCTGACATCCCGCGGCACAGCCGAAAACCACCCTCACCTTCCCCGGTTTCTTCGTGTTCGCGTCCGGGTGATGAGATAGTTACCACCTCAAATTTGCGCTGACTACCGCTGTATCCACTCTTTCCATATAACCCAAGTCTACATTATGTTGCATGGCTCGCGTGTATTCTATCCTTAATTGTGGTTCTCGAATTAGCCTGGTTGTGAGGAGGCATAATCTTTTCAGAGCCATTTCTCGGCTGTTTGGCATAGGTTTCACTTTGGGTCTCCACGGGTCAGGAACCTCGAAACGTTCTATTACATACTTAGAGTTCTCGGCTACCATTCTCGAAGCTGCTCTATCTTCTTGTGATGGGGCATCTCTATCAATGGCCAGGTTGACAAATTCGGCTTTATACAGCTGTTGGAATGCCTGTTCAATGTTCGCCGTTTCCACCGAAATGCAGTTGATTTGGATTAGTTTGCAGCATCTTCCATATGTACTGCCAAATAAAGTCCAGCCGAATAAAGTGCGTACTGCATATGGTGCTTTGCGGCTTCCTGTTCTTTGATCCAAGGCCCAATGCGCTTCCGGTATATCACAGCCGATCAGCAGATCAATCTCGTAATTCTGCCACTCCTTGATCGTAACCCCGTCCAGATGCGGCCACTGAGTCAGAACCGATTGCACTGACTGAGGTGCACTCATCAGCAGGTCCTTTAGGGTGAATGCTTCCAGAGTCTTTGCTCTATCGATGCTGACCAAGGAAACGAGTTGTAGGTGAGGTTTGGTCGACTGGATGACTTCGGTGCCACTCACTACGCTCTCAGCTAAAGAAGATTGATTCCCTCTGATCCCATATCTCTCTGCGAACTCCTTCCTCACCAGCTTGGTATCCGAGCCACTATCTACGAAGGCCAAAGCTTTGACTATCCCAGTGAGGGTCACTACTCCCACGGCAACTACGCCTAAACGTACCGGTTTACTGGCAGACCGCGACGTTGAACAAATAACGCTGGGCTTCGTACTCGCCTCGGGTAAGGTTACTCTCGCCTGGTACAGCAATCGATGGTGTCTGGCGTACAGCCCTCGTAGCCACATCGGTTTCTCGTTCTACAAGCTGCCGCCCGGTGCGTGGTGTTGAGACAGATAAAACATGCTCCTGCAATCCTCGCCGTTCCCCACCGTTCGTCTATTGTGGTGTTGCCGAACTTGGGGCATTCTGGTAGGCCATGGCTAGTACCACAGGATCTGCAATTTGGTTTCGCCGTAGCATCTCGTGAGATGACGTGTGTGTTGGTCCAAGGCTGGTACTTTGGATGTTCCCGTACAGGGGTTTGGACTTGGCTAGTACTGGGCTTGTTTGCTCGGTTGCTGTCCCGGATAAGTCGGCCGAATCTGCTGTCAGCTATCTTCGTTTGCCTGTCCAAGTATTCGGTCAGGTCTTCGAAGTTAGCCTCCCGGTCGCCTCGGCTTATCCGTTCTGCTTCTTCCGCCCACCGACCCTGTAGTTCGGGAGAGAGGTGACGGACTATGTTTTCCAAAGTGTGCATGGCATCTAGGCCAGCCCTGTAACCTAAATGGTCGAGGGCTATTGAGCGGTTCTGCATCTTGATCAACAGGTCGGCCATTGTGTAGACGTCACCCTTGATTCTCTTTGCCCCTACCATCACCCCCTTTACTAGGTTACGGGCTACTTTGAACGGTTGGCCAAACAAGTCCCTTAGAATCTTCCTTGCTCTTGTGTAGCCTTGTTCCGGGTCGAGCATGGTGCACCCGTCGATAGCTTCTCTTGCTCGGCCTCGGCAGTAGTGAATACGGTGGAGAAGCATTTGCCCAGGGTCAGTTACCTTATTTTCAACGAACGTCTCGAACTACTTAACAAACTTGCAGTGTTGCTCAGCTCGCCCGTCGAAAACCGTTGGTTCCACTCTTGGCAAATCGATCAATGGTGTTTTATAGTCGGAGACCGGCGTGAGGTTCCCTATCTTTTTGCACTTTAATCTATCGGAAGTGTCGAAGTCGCTGGTCTCATGCTCTCGTTCGTTCTGTGTACACTTCTTCTCTGCTTCCTGTGCCTGTGGTCTAGCCGATAGTAACTGTTGCTCTATGTCTAGTATTCTCAGCCTATATAAATAAACATCCTTACGATCAATATTGCACTCATTAACACACGAACTAGCACTGACAGAACTAGGGGATCTAGCATCAATTAAGAATCAAATGTACCCAAAACCTTCCCAGTAACTTGTCGTATTACTCTCTGTACAGATTCCAATGCTGTCCATCCTTTTCTCGGCATTTTGCGTGTTTTCCCTCGTTCAAAATTGATCTATTGAGTATTGTAACACACGACTGAGCAATGCGTAGCCAAATTTGCAACGGATCCCGAAATCAAAAGACGATTATCCGTGATATTTTACGATATTAGAGTATTGAATGAACAATGACATAAAAAATATACAAACCTCAATAATACGATCACGGGGACTCAACAACGAGAAACCGAATTGCAGTGTGCGAGCAAGGAGCACGTGCGTCACGCAGGTCCAGAACAAGAAAATGACAAGTTAGCGCTCTGGGCGATAACAACAAACGATTGGTCCATAAAAATAAACGGTGAGTAAAGACACGTCAATGGAGTAAGAGGGACACAGTCTCTGTCCGAATAACGTGTCATTGCAGTCCTGCAAAGGTCGATGCTTGGGCCACTCCTGTTCCTGTTGTATAAAAACGGCTTAGCTCATGAACTGGATTGCCCACAATTCATGTATGCCGACTACTTTGAGATAGTGGGAGATCCTAAAATAAGTGCCCTGCGGGGCAATTTCGTTAAGTCGCGACAGCGGCCCATAGAGCGGGGCTCCCACTAAACAAAAAGGCAGGCAAATCGCCGCGGACATCCTTCAGGTCAACTTGAGGGAGCTCGGAGATGAAGAAGCCGAGTGCATTTGGAAGGACAAAGGACCTGAGAGTATTTATGACAGCAGATTTTAAAACCCATAAATAATATTTGGAAGCCCCAAAGAAGGGAAACAAACCCCTTCACAGATAACGAGTACCGCCGCCTCGGGTAAGCTATGGGTGCTGTCGCTGCTCTAAACAACCCACGGATGGCTGTTTCCAAGGAATGTCAACAAAGCCTCATAGCCCGAACTTATTGATGACAGGCAACTCTTTGGACGTGAGCAAAGGAGATTCGAAAGAATGTTTACCAAACTATGAAACCGAACCCATAGAATGACTGTTAGATAAATGAAGCCGTTCGCCCTGGCACAAAGAGGGATGAGTGTTGAGGTCGTTGAGGCGTTTAGGATTTTGAGGTGTCCCTCGGAATTGCTGGGACTTCAGTTGCTCCCAAGAAATACGGATGAGAGGCTCACGGGACAAGAACGGAATCTTGCAAAACCTCCGTGCAATACGGTAGTTAAGGCAAGCTTTTCCATCCAGGCGGTGTGAACCAATGGTATAAACTTCCCTCCTTTACGGCGCAGGCTCAAGAGGTCATCACTTTCAAGAAACAGTTAAACGCCCGTTGGGACGGCTTGTTTCGATACCTGGTGCAGGATGGCGGACTTATTCGTGACCCCCAACCAACAGTATAGGCAGTGCACGAAACCATACCAAAAAGGGGTTCAATAATAAATGAATGAGATAGGCCATGTGGTGACACTCGGGGGTAGATGACAACAAATTCCGACTTCTCTCTCTACCATACAGAAGCAACTTGACAAACGACCTGATGAGCTTCTCGGGCAAACTCGGGTCTATCTATCTTCAAACCTATCTTCCACGCTTTTGTACGATGCAACTACAGCCCGATAGGCCTGTAGCGACCACAATATGACCGAGTTTGTATGTGAAACTCTGTGGTTAATATTTGTCGTAGACAACCAACTAATTGGTACTTAGCTCTGGGCAGTTTGTATGCTGTTCGATGCCACAGGGCTACTCGCTTTTGGTCTGGCTGCTGCAAAGGCGATTTGTTTTCGTCAATCTAAAAACACTTTTGACTGCACTTGCTTGCTGCTGAACCTACACTCACCTTGGCTAGCCCCGCGACAGGCGCCGCTCCAAACCGTAAAAATGCTTTACGATGTTTTAGTACAAGAAGTCTTCCACCTACTCCTCAGTTTTTACCGTCCTTTGGCAAACGTTGGAACTTTTGTTGTGTTGCACACTCTTCAGGCCATTCTAGCGATTTGGTCGATACTTGGTGTGTGGAGTGCTGAATTCTAACGGCCGCACACACAGCAAAATAGCTGTTACGCAAGAGGCACGACCGTGTTGGAGGAGACTGGTATAAATCAATGCAAAATTAGCTAAACTCTACACTAATTGCCCCACCCTCCTGCGATTGAAGTCAGTATGCTGGAGCAATGATCCTTGGTTTGGATGATGGTTCTTAGAGAAGCAAGAAAAAACAAGGGCTGATATAATATACCCTCCTCTTAGCTAATCGTGGTCAGAAGGTGATGCGATAAGGAGAGGACTCGAGCCTTGACCATGAAATTCGAAAAAAATTGAGGTACGATACAAAACTGCCAAGAGAAAATTATTCGGTGTAAAAGATTTTCAGATGACCTTGTGAAAGCTTTTAGCCTGAAGATCGAAGACCGAAAAAATGTGAGGTTACCTCCTGGGAAAAGGGGTGCAGGGGTCAGCCTCCCTGGAATTACGTAACGAGCGGTAACACATCACCCACAATTGTCCATCACACAACCGGTCATGGACCTGTTTTGGAATAAAACTGAATATGTAGCCTATGGTGGTTTACGTGTGGCGTTGCAGGTGGGGCCCTAGCACGGTGGAGTTTTCTAAGTCTGGTATCTTATTTCAGTAAGTTTCCACTTTCACCAAGAGCATAACCGCCGCTTTCTTGCTAATTTCAAACACGTTGAACTCCTGTTCCCCGTTTTCCTCTTTTTTACTCATTTTCTTCGTCTTCCAAGTTCCTCGCCAAGCCCACCCAGTCGTGTCTGTACAAGCGGTGGGAAGATAGTCAGCATCCGGCATCATCAGCGGAAGAACCACCACGGCGGTCAAGAACCAAAGAGCATAGGCGCCGAGATCTTACTCCAAACACGCTGCTTGTAGTACTACTATCTCTCATCCCCCAGTGGGCTCTGAGGTCGTATGTACCTATTCCCGGGGTCTCTTGTCTTGAAGGAGAGGGATGGATGGTCAGACAAATAGAAATCTACTGCTTTGTGGCAGCCTCCGGAACGAAAGCTGTTTCATTTTTCTTTCGCAGCACTTGGGAACCTTCGAGGCCTCGACTACGAGAAACCCGCTGAACGTTTTGCTCAGGTCTCAGCCGATCGCGAGAATGGCCTGAAGAGTGTGCAACACAACAAAAGTTCCAACGTTTGCCAAAGGACGGTAAAAACTGAGGAGTAGGTGGAAGACTTCTTGTACTAAAACATCGTAAAGCATTTTTACGGTTTGGAGCGGCGCCTGTCGCGGGGCTAGCCAAGGTGAGTGTAGGTTCAACAGCAAGCAAGTGCAGTCAAAAGTGTTTTTAGATTGACGAAAACAAATCGCCTTTGCAGCAGCCAGACCAAAAGCGAGTAGCCCTGTGGCATCGAACAGCATACAAACTGCCCAGAGCTAAGTACCAATTAGTTGGTTGTCTACGACAAATATTAACCACAGAGTTTCACATACAAACTCGGTCATATTGTGGTCGCTACAGGCCTATCGGGCTGTAGTTGCATCGTACAAAAGCGTGGAAGATAGGTTTGAAGATAGATAGACCCGAGTTTGCCCGAGAAGCTCATCAGGTCGTTTGTCAAGTTGCTTCTGTATGGTAGAGAGAGAAGTCGGAATTTGTTGTCATCTACCCCCGAGTGTCACCACATGGCCTATCTCATTCATTTATTATTGAACCCCTTTTTGGTATGGTTTCGTGCACTGCCTATACTGTTGGTTGGGGGTCACGAATAAGTCCGCCATCCTGCACCAGGTATCGAAACAAGCCGTCCCAACGGGCGTTTAACTGTTTCTTGAAAGTGATGACCTCTTGAGCCTGCGCCGTAAAGGAGGGAAGTTTATACCATTGGTTCACACCGCCTGGATGGAAAAGCTTGCCTTAACTACCGTATTGCACGGAGGTTTTGCAAGATTCCGTTCTTGTCCCGTGAGCCTCTCATCCGTATTTCTTGGGAGCAACTGAAGTCCCAGCAATTCCGAGGGACACCTCAAAATCCTAAACGCCTCAACGACCTCAACACTCATCCCTCTTTGTGCCAGGGCGAACGGCTTCATTTATCTAACAGTCATTCTATGGGTTCGGTTTCATAGTTTGGTAAACATTCTTTCGAATCTCCTTTGCTCACGTCCAAAGAGTTGCCTGTCATCAATAAGTTCGGGCTATGAGGCTTTGTTGACATTCCTTGGAAACAGCCATCCGTGGGTTGTTTAGAGCAGCGACAGCACCCATAGCTTACCCGAGGCGGCGGTACTCGTTATCTGTGAAGGGGTTTGTTTCCCTTCTTTGGGGCTTCCAAATATTATTTATGGGTTTTAAAATCTGCTGTCATAAATACTCTCAGGTCCTTTGTCCTTCCAAATGCACTCGGCTTCTTCATCTCCGAGCTCCCTCAAGTTGACCTGAAGGATGTCCGCGGCGATTTGCCTGCCTTTTTGTTTAGTGGGAGCCCCGCTCTATGGGCCGCTGTCGCGACTTAACGAAATTGCCCCGCAGGGCACTTATTTTAGGATCTCCCACTATCTCAAAGTAGTCGGCATACATGAATTGTGGGCAATCCAGTTCATGAGCTAAGCCGTTTTTATACAACAGGAACAGGAGTGGCCCAAGCATCGACCTTTGCAGGACTGCAATGACACGTTATTCGGACGGAGCCTGTGTCCCTTTTACTGTAAATATTATTCCCTCTTTCTGAGAAATTGGGCTACCCATTTACCCATCGATTGATTAATTACAAGGGCCCAGGGCCCGTGCCCCAGAAGCCTGTGATTTATTGAGCCTAGGGCCTTCCTGAATTTCAAGTAACAGGCTTCTTCCTTCTCACCGTCGTCGATTCGTCTAGTAATTTCATCCAGAAAAGACACAATATTTGTCATGCATGAACTTACTTTCATAAAGCTCCGTCGATATGGATTATTCAGTCCATTTCAGGCGGGATAGCCACCACTTGGTCATGTAGAATCCTTCCAAGGATCCTCTTCACCGCTCATGTCAGATTCACTGGCCTACCGTCGGAGGTCGCCTTCCCGCCCCCACACTTACAAGTTGGGGTCACTTGCCCCGACTCTAATCACTTGTCAGTTGACTGTCTCGCAAAGAGCGGCTGGAGAGCTGAATAGACCGGATTTGGCTCATTTATTTTGCTTATGGCAGGTAATAGCCGAGGCCCATCGAACGTCCAGAATTTCTCCGGCGGTATGCATACTAGTTGAGCACCCGCCACTGCGCGTTTTGTTTTGTCGAATCTCCGCCGAAAATAGAAAGAAAACGAACTGGGTCATTTGAACCATCAAGCGGTTTGAGTTTGTCATGTGCCCCATTCTACAGTTAGTTGCTAGCTATGGAAGTGGAATAATGATAATGATAATGACAACGATGGCATATTTATTGACCGTAATCAAGAAGCATGGGCAAAGCATGATCAACGGGTACAACATTACGCAGCAGCTCAAAATATTCACAGATTTTGAAAGCAAGGTTTACATAGGTTAGCACCAGTAAAATAAAGCTGGGAAATGTCTGAACGAACTAAAACTTTTGCAAATACCGCGATGCATATAAATTAGTTTCAATTTGGGGAATGAAGCTTTGCGGAGACTTGGTAATGCGTAAAACCGCCAAAATGCATTAAAGAATTACGCAAAACATGCAGCGTGTATGGCAATTGTGTAAACAAATAGGTCTGGTGAGATCAGAGAAAATTAGGGGTGAACAGAAAAGACACGCGGACGCATCTACTAGATATCTGAAGGTTCCATATCAGAAACTGGTGGGGGAGTTTGTAGTCATTCGTGGTAGAGAACTGAACCAGCTTGGGGTTTTCTGAGTACAAGCAAAAATATATGCGGAGCATAAATAAGTTTACCTTCACTGATTTCTTTTGGACAAATCACAAGGCTCGAAGAAGAACGATTTGAAATACCTAATGAAGGAGGGAACCTGTAGAGTAATTATTAGTAAGTCAGACAAATTTATTCTGATCGTTCTTTTTGGGTAATTCTGCCGCAATATGGAGAGGACGACTTCTCACCAGAAGGTGACACGAAGACGAATAGTTCAAGTGGAATGTTAGTTGTCGTTGAAGCACCGCGGATGAAAGCTGGGTGCTCAGCTAGGAAACGCAAAATGAAGTAGTTGAAGAGACAGACAACTGGAGTCAGAAGACGGAACAGAAGGGTCAAATCAAATTTGAAGAGATCATGGGGTGGGATGAATTATAACACTAAGGCCTGTTTCTGTGATTTGCAAAGAACCAAATCCGAGGCTGTTACGGATGTTACTTGCGTGAGAAAAGGAACTTTTTTGTAATTACAATAAAGAAATATACGGCCTTGTTTCAGCCAACAGAGAGTGCTTCGTATTCTACTTCGCCTGCCACTGATGGCCAGTAGCGAAATGTGGCCTGAGCATGGGCTGGCTCACCAAACAAGACTAACCGTTCATGGGGAAAATGTTTAAGGTAGCAGGCAAAAATGGAGGACGTTGTGGCATTTGAAGGATTGATGAACCATGTTCGGTTTGGGCTTACACTTTGGTCGCGTGAAAGAACAAAGGTTTAGCTTTGTGTGCCTGATTTGATCAAGGGCATTGATCAGATGAAGGTTGAGGAGCCTGTCAGGTGTTGCACTTCAGGGTCGGATATAGAGACAAAAATAAATCTGATATATTCTGGGACTGTTTATTGGTTACTGTTCAAGGGACTAGTGATACAAAGCATACTCAAGGAAGACTCCAGAAGCGCTGGCCTCAGTCATGAGTAAAAGGAGATAAAGGTGTACTGATAGGTTCACGCTAAGGTCTGAACAACAACGATGCTTGGCATAGTAAAACCCAGAGGTTATCGGTCCTTCGGATTTTTATCCGGTTCACTATGTATTAGAAAAGCTTGGAAACACACGCGGGGATAAAGTTTTCGCAAGGACACAAATGGTGTCGGCGCGACATCAGGAGGGAAAGTAGGATTTAAAATAGCACAGCAGTAAGGTAAGAAAGACGGAGCCAACTGTACGTAATACAGAAAGGTTACTGAGATAGGCAATTACGTAACTGAGATAAGTCAAAGGTCTGATAAATAGTATGAGACAGTATTGGATTTTGAGCATACTGGAGAAAGCATATATATATATATATATGGGCCGCATTATCACGCTGGTCATTTGGTTAGGCATGGAAGCAGAAGGTTGTGATTTACTGTGGCCTAATAATTGAGACATTATTCGTATGCTTGCTCTATGTTTATGCTGCTGCAGTGAAAGATCTCACAGTACAGATGAAAGCTAAATCAGAGTTTCCAGGGGATTGTAAAGTTATGTGCATTCAAGTCGATTTTTTGTGGTACCACACGAAAAGTTTAAACTCAAGGTCAGGTGGTCGTGCTGGCCTTAGAAAGAGTGTAATTATTCTGCCAAAGTGTGGAGTGGATAGGGAATAGCAACGATTCACACAAATCCTACTGGAGGAAGAACTGTTACGAACGTTTGAGCAATGCGTAGCCGAATTCGCAACGGATCCCGAAATCAAAAGACGATTATCCGTGATATTCTACGATACTAGATTATTACAATAAACAATGACATAAACAATATACAATACTCAATGGATCAATTTGAAACGGGATAAAACACGCAAAATGCCAAGAAAAGGATCAAAGGCAGTCGAATCCGGACAGGAAGTAATACGGCAAGTCTCTGGGGAGGTTTTGGGTACATATGATTCTTAATTGATGCTAGATCCCCTAGTTCTGTCAGTGCTAGTTCATGTGTTATTGAAAACAATATTGATCGTAAGGATGTCGATTTATATAAGCTGAGAATACTAGAACTAGAGCAACAGTTACTTTCGGCTAGACTACAGGCGCATGAAGCAAAGAAGTGTACACGGAAACAGCGAGAGCATGAGACCAGTGACTTCGACACTTCCAATAGGTTAGGGTGCAATAAGGTAGGGAACCCCACGCCGGTCGCCGACTACAAACCACCATCGATCGATCTGCCTAGAGTGTAGCTAACGGTTTTCGACGGGCGAGCTGAGCAATACTGCAAGTTTGTCAAGCAGTTCGAGACGTTCGTTGAAAATAAGGTAACCGACCCTGGGAAAAGGCTTCTTTACCTTACTCACTACTGCCGAGGCCGAGCAAGAGAAGCTATCGACGGGTGCACCATGCTCGACCCGGAACAAGGCTACACAAGAGCAAGGAAGATTCTAAGGGACTTGTTTGGCCAACCGTTCAAAGTAGCCCGTAACCTAGTAAAGGGGGTGATGGTAGGGGCAAAGAGAATCAAGGGTGACGTCTACACAATGGCCGACCTGTTGATCAAGATGCAGAACCGCTCAATAGCCCTCGACCATTTAGGTTACAGGGCTGGCCTAGATGCCATGCACACTTTGGAAAACATAGTCCGTCACCTCTCTCCCGAACTACAGGGTCGGTGGGCGGAAGAAGCAGAACGGATAAGCCGAGGCGACCGGGAGGCTAACTTCGAAGACCTGACCGAATACTTGGACAGGCAAACGAAGATAGCTGACAGCAGATTCGGCCGACTTATCCGGGACAGCAATCGGCAAACAAGCCCAGTACTAGCCAAGCTTAAACCCCTGTACGGGAACATCCAAAGTACCAGCCTTGGACCAACACACACGTCATCTCACGAGATGCTACGGCGAAACCAAATTGCAGATCCTGTGGTACTAGCCATGGCCTACCAGAATGCCCCAAGTTCGGCAACACCACAATAGACGAACGGTGGGGAATGGCGAGAATTGCAGGAGCATTTTTCATCTGTCTCAACACCACGCACCGGGCAGCAGCTTGTAGAACAAGGAATCGATGTGGTTACGAGGGCTGCACGGGAAGACACCATCGGCTGCTGCATCAGGCGAGAGTAACCATATCCGAGGCGAGTGCCAAGCCCAGCGTGATTTGTTCAACTTCACAATCTGCCAGTAAACCGGTACGTTTAGGCGTAGTTGCCGTGGGAGTAGTGACTCCGACTGGGATAGTCAAGGCGTTGGCTTTCGTTGATAGTGGATCCGACACCACTTTAGTGAAAGAGCGGTTTGCCGACAAACACCAACTGGCTAACGGTGCGACGTCGTTGGCAGTGAGCACGGTGGGCGGAACACAGGTAATGACTGCCGGTATGTTGAGGCTGCAACTCATTTCTCTAGACACTAACGAGGAAATTGAACCAACGGAGGCATTCACGTTAGCGGATCTCCCCATGCGAGCACCAAGGTCGGTGAACGCAATCTTGACTCGGTGGCCCCACCTGCAGGATGTAACCGTTGTAGACTGGGAAGATGATGAAGTGGATCTCCTCATCGGATGCGACGTGCCAGAGGCGCCATGGGTGCTTGACCAAAGAGTGGGCGACCGCCAGGCACCTTATGCCGTACGCACGGCTCTGGGATGGATGTTATACGGTCCAGTAGGGGTACGCGGTTCCGTGAATTACTTATCCGCCGAAACGGACCGCATAGAGTATCATCTGCAACGGCTGTATGAAAAGGAGTTTCATGACATTGGAGACGAAAGACCGACGTTGTCTCAAGAGGATCACTCCGCTCTCCAAACGGTGCGGCAAGGCACTAGAGGCCTCAAAAAACAGTTCGAGGTTCCCCTCCCATGGCGCACATCGGTCGACCCGTGGACTGACAACAGAAATCATGTTCTCCAACGATTACTACGACTTAAAGAACGCTTCATTCGAGACCAGAATCTGTGGGAACGATACGCGGATTTGATGAAGCGAAACGAGGCCCTCGGTTACTTTGTAAAGGTGCCTGCCAACACCGACAGCAAAAGGGGTATCTGGTATCCGCCTCACCATCCGGTTATCAACTCCAAGAAACCCAATAAACTGCGGGTGGTTTTCGAATGTGCGGCCAAGTTCCGGGGCAAGTCGTTAAACGATCGCCTACTGCAGGGGCCTGACTGGACCACACCACTGATCGATGTTTTGTGCCGTTTCAGAGTGGGTAAAGTGGCTTTGTCTGCTGACATTAGGGAAATGTTCCATCAGGTGAAGATTCCGGTAGGAGAATGAGATGCTTTGCGTTTCCTGTGGTGGGTAGGGAGCGACCGGGACAACGCAGTGGTGAATTATAGGATGACCGTCCACCCCTTCGGAGCCATATCGTCACCATTTTGTGCAAACTACGCCCTCCGAGAATCAGCGAACAAATTTGGCGATCTAGTGCATCGGACGGTGGTAGAAAGCGTCAGCAGGAACTTCTACGTCGACGACTACCTTGGGTCATTCGATGATGTGGAATCAGCTCTAGAGCAGTTCAGGAGTCTGACGAGATTGTTGGAATAGAGCGGCTTCCATCTAACTAAGTGGATGTCGAACGCTTCGGAAGTGCTGAAGGTCATCCCGTATCACGAAAAGGCCGAAAGGGTAAGAGATTTGGACGGCTCTCCACTTCCTATCGAGCGCACTTTAGGGATACAATGGGACGCGGAAACGGACGATTTTGTTTTCGAGCTAAACGTTCCCGAGCTGCTAATAACCCGTCGTGGCATACTATCTGCCGTCTCAAGTTTGTTCGACCCGCTCGGTTTCGTCTCACCATGGCTGCTACCCGGAAAGATCTTGTTGCAGCTGCTGTGCCGTAAGAAAGTTAATTGGGACCAGTCACTGGACCGAGGGGACCGGCTGGACTGGGAAGAATTTCTGAACACCTTGAAGAAATTAGGGGATATAAGAATCCCACGATGTTTGACTCCTGGCCATACGACACGGACTGGAGAACTACATGCCTTTTCCGATGCATCCGAAGTCGGTTATGGAGCTGTGGTGTACGGACGATGGTGCGCAGGAGACGGACAATATACCACGAGGATCCTGTTCGCCAAAGCCCGCTTTGCTCCACTGAAGTCGGTCTCAATCCCACGCCTTGAACTCGGCGCAGCCGTGTTAGCAGTCAGGGTGGTGCAGGCTGTGAAGAGATGTTTCGATCTCTACATTTGGTCGGTGAGCTTCTGGACGGATTAAATGATAGTACTTTACTACATTAACAACGTCCGGAGCCGGTTTAGTACTTTTGTTGCTAACCGGCTCACGATTATCCACGATGAATCAGCCACGCACCAGTGGAGTCATGTCAGGTCTGGCGATAATCCGGCCGACCTGTGCTCCCGGGGTGCGAACAACTTCAGGCAACTGGACACGTGGACGAGAGGGCCAAACTTCCTGCAATTGCCCAAACAGGACTGGCCCGTGTTCGAATTAAAACCCCCTACGGAATTGGAACTGGAGATCAAAGGCGTAGTGATAGCAACCAACGTCGTCGAAGCGTCGTCCATTCTATCGCGACTGGTCAGGTTTTCTTCCTGGATGAAGACGCTCCGTTCGCTAGTTTGGTTAACCAGGTTCATGAGAAATTTACTAGTCATGAAAGGGCTACGGCCCTCAGGTCGGATACCGGTCGGCCCGATAGGTCCCGATGAGCTACAAGCGGCAGAGTACGATATTTTCAGAATGATACAACGCGAGGCTTTCGCCCAAGAACTCAAGAGGGCGGAGGAAGTGGGGCCGACCAATGAAGACATGTCATCTCCAAGAGGCGAGCTGAAGCGTTTAAACCCCAAACTCATCAACGGACTGCTGCGGGTGGATGTTAGGCTGACCAACGCCCACCTGAACTTCGACACAAAGTATCCTATACTGCTGCCTGCGAGACAACCTGTAGTAGAGCTAATGATTCAACACGTCCACGCCATGGAGGGACATGCCGGGGAAAGTCACGTGACGAGCGTCATCCGAAAGCGTCTTTGGTTGTTGAGAGGACGAGGGACTGTAAAACGCGTAATCCGACGGTGCGTGCAATGCAGGAGACGCAATGCCACAGCAGGCAAACAACTCATGGCCCCACTACCAGAATGCAGGGTGACTACGGGCTGGTGGCCGTTCAGTGACACCGGGTTGGACTATTTCGGGCCCTTGTGTATCAAGTGCGGGAAAAGATTAGAAAAGCGATATGGATGTATCATGACGTGCATGAAGTCACGTGCGGTACACCTAGAAGTCGCACATTCGATGACGACCGATTCGTTTCTACGGGCCTTGCAAAGATTTATCAACCGAAGAGGCGTACCGGTCGATATATACTCAGATAATGGGTCGAACTTTGTGGGCGCTCACCGGGAATTGCAGCGTTGGCACAAGAACATAAACAGGGACGAACTGCAGGATCGAACCGTGGCCTACGGCATACGATGGCATTTCAACCCCCCACAGGCCAGTCACCGAGGCGGCATATGGGAACGCATGATCCGGTCCGCCAGACGGATATTGCTGTCAATCATGGAGCAGCAGCCGCCCGACGACGAGACGCTGAACACCGTCATGACTGAGGTGGAGCGAATCCTGAACAACCGCCCCCTGGTTCCAGTATTGAACGGCGACCCCACCCACCTGGCGCTCACCCCAAACGACTTATTGACGCTAAGTTCGAAAGAGGGTTTCCAAGGGCCGGTAAACCTTCGTGGGAGCTACCTCCACGGATGGAAACAAGCGAACTATCTGGCCAAGGTCTTCTGGAGGCGATGGCTACGAGAGTAGCTACCGGCTTTGCAGACTCGACAGAAGTGGCTGGCCAAAACAAGACCATTCAAAGTTGGGGACGTGGTTATGATTGCCGACGAACGCGCACATTTCAGCGCTTGGTCTTTGGGAGTAGTTACGGAAACCATCAAAAGCACTGACGGAATGATAAGAACAGTGAAGGTGAAGACAGCCAACGGAGTGCTCATTCGTGACATACGCAGTATTAACCTACTCGAGAGCGAAGACGGAGGAGCTGATAACCCTGAGGCCTAGTAAACCTTTTTCACACCAGTAATCGAGGTGGATAAAGAAACACCATATATACCACACAATCTCCGTCAAACACGTTAAGGTGCTCGCGGTCCTTTCGTTGACATTACAGAAGGTTCTTTCCGATATGTGGTGATGAGTGCGATCCCATTATACATCCCGATACATACACACATGCACGACGCACTCTACATCCCGTAAACCCATCAAACATGTGACAGTGTTCTTTGTTTGCTTTTTGTTGACGCTACCGAATGCCCCTTGCATATGTGGAAGTAGCGGAGCTCAGGTCACACACACATGCTACATTTACTCGTTTTCTTGCCACGCGGTCCTTTGTTGACATTGCAGAATGTCCTCCTTTGATGTGTAGTCATACCTGTGATTTCATTGTAACCCCGGCACACACACACACGCACACACACACACTCAAGCACGTACATCCAAGACAGGACGGCCCCTTACGAGGACAACGTCTATGTGACCATTCACGCCCGCCATCGGTCATTTGGTCTTGTGGAAGATGTAGACTAGCCTCACTTCTATGTATCCAATGGATTAGGTGCGACCAGTAGTAGAACGTTGACGACGAGCATTAGACGCGCGCACTGACAGCAGGGCCTAGGCAGGTAGGAAGAATCAGTACCTTTATACCAAACCTTTAACTCTGCTAAGGATCCAGGAGGATTTTGGTGGGCGGTGTAACAGCCGGTCGTGGAAAATCCCCCTTTTTCCCTCTCGATTCAGTGTTTTTCCCAACATCACTCATTTCCATACACTATTGACTTGTCTTTACGAACTGGTTGTTCTTCTTGACCAATTGTTGTTTGTTCGCACCCAGAGCGCTACTTGTGCACATCCTTGTTCAGGACATGCGTGACGCACGTGCCGTCTGCTCACACGCTGCTATTCGGTTTCTCGTTGTTGAGTCCTTGTGATCGTATTATTGAGGTTTGTATATTGTTTATGTCATTGTTTATTGTAATAATCTAGTATCGTAGAATATCACGGATAATCGTCTTTTGATTTCGGGATCCGTTGCGAATTCGGCTACGCATTGCTCAAACGTTCGTAACAAGAACTTTCCGCCGGAAAACCATACTGGATTGACGGATAAATGGTTACCGTGCAAAGGAAACATTCCCGAAGTAGACATAATCAAGTGACAGAGCTTTGCAGTGTATGAAAGGTGTTACGATGTAAAATTAGACGATGAAAAGAGGTGGCATTAGGCATAAAGAACCAGAAAAGCCAGTCAAGGAAAACAGTTGTAAAGTTCAGTGACCGAGGCGATGAGCCGGTTGCATAAAAACGGATAACACACTGGGCTGTGGTTGTCAAGGTGATGGCGAAAGAAGTAGCCGGATAGAGCATATAGACATTCAGCAGAGCGTTTGCTTTCAATATGAGGGAATATAACGCATCAACACAAAATTGGTAACTGGCAAAAATAGATGTGGTGCGTAGCTACCGTAGTGGCAGAACGGTGACTTTCAAGAGAGGAGGTCAATCAAATGACAGGTAAGTATTCCTCAGCAAAACACTACACGGGGTAAAGGGAATGTATCAAGGATCGGAGGTGTCTGAGATGATCTATCGGAATAGAGCACCAGAATGGAAATACACGAAACGACCGATGAATAGATTTGCAAAGTTTAGCAGCCGGATATAGGCGGATTGTATGATCAACCAAATGGACTACATACCTTGACTGTGTTTGTTTCCAGATGTCAGAAAATTTTCAAGCTGATCATTTGCCATCCTCTCCAAGAGCCTAGAATCAATCGGGGTGTGTGACTTTGGATCATTCAATGGACCACTGTTATTATGTGGAAATATTCAAGACACTTTCTACAGAGCCAGGAAGGCTTCAGGCGACATGGTTGACCTAAAGCAGTTCAGCCATAGAAGTACTAGTTCGGGCCCGCCAAACCGAAGCGAGGGGGGTGGAAGGTGGTCAGGTCCTCGATGATAAGGAACTATAGTGTTGGCAAAGAAGTACTTGATTTTGCGAATGGCAAATGCTGTGGTTGATTTCGCATCTTGTGTGAGAATCGGATAACAGAGTGGCGGGGGTTTAGCGTCAGTAATATTAGAGGGGACTTTAAAACTCCTTAAGCATCCTGGCGCAGTTTCAGTCCACGGGCTCGATGTTTGACGCCTAGCCAATAGATAAACAATCTCGGGTATCCTAAAAGCTATATGTCTCGAGTCTGACAAGTCTTCGCTATGGCCGAAAACCCTCGCCTCCTTATCTTGTCATCGCAAGAGCTCAGCATCTGGTTCAAAACAGCCAGTCGCTCCGGCCCAGTGGCAAGGATGATTACCAATTTTTCTGCTTTGAGTTTATCTTCCATTGGCCACTGCCCGGTTCATCGGTGGAGACCGAAGGACCTTTCAATAGGACCAACCTACTCGATCTTGAGGAGTATCTTACTTCCCAGTAAGAACCAGTCTCCTAGGATTCCAAAGTGAATACGCTCAGTCAACTAGCTAAAGAGGGTTTTTACAGCAAGGATACGTGATTCATGCCAAGAGCAAAGATAAGAAGCAACACCAGGTGTATACTACCGCGTCCCATCCTCGGCCTCCTAGAGCAGCTTGCACGGCTATTTGTCACAATGTAGTGCAACCAGCTGATAGCGGACGGGGAAAAATCCAAATGGATTCGAAAACACGGCAGGGGGGCAAAACCCTGCGCATAAGAGAGAGGCGTGCAAGGGTTTCCTAGCAAATGCCTGCTCGGAAAACTTCATTCTGTTTTACGATGTTCTTCACAAGCCGAGGACGGAACTCGCTGCGCTAGCTCTTTTTCTTGGCGGCACCCCGGCTACTTCTTTCAAGGATATGACTGAGGTTTTATGGATCACCTCTCTGTTTTCGGCTAGCTGCCACACCACACCACCGTGTTCTTCATTCAAAAACTGTAAAACGAAACCTGGAGAGCACCCACTTTCCGGTCCGGAAGGTTGAACCATGACCCAAACATCTCAAGCTTTGTGGCTCCACAAACGACTACACCTTAAGATACTGAAGTAGGGTGCGAACATTTTAGCTCCTGCATGTCTCATCCTATTCCAAAAGGGCTCAGACTGCGGAAGGGCATATTGGTGTCTATTTTCCAGGGGGTCGACGGGAACTTTTCATCAAACTACAGGCTGGCAAGTCTAACTGCAATCCGTAGCAAGGTCGTTGAGCCCATCTTAAGGGATGTAATGTTGGAGAGCTTCCAGTTGAATGAAGAAACTCCCCTTTTCCAACGGGGATTTCTGCCCGGCAGAACATGCATCACCAAAATGCTAACGGTCACGGATTGGTAGAAGCAGGCCTACGACCACGGTGAAACCTCCCACGCAATCCTCATAGATTCCGCGAAAGCCCTCGATAGAGTGACGCATTGACCCCCACCACACCAGCTGTAGGTACACGGGGTCACCGGTAAATTCTTCTGCGAGCTTGAAAGCCTCCTCGCCGGGCTCATTTCCACCGTGCTTGCAGGCAGTTCATGGTCCCCTCTATCCCCGGCCACCAACGAGTCACTCGGTACACAATTCTGGGGCCCTCACCCTTTCCAATCCTTGTCAACTACCTCCCACAAGCTGTGAAGTCCAACATGGTTATGTACGTAGATGATGTGACGCCTTGTACTCATGAAGTACATAAGTGCGGTCGGCAGTGGAGACAAACAGACTTTGGTCAATGAACTGAAGCTTGTTGATAAATGACGATGAGCGCCTCTGCGTGTCATTCGGTGGCTCTCTGGAGCCACTATTTCGAATCAACGAACACTAGCAATCCAGAGGGTAGACCAAAACCAGATGCTACTTTTCTAGCGGTACATGAATTCCTAACCACTCTATTGCCAGAATCCTTACCAGGGGAGTACCTGCTACAACCTGCACCTAATGCTAACATCGCTGGTATCGGTACGGTTCTCTTTTGATTTCACTCGATCTACTTCTCGTAAAACGCTTCATAGCGCGTTTGGTACGCACAAGGCCTCCGGTGATTTTTTCTTCAGGACAGGAAAAATATACAACATACAGGCTCCTATGGGTTGGGGACTAGGGCACATGTATCGCCCAAAGAATTTCAAGAACCGTATGGCAAGAAGGCACAAAAAGGACCCAGAGGAGCTGTAGAGTTTTAGGTCTCCAAACAGGGGGTAAAATCCTGAAGATGAGCCCACAAACAAGGAAGTTATTTCAGAAGGAGCTGTTGCAAAATGTCGGCGATCTCAATTACATAATGTTGCGGAGCCGATGATCAAAAGGGCGTGGATCACAAGGAAGCGCACCGTGGCGGCCTCATAAGCGTCCCCGATTTGGCAGTGCTACCTGCCATCAAGCAGTAGGCAAAGTGCTAAGGAGTAGGGTTTAGGAAGGACACCAACAAGCCGAAACCGCGCTCCTCGCCTATCTGCTCTCTCAGCATATAGAGCAGGATCTGTCGCTACCTCGGGAATCTGGAACAGCACACCCTAGTGAGGCACATACGGATAACACCGGAAACTCCGTTCAGTCCAAAAGTTCCACCGGAACAAAACCCGCTGCGACAATTGAAACGGGAACTCATGGAGCCGCTTCTAGTGATAGAAAGATCTGACGTTACCCCTACTGGCAAGTTTACGCCAGAGGCCGCCGTTATCCGTGAAAGCCAAGCAGGACAGCAGAAAGCCTAGTGTAACGGCAACGAAAAGCGAAAAAGAAGGGGCACTATTTAAGAAGGTACCCACAGACTGTATAAGGCACACGGACGCTCAGCGGCTGCGCATCCTTAAACAGACGGATGTGGCTGAAGTGGAAACGGAAATGTCAGCGAAGCCAATCCAGTTCAGACATGGTCTCTAATAAGGATAAAGGCTAAGCAACGATCTCTGGACGAATGCCAACCGCACAGTTAAACAGGAATGGGTCCCTGACGCATTCGACAGAAAATGGGGTGCCAAGCAGTGAGGTTGGGGCAGTCTCAGGCACGTCTTTTGGTGACAATAAAATTACCATGAATGTTAGCGTTGAAAAATCAGGAAAGTGTGAACCACGGGGCTGTTGGTGGGACAAGGGGGTGTCCCTCGGGTACCACCCCCGAGTGTAAATCGACTACAGGAGTATAATCAAAGCAGATGGCTTGGCAGGAGGGGCCCCTTATGACGCACAAACGTCTGTGGCTTGGGAGGTGAGAGGGCAAATTACGGACTGCCACGAATGAGTCAGAGATTAAACCTATCAGAGGACACGGCTAAAGATGGACACCAGGGCCACGCAGATTCGTGACTACACCACTACCGAGAGGATAGAAGAAACGGTGGTCTGGAGGGAACGGTACCGCGTCTCACAAGGGCTGATTATATTCGGTGAGAGATCCATTTTACACTAATATTAACCAATAATTAGGCCTCTGCTATTTGCGCTAGCCTGGGCCAGCTACTGTTCAGGATGGCAAGTCTACGGAGCACCACAAACAGATAGTGAAAAAAGACTGTGGACTGTTCCAACTTTGGCAGATGGTGCTGAGTAGACCACGGCATTTTATCATGTTCGGAGACATGAAACTTCCAGGAATAAATCTGGATGATGAACTTTCCCCAGGGGAGCCATCGGAAATTCCTCCTTGGTGAGGCTTCACAGGCACGCCACCATATAATGCGTAAGAGAGGCAACGCTCCTCCGCGACGGGCAACGTTCATCTACAATACACCTGCTGGTAACCAGGTAACTACCTTAAGTCACCCCTTTGGCGGTAGAACAGCCATAAAGGAAGAGCTGTTACAAATTCCTGCTGTAAAACACAACAAACCAGGGTCTGGGTTGGCTCGAAAGTATGCTACAGTGGGTAAAGAGCAAATGAGAGCGAAGGCCCGAAGCACATGCTAGTGGCCAGAAATTCCAGAGCCGTCTGTGGAAGAAAGTCGGGGGGGGGCGATAAAAATGGGCTCATAAGCTTGACAGCCGAGTTCACTCCATTGGCACTGCAAATAAGTAGGACTAGGTGATCCATGAACTTAAATCCTTGTGCAAGCACAAAGCAGCCGGACCGGATATGGTCCATCCGAAAACTGTGCAATCTCTTTCGAAGTCTTATCATATTCTGTGACCTAGCTGTGTGAAGTGTCTTTAAGACAGGGGGAGGTGCCGAAGGACTGGCATGAGGTTAGTGTCGTAGCAATACTTGGGGCAAGATCCACGAAGAATGCGGAGAATTAGTGGCCTGTCAGCCTGACGTAAGTGTTATGTAAGCACTTGGAACGTGTATTGAGAAAGCATTTCCGCCAGCTTCTGGTTTATACCAGCTGCTGCTGCCTGCATAATATTGGTTTGTTCAAAAACGGTCGGGCTCGGCAGACGCACTGATGTTCGTGGAAGAGACCACCCAAAGAACGGGTGAAGACAAAACAGTGGAGGATCGTTATTTGGATTTCAGCCAACTGACGACTTAGAACCAATTCCGTCCCCCATATGGGTCCCACTCTCTTAGTTGTCCTTATTTTCATACACTTCGTAAAAGGTTCTCAGATGAACAACCGTTCACCATTCCGCACCCACCATGTACATATAGCTGGACCCTTTAAAATACCTTTCTTACTGCGGTAGGATCTTCTGCCAGCAGTGATATTTTCCTAGGTCCTAGTGCTTACCACTTGCTGGCTATCGGGTTTGCTTAACACATGGTCCCAGGTGGTCTTCATTGCATTCTACTGGTTTCAATCAGGAAAGTTAGGCTCCCACGCAGTTCCGCTGTCCTTATTACATTTATTCCCTGCAACCCGGAAGAACTTCAAGGGTCAAAGTTAAGCTAAATGGTTCCGCAGGCAGTTGAGCCGCTAAAGCTTGGTTAGAAGCATCTTCTAACCAAACACGGCCTACTACTCCATTCTCTGTTCGTTTATTTTATCTGCTTGGTGAAACATCTAGAAGGATCGGGGCCATAGAACATGATCTTCTTAACCTCAACGGCCAGTCAATACCTGTCGAGAAAACTCTGGCCATCCTTAACCACCTCACCCTAATCTCTGATCACACTGAAGATCCAATCACTCAAGATCTGAATAAAGCTGGTATCTTCCTTGACTCCATGGCTACTTAAGTAATGAGATGACTTGTAAGCTTCAACAATGCTATATTCTTCATGGTGCCTGATCGCATTGTGTGAGACTAAGAGGCGCATAGCATCCTGAGTGCATGCATCATGGCGATCTATCAATTTCAATGCACGAGGGGACAGAAAAGAGGCCGCCCACAGCCTGCTTGCCCTTACTCCGACTCCACGATGGGAATGCTTCACAGAAATTTGTCCCAAACTGGGACAGGATTACCTCCAATTTCCTCTTTTAGGGTACCGGGAATGCTGCTGACACAACAATCCTTCAGAGAAAAATGTTGAGATTCCCAGGCAAGCATCCGGCTCCAAGCTACAACACAGCCAACATACCTTCACAGCGCCACTGTGAACCTTCTGAAAAGTTAGAACTGAATCACCCCGCCCATGACATTTAGTCGCGACTGCTCGACTTAAAATTGGCCCCACCGATTTACCACTCACCTCCTGAACTGCCTCGGAAGAAGCCCGTATAGATCCTGCCCCAAGTAAGTCTCCTGATCCCTGCACCTCCATGGAACTCCAGCAGTTCAACTCGGCAAAACAAAAAACCCGCCAACAATATGCATCCCGCAGGGACAACCAGCCGGCCAAACTTGTAATATAACCTTTGCCAAGCTACTCTAAAAAACACAGGACGGAATTCTTGTTCCCGCTAGGGCCCAGGGTACTCCCATTTCACTTGCTGTCCCACGATTGTGCCTTAGATATCTTAAAAAGGCAGCCAACAATGCGCTTTTGGCCGGTGTATCCAGGCCACTCACTATGCACAGCAACCCTTACCAAAACCACAATTCCCCCCATCTGGAATCAACCAGTCTCATCAGCTTGCCCCAGTCCTTATTGCACTGCCTACCATCCGCACTCTGGATAAATCGACGACAGATAAAAGCGGAAAACAGCGTCCAGGCATGCCGGTAGGGCAAAGCCTAACGTAGTGACTGGACTGTATCTCAGTGGACTCATCTGCTGAGTACCCGCCCCGGTTGCCCCTTTTCAAAGCCCTGAGGCATCTAGGAAAATTTTCATCGAAGCATAGATATGTAACCCGCAATCTTCTCTCCTTTACCTACCTTGCCACCCAAGGAGGCCTCCCATATGCTTATGGTACA
Organism: Fasciola hepatica; assembly: GCA_948099385.1. Lineage (NCBI taxonomy): Eukaryota > Metazoa > Platyhelminthes > Trematoda > Plagiorchiida > Fasciolidae > Fasciola > Fasciola hepatica. The sequence goes on from CANUEZ040000182.1 coordinate 19,531,257, forward strand.
TGAATTCCCTTTTCCTCCAATGAATTTTTCTTCCCATCCTGCATTAGCTTTCTTGCCACCCCTCCCACGCCACTGTACTCTTAGCGCTCCAAGTAAACTCTAGTTCGCTTACGCTAAAGCAGCGATTTCCCGCGATGTTTACCATCCACTTAAAGTCCTTTTGTTCCTACCAGTCCCACGGATCAATACGCATCGCTTCCTAACTGATGTTTTCACCGGAACCTCCCCATTTACCCTTCCTTTCACATCCTTCTACCAGGCTTCAACTTCCCACTTCCCTAAAGTAGCTGGGGCCTCCCTCTCACAGGAACCCTTTCGGGTGACCCATCCCACATAGCTGGCGATGACATAGTCCCTGTCAATCCACATGTCCTCCATCTTAATGGATCTGCTTCCAATGCCGTTCGGCGTAGCCGGGCAACATAGTATCACCACTGGTACTGTTTGCAGCTGCCCGCCCCATTTTATAGCAGCTTATGGTCTGCAATCCCGAAAACTTAAGGCCAGTTTGTCACTCTCGCGCGGGTCTAAATCTCAGATCATGAGATTCGCTTCCAGCACACAATACCAACCCCTATCAATGCTGCCTTGTGGTACAACTCAAAGCAGCAAGCCACAAAGGCAAATAAGGACCCATTTCTATCTGATTGTCTTGCCTACGATCCCTTTTCCTTAGCTTCCACCTGCAGAACCCCTGTCTTCATTACTGTTCCTTCAGATGTGTTGATTCCACCTACTATGGATGTTGGGGCAGCCAGGCACCGCAGCTTCGTGAACCCCTCTCGACCTAAATATAGAGGAAGCCATTCGGAGCATACTGATCCTCCCTTTGATACCGTTTCCTCAAGCGATTTGCACCCCGTTATCCCTTAGCCAAACTCGCGGCGGCCGATATTTTCATTCCTTCGCCTAGCCATATCGTGCACTCTCGGTTTACACTACGTGACCCACTAGCTCGCCCCTCAGCAAATGATCCCCTCCTCAGCCTTATCGGCAGCCGCCAAGCAACCGGGAAAATACCGCAGATGGGCTGTCCATCAATCCAGACACAACCCTAATTACCGAGACATGGCTATCTGGGCTGTCCCATCTTGATCAGCAACCTTTCTACAGCTCCCCACCCTGGAACTAGAGAACAGTCCTCCCTGGTTATAATAAACACCGCTAGCCGTACAGTATTACTGGGCTATGTTTGCCGCTCCCCCGGATTATAGTCGACTATTACTCACCCCCTTGTTGATGCATCCAGTGCTGCTTAACACCACTTGTGAGTGCTCAAGTCTTTGTTAGTGGCTTCCGCCATCCCCAGATTTATTGGTCCTCCGGCAGGAGCCCGCCTGCGATACAATAATTTCTTCCAGGTATTCCAAGTAGGGGGTGGACTCAATGTATAAACACATCCACTGGGAGGTGGGGCATCCTTGACTTAGTCTCCTCGCAAGACCTAACCAACGTCAGAAAAGAGTCCCCTGCCAATTCCCGGGTAGTGGCCATAAGGTAGTCATGTGCACACTGGACTGCTCCTCATTGATCTCCCTTCCAATGAAATCCCCAAGCCCTACGGACAAATAAGGTTCGTTTTCGGACCTGGGCAGCATCCCTTATGGCCTCCGACTACAGGCCGCAGCTGACTAAACTTATGCCTGCATAAATAGCTAGCTAGTTGGCGCTAGTTAATCTCCACCCTGTTTGATGAGTACTGGATCCTAGATCATCGAGGAGTGGGCCAGAGCGGTTAGGCCTACAGCGTAAATAGCACCAAACAAAAGATTTTTCCGTTTTCTTGCATATCAAAAGACTAACCTCGAGCCCATTTAGTTCACTGAAATGCTTCTCGGAAAACAGGAAGCATTCATCCTACCACAAACCAACAGAATTGGTTACTTGTCCAGTTGGCAGAGAATTAGACCTCGAAGCTCGAATATCAGTTTTCCATTTTACAGTATGTGGCTTTACCTCCATCCACTCACTTACGCCTATCTCAGAAGCCTTCAGTTTCTACTATTCTTCCTCGCTCATACGCTATGCCAATGTTCGCTCTCCTGCTACTCCTGTTGCGTGGAGCCCTACTCTCAGCCCTATTTACTTTACGTCATCTGAAATATACAACTCGGTCTAGAGACCAGGCCTTCGTCAAAACCTGTGTCACACGGAATACCGCCGGCCCCAAAATGGCCTTGATTTACCGAAACTATTTGCACCTTTCTTGAATAATAGTGCAGCCCCACAGTAGTGAAAAACCTCCCTCGACACGCTCTATTTTAAGAAGGGTTCCTATCATGACCTTGACAACTACCGCCCGAATAACCTCGCCTGCGGTATCCGAAACTATGGAGCCTATTGTCAAGTCTCATATAACTGACTATCTCTTGCCTAACGGACTGCAAAACCCTGTTCTACGTGGCTTCGTCAAGTGAATGTCGCGTTCATCTTGTCAAACTGACAACTTGAACACCCTACCCCCAGCTACAGACGATAAGATTTCTGCCGCCATCCTATTCCTAGATCCGTCGAAAGCCTACGACGGGGCACCTCACCAGCATTCTTCGATAAAATCCTAGTCTCCGAGTCTGGCCAAACCATACCTGTCTTGCTTCCCTCCTGACCTATCTGCCTGCTCCATTGTGGTTTTGGTCGATTTTCACTCATCGTCTCCCAGGCTTATACAAATGGCGTGATTTAGGAAGTGTTCACGGACCTCCATTATTTCCTATGTATATCAATGATACAATTCATGTAGCCCTTTATGGCCCCCCGGTTCTGTTTGCTTATGACACCAAATTGGGGGCTCCCATTCAATAGGTAGTCCGTCACCTTGGCCCAATAGAATCCAACGGGATCATTATTCGTTCAGCTTTTCGTGCAAATTGTGGCAAGTGATTATTTCTGCATTCAAAGTTTCCTTACTTCCCTGAAAGTGCCAGTTACTTTCAGGTGCCAGTATCCCTAATGGAAAAACCATATTCTCCAACCCCGTAATACATAACTTTGAATTTTGCTGTTCTTTCTCTTTTACCTTTTCCGAATTCTGAGTAAATGTCCGTCACCTTGCACCGAAGCACTTACTTTTCTGTACACAAGCGCCAGTTCCGTGACCATCTCACGGTCCTTAATCCCACCATGATATCCGGTGAATGCCTCAATGCGATACTGCTTTCGGAAGAGGCCCTCATCTTAGTCACTAAAACTAGCACCATACCCCGCAGGGTGTACACCTCCACTTCTGTCCTTGTTCGTCAAACATGAGAAAACGAGGGTTGAATTATCTCGCTTGGGCAAACATTTCTGTTTTGTGTCTGCAGTCTTTCAGTACCATGTCACTGGAAGGCCTGTACCCGTAGCCTCTGAAGTTATCGACCAAGCCGGTAGAAATCTGGCCGGTTCATTATTCTCACTGTGCATACTCTTGTGCCCCTCGTAGGCCAGCTCACAGTATGCGCCTGATCGCTCGCCATAACTTAATCTTCTACATTTTGTATTGAATTTCTGGCCTCCACCTGTAAGTGGCCCCAGCTTGTCAAGTATCAGAATTTTACAGCCAGCGTCCACCACGTTTTACGCAAGAATGCTTTCTTCAATGTATTTTCCACCTCTGCCGGTCCAGCTTGCATTCCTGGCCAACCAGCCGCTATGTCTGCATCCACGCGTCACTCTCGCCCGTTTTAAGCCGCAAGTAGTTTTAGTCTTTGACTTGGAACAATTTTGAGGCCATCAGTGACCCCTCCGCAAATAAAATACACCTTTACCACAGACCTCTGCCTTTCCGTCGGCAGAGCCGGCCGCTGCCAGCGTCTACTTTCTTCTACTTAACCACCTATCCCCTAGGTTCTCATGAACTCTTATGATGAAGCTCCAGTCCATGCGTTCATCAACCACTGCCCCACAAGTGCTTGACTATAGTGTAATCGTGGCATAACACCAGGTATACCTCGTTCTACCTCAGTTTTACATTCTACCCCTTGTTTAAGTTACATGAAGGTCTAACGCGGCAAACAGCCTCCTATATGACCGCTAGTGATGGTACGTTACATCCTGCCCTCTATTTCACAGCTTTTATGCCCCCTTTCGAGGGAAAAGCCACCACTACCAGCAATATCCACTTACTGGCTTATTCCGATTTTACTTGGACCCCAAACCCTAACAGCCGTTGAATGTTGGTCCTCAGTTGAGACCCACCCGGACTGTGCCTCCCTCCCCATCTTCTCTTTCTAGAGCTCAAGTTATAACAACATACCTTTCTACAATGTATAATGGCCCTTAGTACTACGTCTGTCGCCGTCTAGGCTATCGCCTTTGGATACTAATTTGTCTCATGTGAGCGAGCCAGTTGTTGTTTTCATTGGCTTTGACCCCCTGTTTCTGCGCCATCCTGACAAAATTATGAAACACACCACTCTGATGACTAATTCAGCTGCAACCTGCGAAAAATAACAGTACTCACACTTTCCTGTCCCATCAGTGTTGGGCGCGGCCAGATCCACCCCGCTAGCCTCTGCAAATCCGGGTGTGCGGGAGGTCCCGCCGATGAGCTGTTTTATGCTCGTGTGGCCGCTTCAATCAATCCATTCGATCTATTTTCTCTTGTCTTAACCGGGTTATTTTCGGGCAAGTATCCAATGTTACCGTCATTGCTCAGCTTTTTACTCCAAATGAGTACTTACAGGTTTACCTACGGAGTGATTCTAGCATACCTCTTATGCCTGGCCACCACCAACTACTCTTGGAGCACTTTGATGGCTTGTGCAAACATTGCGTTATTCTTGATACGTTCCTTTTTACCTACGTCCTATAAGATTTGCACTTGCCTAATCAATAGTCCTATCAGTAATCACATCCATTCCTCATGAGAAACTGCCACTACCTTCGACACATCCGCCGATTTCACCGATTTGTACCGACTTGCTGTCCATTTTCTGATCATGATATACAATCGGAGTCCATAGCTGGAATATATTTCGATCGATATCCGCGATCCCCACCAGTCCATTGTGTCTCCAAACAATGCTCTTCCATCGCCTTATTCTAATCGTAGGAGGCTCATATCTTCTCCGTATCCCCATACCTTAAGTTCGTCTAACCTGCAACCTCACCTATCTGTGGTAGTCGCATTGTATCAAATAAGTAATTGCCAATAGATGTACACTCAGCTTTCGTATTCTCCGCTACTACCTTTGTATGCTAGCCAACTCTGTAATCGCCACAGCTGTGCATATCAGATCGCCTTATTTCAAACTACCGTCTTCATATTGCTATATCGACCCTCACCTACCACAGACTGATCCGCTTTCTGATCATTTACCAGTTACCTGCGCCACACTCCTCCATCATCATCCTAACAGTGACTCTTCATTCCCAGACGCTATATAACCATTGCAATATAAATTTGTCGGCTGCATTCCACCTATCATTATAGTTACCTTCTTCAATTCATTTATTTTATTCCGTATTACCTTGCCACCCCGTTTCTTTGCATCAGACTCTTCGGTGCTGCAGCCTGTCTCGCTGTGTCTACTGCTCACTGCACCCATAAAATGATCACCAAAAGCCAATCACTTGTCTTTCACCTACACTACCACCACATTTTTTATACAGCTGACTCTGTATTGGCCGGGGCTTTGCTACTCAGACAAACTTACCACTCAGTTAACCATTTTTGTGTTGGTATTTCGCAGTCTGTTCACTTTATTGTGATCAGTGCCGCTAGTTTTCCCTCCGGAAGCCCCTCTTTTTAGCATGCTAGTAGTCTTTCTCCATCACCAGAAATGTTATTTTTCTGATTTGCATCTGGTTCTGCCAAATTGCATATATAGAAATCAATGCTGCTCTGCCAACTGGTCCATCTCCTTTTTATTCTATATTGAGAGTCACATCTCTGTTTTTTACTGTAGATCAGTTTCACGCAACTGAGTTCTCCCAAGAATACACCATCAAAATAGCCAATAACTTACGAACATCTAACCTCTGTGTACTAGACATGGTACACTATCAAAGTTACTCGCTACTGGTTCCCGAAATCGCCTTTTCTACGTAACCGTGGTTGATGTATCGCCATATTCCTTTCAACTTGTTGTCAGTTCTTTCTCACCATAGTTTTTCCCTTAGCCACTACACTGGTACTCTTCCCCGCTGAAAAAGGCTGGCTGTCTTCCATGTAAACAGGGCTGTGAGTGCACTGCCTATCGGCCTTTCACTGGTATATTTTCTCATCGACTTATTCTGCTCTATTATGTAAACTCAGCCCCCGACCATTCCTGAGTTCTCCATCCATATCTCTACCTCTCTTCTCGGCCAGTTATCTTCCATCTGTTGCCTGTAATACCTAATCAGGTTATTTGCGAATTTACCTTGATCTGGCCATGGTGCATATGAATTACGTGGTCCGGTGTGGGCGACCTTCCTTGCCCTTTTTATTTGAATTTTACTGGGACCTCACCTTCGATCTCGCGGCAGCGCATTTCGTCTTATAACTGGGACCTTCAAGACAGACTCATGTTTATTCTCCCTTCTAGTCGGATTCTACACCGTTGACGTTCCAACTGCTGACACATTACACGCTGCCCTTAGCTTGACCCGGAGCGGCACCCTCAATTGTCTGGATTGTCGGGCACTTGTTGAAACACACAACTTAATGGACGATCCACGGACCCTCGGTTCTCGTTTCTCTTTCATTTCTGTGCACCTGATTCCTCCCAGTTTATCGGTCCCCGTTTTTAGCAGCGTGTCACTGTAGCCTCCACCTTATTCAGGCGTATCACGTGTCAACCTTGGAAATATTTCCGCTGACTGCCGGCCGCTCGGTTTGTTGGCTTTCTGGACACCGATGAGCTCGTCTTATACGCCTCCTGGCACGGCCAACGCTGTCCTTGTTTAAAGCACCGTGAATGACAGCGTCTTTGTCCTTGTAGTTAGACCCTTTGGATAAAACTGATTGTTGTCTTGTTTCCCTTGATCTATCCTATTTCTGAAGGTGCACTACAAGGCCATCACAACAGAGGTGTTACGCCATTTAAAGTTTGGATTATTCATCAGTTTATTCATGGACTATTATTTGATAAGACCGTATATCCAGAGAGCCTTGGTGCTCGTTAAGTTAAACTCGGGGCTGTACGCGTACCTCATTCATTCGATTTCTCACAGGAGGAGAGTCCTACTATTGTAAATTTCCAATAGGTGCCTCTCTAAAAATCCAACAAAACCTAAACATCATTTGATTATTTTGCACTTCTAAGCTACCACGACCAGTATCGATAACTTTGGTGCAGGCACTTCCATTTTACAAGTTAATTCACGTGTGAGCACCCGACTTGATCATCTGACATTGAGCTCTAATTTTTTCGGGTGCTGTTATTGTTACTACTACTTTCGATCATTCAGGCTTTGTCCTCGCTGTTTCATGTATCCTTCCTGTATCTCACTGATTCTCTGATCGGCTATCACCTGTCTTATATGATGATGCTTTTCGGCATGCCCCGGGAATTTCCAAAATAAACCGCTGTCGTTGTCATACTCAATGATTACTACGCTGCTGGTCATCGCCTGTTGGACTATAGATCGCAGACCTTTGATATGATTAGGGAGGCAATTGATTGGGTGGCGCACTTACTTGAGAATCGTAGTTTCAGTGTAGAGGTAGACGATCATCTGTCGAGGTCGTCGAAGGTTACCTCTGGTGTGGCTCTGTGTCCAGTACTGGGAAATTTGCTCCTTCCCTTGTACGTAAATGATTTGGTAAAAGAAATGAGCAACCCATGTTTCGGATTTGCAGACAATGCGAATATACCCGGGAGCAATCCAGCACTGTATACGGACGTTGTTCTCCGACTGGTGGGTTGAAGGGATTGTCCTTCAAATCCGTGTTGGACTTTTAAGCCTACAAGATATAATAAGTTATTTCCAGCATTATCTAAGACGACTGTAGCAAACCGGGACGGGCGGAGGAGAGCGTTCGGCTGAAAGGTCCAAAGGTATGCACGATGGAAATGGGAATGAAAAGATAAAGTACGAAGCTAATTCAGAATTTTCTGCCGTTCTTGTAACCGGAATGTGAAGACCGGGGTGCCAACTTTTGCCAATATGTGTAGTTCAGTTTACTCTGACAATCGTCCGTCGAACCATTCGGTGTGAAGTTCAGGCTAGTTCCAAACTACTCCCTAGAGACCTCTGGGATGTCCCGTTCCTCACAAGTATCCGTGGTTGATACAATTCTGGGACACTTCAGAGCAGGAGACGGGATCATGCTGAAATGGAACATTTATTATTCGCTTTTTGCACCGAGCTTTGTTAGTAATCGGAGGAGGTATGCTCTGCCTTACGAATCAGAGGGACTGAAAAATAAAGAAGGGTTGCACCAGGGGACGGTAGAACTCGAGGATGAAGTCGAAAACATACAGATAACTTCACGTCTTGTTATACCTCTCGTTCTGACTTCAGTGTAGACGGAACGAGCAGCATTCCTTCTCGAAGAATTTTAGAGGTGGAAGACATAGGTTTGAGAGGCACACAGGGTTTTACACATTCAAGACATTGCCAAGGAGGTGCAAATATGTCCAGAGGTACATTACCTACGATGTGCAGTACTGTCACACTCATAAAGCAGGTTATCTTCGTCCCGCTTCACATAGTTTTGTTGCAACATCCTCTGAAATATTGTGTTCGGACATCGGCTCTTCCTTATTGCGAGAATAAAAAGTGCTTGGGGGAGAGCAGCTTCTTGCAGTTAGAATGATCACCAGTCAGAGAGGGTCATCATTTGTTTATTGTCTAGGAGATGACAGTCCTATCCATTTAGCGCCCCGTAGAGACCAGGGTAACCTAACGGAAGCATTCAAGATTATAAAGGGTTTGTCAGGTATAGACATGGGTGATGTGTTCGTTTCTGCCCCAGGGTGCGGCACAGTTGGACATAGTGTAAGGCCACAAAGATCACATACAAGGCTGGACGTACGAGCCAAGCGTTTCTACAAATTAGATTGTACGTATGTGGAAACGACTGTCAGAGGGTGCTATTAGATGATGCAATGTGCATACCTTTGCCAGTAATGACGATGGTGGTATACTTCTCGAACACAGTCAAGGTGCAGGCGCTGGCGCATGACCATATTGTATAATGTTATTCAGTACAACGAAATATACTTGAATTTTATGAATATGGGTGAGAAACCTCAACAAAGTAACAGCACCGGCCACAGTAAATTAGGAGCCTCAAACTGAAAGTGGTATATGTGGCAAAGACAAACCGGTTTCCATTGTGAGGACAGCAGTATAATTCCCCTCCTGGCCCGGAGTAATGCAGGCAATGAATAGCCAAATATACTTTTGGAATAAAATGGAGAACAGCCTCATAAAATTGTGCTCAATGCAAGTGACTGTTATAAAATTTTATGGTTCTTTTGGCAAATATATTTTCCGTGTCAAATCTCACACATAAACTTATTGTTGTTGGCTTAGTCGTTGCTGATTGTTCATTGGGTTAGCAGTAATATATAATCCGTTGCACCAGGTTTGATGCCCAATTGTCTTTTCGGGAGGAGGTTTGCGACGAATGCAAATTGAAGGATCCAACAGTGGACCTCGATGAGGACCTTCAGTGAGTTCACTGTGGCTCAAGCGATCGTTGGGCTTATTTCCAATGCACCGGATTCAGATAGGACGGCCAATACAAGTGTGTACACGGTCTGGTCCGATGGACAGCTCGGAGGAAAACGTGACTGCTAACATGGTCCCTATAGGGCTTCCACTTTTTGATTACCGTGTTGCCTGCATGATGCCATTTTGTTGTTTTCTTATTCGTTCTCTTGCGTGTGCTTGTTTCAAGTGCACAGCTGTGGGTGCACCAGCATCATGTAGGTGGGGTCATTTGCCTAAGTATTCCTTCGAGCAAAATGACGTGAATGGGTACGGCACATAGAAAACTTTGTGCTTTGTCAAACATTTATTAAAGATAGATTAAGGTCCGACGGAAGGAAAGAAAATGGCCTTCAATTCCATTCGTTGGCCGTTTGGCATAATTTGCAGTAGTCATATCTACAAGTAGGTGACAACAATTTAATGGATTGAAGTATCTTCACCACAAAACAATTGCACACATTTTTCTCCTTGTAACTATGAAAGATAAATCTTTTAAAACCCGAAACCTACTTCATATTTCGCAATAACATTAGCAGAACAATTACGACTTTTGAAATCAGCCCTCCCAGAATCCGAATTTCTGCCCCAATTTAAATATCTTCAGGCCAAAAATTAAGCCTATAACAATATCGAGATGGGCGGCGGTGCCTCGTCCCATTGCCCAGATGAGTGATAACGTACAATGCCTATAAAGCACTAAATACTAAAACGATTCAGGCAATGAATGACAGACCTACCCGGGTTCAATAGATGAAGAAATTTGAAAAACAGGAAGACATGGAACGAATGGTACGAAAGCGCCCTGGGGTGCTCTGGTGAATAAGAAAAGAAGAACGTGCATACGAAGAAACAAGGGGTTCAGTTCCTTCATTCATTCTTCATTCTTCATGATAGAGGCAGAGGGTATCTCTCCCGTGTAAGCCTCCTCACCACAGCACAGTGATGTAGACTCATGTGTATCTCCCACCACCTCTTTAGAAATACGTCCAGAAGTCGCTTGAATAATGTGTCGTTGGGCTCTTCCACCACTTCGGCTGGCAGCGAGTTCCATAGATTGGTCACCCTCCGAGATAGACGGTATACCAGAGGGAGGCCCACCGACTGCAGTTTCTTTAGAGTTAGCGGGTGTCCCCTCGTACGGCCATGTCCGCGGAGAGGGGGCTCTGCACGTAGTTCTGGACCGAAGTCGCCTCTGATGACACGCCTGGTGAAGATCAGGTCTCCCCGGACTCTCCGATAGGCCACTGGAAACAGCCCTTTGATCTTCAGCCGCTCTTCGTAGCTGACCCCACGTAGCCCTCCGATAAGGCGGGTTGCGCATCTCTGTACTCTTTCCAACTTTGCCACCTCTGCCAACGTACAAGGGAAAACTGCTGGCCCCCCGTATTCCAGCCTGGGACGCACATGGGTTGCATACAGCACCTTGAAGGCGTTGAGTGAGAGATGGCCGAATGAACGAGTTATCGGACCCAGGATACTCCACGCTGAAGAACAGACTCTATCAGTGTTGTGCTTCGTTTTTAGTGACGAAGCCACCATCACTCCCAGATCTTTTTCGCAGACAGTGCGCCGGAGGGGTGCCCCGTGTATATTGTATATCCCACTGCTGGACGGTACTCATACTCGCATATGCGCACACTTGTCCGTGTTGACTGGTAGTGACCACAGATCTGACCATCTCTCAAGGGCTCTGATGTCCTCCTGAAGAACGAGCTCGTCAGTGTATGACGTAATCTTGCGCCAGATCTTAAGGTCGTCTGCGTAAATGAGGCACGGTCATTGAAAAACTGGTGGTAAGTCATTGATATAGGCCAGGAAGAGGAGCGGACCCAGAACCGATCCTTGTGGAACACCAATCGTTGCTACTTGCCAAGTTGACAGTGACTGTGCTACTCGTACTGCAAAGGTTCGGCCTTTTAGAAAGTCCTCTATCCACAGAATCAAGGGATCTACTACACCAAGAGCCTTAAGCTTACCTAATAGACGGTCATGCGGAACTTTGTCAAAAGCTTTGCTAAAATCCACGAAGATTACGTCCGTAGGGTGTTCTTCGGCCTTGGCTATCGTCCAGCGTTCTCGTGCGATTACCAAGTTTGTTAGGCACGACCTGCTTTTCCAAAAACCATGTTGTTGTCGGCTAAGTAGGTCGTGAACCCAATATGTTCCCGGATTCGCGTTGCCAGCATGCGCCCCATAACCTTTCCTATCACCGGTGTTAGACTGACAGGTCGGTAGTTGACAGCCTCAGCTTTTGCCCCACCTTTGTACAGTGGCACGACGACCGCTTTCTTCCATTCTTGGGGGAGCTTTCCCGCTGCTAAAGACGCGTTGAACAGTCGTGTGACTGGTTGAGTTAACACATCGGCCAGTTCCTTTACCACCAACGGATGAACACCATCAGGTCCGGGGGATTGGTTGACTCTAATGGTGCGCATGGTTGCCGCCACTTCTTCCTCGGTGAGTTCTTGACAAGACATTTGGGGGGCTCCCCCGGCAATGTGTGAGGGACGATTTTGCCTCTGTTCATGAGCATAGACTGACAAGTAGTGTCTCGCCAGAATCTCTGCCTTGTGTTCATCTGTAACTCCCAGCGAATGTCCGTCCCGTAAGGCTGGGGTTGCAGTCGTGGTACGCGTTCTCCATCGCAGATATGCGAACAGTCGTTTGGGTGCTTGTACCGAGTCCATTGCTAACGTCTCCTCGAAGATACGTCGCTTTTCTCGTTTCATTTGGGTACACTGGTTCCGGATGTTGCGGTATCGATCATATCCTTCTCCAGTCGCTTGACATTGTTTCCATGCTCGGTTCCGACGCTTCAAAAGACGCCTAAGTTGCGAGTCAAACCAAGGTGGGTCTTTCGCATGCGGCCGCTGTCTGGATGGTGGAGCAAAAGTCTGGCATAACTGAAGGATTTCATCTCGGATTACCTCCCAAGCCTGGTCTATGTCATACGGTTCTGGCGGATACCATATCACTGAGGATGCAGCCTCCCTGACTCGTTGGAACGACATTCGCCAGACGTTGAGTCCTCCCTGTGGTCTGGGGACAAACGTCGCTCCTCTCTTCCAGCTGATGGTCAATACTGCATGGTCACTGCACCCCAGTGGCGGTAGGTACTCGATCTGATCAACATCGACCGCCTTGGAGATATCGCCAGATCTAGGATAGACGTGTGGTGATCCTGGGTACGGGTCGGCCTTCTGACGTGTTGGTACAAGGAAAATTCCAACACCGTTGAAGGAAGCTCGCGGGAAAATGAATCCGCTCCCGCAGTGCACCGCAAGTTCTCCCAGTCCACATTCGGCGAGTTGAAGTCACCCAAAATTAGACAGTGACCATCGCCCGTCCAACGTCTTACTCCAGTCAGTACTCCCCGTGAGTCTGCTTCTGGTGACCGATAAATGACTCCGACAGACTCAAATCCACTGGTTGTCAACTTCACGCGACACCAAAGAGATTCTTCAAAGCCCTTAGGGTCTATCAGGCGATCCAACTGTACCGAAGGGACGTCAGCTCGAATGTACATCGCCACGCCTCCTCCTCCCCGAGCTTGGCTCCTATCAGCACGGTAAAGTGTGTATCCTGGGATAGCTACTTCCGAGTCCTGCACCCCACTGGTAAGCCACGTCTCCGTCAAGGCGACCAATGTTGGCGAGTGCTGAGCCACCCATGCCTCGAGCTCATCTCGCTTGTTCAACAGACTCCTGACATTAGACGACATGATAAGTGCATGCCCTCTTCTGTCTTCCCTCTTCTTACCGACCCCCATTACACCTCCACCACCAGGGCCGCCTGGTTGATGATGCCGGTGAGATTGAACGGATCCCATCTCAGTTGAAGACGCCTCCGCTGAACACGAAAATCCCGGATAAAAAGACCTGATTCGCCATTGGCCTGTCGTTCGCGGAGCTCTCTCAAGGCTAACCGGTGCCTCTCCCTTTCCTCGGGGTCAAGATCTCGAAGGAGTCGTTGTTTTTCTCCTTTTAATCTGTAGGACCGCTGTAGGACCCAGCGGCATTCCTCATCGGAACCCAAGACCACATTGAGCGGACGAGGGTTACCATTGTCATTTATTTTCCCTAATCGAAAAACGGCTTTGACCTTTACGTTATTTGCCAGGTTTTCCTCATTCGTGGAGAATATTTTGGCAAATATGTCCCGTAGTAGAGAAACGTCGTTCTCTAATCTACTTTGAGGCTCCGACTCGGTTGATTCCGAAAGATTCACGACTAGGAAGCATTGGGTCCTAGGTGGCGGCGCCATCCGTTGACGTGGCTTTACTGTTTTCCATTGACTCATGGTTTCCGTCTGCCCTGGACCGGGGCCCGTGTCTCCGCCGGCTGCATTCGATACTTCCGGAACATAAGTTTTGTCTCCCGAGTGTACAGCTACTTCGGCTTTGTCTGTGACCACGGATTTCTTTCGGCGTTGCTTCTTCACTGCTCTTAATGGGTTGTTCGTAGCGCCTGAAGCTACTTCTGCGTGGGACCTGGGGCTCGTTGCACACGGTACCGCGGGTGCCTGGTTCGCCGCTAAATCAGCTTCATCTCTTTTTCTTTTATTTGCGGCGGTACAATCTGTGCATAGAATTTGCAGGAATGGGGAGCTGCAGGAACTCAGCCACTCATACTTATCCTTGTCTATTTTAGTACACTTCAGGTGAATCCACCCCTCGCAAAAATCACACATCAGGGCTTTGACCCGAGAGCCAATATTTTTCTTGCACACCAAACGCGCACATTGATCCTCAGAGGTAACTGAACTCATAATGGTTATAAATCCGCTGAGAAGCCACAAATATCACAGGACAATATATCTCCACGAGGCACAACGGTAGACACCCGGTGTAACGCAGTTAGTAACCCATGTTTTGCAGTTTAGAGAGAGCTCACGAATGAAAAATCCTGGAGCGGCGAAGAATTAACTTCAACCTGGATATAGATCAAAGGAAAACCAAAGTCTTGCAACAGATGCCACAGTGGAAAGTCTCCGCATAACCTAGAGCCTTACCATGCTGACGTGTTCACAAGTGCATGTATTACTGAGCCTCAGTTTTCAACTGTTTCCTTTTTGTGCACCACAGATGAGGAGGAAAAATGGCTTTGCTTTCGAATAGGGTACCGAAATTATGATAATGCAAATTTCTGTGCTACATATTTTAGCTGCAATATCGGGTTGATCAGTATAGGATCCTGATATCACTAGGGAGCAACTGGGATTGGTAAAATGTAGGTATGGGTCATCGGGCTAGGCGAAGGGCTTGGTGGTGAACCAGCTGGATGTGGCCAGGCATGACTGATGAACCCGATAAATGGTGGTGCCTGGTACAATGGCGGGTTGCACGAGAACTCAATTTCTTGAGCTTCAGTAGCGATGTCAGTGAAAGGGGCCTCGCGCTTAAGGACGCCAGTCTATCTATTAGGAGAAGATTGGGAGTGTTTTGTGCCGAGTGACTTGATTGCATTCCCGTTAGATATGACAGGCTCACTGAGATCGATGTTTGCACTAGCCAGAAGTATTTCTTGGTCATTGAATGCGTGGATTGGACGGTGCACGACGATGAGGTTTTATGGGCCTGCAATAGGTGAGGTTTGCGCTCTGGACTTGGTTCTAGCTGTGAGTTACAATAATAAATTGTCACAAGTAACAATGAATTGTTTGGGTTTGCATAGGTGGGGCAAGATTGACTTTCCATTTGGGCGGTCGAAGGCACTTATACCCTATTCTGATCTGTGTTTTAAACCACAAGTCCAAATAACATAGGCTTCGTGGTGATCGAGTGATATTAGTACAGGGTCGCAATTTCGCTTAAATCTGGTAAGAAACTGTGTAGGCTTGCAAAACGAATAATGAGTTGCGTTTTGGTGTGTCATAGCTCAGATTCTGAAGTGACCCAAGGCGTCACAATAATAAGGAATTATATACTTTGACCTCAAAGGCCGCTTTCCTATGCAGAATGGATGCAATCACCATGACTGCAGGATATGTGTGAAAAAGTACTTGCTTGCTAAAGGGACTGGCACCATGCAAGCATAGAACTACATTTGTTACTACCTTTTCTGGTCTCAGATTTCCTCCACTGAAAAGCCTAAGGAACATCAGGGAGGTAATAGTGAAGAAACCATCAAGGGTATCGATGGTGGATCATAAGATAAAATCGATCTCATGCTGAGAAACGCAGAATTGCTTTGGGCTGTGCCCCGATTCTATGGTGCTGGCACACTAGGATTGTACTTTAAAGCAAGCAAGGTAACCTCATGAACTGGTGATTCTATGGTTATCGTGACATCTTTATCGTCATGAGCATGCCGCCAAGCGGGACAACTTCTGTGTGAGTGCTGGTTCGGAAAGGGTGAAAGGTGGGCCCAGGACAGGGCAGAATGTTCGTCAGGGAAGCGAGCTCAACCGATCTACATTCAGCACTCGTTTCAGACGCCACTAGGGCCCACTTCAGATGGGAAGGTATCACAATACACGTCTATTAGCATGCTGCCCTTGGAGCTTTAAGAGGGGTTTACACTTTTTAGACTTTCTTTTATGGTTTGATCAAAGTCAGATACCTGGCTATTAGAGGGGGCTGAGATGCTTCTGATGGGAGCCACAGCTCCAACACCCCAATAGAAACGTAAAAAGCATAAGTAAAACCACTTAGGGAATAACAAAACTACATCAGAAATTCCTTAGCAAAGCTGCAGCCCAGAAACATGGGTTCCACGTGACAAGACTGGTGTGCTCGCAGGACGAAATTGTAGAGTATTTTTGTCTTTCTTTTTTACGCCAGTCTCTTTCTTTTTGATGTCAATGACTTCCCACTGATTCTTAGCTAAAGGCAGGAAGACGATCATAAACTGGAGTATTTAAAGATGCGCCGCGGAAAAACCAGCAATATCCGTGAAGCCTAGAGCACCGGGGCGGTTCACAGGGGACGCAAAATGCATAGGCTGGTAGAGTCCACCGTAGCCTGAAATTGTTCCACTGAATTTTCGGTTGCCGAAACTCCAGTTCCTACATACACGAAGCTCCACATGAGAACGAAATGAAACCCGGCTGCTAGTGGTGGGTTTGTTTAGGAAAATTTAGTTTCTTCGAGCCGGACACCGATGTGCACGGACTCTTGTATCTAAGGTCGTGGACCTAAATACAACTGTCATTATTATCATCATGAATTTGCGATCGATTGCTGTGGTGGCTTGTCCCGAAGGGGTAAGTTGGTGGGTAAAAATGAAGACTGCACTTTAGTCCTAGATCATGGGACTGAACCCTTGGATCTTTCAGTCCCGCGCTGAGTTCCCCAATAAAGACATAGGCTGATAAATGAGATGTTTGCCTTGTCAGTACCATCGTCCTATGGCGAATGCCTGAGCCCTTGAAATACAAGGACTGCATGCCCTAGTCAGCCCGATTAGAATCGATGGGTTTGTCTGGTGCACACTTATTTGTTCCGTGTGCAATACAATTACGGCGAATCAGGTAGCTTATGCCAGGGGCTAGGAGATATAATCGCGGGGTATGTGGATCTGATTGTGAGTCAGGAGTGGGAGATAGTATATCAAATAGTAAATTGTCTGTGACGAACATTATGGATTATCACCGGAGACCCCTAATGGGATACCTTAGGTTAGATTGTAGTGAAACTCAATGATACATGAGTGATGAGATCAGCGTATGATGTTTTGTTTGGTTACATGTTAGGATAAGAACAACAACGTCCCGTTTATAAATACGGTTTCAAAAAGAGTAGACTACGTGATATAGTGAGAACAACATGGTTGAGCTTGTGGAGGTGTCACGAGAGCATTATAGTTGAATGCCTCTTTCAAAGGCCTGGTCCACGGAAACACATTTGCTTGCCAGGTAGATCGCATCGGGATCTTAGAGGTATGCTCTTATTACTTGCTCCAAAGAAAGGAGATGGGAATGAATGCGTATTACAACTGGGAGTTTATTCTACACCTTACTTTAACATATGAGGAGGAAACTAGACCTAACGATTAGGCGCGACGGCCATAAATGTAAAAATAAAATATCGTTCCCCAGCTATTATAAGCTGTCGACAATATAATTTTGACGAATAGCAGAAAAAACTTGCCTCTGCTATGGTTAATATAAAAGATTGGCTTTGAGCTTCAAGTTTTGTAACCGGAGTGGTCTGAGCTCGAGTTGGTCACACCGTTCACGATAAGACAGAAGTGAGTTTGGTCAAGTCAAGCTTTTAGTGAAGGAAAGCTGGACGTTTACACTCACAGCGGAGGGTTTTTATCATGTTAGAGCTAATGAGAGAGCAGTATTTGAGAATGGGCTTTACATGGGAAAACCGTAGGTTGAGTAGGCTGTCTTTCAGCTTAGAATAGGTGCAGTTCAGACCCACGGACCGTCTTGCCTTGACCACTTGATAAGATACCCGTTCGGACAAGTTGAAAGACGACGAGTACCGTAGGAAAGGGTCTCTTAAAGAGGAAGAGATGGGTCAGACGCTCACTAAGCGAGATGGATCAGGGGCTTATGGCGCATTTGTGCCAATCTGGAGATGACGGAGCTTGAATGTGTAAATTCGTGACCACAAATGACGGTAGACAAACATAACCAACTGGCATTTGGCTCCAGGCGGTTTGCACGCTGTTCGATGTCACAGGGCGGTGCATTGCTTGTTTGCTTGCAGTAAAGACGATTGGATTCCGCCAGCTGAAGAACACATTGTCGACTGTTGCGCTTGCTGAAGGTTGAACTTTCAGCTTCCCAGCTAGTATCTTGTCCGGCGTAGCCGGTAAACAGAAATTTGAGCGACGCTGTTCCAATGAAGAACATCGTTTTACTCCATTGACTTTCACCTTGTTTTGGTACGCATCGGAACTTTTGGCATGTTGCTCGTTCCATAGACCGCCCTCAAGACCTAATAACTACCTGGTATCCGCAAGACTAAACATTTATGGGTAAATCGTGAACCTCTGGACGCCGAAAATAGCATATGCTACATGTGGTGCCAGTGGTTGAGGGAGGTGGAATCACCAGAAATATTTTCTAGTGTAGCTGACAGCTTGCTTGAGAGGACGTATGCTTTATCCTACTATCGTTGACAACTAGATACAGAGAGCCATGGTGTACTGCGGCAAAGAATTTTTAAGATACTTGAGGGAAAGTGGGGTCAGATTCACTCCCTGAACCCATCTACCTGTAACGGATGTGGGCGATGACTGGTGGTCATCCATCGGAACTGCTTGAAAGCGGGAGGTTAAATAAGAAAATAACCTGGAGGGAAGATCGTCAGCAGTGCCGAAGGAGAGACTTTTAGACAGTGAGTGGATTTCTGAGTCCATGCCAAACGCCTTAGCCACATCCATAGAGGGGGTAATGACAACCTTCTTTATGTCCATTGCAGTAGTAACTCTGGTAAGAAATTAAAACTAGGAGAAGTTGCACGTTTTGGTTTCACTGGAGCCCTGTTACGAGGGGTTTAATAAATTGTCACTTGACAGGTAATCCAGAGCTTATTCTTTATCCTTCCCTTCCATCGTCTTACACAATGGGAGTGTGGTTGATAGAGCGGTAACTCTCGGGGTCTTATGGAGATTTCTGCCTAAAACGAGGAGTGACGACGGAGGTCTTCCACCTCTTACTTGCCAGGCTGTTAATAATGGACAATGTGTATAGGTTCGGAAGGAGGAGAGGAGGATCGGGCTCACTAAACTGAAGCATAGCTATGGAAAGTCCATCAGGCCGGGTCGGGTAGATGGCCTATTCAATTCGACCACCTTGTGGATACTTTCAGCCCCAAAAGATGAGCTAGACAGGGCGGGATCAATAAACCGCAGCAAGGAAGGGGCAGGGAGGCTACTTTGGGTAATGAGGAGGATGCAAAATGAGCACTGGTTACTTCTGACACTGTTTCAAATGAGGTTGCGGGTTTGGAATTGTGGATTGTGACCTTGGGTTAGTGCGTGTGATATGCCCAAACCTTGTATTCAAAAGCCTTTACAGGATTTCGGACTTTTGTGGGTGATTGAATTCTGCCCTTCCTTGACGGATGAGCTGCGGTTCCTTAGGGCGTTTAAACTTCTCTGGCAGTGACTTCGGGCGAAGAAATATAGAGGGGTCCCCGGACTTTGAATAACTGCTCCACGGTGCTACTAACTTGTGCCATATTTTTGACCTTCTCGGTGACGGTCGGGGGTTGAATGCAGTTCCAGGCTCAAGCTTATGCAAACTCTCAAATAGGATGGTATGTAGACAGTCATCGGCCAATTAGGGATCAGCAGTCAGAAGAGGGTATCTCAGTTTGGTGGACGAATAAATGAAGAAACCTAATCACAATTCGTAATTCAGAATGATATCTAAGGAGCCAGGGTTGGCAGGCGATAAGTGGGGGACTGCAGTGTGCAAAGCACTGCTTTGTAGTCACTGCCAGGGAAATGAGGTACCACCCGAGTTTTGGTTGCAGAGAGGCCAGGGTTGAAAACTAAGTCGAAGGCTTTGTTGCCCCTTGTAGATGACTTGTCAGTCTGGCGCCATGGACCCAAACGTATATAAAAAATGAAGCTCAATAAATGAGGATGGCCAGAGTGTGACGACCAGTATATTTGTGGCAAGCTGAAATCACCTGAAGTAATTATGTAACTGGAGGTGTGGTCAGCAGCTAAGTTGGAGCATCAATGGCAGTGATGATACCATGTGTGTCAGTGCCAGGAGGACGATATAAACAACATGGTGGGCAACTATTGTCATTCTAACCCAAAGACGGCCATTTGGAGTCAAATAACTGGTCGGGAGTCGGATGATAATAATAATAATAATAATACTGGTATATTTCTCGGCCATAGTCGAGATGCACGCTGTAGCGCATGATCATGGTGTAACACGTTACTCAATAAGATGGAATATTCACAAATTCAGAATATGAAAGTCGAGAGTATCAAAGATGGAAAAACAGAGCCAGCAGCAGTTTGAATGGATCATTCTGATAATGTTTTCGCGCGGCACTTTTGAACCGGTTTCGATCCCGGCCTGGGCACTGGTTCGCGGTGGAGATATCGAAAAATCATTAACGCAGTGCTAAGGACGCATTACGAACGAGAATGATGCAAGCCAAGGAAACCGGAGGCCCACCGAGGTTATGCAGATGGAGTAAATTTTTGAGCAAGAGGAAAAAGGGTGGAAAATTGTAAAGAAGTATGTTCGGGAAAATCAACGCATGCGAAGAGGATAGCGATCATGAAGACAATGCAAACCCTGAATGACGGATTTACCGGAGTTCAATAAACGGAATGAGTTTTGAAGCAGGGGGGGCATGAGACCAATTTTGTGAGAGTGAACACTGGTGGATATGGGAGAAACAGCAGACCATAAAAAGGTGAGTTTAGATTCAGGATCAGTAACATGTACCATTCTGAAATAAGAAAGCGCAACTGGAAGGTCTTCGGGAAGTGGAGAGTCAATTTCCAGCCGGCTACGGGTCGGAGGAAAGATAAACAGTGGTAACGGATGATAAAATGGGAAATCTCCGCATGGACTTCAGAGTTATTATGCTGTTTCACTGACAAATACATATGTATGTGTTGACACATTTGCCCTCAGTGTTATTCAGCGTCGTTTCTGGTAACGTATGGCATCGAGTGCGTAAGGTTCGTCTGGCAGGACAATGTATGTGTCGGTCGATCAGTCGAGTGTGGCTGTATAGTAGCGGCATGCGCGTGAACTGGAACTCGAGTTGGTTGCGTTTGAAAACGTTGAACGATCTGATAAGCAATTAGGAGTATTTCCTGTTGTATGGTTTGATTTCGGTCCCAATTGCTATGGTAGGTTCCACTTGAGTCTTTGTCCGTACGAGTCAAAGTGGCATCCTTGGTTAGCCAGTTTTGCGACTGAGATAGTGGGAGACAGCAAACCTGAAATAAAGGGGTACTGCAGTCTGGACGTGTTTCCAGCTGTGGGTTATGATAATGTAATAATGAATAATAATGTTTTATTTTGGAGACGTTCGAGGCATGCCAAGTGCATAATCAGCTGTTTACAAGTGATAGAACAAACAGACAAAACCCTTGAAAATGTGGAAATTAACATGACAGTAGTTGAAAAAGGGCTAAGAATGAAGGGGGGTTACGTGGGAAAGGAGAGCAGATAGAAAGCAGCAGTCAGGGTGTGCCCCTGCTGCGGATCAACGGTTAATGGAGGCATATAAAAACCAGTGAAGGACGAGGCATAAGAGTGACAGAAACTACGGGGTTGGATGGAAGCAAAGTGGTTAAAATTAGTGGCATTTCCATTTGTTCGGTTCATTGAGGAAGTGGCCATAGGTAGTCGAACGTTGAGAACTCAGCCAGATAAATGAAACTGTCTATCGTTGATTGTGTCCTTAATTGAAGGGAGCAGGGTCGGAGAAGGGTTTGGTCTTAGAAGTCGAGGCCCCTCTCGTAAGCTATTTCTTCTGCCAAGCATATATTAGATAACTGTAGTGCACGGGTGACGCTGAGATATGGGATGAGTGCCGACAGAAATTGGGACTTGGTTTGTGAAGCTCGAAGGGTGATGGGCAACTTGTTCCAGACTTTAGAGTAGACAAGAAGGAAGAAACGTGACCGTATGGCCGACTTAGCTATACTAAAAGGGACAGTAAAAGGCCTGTGCCGAAGTGAGTAGGGGGTTTCACGGGAGAAGCTTACTGGGTCAAAGGAAAAAGACCGGTTATGGAGCAGGTTTTGCAAAAAGACTAAGTTTAGTCTTAAGCGACGGAGCCAGAGTGGGTCAAGATCCAGATTTTGGCATCGTTCTCTATAGCTTAAAGACGTGGACGTATGGATAGAGTATACCAGTATACCAGGAACCCATCACCGTTCTAAAATAACTTCGGATCAGAGAGGGTCTGATAGCCCGGGATAACAAATCTGCCGGCACATTTGTGCCTGGAGAGCCAAGTTTAGACCACTGTATTGTTAACATTATTACCAATAAAAGGGTAATAATGTTTGGGCTAGCATTCGTTACCGTGAGCTTAAGTGAATACGTTTCGTGTTTGAGGCGGCGTGCAATATTAAACAGAAAGTGGAGGGCAGTGGTCTCGGGGAATCCATGGTTTTGGTAGCGGCATTATGAGGAGGGTGTCGAATGGCAGGGTAAGAGGGATTGGAGCGAGACGGATGTAGCCTTGTGATTAGAATTGGTTAAAGCTGCAGGCATCTCACGCGGCTGCCCAGAGTGAGTTCGGGGGGGGGGGAAGGGGACAAAATGGTAGAGAGAGGACTGGTGATTAAGGAGGCTTTGGTATGAATGGTCGGTTGAAATGGTGTGCAAGGCCCCCGATTCACTCTGGGACACAGCATTTCCAGGACCAGCCGTATAGACGAGATGTGGAGTAAGGAGCTCCCGATATTTCCCGGATGAACTTCTGCCTGTAAAGATGATACTACTAGGCAAATTCTGACTTTCAGACTAAACATTCAGCGAGCAGTGTTGAGGGCCTGAGAGCCCGCCAACTCACAACGATCTTAGCTAATGACTGGCTTTGAAAACTTTCTTCCTCGGCAGGCCGAGTTGAACCAAACAGATTTGTGTAACATTGTTCATTAGCTGCGGGAGACACTATGCATCGTGGTAATTCAGTGAGTTACTATACAAAAAACCGTGTAATGGTGAATCGCATCAGACAGACCCAAGTGTTTACATCCGTCCGTCCAGTGACGCGCACAAAGCTCACTGCCAGAAATGAACTCCTTCAATTTACTATGTGGGGTCTCCACGAAAGCCTGAACCGCCCTCATTTCTACTACCTCTTCTTGCATTCCACTTTCGTAGTTAGCCACCCTATTTTTGAAGAAGCATGATCCAGCTATCAACCTAGATTAGGCTTTCGACAACCTGTTACAGTGATCTCTGATTGGGGGGCTGGTGCTTTGTGGAACAGACGCTCCGGACTAAGCCCAGAAAAGCTTTTTATTACCTGATGTCTCTGAGATTCCTTGCCATCCCCTCTGTAAAGGAGTTCAGGAAACCCCGTTCCATGCATTAGCATCCATATTACAAACGACATTTATCATTCGTATGAACTATCTTTGCTGGAATTCTGATTGTTTGTTTCATTTCTTTAAATCTTTGTCACAAACCGGAATCCTGCCGTTGCCTCGAGCGAGAGTCGCTCAGCTTGAATTTCGTTGTGACTGTATTTGGTAATCTCATCTTCTGTAGCTAACCTTTGCTGTAACCCAGCCGCAGTTGTTGATTTGTTGTCCAATTTGGAGCGAAAGAGCCCAGAAGGAACACTATTGAGGTTTGATTGTTGTAAAATTAATTAATTTGTTGTATATAGTACCGTAGCTATTCGGAATCGACTTTGTTTTGAATTGTGTCGAAATTGGTTGCTACGCGTCGCTCGAGCGTTCCGGTGGCTGGACTTTACAGTACTCAATATCCTTGTCAATTACGCAGCGACTCGGCAAACCGTTCCGAATCAAAGGACAATACCCTGCAGGTGAACCAAAACCCTCTGCCCGTAGGTGTTGGTCATGTTTCTTGCTCAGGCTCTAGTATATCAGGTGGTTCTAGGGTTAGCTCGGTTTCCCATAGAGCTAGAGCTGATCTGTTGTTAGCGGAGTTGAAGGAGCAGCAGGTTGCAGAACAATTAGAGTTAGATAAGCAACATAAGCTGCTCCAGGTGAGGAATGAGACGGAAATGGCGAAACTGCGTTTGGCACTCGCTGAGGAAGAAGAAGATCTAGTCAACAGAGATGAAGTCAAGGGTGGAGTAATGATCAGTGAACATCTCTCTCGTTACCTAGGTGATTGCCACGTGCAGAACGATGCACCACGAACAACAAGCTTGGTTCCAGTGGCGGAACCTGCAGTGAATTATCGTTTGGATTTACCCAGGGTGGAACTGGAGTCACTTGCGGGCTGCTCGTCAACGTACTGGAGGTTTGTGAAACAGTTCGAATATTACGTCGAAGGTAGAGTTCGAGACGATGGCCAACGCCTACTTTATTTGATGCATTACTGCAAGAGACAAGCAAGGGATGCGATTGCCGAATGTGTTATGTTGCCTCCAACAATGGCATACAATAGGGCTAGGGAAATCCTAAAGGATCTGTATGGGCAAGATCATGTAGTGGCTCGTTCACTGATTGACGGCTTACTGCAAGGTCTGAAGCCTCTGGTGGAAGATTCGGATGCCCTGACCAAATTGTCGTTAAAAATGCTGAACTGTGAAGTTGCCCTCACGCAGATGAATTGCATGTCAGACCTCAACTCATTGCAGACTATGGAACGTATCACTCGAGTGCTACCAACGCGTCTCCAGGATTTGTGGGCTAGGACCGTTGATGATATTTTGGGAAGAGGAGACGAACCGAGGTTCCAAGATCTGCGGCACCTAGTGTCCCGTGAGGCACGGATTGCTCGAAGTAGGTTTGGCAAACTGGCTGCCAGTAGCAAGGCTCAGGGGTATTCGCGGTCATCCAGTTGGAGGAATTATGCACAAAACCAGCATCCAGAAGCGACACGGTTTATGCCAAATTAGGGTGGTACTTTGTTGGTCGCAGCTAATAGGTGTTCGGTATGTAATGGAATACACGCACTTGAGGAATGTCAGCGATTCCTTTCTCGTGATACACCTGGTCGTTGGGCATTGATCAAAGAAATCAAGGCTTGTTTTTCGTGTCTCAAGTGTGGACATCTGTCTAGCAACTGTTCTGTTTCCAAACCATGTTCAACATCAGGTTGTCCGAAACGGCACCACCCTCTACTGCATGTTGCACAGAAGCAATTTACCGATCGAGTCACGCAAGATACAACACAAAGGCTGCAGCTGGATAAGCTGGGTACGGACGAGGCAAGAAAGACTGGGCAGCGGACCAATAATTGTGCGGCCACTCTTAGGCCAGAATGTCGGGTCAGTTTAGGTGTACTACCAGTGCGAGTAGACGGACCGGGGGGCTCTGTGGAGACCTACGCTCTGCTGGACAGCGGGTCTGATGTGACTCTAATACAAAAAGACATTATGGAGCTGGTGGGTCTGAAGGCATCCCCGATCTCACTTTCGATTTCGACCGTAAATGGGACTACCACTTGGAATTCTGGAATAACGGAGCTGCGACTGAACTCATTGTCAGAGAATGATTTCGTGAATGTAGAGAGAGCCTTTTGTGTTGATAGGCTACCAATCCAAGCAGTCCAGTACTGCACAGATGCGGACATTTTATCCTGGCCTCACCTACATTGCATCCAAAGACAGAATTTGGAAGATTCGAGAGTGCGAATCCTGATAGGTGCCGACGTCCCAGAAGCACATTGGGCGTTAGAGCAAAGATGCGGCAAAAGAAAACAACCCTATGCTGTGCGGACGATTTTAGGATGGATTGTTCTCAGTCCGATAAACCAGGAACCACGCTTTGTGAGTACAGTAAGCCACATTGAGAGGGGAATCGACCCCTTAGCAGAACAGATCGATCGACTGTACAATGCCGATTTCTGCGATGGGTGTGCATCGGAAACCTCTCCTTCATTAGAAGACAAACAGGCCGTTGATATGGTTTCCAATGCCACAACCTGGTTGGACGGACACTATGAATTTGCACTTCCGTGGAGGAACCTGAAGTGAGACTTCCAAATAACTATATTGTGGCCAAAGAGAGATTGAACGGCTTGAGGAAAGGGTTTGCGCGTGACCCGGAATTCTTTGACAAATACTCTACAGTAATAGAGGGTTATGTGCGCAAGGGCCACGCCCAGTTAGTGCCCGATGTACAGCTAAAAATGGGGTTTGAGCCAAAGTGGTACCTACCACATCACGCAGTTGCAAACCCTAAAAAGCCTAGCAAGTTGAGGATGGTGTTTGACTATGCCGCTGCATTCCAGGGACGTTCCTTGAATGATTACTTGCTACAGGGCCCGGATACGACAGCAAGCTTAGTTGGAGTGTTGCTCCGTTTTCGAAAGAAATCTGTCTCAGTGGCTGCGGATATTGAAGAACTGTTCATGCAGGTTCGAGTGCCGACGAGAGACAAAGGAGCACTGAGGTTCCTCTGGTGGGAAAATGGTCGACTAGGTGGTAATCTTGTTGAATATCAGATGAATGCCCACCCCTTTGGTGCCACTTCCTCCCCATTTTGTGCAAATTTCGCGTTACGTCGCACGGCAGACGATTGGGGAGGACAGTATGAGGATTACGTCTCCAGGGCCGTGTATAACAACTTCTATGTAGACGACTGTCTTGTTTCTTTGCCCACACCGGAGAATGCAAGAGCTTTTGCTATCCAGATGAGTGAGTTACTATCACGAGGTGGATTCCGGCTTCATACGTGGGTGTGTAATTGTAAGGAGGTGCTGGATATTTTACCAAAATCTGAGCTGGCCCGTCCCACTTTGGAAATAGATGATTGTATGCCTGTGCCGGAGAGGACGTTGGGGTTAGAATGGAATGCAACAGAAGACACGTTCCAGTTTTCATTCGCAACACGCGAAAAACCTCAAACAAGGCGTGGCTTGTTGTCTATAGTATCATCCGTGTTCGACCCACTAGGGTTGGTTTCACCTTTCATTCTGCCAGGCAAGGTGTTATTGCAATCACTGTGCCGCTTGAAGCTTGGTTGGGACGACCCAATTGGAGAAGAACCACTACGATGCTGGAATGAGTGGTTAAGAAGTATGGAACAACTATGCGCATTCAAAATTCAGCGTTCTATTATTAGAGGTGACTCACTGAACGAAGGTGTACAGCTTCATGTATTTAGTTACGCTTCTGAAGTTGGCTATGGGGTGGTGGCGTATTCCAGAATGGTTTCAAGGGACGTAGCCCCCTACTGTGCCCCACTGTTTTCTAAGTCAAGGTAGCCCCTCTGAAGACCGTAACGATCCCTCGATTGGAGTTAGCCGCAGCAAGACTGGCCGTTAGAGTTTCTTGGATTCTTATGGAAGAAACTGGAATCAAGTTTGGTAAGATCTACTACTGGACGGACTCTGCTATAGTTTTGCACTACATAAACAACACTCAAACGAGATTCAGTACGTACGTTGCCAACCGTTTGGCTGAAATCCATCAGTGGTCGGAACCCTGGCAGTGGCGTCATGTCAGATCGGAGGCTAACCCTGCAGACTTGGCATCAAGAGGCACAACATCACCTAGTAATATCAGCTGCTGGTTCGAAGGTCCTAAATTCTTGAGGAACGATGAAACTTCATGGCCGACCAGTCCTACGGTGTCCGCAGCACCACCAAACGTTGAGTTGAAGCAGCCTTCGAGTACAGTTCTCACAGTGTTGCAGGATGCATGGACGGACGCACTTCTAGCTAGGCACTCCAGTTGGTTTCACTTTCTGAAGTCGGTAGCGTGGTTAACCCGTTTTAAAATGTACGTTGCAGTCATGAGAGGTGGGCGCACGGATCTAGGACTGACAACTGGGCTCTTGAAGTTAAACGACATTGCTAAAGCGGAGGAAAGTGTTATTTTGATTGTACAAGCTAAGGTCTGTGGCGAAGAGCTAAAATGGCTACAAGACAGGAGCAATAACCTATGCACTAACAAATCTCCGATGAACAGAACCCTATTAAATCTCGATCCAATTTTATTAAATGGAATTATCTGTGTTGGAGGACGGATGAACTAGTCCAGTCAGCTTCAGGGTGAGAAACATCAGGTGATACTACCCAAGACTCACCCGATTACAGACTCGATAATCCGATGGTATCACGCGATGGAAGGACACGCAGGGCCTTCTCAGTTACTCGCGGAACTTCTCAGAAAATTTTGGATTGTACAGGGGGGAGCTGCCGTCAAGCGAGTACTTGGAGGATGTTGGAAATGCCGGAAGCATTTGGCGGTCGTAGGCAGGCAGATGATGGCTCCTCTACCAGACATTAGAGTCCAACAAGGTTGGTTTCCGTTCAAATACGTCGGAATAGATTATTTCGGCCCATTTGCGGTTAAACATGGGCGCAGCATGGAGAAACGATATGGATGCATCTTCACCTGCCTACAGATGCGTGCAGTGCATATTGAAGTTTCTTATTCCCTAAGCACGGATTCATTCATTATGACATTGCTGCGTTTCATGTCGAGGAGAGGGGCACCGTCCGAGATTTTTAGTGATAACGGTACGAACTTTGTTGGGGCTCAAAGGGAATTGAAGAACCTAATGGGAAACTGGTCTAGTGATAAGATTGCTGACAGATTGTTGCAACGGGGCGTGCAGTGGCATTTCAATCCCCCACATGCTAGCCACCGTGGTGGTATATGGGAGATCATGGTGCGCTCGGTTAGAAGAGTACTTCTTTCAATTTGTGACGAGCAGCCGATGACTGACGAAATATTGTTGACATCCCTTACGGAAAGTGAGCGGATAGTAAACGGACGACCGCTAGTGCCTTTGACCTCGGACTGTCGTGATCTGCGTGGCCGGTAACCGATAGGAGTCATCGAAAGCATCTCAGTTTCGGACGATGGTTTGGTGCGAACGGCAACAGTGCGAACTAATGAAGGATTAGTGCTCCGTGACATTAGAAAGATTTGTCTTATTGAGGGCGAACCGGACACTGGTGGTGTTAGTTCAGAGGCCAACTCTTCTCAGGTGGGAGGCGGGTCTTCGGATCTGCCGAATCGGGAGGGACCACTGAGAGTTGATCCACTTGTCCGACTGGGAGCTGCTCTTGACGGTGATAAGTTTTAGGTATTGGGGAACCGTAGGGCGAGCCGATGCATGAGGCCGACCAAACCTAGCGGTGCACGGGAAAAATCCGGGTCGGATTTTGAGGGCCGGTGTAAAGGAGTTCAGGAAACCCCGTTCCATGCATTAGCATCCATATTACAAACGACATTTATCATTCGTATGAACTATCTTTGCTGGAATTCTGATTGTTTGTTTCATTTCTTTAAATCTTTGTCACAAACCGGAATCCTGCCGTTGCCTCGAGCGAGAGTCGCTCAGCTTGAATTTCGTTGTGACTGTATTTGGTAATCTCATCTTCTGTAGCTAACCTTTGCTGTAACCCAGCCGCAGTTGTTGATTTGTTGTCCAATTTGGAGCGAAAGAGCCCAGAAGGAACACTATTGAGGTTTGATTGTTGTAAAATTAATTAATTTGTTGTATATAGTACCGTAGCTATTCGGAATCGACTTTGTTTTGAATTGTGTCGAAATTGGTTGCTACGCGTCGCTCGAGCGTTCCGGTGGCTGGGCTTCACACCCTCCTTTCCATATGGGAAAGTCCGAGGTCCTGACATTCGCTCCCACGTCTTGGCCCCCCACCCTCAACCGTGCTTCTTGCAAGGCTTCTTACCTTCCCCGGACAGGCCGCGTGCTTTTTGTGGAAGGGTGACTATGCTTTGATAAGACAAGAAAAGTTGCTTTATGCCTCTCTGAGGGGTGAATTTCCGGCTTTTACATAACCATGCAAAGCGTTATGAAATTGGAAAAAACAAACGGTGCAAAAATTTTGGGCTTTGACGAAATACAATTGATCAACTGATCCCTAAGAAGTGAAATTACAGTTTCCGAGTCGTTTAAAACTTGCCAGATATGCGATGATGGAACTGCCTTATGCTCGGGTGCTTGTGGGAAGATGTACACATCTGGATCATGTGACAGAAGAGAAAGAGCACATAAATAGACTTTAGATTAAAGGATGAGTAGAACCGGCTTGCATTCTTGTGGAAGGCTTATGGCGAGTTTTGCGGTGTTGAGAAATGACGAGCCGGGTAGATTATTGCCTGGGTATGCAGTAACAAGTGAGTAAGGATTTGAGGCTTCTATAGATTGGTTTGAAGTCTTTCGATAACAGGTCCCAAAAAAATGGCGGCAGCATCATAGGCCTAGTCTGGGAGAACACGTGGAAATACAGACTGCCTAAAGTGGTTTATTGGTGCAGAGTGGAATTTGAGACGAGCCACATAAAAGTACCAAAGTCCCAGCTTCGCGAACATGTAGCCCAAATACAGTAACTAGGTAAGGTTCCCGTCCAGTATCAGACAACATTTCTTCACTGAATCCTGGTGGTTCAGCGGTTTTCCATCATTTGATACCAGAGTGCAAGAGTCGTTAAAATCGGAGTGCACGTGGCCCCTTATAAGGGAGAAAAAATGTCCCCACATTTGGGGGGATTGATAGCTAAATGATGTATAGAAAGCCACTCAAAAGGTTCAACGTTGCCACTTTGAGGAGCCGGAAAGGGAGAGCTAGAGGAATATGGTGAGCCAAGGGCAAAGTTATCAGTTTATTTGATGAAGAGGCTATTGTCGAGGGTGGGGATGGAGGGTTCGTAGGTTGAAAACATAAACGACGAAAAGCTGGACCCCTGAGGGTACCGATTGTAGAAGTAACCGCAGGACAGCCTTAGCCTGTGCACTCGATGGACCGTTGGCTTTTGCGGAAATATTCACTAAGCCGAGAAATAAGGGGTTTCGACGCCCGAACTGGGGGGAAGAGAAGATAACCCATTTCGGTCGGCACAATACAAAGCGTCACTCTATTTTTGTAGGTATACCCTAAGTGCTTTGCACTTTTTATCCAGCGGCAAGAGAATGTGACGTATCAGGGCGAAAAAACATCATTGGCAAACCGTGGAGTTCGATAAGCAGACCGGATTTTGTCTAAATTATTTGGAAAAGACACTATAAGTGGAAGGGCTAACATTTCAAAACCCTTCAAAGCTGCTGAATTGCAAGCAGTGAGACGGAAGTTGGAAGAATCCTTCTCAGGAACTGGGGTGATGGCAGCCAACCTCCAGCATTCGGAATTTTTTCTGTCCTTCAGGAACTCATTAAGCATTTCGAAGAAAATAAACAAAGCAGTGGTAGCACAGTCCCTGAGGTTTTTAGGGCTAGGTCCATCAGGTGCAGAGGATTTCCTAAAATTAGGGAAGGTCAGTGCTTTGCATACATCGGAGACGGAAAACAAGAGAGTTACGTTTGGAGGATAATGTTCGGGAAGCACGAAATTGCGAACCCAGATTTTCTTTTACTGATAGATTCAGAACCTCGATATCTGCAGCGGCAGGCTCGCTTACGGATGAACCCCTCGTATGGCTTTTGTTAGCCTCTAGGTCTCTGTGACTTTGAAGTCCGTTTTCCGATTAGTTTTCCTAGTAATCGTTTAAAACGGAGGGAACGTGGATTGATACGAAGGAAATCGACGATCGGAGTATTGTACACTGCTTAGTAGGCATTTTATTTCAATATAAGCTTGACGTATTAATCACGTTGCTTCGTTTTTTCCTCTCTCCGTCATTTAGGCTAGGTTTTGTGTTGCAACAGAAAGGTTTTTAAATCGGGACCACGCACTTCATTACGAATAAACTTTTAAAGCTACCGGATTAATACTCCGTGAAACTCCCTTCCGGGAGACATTGTACTCTCGCAGAATGAAACTATCTTCAAGAAAATGTTGGACCTCTACCAGAGTCTCTTCCAGTAATCCCGTGTCCAAAAAAATGAAATGGTTGTCTTTTATTGCATTTCTACTCCGCTTTATGTTTATGGATGTCACACACCCCATTCCGCTTAAGGCACTGTCCATGGTGAGACACTGCGCAATGTTGCGTACATTTCGTTCTTTTGCACCCCCCCCCAGCCTCAGCTCCCATTATTCTCGTTACAGATAGGTGGATCAAGCGACTAATCAAAGATTTCCTCGAGAACCAGGACCTTTGAGCTCAAAGCCTAGAAGCGGTGTAGTGCTTCAAGACTTTGGGACTAATATGTGTTCACTCCGAAGAGTCTACTTGTTCTCGACAATAATTGCGACACACCACTATGGGTCCCCAATTTATTACTACGGAAAATCAACAAAACCCTTTACTAGGAAATCTAGATCTACACCTACCGCGAATAACACTTCGCAAGCCCATCTATATAACACTTAGCAACTGTTGGCTAAATCATCTATTTGAGTTATCGTCTCCTTCTTGGCTAAAACCCTAAACCCCTCCGTCCAAACAGTTGGGGCACCTAGTTATTCATGTTGATAATCATTCTAGGTGACTTCCTGTAAATTTCATCTT
Organism: Fasciola hepatica; assembly: GCA_948099385.1. Classification (NCBI taxonomy): domain Eukaryota; kingdom Metazoa; phylum Platyhelminthes; class Trematoda; order Plagiorchiida; family Fasciolidae; genus Fasciola; species Fasciola hepatica. Next base: position 19,563,854 of record CANUEZ040000182.1, read on the forward strand.
TTTATCTTATCTGGGTTGTCTGCAATAGCCAAATAACCATCAAAACCAGTTGACTATCCGAAGCCCACCATCACATTGCGGTACCGACGAATAAAACTACCAGTTAAACTTTTGATACCTTTTTGCGACACGAATTTTGGCTGTAAAAATGCTTGACCTTGATATTAAGTGGCCAGTGAGATACTAAGGAAGGCCTTTATGTGGGCGAATCATATGATTAAAAGTAGTTTGATAGCACATCCCATGTGGCACACAGCCGAGTATACGGGCTGGGCTCTGAACGGGTTTGGGACGGGCTCGGTATTTAACAACTTTGATAGATGAAAATTGTGAAGATCGTCACAATTCTTTCTAAGGAACTCAAAAGTTTCAATGTTTTATAATGTGGCCGTCAGAAATTGAGGTACACTATCAAAGAGGTTTGCTTAAACCGGCGGTTAGCTTCAACTGGGTAGGTCTGCTCCTCACGGCAAAAGTCTGTATGTTTCTAACAATATCTTAATAATAGTTCACGGTTGGTCACATTTTCCCAAAGATCAACCAGTTTTGTCTTGTAAAATGTTGCCTTGGGTGGCTTTCGGGCTTTTTTACTTTAGTACGGCATTACTTCACTAGCCAGGTTCGGAGCAGGCTTGGACTTGGTCTGGAGAGGGCTTGGGCCGGGTTCGGAGCTGGATTGGGCTGGACTCGGGCCGAATATACAACGGGTCACCCGGCCGGGCTTCGACTGGGCTAGGAAAGGGCTCCGGTTGAATTTGATTGAAGATTTTGCCAGGTATGCTGTGCATACAAATAGTCTATGCTTTGCCACTGTGCTCCGTAAGTATTTCATGTACGTTTATCGTAAAGGTAAGCGAAAATAATAACTTGCCTTTATTATGCAATAATACGTATTAATTATCGAGTAATATGCATTTTCATGGTTTTGTGTAATAATTGATGACACGTGTATCATGCATGTCAGTACTGGCGGCCAAAACATGCCATTTATATTATCGTCCCGTTGAAAAATTATTGGATCAAAAGGAAGATATTTTTGGATATGAAATGTCCTGCTTGCGTAAGCGTCACTCTTTGGTAACGTTAAGAAGGTCCAACATTTTTGGATCCAGTGTCAATCGCAATTTTCGGAGTTACTTTTATCCAATGCTAACGCTGAAGGTGCATCACAAAATGCGGAAGATTTATTTCAGCTATAATAGGTTCGTCTTTTTATATAATTGCTACATCGTGTATGCAATCACTTCCTCACAGAGAATGGGGAGCCAACCATTGTGCGAAATAGACCGGCACATTACGCGTTGGTTCGCAAAAGCAGGAAATCGTGGAGACCCCGGGAAGCACAGGAGGTACGTTTTGCACACGAAGTACGTCTCTATCACCTGTTTTATACACGTATATATTCCACTTCCATTACTCCTCCCGTTTCTGACTTACTTGAAACATATAAAACGGTGTGTATATGAATTTGTACATCTTGCTTCTTTACTATTTCACAGCTGGTGCATTCTTGAAAACTAAGGTTGGTGTGACCGATACCAATATCATTTTCTTCATTTGTTGCAGTTTGTGGTCCATGTTGTTCTTAAATCTGAGGTGATTGATAGCTCCGTTTTATAATGCTCCCAATCAGCTACTAATTGCTTACATAATATAGTCATTTCACTCTAATTTTTCAGGAATAGTGAGATTTCGAGGAAATAACATGAGTAGGGACATGTAAAAGGTAAACATAGAACCTAAAGTGCACAGTGGAATTCGTGTGAATAAAATGGGCTTCATTTTTGATGGCTTCTTCAATTTTTGTTATGGAATGGGGGGTAAGCTCGACTTTGGACTAGATGTAAACTGAAATCGTAAGGTTGGGTTTCTTTTGGAGCAATGTAGCGGACGGAATTAGCTCACTTGACAAACCTATAAGCCATCCCAGCCGGAGCATATTCCTAGCCCAGCCGAAGCCCATCCGCTTTACCGCCGGTTCACGGCTGGGTTACCCGGGCGAAAACCGGCCGGGCACCCGTTGCGAACCCGGCCCTAGCCCAGCCCAAGCCCGCTTCCAGTCCGTTTGCCCACTCCGAGCCCGGCCCCTGAACCGTTCGAAGCCCGGCCATGGTCCAGCCGGTTCCCGTCCGGGTTTGGTTCTTAGAATCTGTCAAAAACTTTTTGAATAAAGTTCAAAAATATCGACAATCTCCAAGTTGTTCCAAGCATATTTTCTTATTTTCTTCAGATTGTGGAGGAGAGTTAAATTCTTGGCTTTCTCACAATCTGCAACTCCTGAAGAAGCAGACTGTGGTCTGTTGTCTGCAGCAGGTAAGATTTTGCCGTGCTTGGGCGTACTTCTCCAAGTCACTGTGCTGCACACCATCTCATTAACTAACATGAGTAATAGCGCACACAGTAAGAATGACGGCCTTTCAAAACACCTTAGCTCCCTCAAATTGCTAACTGAAGCTCTAGCTTGAAGATCTATCAAGAATTTTACAAAGCCATCAGAACTCTGCCTCTACTGGCCCAACTTCTCCAGCCATCCGTGACCACCACGGGCCACACATTAGTTCCCTCGTACAGCCCAGCCCGCTCGTAAAGTAAATGTAAGATCGGTTTCCGCCGGTTTCTTTGGTGGCCATTTTACACGGATCAACACTGAAGTTATACGTAGCAGATCGTCGACCGGAGTAATGTGAAATGTTCGGTAGGAAATGTATTGAGATGTTTTGGTTTAATTCACCGAAATGTCCTGAAAACCTCAGTATAGGTCACACTATTGTATTTCCTCGAATAGGGTGAAATAAGGACAATTATCGAAAATCGTAAATTAGGGGATAAAAATGAGCATCGTAATACATAATTTGGGGTAGGTGATAAAAAATACTGAAGCGTATCACGTACTTCAAACTATTGTCACAAACCGCTCGGGAACGGTTCAGAAACTATCTAAGTAACCGGTGAGAAACTACTTGGAAACCGCTCAAAAACCGGTCAAAAGCCATCAGAAAACCGATCGCTTCTAGGGCCGTTGTTAGCCAGTTTCTAAGCGGTCCGTGCCAGTCGTTTGAAATGCGCGATACGCTTCAGTAGTTTTCTTCACCTTCCCCAAATTGTGTATTACGATGCTCATTTTAATCCCCTAATTTACGATTTTCGATAATTGTCCTTATTTCACCCTATTCGAGGAAATACAATAGTGTGACCTATACTGAGGTTTTCAGGACATTTCGGTGAATTAAACCAAAACATCTCAATACATTTCCTACCGAACATTTCACATTACTCCGGTCGTCGATCTGCTACGCATAATTTCAATGTTGATCCGTGTAAAATGGCCACCAAAGAAACCGGCAGAAACCGATCTTACATTTACGTTACGAACGGGCTGGTTGCTGCATGGATAATCACTCCGCTGCTATCAACATTGTAGATAGAAGCCCAATCTACAAAGCCAGCAGTATCTTGCTAAAGGCTCTAACATGAAACAGGCGATACGCAGTAATAGCAGGCTGCGAAAAGGAACTCAACGAAACCAGTTCCCCTGCGTTTCCAATTTTCAGAATCACTAACAACCAGTGAATCCATTCATAACCAAAGCGTTGTTGCTGTTAACTCACCATATAAAAACACTGGAACCGCATCCGACAAAACTCCACTACAACGAGAAGGGCTGAAAAAGTTGACTTCTCCCAGACATCCAGGGCAGAAACTCGCTAAAATGACACCTACCCCCGGCATTCCTCAACCCATTCTATGCGACTAACGTCTGTCAGTCAACCAATGTCAGGAGTGGACCTTGAAGTCACCCCTGGACCTTCTCCAAATCCGCAAGTCTCTAAGCGCCCTAAACCCATCACTGATGTCATAAACTTACGAAAACTCCCACAGAATACATTGAGAACACGACAGCTTCGTAAGCAAGCTCTTTTTCTGTTATTCGTACCCATACAAATATGTAGCAATAAATAGGACTCAAAACCAAAAAGGGAATGATCATCCAAATCTGTCTGTACACGTGTGTGTATGCATGTGGAGTTGATCACAGTGAAGAATGTTCCAGTGGTTGCACTCGTGTTCGGGAACGAGGGCTGGGCCGTGGAGGTTCAAAAGCTTCCACAAATTGTCTCTTAGCGCACGGGGGAGGATTGTAGAGTCCAGTACTCACAGTGTCGACTGTGGCTAAGATGCAACTCTTGACAGGTCCCGATTGCTCATCCCGGACATTTTAAATGGTGCCAAGAGCGTTTATTGCCTTTGCTGAATTGTTAGACTCAATAAGGTGTGAATACACAGCACCCGTAATTGTCCTAACTGCTCCAGCGTTCGACCAATCCAGGTGGGGTTTACGAATACTTTAGGATGAGCGCCTGGTCTTGCGACCAAAAAACATGGTTCCACAGGAACAGGTGAATGAATACACACAGAAAAGATGCTGCAGAACCTGGCACTCTATCCTTTGGTCGAAAACACACGATTGGTTTGGACTCGAACATAATTTGTAGCTCTGCAATGTAGAGGGTTTATAGTATAGTATATTTCTTGACCGTGGTCAATACACATGCACAAGGCAAGATCAGAGTATACAGCAGTACATGTCAATGTGAGGTATTCACAGATTCTAAATTTATAAATCACACAGCAACCGAAATACACCAGTAAAGTCATGTAGTGTTTGAGTGAACAAAAGCGGTTATAGTTGAGGCGGGAATTCCGAATCGGTTTCGAAATCGCTGGGGGGCGGTGTGGATAGCTGAACAGTCGTGGGATTGCTGATATAAGCGACAAATGGACGGTCACTAACGAGTAACCGGGCGGAAGAGATGCCAAAGAACATTGTTAGAAGTAAAGCAAGCTCGGGGCTTTCAAAGTGCAGTCAGAGATACCAGCGGAATATTGGACACTGATCCAGCATTGGGTAACTAATTGTGGAGGAAGCATGTGAAATAAAGGCAAGTGAGTCAAAGGTGATAATAAAACGGACCTTTTGTGCAGGTGATTACAGTGTCATATGGAAATTCAAATGAAGGCGAAAAGCTTCGCAGGGACTTCAGTGAACTTTTGAAGAGCATGAATGGTGTATGGACATATAACGGACTTTTAAAGAAAAGAAAAGCCGTCAATGAAACGGATTAGTGGAGACAAAACGTCAATGGTTCGGCTAGGCAGAAGTTGGAAGGGTGTAAATTTTTTCTTTTGTATGTGATAGAAAATTGTTAACTAAATTATGGTTGGCTGCAGATGGCTGGTATTCTGTTTCATAAAGACCTTGGTTGCAGGTAGAATGTTGAGGGAAGCAGGTAAAAAAGGGCTGGTTTGACGAAGTTGACAGCTGCGAAGGCTGGGTTCCGGCCATTGGTTTCGTACTGCAACACGGGAAGAATTGAACTGTTGGGTTGGATTATTTGGGAATAGACGTTGAGCGGATGTGTTGATGGTTGGTGTCAGGAATCACCTCTGCGATCCGGTGAGACTTTCATGAGGTTTTGTTAATCCGTGTACGGTGACCCATGTAACGTCAGCGGGCGAGAGTATAGGTTTAAACCATTGATCAAATCGTCCAGTCCTTACGGTAATCCGGAATAAACGTCGATTCGGCCGATGGCTACCCAAGTAACCAATGCAATCTGGAAGAGATCAGAAGTGCGGCAGTCTGGAGAGTGTTCCAGCTGTGGGTTATGATTATCGTTTTTATGGAAGCAAGAAAATGAAAATTTTGTCATCCGAACAGTTAGTTATCGTTTGGCTAGTGGACCGGTCTATTACGGATCCCTAGACGGAGACTGGTAGCTTTCTAGGGTAGTTGGGTGATAGTAGAGATTTGGGGCGATATCAGGTAGGCGGTGGATGAGGAGAGGGTGTCCGTTAGGGAACCAGGAATAAAACAATAGTAGATGGTATGGTCTGGAAGAAGAATGAGAAAATAGGAAGCTAACAGTCTGGTCAGTTCACCAGCTGTGGTCGAGGACGGCAAACAGTAAAAAAGGAGAAAAACAGAGTGTAAAAATGAGGATTTTTCATGTGGGGGCAAACGTGCTGTTATTCGGCAGGGGCATACGGATTCCGGTTGGAATGGGGTCTCAACTTACCATGAGCATATGCGCAGAGAAGTGAAGCCTAGTTACTAAGGAATGGTAATCCGTGTGGCAAGGCTTCAGTGTACGAGAAAGGCGCAAAAAAGCAGGATGGGACGGCTGAGTTCTAGCCTGAGCCAGGAATTAAGTGAGAGCGAGCACCCATCGCTAAAGGACGGAGCGGTTTTATTTATATATATGCAAATTGTGTTGTAAAATGGCACAGTCTAGTTAGGAAGGGGGACAAGTGAGTGGAGCATACCCAAGGTATATATATATATATGAATATATATATATATATATATATATATATATATATATATATATATATATATTGATGTATAGGTTGGTGCGATCATCGGACGGGTCATGCGAAAGCGGTCGGACGCAAAAGACTATGGCAAGGAAAGTGAGATAGAGTGACGCAGCTGAGGATCAACGGTTAACGGAAAGAAGAACAAAAGTTAAGCACGGGCTCATCGGTGCGGCGGATCCCAAAGGCACATTGAGACCATGAAACGTGAGACTAAAAGGGAAACGCCTAAGTGTGGCTAAAACTTTCAATGGGAAAGTTAGTATTTCGCCTAGAGTGGTCATTGAGGAGGAGTAAAGACCAAGTTCTGCATGATATTACAGAAGAACCTTAGTTGGGGGATAGGGTGGGAGCAGAAATGGTAAAGTCATAACTGGGTGTTGAGTTCAGTTAGTGAGTCACGCTAAGTGGGATGAATCAGACTGGATTTTCCAGTTCGAAATCGCAGAGGTGGTGAGGGAAGTATATGTGGTGGGACCTGGTGCGGAAGAGAGGCATTGTAAGCTAAGAGATATCGAGGAGCGTTGAGTTACTCACCGTGCTTGTGTTATTAATTATAGGACAGTAGTGAGTATATATATATATATATATATATATATATATATATATATATATATGCATATATATGTATATATATAAATGTATAAAGCTGAGAGGAGCGGAAGCCAGGATAAATAAGAGGATCAAGGAGTGAATTAGTGGGTGGTGGGACTTAATGTCTTAGGATCCAGCACCACTAGATAATTTGGTGCAGGGGAAAACATCATTGGCTAAAACCTTCGGCTAGAGAAAAGTTGTTTTACATGGCTGCCCTAGTATTATATGGCGAGGGAGGCAGTAATTGTTTAGACATGGTTGTGGAAACCGACTAGTGAATTAGATGAGGCAGGGATGTATAAGGGTTAGGTGATGGTAGGTGAACGTGGGTGAGTAGCGAGAACCGGCAGGCATCTAGATATTTATAGTTGTAAACGACAAAAACTATCCTTCTGCAATGTGGGTTATACGTAAAAAATAATAATAAATGGTAAGCCTATCGTCTGTCGTTAGGCAGAAAATGGTAGGTTTGGAATATGGTGCCGTGATCCTAGTAGTTGAACCCGTTTTTGAAGGCCAGCTCGACGGATAGCAGAGAGCGGGAGGAGAGACTGAAGCTAGGGTTCTAAAGTTCGATGCCTTCTTTATAGGCTCGATCCTCAGATATGCTGGCTTTAGTCAAAGATAACATATGACTAACGGTAAGTTGTGATTTAAGGGCATGGCTGAACTGGGTTATTGACGCACATTTGCGAATGGTCCGAGGCAGCTTATTCCAAAGCTTTGAATATTTAATGAGAAAGAAGTTGGATCTGATTGCCAGCCTGCAATGTGGGATGGTCAAACTGAAGTCTCTGTGGCGCAGAGGGTAAGATGAGGGTAGGGAAAACTGTATAGAGTTGGTAGAAGTGAACGCAGAGCAATGAATAAGTCTGTATAGAAAACACAAGTTAAGCCTGACATGTCTAAGCCATACGGGGTCAAGTTTTAATAGAATGCATCGCTCTTTATAGCTCAATGGAGAGGAATATCCCATTAGCTTCTTGGTGAAGGTGCGCTGGACTTTCTCCAGGCGTATTCTGTCAGATTTAGACATTCCAGAGAAGATTATAGGGTAGTATTCGAGGTGGGGTCTAGCATGGGATTGGTATGTAAGGAGGATACTATGTTTCATTTTAAATGATCTGAGAACTAGGCCTATTATCTGTCTGGCCCTGGCCGTCTGAAATGAGACATGTTCCGAAAATTGTAGATTGTTAGTGCATCGAAGCCCAAGATCCTTCACTGATGAGCTTGGAGCGATGGGTACTTGGTTCAGTGACAGAGTTCCAAGGGGGACTTGACATCTGTAGGTTGTGTAGAAGCTTTTAGATGTCGAGAAGCACATTTGCCATGAAGTGCACCATTGATCAAGTTTCTCAAGATCACTACCTATTTCAGACAGTGCTGTGCTCAAATCTTGATGGCGGAAATCATACACGATTTTGATGTCGTCGGCGAAGAGGAAAGGTGTGCCATGTCGCACAATCGAAAAAATGTCGTTAATATACAGTAAGAAAAATAGCGGACCAAGTACACTTCCTTGTATGACTCCACTAGTGACAGGCGCCGGTTGCGATAGATGACCATTAGCATATACAACCTGGGTTCGATCCGACAGGTAAGAAGTGATCCATGATAAAAGCGGGTCATGGATACCATAGGCCCGGAGTTTTGTTAACAATCGGGAGTGAGGAACTCGGTCAAATGCCTTGGTCATATCGAGGTAGATGAAAATCATAGATTTTCCGTCGTCAGCTGCCGTGGTCACTAGGTTGAAGAAATCAAACTGGCATGTGGTACAAGAACGTGACTTTAGGAAGCCATGTTGGCCGCTGTGAATGAGGTTATGGGAAATGAGATAATCGGACATCCGCTGTTTAATCAAACGCTCCATTATTCTGGCAGCTAAAGGGGTATGGTTGATAGGACGATAATTTGAAGGGTCATGCACTGGACCTTTTTTGTGGATAGGAATAATGGTTGAATTTTTCCACTGGGATGGAAAAATGCCATTTTTAAGGGATAAGTTGTAGAGATTCATAAAGATAGCAGCGATGTCAGTTCCACCAAGATGAAAGAGTGCTGGGGGGATGCCGTCATAGCCAGGGCGGGAGGAGGGTCTAACACGCAGCAGCAAGTGGGTCACATCGTTCAAACTGAATTCAATGTCAGAGAGAACTTGCTCGGTGATGAGGGGTACGGGTGGCGGGTTTACAGTGGCGTCAGTGGTCATGGATTCTGAAAAGAAGGTATTGAGCGCCTCAGCGATTTCAGCTGCAGATTTAATATGCGTGCTGTTTCCCAAAATTAGATATGGTATCCCTGTAGGCTCTCTCTGATTTCTGCTCTTCAGCAGTCGGGACAATCGGTACGATCTGTCGAAGGAATTCAAGGCCGAAAGCTCCTGCTTTCTCAGCAGTTCATTAGTCCGAAGACTGATGGTGACACAGAGAGAGTGAAGTTGCAATAGTATGGAGAAGTCCTTGGTTTTATTGTAGATCTTCTGCAGTTTTGCATGTTTATTTTGCAGCCTTGTTTGGTAGGAGCCGCGGGCTTGAGAACGGTTGGTCCCGATGGTGGTGATTGCTGACAAGCAGCTATGTAGCTTATGGTAGAGTACGTCACTGGCGAGCTGAGTGTTGTGCTGTAGGAAGTAGTCATCCCGGTTGAGGGATCGAAGCATAGGCTTGAGGTTCATCCCGTTGATCGTGTGAAGGGGCTGTTGAGATGAGCTACATATGGGGTCTATGGGTCCGGCTGTGAATCTGCAAGATACCATTCTATGGTCACTGGCTGGGAAAGGGTTGAGGGCGGTAGTCATCACGCCCGATAGGCCAATGGTAAATATCAGGTCAAGTATGCTGTTACCTCTGGTTGGTGTCATTACGTGCTGGACCCAGCGCCCTGCGCGTATGGTCGAAACGAAGCTCGTGAAGTATTTGGGTGATGACATGGTGTCCCAGCAGATATTAGGTGCATTGAAATCGCCAGCAATGATTTTTGACGAGGAGGGTAATAGTGCAAAGTGGTCAAAGGCTTTGACTACGTGGGCGAGGTCCGTGGTGTTTGAATTGGGTGGTCGATAAACGCAGCCGATATGGAGTGGAGAGTTGGCCAGTAGAACCGTTACCCATATTGAGTCCAGTATTGGATCAGAGAGAGGAATGGTAGGCAAGCTGTTTTTAACGTGGATTAGACAGCCTCCTCCACGACGACGACGATTTTTCATGAAGGTTTGATAACCAGCAATAGAAATTTGGTCCAATGGGACAGAATCATTTAGCCAGGTTTCGGTTATGACAATGATGTCGAAGTCGGAAGACAGTACTATATTACGGAGAGTATGGGTTTTATTCAGTAATGAGCGAGCGTTAATGAGAAGCAAGTTAAGTGCAACTGTACCGTCATGGTGTGGAGTGGGAACAACCATCTGCGGGTGTTGATGGCTAACACTACCGAGGTGGTAAACGTCATTAAGTGGACTCATAACGACAGGGTTGTCATGTATAGAAGTGAAGGAGTCTAAACAGGGGTTAGAAGTGGGGAGCCGGCATTGTGAAGAAGGGGTGAAGCTGGGTTGGGGGGCTGCCGTCAAGAAAAAATTGGTCGTTTGGGGAGGTGGGATTTCCGGGGTGGTTGAAGTAGCCAGGTGGGGGGTTGGATGCTGAGGTAATGGGTAACGGCAAGTGAGATGGCAGAAAGTAGTGGTGACTGGGTTCAACGGGGTACGCAGGGGGCGGGTAGTTGCTGCTTGACCAGGACCGACGAAATAACTGTAGTTGGTTGGGCTGGCCCATCCTGTGTTCAGGAAAGGGCGCGGAGCTAGACAATTGAGGCCATTGGTTATAATTCGACTGGGGGTTACTCATTTGTATCATTGGAGGAGAGAGAAATTGGTTACGGAGGTTCGACGGGAGATGCTGGCGCTCAGCCAGATGATTGGAAAACTGTTTCGGGATACTTGGAGAATATGGTGTGTTTGATCCCGATGCATGATGGTGCGCTACTCGGTGGCCGTTTTCGCCTGTATTGTAGAGTGGAGTTGGGAGGACCTTGTCGATTAGCCGAGGTACCACGCTAATACAACGAGGTGGGGTTGGCTGCTTTAGGGTAATGCAGGGTTGCGTCCTGCTTGCCAACAAGTACGAATTATTTGGGGTGTACTTGGAGTGCTTGGTGGGGGTTCTAAATGGGATTCTGAGGAGACTTACGGGGGGAATACGGGAGTAGCCGGAGTAGCTAAAAGCTGTGGGGGGTCACAGAGTCCTGTCTGCCGATGGGACGATTGGCCACATAGTAGATCATGCTTTTTATGACCGATCTGTGTTCGCAAGACGGTGGGACATGAGTTAGAGCAGGACGGGCTGTTGGCAACAGACTTCCCCGGAGTCTTTTTCGCTGGTGAGACGGTGGGCAGTAGGCTGGCATTAGCAGCGGCAGGCTTGGATGCACGGGACTTTGGTGGTCCTGGGCTAATAGTGGGTTTGGCATGGATATCGTTGCCGTTTGAAGAAGCGGAGTTTGATGGTAGAAGGCAGGGCCGTTTACTAGGGGGATGTGCTGGAGATGGGGTCAGGTCTAGGTCAACCAGAGTGGTGCAGACAACTGAGGGCTTTTGTATTACGGGGTGGCTCGACAAGCAGCGAGAAGACGCGGCGACTGATATTTCAGCCACAGGTTACGCTGGTGGAGCTAAGGCACTTTTTAGTGATGGAAAAACCTCTCTCTGGAGGGGCGTTTTATCCGGTTGTATTCTTATTCTTTTGAATGGGGTGGAATTGGCAATGATTTGCCAACTAGTTATGAATTTTCTAGCTGTTACTTCGTCAGCGAATTGGAACTTCAAAGGACAGTCAGTGCGTTGTGATTTTTTGCGCAGTCGAGTGCAATAGCACCTGTGGTGTGCCATGTTGCAAGCATTCAGGATGGCGAGTTTGGTTGACGGCAGGGGTAGTCGATCAGGGATGTTGAAAACTATCGCGTTTTTGGAGTTGGCTATTCGCTTATGAACTTCCGTCGCAACTGAGTCTAAGAAGCGGCCCGCCATGACTAGGCTCTGGCGATTAGCAATAGGCGTGGGTTCCATTATGCTAGATAAAGGGGATATCTTTAATAGAATATCATCGATGGACTGGATCTGGTTATGCAAGTCCGCCACTCTTTGATCTACTTCGTTAATCTTCTTGTTGACTACGTCATAAACATCAACGAGAGGTACTGAGCATGGACTGAGTGCAGACTGAGGTTGAGTGTTCCTGGTTTTTTTGAGCCTAACGGTACGAGTTGCCTGATTTGCACCCGGGACCTTGGCACGTTTACGCAGGCCCTTTGGAGCTTCCAAAAGTAGTTCGGGAAATAATGTGAAGAAGAGGGAAAGATTATGGGTCAGCAAGTTGAACTTTTAGAGAGTGTAAAGCTACGTAGAAAATTTTGGGTATTTTTCTTACGCCTTTCTAGCTAAATGACAGACGGTTATAAGCTTCATAAACATAAAAACCAAACATAACCTAGGGAAAATAGAGGCCCGGTGTAGCGCAGCTGACTGCTCCTGTTAGTCTTCGTTGACTAACTTCAGTTTCTGTATCTCGTTTGAACGGTAAACGAACATTTGCGGGCCTCTTTTGTACTACTGTCTGTCTTGGCCTATCTTCGTGACTTTGCATCGTCTTGTCCATGAACCGTTCACATGCACACACTTGCGCAGATAGATTTGGATGATAATTCCCCTTTTTTGTTTAGGTCATTTTTATTGTTATACACTGGTATGAGTACAAACAACTGAAAACGAGCCTGTTTGCCACGCTGTTATGTTCTCAGTGTCATAGATGCCTGGGACTCGAATCCACCGAGTACTACCAGACAGCTCAGCTCTGTGCAATAATAACTGCTGCCTAAATGGCGTAGCCTCCCCAACCTAACGCTTTTGCCCTATTCTCCCATGGTGACACAAACAAGCCTACAGTCGTCCTTGTCCCCATCATCTAGCTGCAACCAAAACCTATCAGCTGGGCCGCACCGCACCACTGCCAGGTCACTCTCGTACAAATCGGACCGATCAGCCCTCAAGGCATACTCCTGCAAGCAAACTGCCAAGAAGTGGCGTGCCTAAGGAAGCAATTACGTCGTTGCGATTTGATATGTCACCCGTAGGCCAAAAATCGGTAACGCATTGTACTCAGCCCCCAATGATGAGCGTCGGTACCAACGGTAGCCCATGGCGGCAAATCCGAAGTTTCGCAACCATTCCTCTATCCCTACTAAAGGCCTCAACGTCTGATTTACTAAGCAGCAACCTCCCTGGATCGACGGGCCACATTCCGATAACCATGCAGAAATTGAAAGCGAACAGATACCCTTGCGGAGTGTAACTAATGCCAGAGCCTACAATTCCTGTTCTAAAAACGGATAGCTTCTCAAGCCGTATTTTCTCCCAGCGAACTCCCACCTCCATGCGCTTTTATACGGATGATGCACGAATTCCAACTCACAGCTGTTACTCAACGCTGAATTCGCCTAACTTGTCACTTCTTAACCTTTCTGTGCCTCCGCCGTTCATCCTGTTAGTTTCTCTACCATATTACAATTTTCGTTTTGCCCCACCATTGCCCATCCTACTACAGTCCTTTTAAACGTGAGGTACACCAACGAAAACCTCCGTGTAAGCTTCCACCTCCCTGTGGCATTCAGCCTCATGATCTTTCCTTTCTTCTGGCCCTTATGAACCACTTTTCTATACAGGCACCTTGCCAGTAGTTTTATCTTCCATAGCACACCACACTGTGCAGGCCAACTAGGCAACATTGCGTATTCCCACAATCTCCTTCCAAAATAACCTTTATATAACCTTCTACCAACAGCCGATTCTTATATTTCCCCACCCGAGCAAGCTGCATCGACATGCGGCGAAGCCACCCCACACTCTCCTAGCTCCTACATTCTGAAGCCTGTTCTCAGCACACAGCACCAACCACGAAGGTTGTCACGTGGGAAAGCCAATACTTTCCATAACCCCATATTCTGTCACCACCCTCGAGCATCGAGAGATCCCAACAAATCAGGACGAGTAGAAAAGCTACCTAGTCAAAGGTCTTTTCATTCACCTCGTAATATCCCGAAATTACCCAATTCCTGGTCGTCCGCGGCTGAATCCTCTGAAGCCAATCCGGAAGTGTCCAAATCCCACATTCATTCTTCCTTTGTGATGGCTTCAACCCGCCCCTCTCCCCGCACACTTTGCCCGCCCAATAACTCATCTACGTTACCTAGCTCGGAAACTCACCTCCGAGTGACTGAGTTGTCCTTGGTCTTATTTAACTACTTATCCATTCTAAACGAGGTTCATCACTTCAAACATTACATCATAACCTCAAGTCTTGATATCACCCTTATTATTGTGGCCTGAATAATGGAACACACTTCCACAAAAAATGAAAGAGGCGGAGGTGGTTGCATAGTGTACGTAGAGCAAGCCCTCTCAGTGACCCTCAATAGACATGCTGTGCGCGACTCATTTCCGGATTATCTATGGTTACCAATTGGGTTCTCAACTATAGCCATGCACATTGGTTGCATCTATCGCCCGCCCTCCTTCAATACCAAAGAATTATCTCCCTTAACTGAAGCCTTTGATTATCTCTCACTCCTACTGTCGGCAGCGAAAATCAAAGCTGGTGATTTCAACTGGCCTAGAATATCCTGGAAAAATCGTACGGCCCCTCCCAACTTAATCCGTCATGCGAGTCGATCGCTTTGCGGGAAGCCGGTTGTTATCGTTCAAAGCCAGTGATGGAAGGGTGCTATGCCATGTAATGTAGATGTTCAAAAAACTGTTGAGAGCCAGCTCAGATAGCTTTGTGTTTGAGGTGTTCGATTCACAACCGTTCATCCCGGGTTTGAGCCTCGTGGGGGCTCAGGAATGCGCACTGCTGATGATTCCCAGCAAGAATGAAACAGCTGTACAGCACTTCTATGGTATGCAGTGGTGAGTTGAGCGTTCAAGTTGCACGATGAATCATATTACGCAAATCTAATCTCCTACTACTTAATTGGTCAAAAGTTTTGTCACCCATACTCAATTTGGGAGTGTGGTGCAACACTTTGAAATCCCTAATAGAAATACCAGAATCATAAACGTTATATTCACTCACAGAGTTTCCAACATTTCGGTTCCCGTTCTGTACAGAATTCCGGGTAGCGACCATAAGAAGGTAGCAGGTTTTTTATTTTGTTCTTAACCATCAGGCTACCTGACCTCAGTCAACAATTCAGTCCGTTTAAGTTGGAACCCTCCGCCCAATCTCGTCGGTAACCAAGACTGTAGCGGTTTTTTCTAACGGCTGACCCCCAACAGGTGGCTGATCTTTTTACTTTACCACGGAAAACAGCTTCTCGGAGCCTAGTCCCACTGCCCAAAACTCCTCCCCTAGGAAATCCAAACTTGCCTCTCTCCAACAAAAGAACCTAACACACAAAAGCCTTACCTCCAAAACCACGACTTTTCCATTCTTATGAGACCAACAAGTTTTACTGAAGTTATCTGGGACCTAAAGGAAGACCATCGTCGCACTGAAGAAGCCAAGCCTCTGAGGCATCTCAAAAAAGCATCGAAACTCCCACTCATACGCAAACCTAGGAATTCGACAACAGATACTACTATCTAATGCCTTGCGCTACCGAATAAATCTTCGGCCACTGCCGATTCAGATGTCGCTGAGGCACTCAACCGTCACTTCGCCAGTTCCATGGACCCGACCCAGACACAATCCTTCTCCTCGAATCCTCTGGTTATCATCAGCCCTTCTCTGTATACCTTGACATTTGAAATAAACATTTCCAGGCTCATCCCAAGCTTTAAGGCACCTGCGCTTCCTGGACCAGATGGGTTAACCCCAGCCTAAATCATTACAGGTGGATAGACTCTCCCCTTCTTTTACGAAACCTACCTACTTTGTCACCTAAATCCAGTTTGGTGCCATCGAACGGGAAGCTTTGAGTCGTCTTCCTCCGAAACAAAAAAGGACCAATTCAGGAACTCGCTAATTACCGACCCGTTATTCTTGCTTCTGTCATTTCCAGACCAATGGAATCGATTGCCAAAGACGGCATTACTACCCATCTCCTCGCTTCAAACTTTCCTAGCAGTAGGCAGCACGGATTTTTCAAATCGCCATCATGCACCACCTCTCTGTTTGACCTCCATAGCCTAATCACTAAAGCTGTTGATATTGGGCAGGCATTAGTCATTTTCTACCCAGATCTGTCGAAGTCTTCCGACCGTGTTCCATACCCTCATCACATAGCTTGATTGCGTTCCTTTGGCATTACTGACTCACTTTTTTCCTGGCACAAATCCTATCTCACTTATCGTCCTCAAGTGGTTCTCACCGACGGATATACTTCTGACCTGAAATCTGGTACAAAAGGCATTATGCACGTCAGTGCATTGGGTCTTCTCTTATTTCTTACGCACATCAATGACGCACTGGATTTATTACACCATAGCACTCCACTTTTGTTTGCCGATAACATGAAAGTAGTCTACCCCTTCTAATCTGAGGATACTACCCCCACCGTCTGCAACATTTCCGCCTGCCTCTCCGATCTTGACCGCAGGGTCACTCTTTGAAGATGAATTCTTCTACTGCTAGGTGCTAGGTTCTTAACAACGAATTCCAATTTCCCCCTGGATCCTTAACTCTGGTGGGTCCCTAATAGTCGGTCGACCTACCATCCGCAATTTGTGTCTCGACTATTAAAGCTCCCTCAACTTCTCTGAGCAAGCCACAATCCAAGCGGTCAAGGAGGGGAGAGGTGTGGCCCTTCTCTTACTTTCCTTTCGTCTCTGAGACAATGCCATCAGCATCTACAAGTCCCACATCAGGCTTTGCCTGAATATTGCCCAGTAACCTCTTCCAACATGATAAAATTTGAGAGTTGAGCTAGAAAGCAAACAAAGGCAATTTACCAAACTATACTCGGCTGGTTCAAGTCTTTAGACTATGAAGAGCGATATCAACATCTGAATCTTGACCCACTCTTGCTCCGCCGCCTGAGACTAAACTTGGTCTTCTTCAATGTTCTGTTCCACAGCCGGTCTTTCTCTCTTAACTAAGAAAGCTTCTCCAGTGAAGGCCCTTTTCACTTCGGGACAGGCCTTTCACTGTTCCCTCTAGTTACGCTGAACGAACCATACGGTCACATCTTTTCCTTCTTGTCTATTGCAAGTTCCGGAATGAGTTGCCGGTCAACACTGGAGCTTCTGAGACCAAGTTTCAGTTTCTATCGGCGCTCATTCCATATCTCAACGGTACACTCGCATTTCAGCTATCTAATACCTGAATAGCTGGGGATATGGCATAAAAGAAGGGCCTCCTTCGCGGGCCCTGCTCCCTCCAACTGGGACACAACTAAAGACAGACAGCTTTATCTATATGCATGTTTCCTCAAAGCCTGACTAACTGTTTGCCTTTCCAGTATTGAGTAAACTGATGTGAAAAACTCTTACTTTCTTACATCTGCTTCGCCCTACTTCTGTTTTCTCAGTCACCACTATGCCTCTTCCCTTATTAGCTTTTACCTGCCTCCACTGACAGTTATTTCACAGCATAGGAACACCCTGACTCCTATTTTATCTGTTCCCCCTTTTGGCTCACCCCTTATGTGCATCCGTCCCTCAACGTTTGTTGTCTGCCTTAGAACCATGGAGATCATTCCCACTATATACGCGCCTGGATGGCACTTCTGTCTGGTCTTTTACTAGCCGCTGGCTCCGTCCTCTGTGATCCCTCGCAACCCGGTGATCTGATCGCGGATCTTATACTTTCATATTTGAGGTAGGACTCACTTGCATAACCATCGGTGAACATTAGCTCCATTCCCAACGATGTGGGGGGGGGCTTCAGATCCGCCTCTTTGGGTGGCTCACATCGGGCGTGCAGGCCGTCTGCAACGACTTGCGAGAGCAATTGGGCTGGTTTAGCACTCCTTCTGTGTCCATTCTGAAGAACTTTCTAGGTTGGGCATCCAGCGCACTGCCAGCCCCACCCACTAGCAACTGTAGCGGATGACAGGCTCTGGCTCTCCTCGCCCTACCGCATTCATTGCTATAGGTTGCAGGTCGCATGCTCCCACTATCCTATTCCCCTCACGGAACGACCACCTACCACTCTTGTCATCACTCCCCACTTCCAATTCTGTCTTTCTTCCACGGTATGTACGCCTACAAATTCTGTCCTTGCTCGTATCGGCTCCCACCATGTCACCTTTCATTGCACACCACTATTGTTCTACCCATTTTACTGTGCCGACGCCGGCCAATATTTCTTCGTCCACCCATGTCATCTTTGCCGGCTCGTGGTCTCCCTCCCTTTTTGGTATCACCCTATGCTCATGAATCTCACTGATCACATTCTTGTGCCTCACTGACATCCGTTCAGTCAAATCCTCTCTTGCTTTCCCTTCTCATGCCTAATGCCACTAAGCACCAGTCCCACCCGCACTCATGGCCAATTCCCGTATTAGAACTCGCCGTTCCAAACTCTGTGCCTCCAGCGGCCACATTTATTATCTAATCTCCACCAATGTTTTTTCCTTGCTTAACTCCGCTACTCCTCTGTGGACCTTTGCATTATGCAGTGCCCCGATTAGCATTGTCCAGCTCCATCTACTTGTACAATGGGCTGTGGGAGCACAGCTCTCCTGTTCCACTGCCTCAACTCCGAGGTGCATTCGTTTCTTGTTCCTTGTGTTCATCCACAGGTTCACCTGTCCTGGTGCTCCTTTCTTCTCAGTCTCCTTCTTGTTCCACCTGTAGTAAGACGACCTGAGTGGCTATATATCACCTGATGCTCGCCACAGGCACTTTCTGTGTGCCTTTCAGGCCGTTCTATCTTCTAACGTGCCGCCCAACATGAAATCATTGTTACGTCATGGTTTTCACTTACGGTTTCAATCCGTCTGATCTGCCATTACCAGGTCCTTCTGGCACTCTCTCTCTCTGCGTGTTAGACCCTCCTCCTGCCCTGGCTATGACGGCATCCCCCCAGCACTCTTTCATCTTGGTGGAACTGACATCGCTGCTATCTTTATGAATCTCTACAACTTATCCCTTAAAAATGGCATTTTTCCATCCCAGTGGAAAAATTCAACCATTATTCCTATCCACAAAAAAGGTCCAGTGCATGACCCTTCAAATTATCGTCCTATCAACCATACCCCTTTAGCTGCCAGAATAATGGAGCGTTTGATTAAACAGCGGATGTCCGATTATCTCATTTCCCATAACCTCATTCACAGCGGCCAACATGGCTTCCTAAAGTCACGTTCTTGTACCACATGCCAGTTTGATTTCTTCAACCTAGTGACCACGGCAGCTGACGACGGAAAATCTATGATTTTCATCTACCTCGATATGACCAAGGCATTTGACCGAGTTCCTCACTCCCGATTGTTAACAAAACTCCGGGCCTATGGTATTCATGACCCGCTTTTATCATGGATCACTTCTTACCTGTCGGATCGAACCCAGGTTGTATATGCTAATGGTCATCTATCGCAACCGGCGCCTGTCACTAGTGGAGTCATACAAGGAAGTGTACTTGGTCCGCTATTTTTCTTACTGTATATTAACGACATTTTTTCGATTGTGCGACATGGCACACCTTTCCTCTTCGCCGACGACATCAAAATCGTGTATGATTTCCGCCATCAAGATTTGAGCACAGCACTGTCTGAAATAGGTAGTGATCTTGAGAAACTTGATCAATGGTGCACTTCATGGCAAATGTGCTTCTCGACATCTAAAAGCTTCTACACAACCTACAGATGTCAAGTCCCCCTTGGAACTCTGTCACTGAACCAAGTACCCATCGCTCCAAGCTCATCAGTGAAGGATCTTGGGCTTCGATACACTAACAATCTACAATTTTCGGAACATGTCTCATTTCAGACGGCCAGGGCCAGACAGATAATAGGCCTAGTTCTCAGATCATTTAAAATGAAACATAGTATCCTCCTTACATACCAATCCCATGCTAGACCCCACCTCGAATACTGCCCTATAATCTTCTCTGGAATGTCTAAATCTGACAGAATACGCCTGGAGAAAGTCCAGCGCACCTTCACCAAGAAGCTAATGGGATATTCCTCTCCATTGAGCTATAAAGAGCGATGCATTCTATTAAAACTTGACCCCGTATGGCTTAGACATGTCAGGCTTAACTTGTGTTTTCTATACAGACTTATTCATTGCTCTGCGTTCACTTCTACCAACTCTATACAGTTTTCCCTACCCTCATCTTACCCTCTGCGCCACAGAGACTTCAGTTTGACCATCCCACATTTCAGGCTGGCAATCAGATCCAACTTCTTTCTCATTAAATATTCAAAGCTTTGGAATAAGCTGCCTCGGACCATTCGCAAATGTGCGTCAATAACCCAGTTCAGCCATGCCCTTAAATCACAACTTACCGTTAGTCATATGTTATCTTTGACTAAAGCCAGCATATCTGAGGATCGAGCCTATAAAGAAGGCATCGAACTTTAGAACCCTAGCTTCAGTCTCTCCTCCCGCTCTCTGCTATCCGTCGAGCTGGCCTTCAAAAACGGGTTCAACTACTAGGATCACGGCACCATATTCCAAACCTACCATTTTCTGCCTAACGACAGACGATAGGCTTACCATTTATTATTATTTTTTACGTATAACCCACATTGCAGAAGGATAGTTTTTGTCGTTTACAACTATAAATATCTAGATGCCTGCCGGTTCTCGCTACTCACCCACGTTCACCTACCATCACCTAACCCTTATACATCCCTGCCTCATCTAATTCACTAGTCGGTTTCCACAACCATGTCTAAACAATTACTGCCTCCCTCGCCATATAATACTAGGGCAGCCATGTAAAACAACTTTTCTCTAGCCGAAGGTTTTAGCCAATGATGTTTTCCCCTGCACCAAATTATCTAGTGGTGCTGGATCCTAAGACATTAAGTCCCACCACCCACTAATTCACTCCTTGATCCTCTTATTTATCCTGGCTTCCGCTCCTCTCAGCTTTATACATTTATATATATACATATATATGCATATATATATATATATATATATATATATATATATATATATATATATACTCACTACTGTCCTATAATTATTAACACAAGCACGGTGAGTAACTCAACGCTCCTCGATATCTCTTAGCTTACAATGCCTCTCTTCCGCACCAGGTCCCACCACATATACTTCCCTCACCACCTCTGCGATTTCGAACTGGAAAATCCAGTCTGATTCATCCCACTTAGCGTGACTCACTAACTGAACTCAACACCCAGTTATGACTTTACCATTTCTGCTCCCACCCTATCCCCCAACTAAGGTTCTTCTGTAATATCATGCAGAACTTGGTCTTTACTCCTCCTCAATGACCACTCTAGGCGAAATACTAACTTTCCCATTGAAAGTTTTAGCCACACTTAGGCGTTTCCCTTTTAGTCTCACGTTTCATGGTCTCAATGTGCCTTTGGGATCCGCCGCACCGATGAGCCCGTGCTTAACTTTTGTTCTTCTTTCCGTTAACCGTTGATCCTCAGCTGCGTCACTCTATCTCACTTTCCTTGCCATAGTCTTTTGCGTCCGACCGCTTTCGCATGACCCGTCCGATGATCGCACCAACCTATACATCAATATATATATATATATATATATATATATATATATATATATATATATATATATATATATATATATATATATTCATATATATATATATATACCTTGGGTATGCTCCACTCACTTGTCCCCCTTCCTAACTAGACTGTGCCATTTTACAACACAATTTGCATATATATAAATAAAACCGCTCCGTCCTTTAGCGATGGGTGCTCGCTCTCACTTAATTCCTGGCTCAGGCTAGAACTCAGCCGTCCCATCCTGCTTTTTTGCGCCTTTCTCGTACACTGAAGCCTTGCCACACGGATTACCATTCCTTAGTAACTAGGCTTCACTTCTCTGCGCATATGCTCATGGTAAGTTGAGACCCCATTCCAACCGGAATCCGTATGCCCCTGCCGAATAACAGCACGTTTGCCCCCACATGAAAAATCCTCATTTTTACACTCTGTTTTTCTCCTTTTTTACTGTTTGCCGTCCTCGACCACAGCTGGTGAACTGACCAGACTGTTAGCTTCCTATTTTCTCATTCTTCTTCCAGACCATACCATCTACTATTGTTTTATTCCTGGTTCCCTAACGGACACCCTCTCCTCATCCACCGCCTACCTGATATCGCCCCAAATCTCTACTATCACCCAACTACCCTAGAAAGCTACCAGTCTCCGTCTAGGGATCCGTAATAGACCGGTCCACTAGCCAAACGATAACTAACTGTTCGGATGACAAAATTTTCATTTTCTTGCTTCCATAAAAACGATAATCATAACCCACAGCTGGAACACTCTCCAGACTGCCGCACTTCTGATCTCTTCCAGATTGCATTGGTTACTTGGGTAGCCATCGGCCGAATCGACGTTTATTCCGGATTACCGTAAGGACTGGACGATTTGATCAATGGTTTAAACCTATACTCTCGCCCGCTGACGTTACATGGGTCACCGTACACGGATTAACAAAACCTCATGAAAGTCTCACCGGATCGCAGAGGTGATTCCTGACACCAACCATCAACACATCCGCTCAACGTCTATTCCCAAATAATCCAACCCAACAGTTCAATTCTTCCCGTGTTGCAGTACGAAACCAATGGCCGGAACCCAGCCTTCGCAGCTGTCAACTTCGTCAAACCAGCCCTTTTTTACCTGCTTCCCTCAACATTCTACCTGCAACCAAGGTCTTTATGAAACAGAATACCAGCCATCTGCAGCCAACCATAATTTAGTTAACAATTTTCTATCACATACAAAAGAAAAAATTTACACCCTTCCAACTTCTGCCTAGCCGAACCATTGACGTTTTGTCTCCACTAATCCGTTTCATTGACGGCTTTTCTTTTCTTTAAAAGTCCGTTATATGTCCATACACCATTCATGCTCTTCAAAAGTTCACTGAAGTCCCTGCGAAGCTTTTCGCCTTCATTCCGGATCGGTTTCGAAATCGCTGGAGGGCGGTGTGGATAGCTGAACAGTCGTGGGATTGCTGATATAAGCGACAAATGGACGGTCACTAACGAGTAACCGGGCGGAAGAGATGCCAAAGAACATTGTTAGAAGTAAAGCAAGCTCGGGGCTTTCAAAGTGCAGTCAGAGATACCAGCGGAATATTGGACACTGATCCAGCATTGGGTAACTAATTGTGGAGGAAGCATGTGAAATAAAGGCAAGTGAGTCAAAGGTGATAATAAAACGGACCTTTTGTGCAGGTGATTACAGTGTCATATGGAAATTCAAATGAAGGCGAAAAGCTTCGCAGGGACTTCAGTGAACTTTTGAAGAGCATGAATGGTGTATGGACATATAACGGACTTTTAAAGAAAAGAAAAGCCGTCAATGAAACGGATTAGTGGAGACAAAACGTCAATGGTTCGGCTAGGCAGAAGTTGGAAGGGTGTAAATTTTTTCTTTTGTATGTGATAGAAAATTGTTAACTAAATTATGGTTGGCTGCAGATGGCTGGTATTCTGTTTCATAAAGACCTTGGTTGCAGGTAGAATGTTGAGGGAAGCAGGTAAAAAAGGGCTGGTTTGACGAAGTTGACAGCTGCGAAGGCTGGGTTCCGGCCATTGGTTTCGTACTGCAACACGGGAAGAATTGAACTGTTGGGTTGGATTATTTGGGAATAGACGTTGAGCGGATGTGTTGATGGTTGGTGTCAGGAATCACCTCTGCGATCCGGTGAGACTTTCATGAGGTTTTGTTAATCCGTGTACGGTGACCCATGTAACGTCAGCGGGCGAGAGTATAGGTTTAAACCATTGATCAAATCGTCCAGTCCTTACGGTAATCCGGAATAAACGTCGATTCGGCCGATGGCTACCCAAGTAACCAATGCAATCTGGAAGAGATCAGAAGTGCGGCAGTCTGGAGAGTGTTCCAGCTGTGGGTTATGATTATCGTTTTTATGGAAGCAAGAAAATGAAAATTTTGTTATCCGAACAGTTAGTTATCGTTTGGCTAGTGGACCGGTCTATTACGGATCCCTAGACGGAGACTGGTAGCTTTCTAGGGTAGTTGGGTGATAGTAGAGATTTGGGGCGATATCAGGTAGGCGGTGGATGAGGAGAGGGTGTCCGTTAGGGAACCAGGAATAAAACAATAGTAGATGGTATGGTCTGGAAGAAGAATGAGAAAATAGGAAGATAACAGTCTGGTCAGTTCACCAGCTGTGGTCGAGGACGGCAAACAGTAAAAAAGGAGAAAAACAGAGTGTAAAAATGAGGATTTTTCATGTGGGGGCAAACGTGCTGTTATTCGGCAGGGGCATACGGATTCCGGTTGGAATGGGGTCTCAACTTACCATGAGCATATGCGCAGAGAAGTGAAGCCTAGTTACTAAGGAATGGTAATCCGTGTGGCAAGGCTTCAGTGTACGAGAAAGGCGCAAAAAAGCAGGATGGGACGGCTGAGTTCTAGCCTGAGCCAGGAATTAAGTGAGAGCGAGCACCCATCGCTAAAGGACGGAGCGGTTTTATTTATATATATGCAAATTGTGTTGTAAAATGGCACAGTCTAGTTAGGAAGGGGGACAAGTGAGTGGAGCATACCCAAGGTATATATATATATATGAATATATATATATATATATATATATATATATATATATATATATATATATATATATATATATATATATATATATATTGATGTATAGGTTGGTGCGATCATCGGACGGGTCATGCGAAAGCGGTCGGACGCAAAAGACTATGGCAAGGAAAGTGAGATAGAGTGACGCAGCTGAGGATCAACGGTTAACGGAAAGAAGAACAAAAGTTAAGCACGGGCTCATCGGTGCGGCGGATCCCAAAGGCACATTGAGACCATGAAACGTGAGACTAAAAGGGAAACGCCTAAGTGTGGCTAAAACTTTCAATGGGAAAGTTAGTATTTCGCCTAGAGTGGTCATTGAGGAGGAGTAAAGACCAAGTTCTGCATGATATTACAGAAGAACCTTAGTTGGGGGATAGGGTGGGAGCAGAAATGGTAAAGTCATAACTGGGTGTTGAGTTCAGTTAGTGAGTCACGCTAAGTGGGATGAATCAGACTGGATTTTCCAGTTCGAAATCGCAGAGGTGGTGAGGGAAGTATATGTGGTGGGACCTGGTGCGGAAGAGAGGCATTGTAAGCTAAGAGATATCGAGGAGCGTTGAGTTACTCACCGTGCTTGTGTTAATAATTATAGGACAGTAGTGAGTATATATATATATATATATATATATATATATATATATATATATATATATATATATATATATATATATATATATATATGCATATATATGTATATATATAAATGTATAAAGCTGAGAGGAGCGGAAGCCAGGATAAATAAGAGGATCAAGGAGTGAATTAGTGGGTGGTGGGACTTAATGTCTTAGGATCCAGCACCACTAGATAATTTGGTGCAGGGGAAAACATCATTGGCTAAAACCTTCGGCTAGAGAAAAGTTGTTTTACATGGCTGCCCTAGTATTATATGGCGAGGGAGGCAGTAATTGTTTAGACATGGTTGTGGAAACCGACTAGTGAATTAGATGAGGCAGGGATGTATAAGGGTTAGGTGATGGTAGGTGAACGTGGGTGAGTAGCGAGAACCGGCAGGCATCTAGATATTTATAGTTGTAAACGACAAAAACTATCCTTCTGCAATGTGGGTTATACGTAAAAAATAATAATAAATGGTAAGCCTATCGTCTGTCGTTAGGCAGAAAATGGTAGGTTTGGAATATGGTGCCGTGATCCTAGTAGTTGAACCCGTTTTTGAAGGCCAGCTCGACGGATAGCAGAGAGCGGGAGGAGAGACTGAAGCTAGGGTTCTAAAGTTCGATGCCTTCTTTATAGGCTCGATCCTCAGATATGCTGGCTTTAGTCAAAGATAACATATGACTAACGGTAAGTTGTGATTTAAGGGCATGGCTGAACTGGGTTATTGACGCACATTTGCGAATGGTCCGAGGCAGCTTATTCCAAAGCTTTGAATATTTAATGAGAAAGAAGTTGGATCTGATTGCCAGCCTGAAATGTGGGATGGTCAAACTGAAGTCTCTGTGGCGCAGAGGGTAAGATGAGGGTAGGGAAAACTGTATAGAGTTGGTAGAAGTGAACGCAGAGCAATGAATAAGTCTGTATAGAAAACACAAGTTAAGCCTGACATGTCTAAGCCATACGGGGTCAAGTTTTAATAGAATGCATCGCTCTTTATAGCTCAATGGAGAGGAATATCCCATTAGCTTCTTGGTGAAGGTGCGCTGGACTTTCTCCAGGCGTATTCTGTCAGATTTAGACATTCCAGAGAAGATTATAGGGCAGTATTCGAGGTGGGGTCTAGCATGGGATTGGTATGTAAGGAGGATACTATGTTTCATTTTAAATGATCTGAGAACTAGGCCTATTATCTGTCTGGCCCTGGCCGTCTGAAATGAGACATGTTCCGAAAATTGTAGATTGTTAGTGCATCGAAGCCCAAGATCCTTCACTGATGAGCTTGGAGCGATGGGTACTTGGTTCAGTGACAGAGTTCCAAGGGGGACTTGACATCTGTAGGTTGTGTAGAAGCTTTTAGATGTCGAGAAGCACATTTGCCATGAAGTGCACCATTGATCAAGTTTCTCAAGATCACTACCTATTTCAGACAGTGCTGTGCTCAAATCTTGATGGCGGAAATCATACACGATTTTGATGTCGTCGGCGAAGAGGAAAGGTGTGCCATGTCGCACAATCGAAAAAATGTCGTTAATATACAGTAAGAAAAATAGCGGACCAAGTACACTTCCTTGTATGACTCCACTAGTGACAGGCGCCGGTTGCGATAGATGACCATTAGCATATACAACCTGGGTTCGATCCGACAGGTAAGAAGTGATTCATGATAAAAGCGGGTCATGGATACCATAGGCCCGGAGTTTTGTTAACAATCGGGAGTGAGGAACTCGGTCAAATGCCTTGGTCATATCGAGGTAGATGAAAATCATAGATTTTCCGTCGTCAGCTGCCGTGGTCACTAGGTTGAAGAAATCAAACTGGCATGTGGTACAAGAACGTGACTTTAGGAAGCCATGTTGGCCGCTGTGAATGAGGTTATGGGAAATGAGATAATCGGACATCCGCTGTTTAATCAAACGCTCCATTATTCTGGCAGCTAAAGGGGTATGGTTGATAGGACGATAATTTGAAGGGTCATGCACTGGACCTTTTTTGTGGATAGGAATAATGGTTGAATTTTTCCACTGGGATGGAAAAATGCCATTTTTAAGGGATAAGTTGTAGAGATTCATAAAGATAGCAGCGATGTCAGTTCCACCAAGATGAAAGAGTGCTGGGGGGATGCCGTCATAGCCAGGGCGGGAGGAGGGTCTAACACGCAGCAGCAAGTGGGTCACATCGTTCAAACTGAATTCAATGTCAGAGAGAACTTGCTCGGTGATGAGGGGTACGGGTGGCGGGTTTACAGTGGCGTCAGTGGTCATGGATTCTGAAAAGAAGGTATTGAGCGCCTCAGCGATTTCAGCTGCAGATTTAATATGCGTGCTGTTTCCCAAAATTAGATATGGTATCCCTGTAGGCTCTCTCTGATTTCTGCTCTTCAGCAGTCGGGACAATCGGTACGATCTGTCGAAGGAATTCAAGGCCGAAAGCTCCTGCTTTTTCAGCAGTTCATTAGTCCGAAGACTGATGGTGACACAGAGAGAGTGAAGTTGCAATAGTATGGAGAAGTCCTTGGTTTTATTGTAGATCTTCTGCAGTTTTGCATGTTTATTTTGCAGCCTTGTTTGGTAGGAGCCGCGGGCTTGAGAACGGTTGGTCCCGATGGTGGTGATTGCTGACAAGCAGCTATGTAGCTTATGGTAGAGTACGTCACTGGCGAGCTGAGTGTTGTGCTGTAGGAAGTAGTCATCCCAGTTGAGGGATCGAAGCATAGGCTTGAGGTTCATCCAGTTGATCGTGTGAAGGGGCTGTTGAGATGAGCTACATATGGGGTCTATGGGTCCGGCTGTGAATCTGCAAGATACCATTCTATGGTCACTGGCTGGGAAAGGGTTGAGGGCGGTAGTCATCACGCCCGATAGGCCAATGGTAAATATCAGGTCAAGTATGCTGTTACCTCTGGTTGGTGTCATTACGTGCTGGACCCAGCGCCCTGCGCGTATGGTCGAAACGAAGCTCGTGAAGTATTTGGGTGATGACATGGTGTCCCAGCAGATATTAGGTGCATTGAAATCGCCAGCAATGATTTTTGACGAGGAGGGTAATAGTGCAAAGTGGTCAAAGGCTTTGACTACGTGGGCGAGGTCCGTGGTGTTTGAATTGGGTGGTCGATAAACGCAGCCGATATGGAGTGGAGAGTTGGCCAGAAGAACCGTTACCCATATTGAGTCCTGAATTGAGTCCAGTATTGGATCAGAGAGAGGAATGGTAGGCAAGCTGTTTTTAACGTGGATAAGACAGCCTCCTCCACGACGACGACGATTTTTCATGAAGGTTTGATAACCAGCAATAGAAATTTGGTCCAATGGGACAGAATCATTTAGCCAGGTTTCGGTTATGACAATGATGTCGAAGTCGGAAGACAGTACTATATTACGGAGAGTATGGGTTTTATTCAGTAATGAGCGAGCGTTAATGAGAAGCAAGTTAAGTGCAACTGTACCGTCATGGTGTGGAGTGGGAACAACCATCTGCGGGTGTTGATGGCTAACACTACCGAGGTGGTAAACGTCATTAAGTGGACTCATAACGACAGGGTTGTCATGTATAGAAGTGAAGGAGTCTAAACAGGGGTTAGAAGTGGGGAGCCGGCATTGTGAAGAAGGGGTGAAGCTGGGTTGGGGGGCTGCCGTCAAGAAAAAATTGGTCGTTTGGGGAGGTGGGATTTTCGGGGTGGTTGAAGTAGCCAGGTGGGGGGTTGGATGCTGAGGTAATGGGTAACGGCAAGTGAGATGGCAGAAAGTAGTGGTGACTGGGTTCAACGGGGTACGCAGGGGGCGGGTAGTTGCCGCTTGACCAGGACCGACGAAATAACTGTAGTTGGTTGGGCTGGCCCATCCTGTGTTCAGGAAAGGGCGCGGAGCTAGACAATTGAGGCCATTGGTTATAATTCGACTGGGGGTTACTTATTTGTATTATTGGAGGAGAGAGAAATTGGTTACGGAGGTTCGACGGGAGATTCTGGCGCTCAGCCAGATGATTGGAAAACTGTTTCGGGATACTTGGAGAATATGGTGTGTTTGATCCCGATGCATGATGATGCGCTACTCGGTGGCCGTTTTCGCCTGTATTGTAGAGTGGAGTTGGGAGGACCTTGTCGATTAGCCGAGGTACCACGCTAATACAACGAGGTGGGGTTGGCTGCTTTAGGGTAATGCAGGGTTGCGTCCTGCTTGCCAACAAGTACGAATTATTTGGGGTGTACTTGGAGTGCTTGGTGGGGGTTCTAAATGGGATTCTGAGGAGACTTACGGGGGGAATACGGGAGTAGCCGGAGTAGCTAAAAGCTGTGGGGGGTCACAGAGTCCTGTCTGCCAATGGGACGATTGGCCACATAGTAGATCATGCTTTTTATGACCGATCTGTGTTCGCAAGACGGTGGGACATGAGTTAGAGCAGGACGGGCTGTTGGCAACAGACTTCCCCGGAGTCTTTTTCGGTGGTGAGACGGTGGGCAGTAGGCTGGCATTAGCAGCGGCAGGCTTGGATGCACGGGACTTTGGTGGTCCTGGGCTAATAGTGGGTTTGGCATGGATATCGTTGCCGTTTGAAGAAGCGGAGTTTGATGGTAGAAGGCAGGGCCGTTTACTAGGGGGATGTGCTGGAGATGGGGTCAGGTCTAGGTCAACCAGAGTGGTGCAGACAACTGAGGGCTTTTGTATTACGGGGTGGCTCGACAAGCAGCGAGAAGACGCGGCGACTGATATTTCAGCCACAGGTTACGCTGGTGGAGCTAAGGCACTTTTTAGTGATGGAAAAACCTCTCTCTGGAGGGGCGTTTTATCCGGTTGTATTCTTATTCTTTTGAATGGGGTGGAATTGGCAATGATTTGCCAACTAGTTATGAATTTTCTAGCTGTTACTTCGTCAGCGAATTGGAACTTCAAAGGACAGTCAGTGCGTTGTGATTTTTTGCGCAGTCGAGTGCAATAGCACCTGTGGTGTGCCATGTTGCAAGCATTCAGGATGGCGAGTTTGGTTGACGGCAGGGGTAGTCGATCAGGGATGTTGAAAACTATCGCGTTTTTGGAGTTGGCTATTCGCTTATGAACTTCCGTCGCAACTGAGTCTAAGAAGCGGCCCGCCATGACTAGGCTCTGGCGATTAGCAATAGGCGTGGGTTCCATTATGCTAGATAAAGGGGATATCTTTAATAGAATATCATCGATGGACTGGATCTGGTTATGCAAGTCCGCCACTCTTTGATCTACTTCGTTAATCTTCTTGTTGACTACGTCATAAACATCAACGAGAGGTACTGAGCATGGACTGAGTGCAGACTGAGGTTGAGTGTTCCTGGTTTTTTTGAGCCTAACGGTACGAGTTGCCTGATTTGCACCCGGGACCTTGGCACGTTTACGCAGGCCCTTTGGAGCTTCCAAAAGTAGTTCGGGAAATAATGTGAAGAAGAGGGAAAGATTATGGGTCAGCAAGTTGAACTTTTAGAGAGTGTAAAGCTACGTAGAAAATTTTGGGTATTTTTCTTACGCCTTTCTAGCTAAATGACAGACGGTTATAAGCTTCATAAACATAAAAACCAAACATAACCTAGGGAAAATAGAGGCCCGGTGTAGCGCAGCTGACTGCTCCTGTTAGTCTTCGTTGACTAACTTCAGTTTCTGTATCTCGTTTGAACGGTAAACGAACATTTGCGGGCCTCTTTTGTACTACTGTCTTGAAGTCTTGTCTTGAAGTCTTGAAGTACTACACGGGTTCGAGGCTTTAAGCCCAATTGTCCCGGTTCTTTAGGAAATCTTTGATCTTCTGTCGGATTCACCGAGCTGAAACGAGAGTAAAAAGAAGCGGGGGGGGGCGGGGGTGTCAGCGAAAACAAGATACATATAACCTCATTCAGTGTCACACTGTGGCCAATGCCTAAAGCTGAGTGGGGGTGCGGCATTCATGAACATATATGCGATAAAAGACAACTATTTTGTTTGTTGTTTTTTTTGACAGAATTATTGGGAGAGACCCAGGTAGAGGTCTAGCTTTTTCTTGAAGATAGTTTTGTTCTGCGAGAGAACAATATCTTCCGGAAGTGCATTCCACATGGTAATAACCCTATAGCTAAAAAAGTTAATCCTTAGTGAAGTGCGTGGCCTCGGTTTGAAAACTTTTCTGCTGTGACCACGGAGAGAGGAGGCTGGACAGACGGAGAAGAAGTAATCGCTTTGACCTGTTTCAAAAAGGTGAAACATCAAAAACAGATCACCTCTTACGCGTCTTACGTCAAGGGGATAGAGGTTGAGGAGTGAGAGGCGGACGGGATAAGGTAGATGGGATAGATCACTTACTGCCTTGGTGGAGGCCCGCTGAACCTTTTCTAGGATCTCACGGTCTCGGACAAGACCAGAGTGCACTATCTGACTACCGTACTCCAGCAGAGGTCGGATATAAGTGCCGAAAATTATGGGGAAATCATCCTTAAATATGCGCGGGAAGGACCTTCGAATCATGTTTAGAACTCGAAAGGCAGACTTGCTCGCAAGTTCGTGATGATGAGAGAAGGATAAGTTACAATCTAACCAGAAACCGAGCACCTTGTGTCGGTCAACCCTTGGCAGAGTGGCTGCTCCATTAATGGAAAACGTGTGACCAGTCTCTCTGCCGAAAGACATGCTCACGCATTTGTCATCATTAACTGGGAGGTTCCAATCCTCGGACCAGCGTTTTGTTTCATAAACTGCAATTTGCAGGTCTTCAACGCTTGAACTCCAGAGGGTTACATCATCTGCGTACATGGCAATGTTCGCAGGAAGGGCTGTCGGTAGATCGTTTATATAGATCAGGAAAAGAAGAGGACCTAAGACCGACCCTTGGGGGACCCCAGTTGTTACTGGGGAGGGTTGAGACAAAACATTCCCGACTTTAACCACAAAGGTGCGGTCGGTAAGGAAGCTACGTAGGATGCCCAACATGGAGCCTGTGATCCCGTACGTCTGCAGCTTATAAAGAAGAGGGGCATGTGGGACCTTATCGAAGGCCTTAGCAAAATCGATGAATACAGCGTGTGAGAGCTGGTCATCATCGTAGGCTTTCGTTAGACTATCCATGACAGTAAGCATATTGGTGATGCATGACCTGCCAGGAAGAAACCCATGTTGGGACGGGGAGAGGATCTTATTTCTATGAAGATGGGAAAGAATCTCACTCTTAAGAATTCCCTCAAAAATTTTGCTAGGGATGCTAGTGAGGCTTATGGGTCTGTAACTAGAAGCAAGGTGTCTACTACCCTTCGTATAGATGGGTGCGATCACTGCTTTTTTCCAGTTACGGGGGAAAACTCCATCGTCAACACATCGCTGAAAAAGCGAGGCATAAGGAGCAGCTAATGTATCCGCGGCTTCCTTGAGAATACGGGGATGGATTAGGTCAGGACCCATGGAGCAATATTGGTTGAGCCGTCGGAAACCTTGAGCGACTGCACCAATGGGAATAGTTACGCGGTTAAGGGTAGTGGTCAGAGATAACGGGTGCATAGTAGGGTGGGATGATATGGGAAAGGAGCTAAAAGTTGTACGGAAGTAGGAGCTGAATGCCTCGGCTACTTGGCTAGGGGAAGTGATTGGAGATCCGGCACTATCTTTGAGAGCTAATGGCGTCGGAGCTGTGCCCCTTAGACGGCGCATGTACTGAAAGAAAAATGCCTTATTGGTCCGTGCTCGATCAAGTACAGATCGCTGGACTGCTTTCTGATGGGACCTAATCTTGTCTTTGCATATGTTCCTTATGATCCTGAAGTCTTCTGCACCACGGGCAAGGCCTGTGGCTTTATATCTAGCAAAGAGGCGTGCGCGTTCGTCTAGAATGCGCCTAATGGGGCGAGGGAGTGGTCGCTTAGCGGTCTGTGGGCGACGAATTCTGGGGACAAAAAGCATATCAGCTAAGGAGATTAACTCTCTGAGATTCTCTGCCATTTCATCCGCAGAGTTACCTGGGTTAGTTAAATTTAGCTGGGAGCGAAGAAATGCACAGACTTGGTCAAAGTTGGTCCTTTTGAAGGATCTCAAAATCTTAGTTTCTGACGGAAGAGGAGGCCATTTCACGATATAATCGAATCCAATGAGAATGTGATCACTTTTGCCGAGGGGCGGCAAGTAATGCACCACATCTATTAGGAACCGATCATTGGTGATGACCAGGTCTAGTAGGGACGGGGCGTGGCCTGTGCGATATCTAGTCGGATCTCTTACGTTCTGCACCCATGAGTTTTTCAGTACGAGATCAAGGAGGGGTTTACCGAAAGTGATATCCGGGGCATCAGCTCTTTGCCAGTTTGTACTGGGAGAGTTGAAGTCACCAGTGACTAACAGATGGGTGAAGTCTGTATAGCTTTTCAGGGAGCCTAATAAGTCTATGAGACCTATGCTGTCAGTTGAATTGCATGCGGGAGGACGGTAGACAACACCGAGCAATAGGGTATCTGTCCTAGAGAGGTTAAACACAACCCACAGACAATCAATACATGAAAAGGTTGGTGTTGTCAGTAAGGTGGGAGGGGGGATCGAATTATCGTAGTATATGATTACCCCGCCGGAACGACCTCTACTGGAGTCCCGCCTTACTGTGAAGTATCCCGGAATGGATATTTCGGCATCAAGTATGTCAGGGGTGAGCCAGGTTTCTGTGAGGGCTATGATCTGAGGCTCCTTATCCACTGTCTTGGCCTATCTTCGTGACTTTGCATCGTCTTGTCCATGAACCGTTCACATGCACACACTTGCGCAGATAGATTTGGATGATAATTCCCCTTTTTTGTTTAGGTCATTTTTATTGTTATACACTGGTATGAGTACAAACAACTGAAAACGAGCCTGTTTGCCACGCTGTTATGTTCTCAGTGTCATAGATGCCTGGGACTCGAATCCACCGAGTACTACCAGACAGCTCAGCTCTGTGCAATAATAACTGCTGCCTAAATGGCGTAGCCTCCCCAACCTAACGCTTTTGCCCTATTCTCCCATGGTGACACAAACAAGCCTACAGTCGTCCTTGTCCCCATCATCTAGCTGCAACCAAAACCTATCAGCTGGGCCGCACCGCACCACTGCCAGGTCACTCTCGTACAAATCGGACCGATCAGCCCTCAAGGCATACTCCTGCAAGCAAACTGCCAAGAAGTGGCGTGCCTAAGGAAGCAATTACGTCGTTGCGATTTGATATGTCACCCGTGGGCCAAAAATCGGTAACGCATTGTACTCAGCCCCCAATGATGAGCGTCGGTACCAACGGTAGCCCATGGCGGCAAATCCGAAGTTTCGCAACCATTCCTCTATCCCTACTAAAGGCCTCAACGTCTGATTTACTAAGCAGCAACCTCCCTGGATCGACGAGCCACATTCCGATAACCATGCAGAAATTGAAAGCGAACAGATACCCTTGCGGAGTGTAACTAATGCCAGAGCCTACAATTCCTGTTCTAAAAACGGATAGCTTCTCAAGCCGTATTTTCTCCCAGCGAACTCCCACCTCCATGCGCTTTTATACGGATGATGCACGAATTCCAACTCACAGCTGTTACTCAACGCTGAATTCGCCTAACTTGTCACTTCTTAACCTTTCTGTGCCTCCGCCGTTCATCCTGTTAGTTTCTCTACCATATTACAATTTTCGTTTTGCCCCACCATTGCCCATCCTACTACAGTCCTTTTAAACGTGAGGTACACCAACGAAAACCTCCGTGTAAGCTTCCACCTCCCTGTGGCATTCAGCCTCATGATCTTTCCTTTCTTCTGGCCCTTATGAATCACTTTTCTATACAGGCACCTTGCCAGTAGTTTTATCTTCCATAGCACACCACACTGTGCAGGCCAACTAGGCAACATTGCGTATTCCCACAATCTCCTTCCAAAATAACCTTTATATAACCTTCTACCAACAGCCGATTCTTATATTTCCCCACCCGAGCAAGCTGCATCGACATGCGGCGAAGCCACCCCACACTCTCCTAGCTCCTACATTCTGAAGCCTGTTCTCAGCACACAGCACCAACCACGAAGGTTGTCACGTGGGAAAGCCAATACTTTCCATAACCCCATATTCTGTCACCACCCTCGAGCATCGAGAGATCCCAACAAATCAGGACGAGTAGAAAAGCTACCTAGTCAAAGGTCTTTTCATTCACCTCGTAATAT
Source organism: Fasciola hepatica (assembly GCA_948099385.1). NCBI lineage: Eukaryota > Metazoa > Platyhelminthes > Trematoda > Plagiorchiida > Fasciolidae > Fasciola > Fasciola hepatica. The sequence continues at coordinate 19,599,316 of CANUEZ040000182.1, forward strand.
CCCGAAATTACCCAATTCCTGGTCGTCCGCGGCTGAATCCTCTGAAGCCAATCCGGAAGTGTCCAAATCCCACATTCATTCTTCCTTTGTGATGGCTTCAACCCGCCCCTCTCCCCGCACACTTTGCCCGCCCAATAACTCATCTACGTTACCTAGCTCGGAAACTCACCTCCGAGTGACTGAGTTGTCCTTGGTCTTATTTAACTACTTATCCATTCTAAACGAGGTTCATCACTTCAAACATTACATCATAACCTCAAGTCTTGATATCACCCTTATTATTGTGGCCTGAATAATGGAACACACTTCCACAAAAAATGAAAGAGGCGGAGGTGGTTGCATAGTGTACGTAGAGCAAGCCCTCTCAGTGACCCTCAATAGACATGCTGTGCGCGACTCATTTCCGGATTATCTATGGTTACCAATTGGGTTCTCAACTATAGCCATGCACATTGGTTGCATCTATCGCCCGCCCTCCTTCAATACCAAAGAATTATCTCCCTTAACTGAAGCCTTTGATTATCTCTCACTCCTACTGTCGGCAGCGAAAATCAAAGCTGGTGATTTCAACTGGCCTAGAATATCCTGGAAAAATCGTACGGCCCCTCCCAACTTAATCCGTCATGCGAGTCGATCGCTTTGCGGGAAGCCGGTTGTTATCGTTCAAAGCCAGTGATGGAAGGGTGCTATGCCATGTAGTGTAGATGTTCAAAAAACTGTTGAGAGCCAGCTCAGATAGCTTTGTGTTTGAGGTGTTCGATTCACAACCGTTCATCCCGGGTTTGAGCCTCGTGGGGGCTCAGGAATGCGCACTGCTGATGATTCCCAGCAAGAATGAAACAGCTGTACAGCACTTCTATGGTATGCAGTGGTGAGTTGAGCGTTCAAGTTGCACGATGAATCATATTACGCAAATCTAATCTCCTACTACTTAATTGGTCAAAAGTTTTGTCACCCATACTCAATTTGGGAGTGTGGTGCAACACTTTGAAATCCCTAATAGAAATACCAGAATCATAAACGTTATATTCACTCACAGAGTTTCCAACATTTCGGTTTCCGTTCTGTACAGAATTCCGGGTAGCGACCATAAGAAGGTAGCAGGTTTTTTATTTTGTTCTTAACCATCAGGCTACCTGACCTCAGTCAACAATTCAGTCCGTTTAAGTTGGAACCCTCCGCCCAATCTCGTCGGTAACCAAGACTGCAGCGGTTTTTTCTAACGGCTGACCCCCAACAGGTGGCTGATCTTTTTTACTTTACCACGGAAAACAGCTTCTCGGAGCCTAGTCCCACTGCCCAAAACTCCTCCCCTAGGAAATCCAAACTTGCCTCTCTCCAACAAAAGAACCTAACACACAAAAGCCTTACCTCCAAAACCACGACTTTTCCATTCTTATGAGACCAACAAGTTTTACTGAAGTTATCTGGGACCTAAAGGAAGACCATCGTCGCACTGAAGAAGCCAAGCCTCTGAGGCATCTCAAAAAAGCATCGAAACTCCCACTCATACGCAAACCTAGGAATTCGACAACAGATACTACTATCTAATGCCTTGCGCTACCGAATAAATCTTCGGCCACCGCCGATTCAGATGTCGCTGAGGCACTCAACCGTCACTTCGCCAGTTCCATGGACCCGACCCAGACACAATCCTTCTCCTCGAATCCTCTGGTTATCATCAGCCCTTCTCTGTATACCTTGACATTTGAAATAAACATTTCCAGGCTCATCCCAAGCTTTAAGGCACCTGCGCTTCCTGGACCAGATGGGTTAACCCCAGCCTAAATCATTACAGGTGGATAGACTCTCCCCTTCTTTTACGAAACCTACCTACTTTGTCACCTAAATCCAGTTTGGTGCCATCGAACGGGAAGCTTTGAGTCGTCTTCCTCCGAAACAAAAAAGGACCAATTCAGGAACTCGCTAATTACCGACCCGTTATTCTTGCTTCTGTCATTTCCAGACCAATGGAATCGATTGCCAAAGACGGCATTACTACCCATCTCCTCGCTTCAAACTTTCCTAGCAGTAGGCAGCACGGATTTTTCAAATCGCCATCATGCACCACCTCTCTGTTTGACCTCCATAGCCTAATCACTAAAGCTGTTGATATTGGGCGGGCATTAGTCATTTTCTACCCAGATCTGTCGAAGTCTTCCGACCGTGTTCCATACCCTCATCACATAGCTTGATTGCGTTCCTTTGGCATTACTGACTCACTTTTTTCGTGGCACAAATCTTATCTCACTTATCGTCCTCAAGTGGTTCTCACCGACGGATATACTTCTGACCTGAAATCTGGTACAAAAGGCATTATGCACGTCAGTGCATTGGGTCTTCTCTTATTTCTTACGCACATCAATGACGCACTGGATTTATTACACCATAGCACTCCACTTTTGTTTGCCGATAACATGAAAGTAGTCTACCCCTTCTAATCTGAGGATACTACCCCCACCGTCTGCAACATTTCCGCCTGCCTCTCCGATCTTGACCGCAGGGTCACTCTTTGAAGATGAATTCTTCTACTGCTAGGTGCTAGGTTCTTAACAACGAATTCCAATTTCCCCCTGGATCCTTAACTCTGGTGGGTCCCTAATAGTCGGTCGACCTACCATCCGCAATTTGTGTCTCGACTATTAAAGCTCCCTCAACTTCTCTGAGCAAGCCACAATCCAAGCGGTCAAGGAGGGGAGAGGTGTGGCCCTTCTCTTACTTTCCTTTCGTCTCTGAGACAATGCCATCAGCATCTACAAGTCCCACATCAGGCTTTGCCTGAATATTGCCCAGTAACCTCTTCCAACATGATAAAATTTGAGAGTTGAGCTAGAAAGCAAACAAAGGCAATTTACCAAACTATACTCGGCTGGTTCAAGTCTTTAGACTATGAAGAGCGATATCAACATCTGAATCTTGACCCACTCTTGCTCCGCCGCCTGAGACTAAACTTGGTCTTCTTCAATGTTCTGTTCCACAGCCGGTCTTTCTCTCTTAACTAAGAAAGCTTCTCCAGTGAAGGCCCTTTTCACTTCGGGACAGGCCTTTCACTGTTCCCTCTAGTTACGCTGAACGAACCATACGGTCACATCTTTTCCTTCTTGTCTATTGCAAGTTCCGGAATGAGTTGCCGGTCAACACTGGAGCTTCTGAGACCAAGTTTCAGTTTCTATCGGCGCTCATTCCATATCTCAACGGTACACTCGCATTTCAGCTATCTAATACCTGAATAGCTGGGGATATGGCATAAAAGAAGGGCCTCCTTCGCGGGCCCTGCTCCCTCCAACTGGGACACAACTAAAGACAGACAGCTTTATCTATATGCATGTTTCCTCAAAGCCTGACTAACTGTTTGCCTTTCCAGTATTGAGTAAACTGATGTGAAAAACTCTTACTTTCTTACATCTGCTTCGCCCTACTTCTGTTTTCTCAGTCACCACTATGCCTCTTCCCTTATTAGCTTTTACCTGCCTCCACTGACAGTTATTTCACAGCATAGGAACACCCTGACTCCTATTTTATCTGTTCCCCCTTTTGGCTCACCCCTTATGTGCATCCGTCCCTCAACGTTTGTTGTCTGCCTTAGAACCACGGAGATCATTCCCACTATATACGCGCCTGGATGGCACTTCTGTCTGGTCTTTTACTAGCCGCTGGCTCCGTCCTCTGTGATCCCTCGCAACCCGGTGATCTGATCGCGGATCTTATACTTTCATATTTGAGGTAGGACTCACTTGCATAACCATCGGTGAACATTAGCTCCATTCCCAACGATGTGGGGGGGGGCTTCAGATCCGCCTCTTTGGGTGGCTCACATCGGGCGTACAGGCCGTCTGCAACGACTTGCGAGAGCAATTGGGCTGGTTTAGCACTCCTTCTGTGTCCATTCTGAAGAACTTTCTAGGTTGGGCATCCAGCGCACTGCCAGCCCCACCCACTAGCAACTGTAGCGGATGACAGGCTCTGGCTCTCCTCGCCCTACCGCATTCATTGCTATAGGTTGCAGGTCGCATGCTCCCACTATCCTATTCCCCTCACGGAACGACCACCTACCACTCTTGTCATCACTCCCCACTTCCAATTCTGTCTTTCTTCCACGGTATGTACGCCTACAAATTCTGTCCTTGCTCGTATCGGCTCCCACCATGTCACCTTTCATTGCACACCACTATTGTTCTACCCATTTTACTGTGCCGACGCCGGCCAATATTTCTTCGTCCACCCATGTCATCTTTGCCGGGTCGTGGTCTCCCTCCCTTTTTGGTATCACCCTATGCTCATGAATCTCACTGATCACATTCTTGTGCCTCACTGACATCCGTTCAGTCAAATCCTCTCTTGCTTTCCCTTCTCATGCCTAATGCCACTAAGCACCAGTCCCACCCGTACTCATGGCCAATTCCCGTATTAGAACTCGCCGTTCCAAACTCTGTGCCTCCAGCGGCCACATTTATTATCTAATCTCCACCAATGTTTTTTCCTTGCTTAACTCCGCTACTCCTCTGTGGACCTTTGCATTATGCAGTGCCCCGATTAGCATTGTCCAGCTCCATCTACTTGTACAATGGGCTGTGGGAGCACAGCTCTCCTGTTCCACTGCCTCAACTCCGAGGTGCATTCGTTTCTTGTTCCTTGTGTTCATCCACAGGTTCACCTGTCCTGGTGCTCCTTTCTTCTCAGTCTCCTTCTTGTTCCACCTGTAGTAAGACGACCTGAGTGGCTATATATCACCTGATGCTCGCCACAGGCACTTTCTGTGTGCCTTTCAGGCCGTTCTATCTTCTAACGTGCCGCCCAACATGAAATCATTGTTACGTCATGGTTTTCACTTACGGTTTCAATCCGTCTGATCTGCCATTGCCAGGTCCTTCTGGCACTCTCTCTGCTTATTTCTCCCCCACACTGTTTGCCGTCACAGCTGCTGCATCTCTGCACCACAGAAAGTTTCGTCTCCCAGGTACTTTTCTCCACTTTTTATCTTTAGGAGCTCCGCGCTGCCCGGCTATACTCATTACCTCTATCTTATGAACAAATGGCGTGATTCCATATTAAAGACCTCTCCCATTCTTGATCGGTACCACATGTCTCGCCAACGATAATCAGATTATTAGATCAACTCTTACCTGTTCTCTTCGATCTTTTGTTCATCTTCCTTCTTCTATGAACTGCTCTTCATTGCCGCCACCACCTTCGTGATTTCGAAGTCTTTTATTTCTCTCTCTCTTTTGGTCCGCCAAGTTCACCTGTTATGAAGAAAGTTCACCAGGATTATCCCAAAGTAATTCTGTACCATTCGACTTAGCGCAACCTGCCCCTTCCAGTCAATGAGATTTTTCCCTAGGATTCCGTTGTTATTGCCCCTGCCCCTCATATACGTATGTATAAATATGTATATGGGCATGAATATATGCATTCGTTTTGCATCCTGCAATTCCTCACCTGCCATTTATTGTGCTACCACCCCCTCTGACAGTCATGATAGGTGTCCATTCCTTCTATATCTGGCCTCACATCTGCCGCATTCTATCCCTCCAAATAATTCTTATCATATGATCCACCCTGTAGGTCTTGCATTGCTTACCCCCCCCCTTTTACAGCGAGTTTTGTGCCCTGTCCACCGAAAATTCATTGCAGTGTACCAATGCTCCATCCTCGTCTTATTCCTTGCAGTGCAACTCACTTTTTTCTCAATCGTCTCCCGCTTCCACCGCTTCCTATGCCGATTTCTAACCATTCTCATCTATATCTGATGGCCTTCAGATGTCTTCACTTGGACCAGCCAGATTATGCATGTGACCTTGACTTTTAAATTCACCGGCTGTGGTGTGCAAGGGTCAGTGTCTTCCGTGGGGGTTGCCCGTGTTCAGTGAGCAAAATATTAAAACGGAAACTCCATGAGCACGAAAGCCCAGCAAGTGCGTCAAGGGGATCCAACACCTACAAAAGTTGAACATCAATACGGCTGCCAAGGGTCTTCTCATTACACCAGCATCCATTTGAATCCCCCCTTGGGTTCATTGAAACTATTTACATTTCCCATCCGTGTGCATACACCTATCATACCTCTGTCTGCCTTTTTCCCCTTCTGATCCCAGTAATCTTGCTTTTGCTATGCACGTTTCTACATTTTCAACAATTTTGTCTGTTCACTGTACAGCCCGTAAAAATGTGGTCACGCACCTGGCATGCTTCGGGCGCTTCCGTTTATTTACAGTCAGGTTGAAAACAAAACTTTGAAACCGGAGAATGTGAAGATGATTATGTGATAAGTTCCTATGATAGGATAAGGTGGCTAACTTCAAATGCCCCTGCTGTAAGCGCCCAAAGTATAGAGACGAACTCTGGAGTGCAAATATTTGGTTGTCGGCATGACAGCGCTGATCGCAGCGTGAAGAGTCCACCGTCTGCCTTTTGCCCAGCTTCTGTACTCTTGTCCACCACTAAAGATTGGAAGTCACTGAATTCCCTTTTCTTTAAAAGTGAATATTGCTTCTATGGTAGACAAGCTTTGTTCGTGTACTACAGTCCAACTAGCCACGGTCCGTGACAGCAGGTAGTGTTTCCTGGCTTTAACATGTAAGTCCCACTGAAATGCCGGTGTAAAGTAGCAACTAAGTCTCTGCTCAGCTCCTCTCTCCACTAAGCCTTGTAAGCCTCACGTCCCTGCTGAATGAGGCTTGGTGACCGCATGACTATGGGTGAATCATTGGTAAACAGAAGAAATAGTAGTAGGCCTATGACGGACTCCTGCCGTAATCCATCGATGAAGCTTTCTAATTTAGAGTCCATGTAGCCCAGTCTAGTGTAAGACACTTTTTCGGTAAGGAAGTCCGCTAGGCTTTCCTGAACCTTTCGGTTTATGCTGAATAACCTCAGCTTGATTAGCAGCGACCGACGATTCGCCGAGGTAAAGCCCCTGCTAAAGACAAGACAACGTAATCCTATTTGCTTACCTTCATCCACTCTTCAAGCGACCTCATCTATGAGGCCCAAGAGACGGGCTGAGCAGGACATATCTTTTGAAAACGCATGCTGAGCTGGACAAAGCATAGAATTCTCTAGTGGGTACTGTCCGACGTGGGCCGGGATAATTTGCTCTAGCACCTTGCCTAGGATGCTGGCTAAGCAGTCTATTGTTTCCCTTTTTGCAGCGAGGTCCTCATTTATGTTCAGCAAACACCACTGCATTGTTCCAGTTCTGTGGCAGTGCTCCATGATGCAGGGTGGCTTTCCGTTACATTCATGCCGGACAGAATAAGGTAATAATCATTGGTCTAATGCTGGCAGGGTGGGTGTCATCCGGTCCGGCTGACTTACGAATGTCCAATCCTTCCAGATGCTGGCAAACGAAGTCCTCCGAAAGATTTGAATCTTTTATGTTGGTTCAGAAGTTGATGTTTTCTATCCCAAGCCGATGGTTTTACCGCTGATAATCGATGAGCTTGGTCCTTAGGCCACATACTTTCCGTCGCCGGTCAACATGTCGTCGTCAGTGGACAGCAGAGGGAGCCCTCACTTCTCTTTGCAAGAATAAAACTAGCTCTTGGTATGACCTGGACTTATCGGATACTCTTGTTTTTAGAATGTTACTAATTATGAGGACTCGGCCTTTTTGCCTCTGGAAACAAAAATTCCAAGTTTTCCAAATGGATCCTTGACCTTTTGCAATGCCGTCTGCATGCAGAAACCTGACTTTTTGGAAGCCCTCTTCTTCGTTCTTTGCTTTTTAAATCCCTTACAAAAAGTTTCTGTTTCTTTATTGTTTTTTTATTTTTTTATTTTCTGTTATCGTTCAATGTACGCTGGTGAAGAATAGGGTATCGTGACTTTGGATTTGTGGCATCAAGGTCTAGTTTTTTTCCACCTGGATTAGTTGGGTTTCCTGGGCACCAGGAGAAAAGAACTCCACCTGGTCCAAAGTGCTCATTGGCTGGATATTTTGAAGAATGCCGTGCCTCCAAGAGCTCCCACTGGAGTTCGTTTTCGTAGATATCTCCGCCAAGTTTGAAGCACGGGTGTGGGCGCGGGTCCACTATTCCAAAAGTTGCCAGTGTCTCTAGCAGATTATCTGAATGGAGTTGTTGAAGGAACTCCTTCAGTATGCCCCTGGCCTGATTGAAGTCAGTTGGAGTGAATAGTGATTTGACGTCGAGCAGAAGTACTGCTCCATCCTCTTCCTTTTAATGTGTTTCAGTCTATCAAGGAACTGCTAGGCATAAGTCCTGGATTAGTTTAATCCGGTTATCCGTGGCCTTAGACGTTTCTGAACTCTCTGGCCAAATTGTACACCGGGGCTCCGGATAGAGAGACAGTCGGTCTAGGCGGAATGTCATCTTTGTGAACCTTCCGAAGTCCGTAGCAAGGAGCGCTCTTTGAATCTTCAGCTTTCCTTCTCCAGCATTCCGTTTTATCTATTCTTTGCATATCTTGTAACCGTGGTAAAGCCAAACCCTTCTTCTTTTCTAGTTCAGAAGCTGGGTCAGCATCGACGAGGCAGTATATATTAGGTGGTCGATGAATAATGGTAAAGCCTTTCTGATTATACACTTTTATCAATGACTGGTAGGATGACGATGTTTGTCGTTCCTCCGTGGTTAAGTGCTTCATGCCTCGCGGTAGAGAGAGTTTTGTGTGGTCGTTTGTAACCAATTGCCAAAATTATATCCAGTCTCAACTCGGTTTTTGTTTTTTCTGAAAAAGCGGATGACTTAAACGCGCCTTCCACTTCAGCCAGGTATTTCTTCTGGGTAACTTGTTTCGGGTTGAATGACAGCTCGCTTCTTGAGATATCGCATTCCACACCCAGCAGTTTTCGAGATGACAGATTTCTGACTCATCTCTTCCTCCCAGTTTCTTCCGTGTCCCTTGAGATATTGTTCAATTTTTGAATAAGGATAGTCTCTTCCTCTTCCGACAATTGTCCGTTTATCGGATAATGGTATTTTCAACTGGTGTCATAGTTCCATATCAACTATTTGCCCCAATTAAATACTTATCTCTTCTACTTTAACTCAGAATTTATTCATGTGATCATGGGCATGTTTGCTTGACATCAGAGCCGTATGTCTACCACTTTATCCCACTATTATACATGCCCGGAGATAATTCATTGATAAACCAGTTGCGACCTAGTCACCAAGCTCAGAAACCACCAGCAAGTACAATCTGACACACAACGAATGGGGAATATTGGGTGAAATACGGTCTTTCCTTGTCCGTGGGGTTCCACTACAGTGGAGTGGACTTACCACTTAGCATCCAGTGTTATTTATATTTCCCAGCAATCTGTAAGCCAGCCATTTCTTCAAGTTACCTATTCCCCATCATAACTTCTGCACTGGAGAAGAAGTTTGCTGGAAATTTTAGCCTAGATCTTGGTTTCCAAGGTTTTGTATCATTGTCTCCCTTTTTCTGATCGGTGGCTCATTCAACCTCATCGTCCGCAAGTACTTGCGATATACTCTAGGATTTTGAACGCCTCCGTGAGGTCTTTTGTGGATTTTTGTAGGGGGTAAAAGAGTGCCATATACTGCAACATTTTTTACAAAGATTTTTCTTGCAGTCATTCAACCATTAAAAGTGCAGATCGCCAAACCTTTTTCAAACAGGCTGCATCGTTTTCAAAAGTCGTTTAAGCATGTAGTTCCGAGGTCCTGAAGTAGTACACTGGTACGAGATATAATCCCAAAGTTCCCGGGTCCTTCTGATTATCTTGTTATCTAGATACCACCGACGAGCTGAAAAATGGTTCATTGCATGATGGGAAAGTGATAAAATGGAAGAGGGATCCAGGAGACTGGTCTTGACCGCATCGTGCCTGTTGTACCTTCACTGAGGTGGGAGGCAGATCACTGGACAACAGGAGATGGTTCATCTTTGCCGCATTACGGTCAGCTTGAGCAGCGCAGACGACTTTGACTTGAAAAGGTGTGGCATATCACGTGGCGAGACTTCTGACCCGTGCGAGCGGCAGTGTCAACTTCAAAAGTAGCCTCACGGCCGATTTTCTCATAGATTCGAACCCCACTCTTCTGCAGGGTAGTGGTGAAGTCAAAGAGCTCAGTTCCAGCCTTTTAAGCATTCAGAATTCACTGTTCATCGTACCTACCTCCCCCAGTAACGTCGACATCTAAGCCTCTCGTTGACAGTGTCACCTCAAAGTCCACCGGCCTATTTTCTCCCAATAATATGACTCCGTCTGAAGCTGTGGTAATAGGAGACTCTTGCTTCCATTTAAATGAATATATCATTTTCCCGCCCAAATAACTAACTGCATCGGGTCTCACGCAAAATTATTGGGATTCCCTGATCCTAGGTAGTCTGCATAATGCAACGCGGATGCTAAGTAGTTGTGTGGTGAAGAAAAAGTAATGTGCCTAGCTCTGAACTTTGAGCTGCTGGGCTAGTTATCTCAGCCGCCTTTGAGCCACTGGTCTCTACTCTAACACGGAGCTTCCCGTTAGCCGGCAACTTTGATACACCCTTACAAAACGCCCCTTCAATCCCAAGCTTTTTCAATTTCTCCATCTTTGGACGATGAATGACTATGTCAAAGCCTTGTCGAAGACAAAGTTAAAATTTTTAACCACCTTGCTTTCACTCATCTGGGTAATGACTTCCTCTAAGAATAATATAAGCTATAAGAGACGATTCAGTCCCAAACCCGCGCCTTGCTTCAAAGAGCAATCTGTGGTTTATTAGGTGGTTCGTAAGTTTGCTCACTCCGCCCCCTTTGGAAGCTGGCAGAAATGCATTTTGGGCTTACAAGATGGTAGTCCCCCTTTCTTGACCATGCTCCAACATGTGAGTAGTCTCGACAAAAGCCGAATTCCAGTCTGAATGTGATTCACCTTGAATAAGTGTGGCTTGGCAGAGATGAGAGACATGTCCGCTTTTCATGACAGCCAATGGCTTGAAGGAGATTAGGTGTATGCCATCTGGCCGCGCCGACTCATGCACGTTTGGCCCCTCCATTGACTACTCTGTTTCTCCCTCCATTATTTACATATTAGAAACGACGTGGGCAAACATGTGTTTTGGCCTATGCACTTTGTCTTTCCAATCACGTCTGCATGCACTCTCAAAATTATATACCCGGTCAACCGGCTTTCCTTTTGTCATCCCCACTGTTGCCTCCCATCCCTCAGGACCAGTAGTTACACTTCATCCCTGAGCAAAGCTTTTAATTATGATATGTGTATTGGCTCCTTGGGTTTCGGTCAACTTCCTTGGCCAGAACCTGTCCGAAGGTTTTCTTGGCCTCTCAGCCCCTGGGCGCTGCTGGATTTTATCTCTTTTTTCCTACTCGTAGCGCTTCCGGAGTCCTCAAAAATTGGCTTGCCCTTACACTTTAGTTCTCCAGGCGTGTAAAACTGTCCCGTAGCCCCGAAAGAATTCCCTTTACCCTGTCACATTTTCTCCAGCCCAGCTTCTTTACCCCGAATTAAGTCTGCTGCCCTACTTCTGAGTTCCCCTGTGTGGCCCCGAAATATTTATAATCAGTTTTCCCACGGCCTTCACCCGTCTGAGGCGGGGGGTATTTGATGGTGGCATGATCACTTCCGCCTTAAGGCAGGGGTGAATCCAATCGATCCGTGCCACCCCCACATCTTGTCGCAGCTGGGTTAAGGAGAGAGGGCAGCTGCCATAGTCGGTATTTCGTTTCTTCTTTAGTGTGCTGAACCAGGGCCCAGTGGCGCATCCTGTCGAAAATGCCTTCCTGGCTCTGCCCGATAAGCAGCCACCTTTTGGCTAGTCTACTCCTTTGAGGTTGAATCCTTCCATCAGAAGGGCGCGAGTGGTTAACCGTAGCTGCTAGGGTGAATCCGTCAATCTTTCATCTTCGCCGAAGGCTGACCTTGGCCATCTGTATTCGCAAGCAATAGAGGTGCATCTGTTTCGCATCCTTACTATCATGGTATTATCTGGGCTGTTGCCCCGCACAAGGTCGCTTCTGCATCCGTGGGCACTAGTCCTTCTCTGATGAGGAAGGCTACACCGGTGCCCCCCCCATTTAACTTCTGCTGACATGTTGATGGGCAATCAACGCCAATGGTGGTTCATTTTATGGCACTTGCATGCCACAAAATCTCGCCGTGCCCTGACAGTTCGGGATCCTTTGATATTCATCTGCCGGGAAGCACGACACGCCTCGGGATTGCCCTCCAATAAAGTAGCAAAGAACAACATCTCGAGGAAGCAAAGCCTCGGAAACCAGCGGGTTCACTTTCCATGCAAAAATCAGGACTTCCAGATATCAGCACTCGCGGAGCAGTAAGGGACCAAGAGAGACTGAGAAACATTTTAGGGGAGTCAATAAAGTAAATCAAAATAGACCGGAGAAGAATATTAGAGCAGACTGAAGAAAGAGAACCAGATTCATTCTGCTGAACCGCGGGCAAACTGGATAGGCGTGTAAATACTACATCGAGCTTCCTCTTGAACGCGGCCATGGCATTCTCTTCCCTCATCTTCTCGGGAAGTTTACTCAGGTTGTAAATTACCCCGCATCTGAGCTACTGTATCCTAGTGGTTTTGTTCGCCTAGGCTTGAATAAGTTTAGATGGAGCTCGCAAATGTCAGGGTTTTCTTCACGGATCAACAACGGCTTCTTTGTGGCTCGCAACCCACTTCGTTTTTCCATTTTTTCAGTCAACTGGCCGGGCGAATTTCCAAACTTAATCGGGAACAATCCTGAATCTGTTTGCCTAATCTCGTACTTCAACCCCGCACCATTCTCACAAACCTCCCCTGAAACTTTTCCAGGGAATGGGCGTCCCTTTTCAAGTGAAGAGCCTAGGCTTGGACTACGCACTCCAAGTGGGGCCTGATTAGAGCCGTACATAGCCTCGACAACTCACCAATCATTTCCGAGCCTTTGGTTTCGGATTGTCCCAGCTTGAATGCTGCGGACCAATTAAACTCAATAAAAATCACAAGACGTGGAAAACCGTAAACCACGTTCGTCCGGGTTCATGCTCACGGGCTCCTTTGAAGCCTCGGTACTAAAGAAATAGGAAGAAATGCCTTCGTCGGTGATTTGAGAGGGGTGAGCAGGAAAGCCTCGTAGGACCATTTTGCCTCGGTGGTTTCAAGCTATCAGTCCATCAAAGCTGAAAATGTAAGAGCTTGTGAAAGTGAAGTGTGGAGGACCTTTGGTGAAAGTTAGTAGATAGAAGTCGTAAAACTGAGGAGTAAGGACTACATTTTGATTCAAAAAGGGGAGAGTTTAGGGAGGAAAATGCTATGGACAAGGCTTGTTTGAGAACGTATACTGATGACAGTGATAAAAAAAGACAAAAGAAGTAGAAAAAATGATAAAACGGTTGATGACATAACTTCCGATTTCAGTAAACTCCCTTCCAGCAGTTGTCCATCCGAGATTCAAACTCTGCAGCCGCTTTCGTGGTTAGCAGTTCCAGCGAGGCCGGTTCCAGTCATTTTACACTCTGTCGGGGAAGGAACTAATTAGGAGACATCTTGGAGCTTTCTTCTTTGTCAACTTTAATAATAATAATATTGGTTTATTTCAGAGGGGTCCGAAGCATGCCATGTACATGATCTTGTTGATACAGGTGATGGAATGGACAGAAATAATTCATTTAGTGGATGTGCCCTTGTGACCCTTCAATTGCTGGGGTTCAACAGCGTTTTGGTCAACCCTGGAGATCCACATACCCCCGAAGAACCTTAAACGCTTCTACCTGATAGCTTGTACTCTTCATGCGCTCGAGTGAGAATGAGTTCAATACCTAGAGTTTCTGCACGAAGCGAGGCGCATAAGACTCGCAAGCCACCCGGGCTTAGCGGCGCCGGACCTGTTAGAAAGGCCAGAGATACCTTACCAAGGAGGGCAGGTAGATCTAAGCATAATATTTCGGGCGCCGTTGAAGGAGCGCTTTGTGATGTAGCAGTGCAACTCAGGTTTTTCTTGATGTAACGGTTCCTCGAGCCAGCAGAAGTCACTTGAAGTTTTTGAGAGGCCGCGGAACACTGCATGCTGAATCAATAATTGTCCGGGACGATATCTTAAAGGCCATTCACTGCCACCGCTACCAATCTCGGTTGCGATTTTTGGCTTCCCCAAAGTACCTGGTTGGTTGAGTTTCCTTCCTTCCCGCTCGGAGTACGTACTTGTTGGCACTCAGTGATAGATCCCGGACCACCGACCAGTGGTACCTGCCGTCAGATTCCGATGCATGGAAATAATTGTTACGAAGTCGGTCAATTTAGCCCTATTCGCAAAGGCACTGCACTCGTTTTCCGAGCCAGTGACCAAGTCCTTTACTCAAGGAATAACCGGTATATACTTCTAAGAATGGAACTCTGAGGCACACCGCTCGGCAGGCCCTGTTCACGGGAAATGCTATCTTCCAACTTGACTTGATAAGTTCTTCCCCGTTATAGACCTTGGGTCTACCCCAATGGTTTTTAAAGACCAACCAAAAGCACTCAACTTCATGAACAACAAAAGCTGACCTACCGCATCAAATGCCCCCTGGAGCCCGAGATAGCAGACCTCTGCTATTTCTCCCTCGTTTAACTTTCTGGTGACCCCTTTCATGAAACGGATGTGGTTTGACGAGCAGAACCTCTGACGATTGAACCCCGTGCTAGTTTGTTGCGATAAACCTGTAGGCAATCATGTGATTAGTAGTTCTCTATCACACAAATCACTCAGTCACCCTCAACAGTACAGCAGTTTAACCAACGGTCTTGAAGTCGAGACAGGATTTTTATCCTTGACTTCGTGGAATTGAGTGACCTTCACTTTGAGAAAAGTCCTGGGATGCACATTTGTCGTCGGGAGGTGCCTTGAACAGCGTGGCCAGCGGCTGGGCCAAGAGTTTTGCCGGAGTTTGGGACGACGGCCAGATCGGTACCATGGGCTCTGATGCCTCAGTCCTTGCCAGGCTACCGGGGCCCCCGAGCCCCTCAATTGTCATTATGGTTTTCTCTGACACTTGAGCAGAAGAAGCTTTGGCTGACAGCGGAGGGCCTTAGGCCTCTTGTCTCGTCTATACACCTGCCGTAAGCAGTGCAAAGTGGCTTTCGCCTCTTGCCCACCGTTGAGGGCTACTCGACCGTGGGGATCTCTTGTGTTACCCATGTTCGCTTCTAGGGTCTCCCCGTTCTGCACGTAAGTGTAATACTCTTTCGGTTACACTTCCTTCGCCTTGGGTCAGTGCTCTTCGTCCTCCACTCTGCATTCGTTCTGAATATTATCCCGCTTAGTTCCACCCTCTTACACAGCAAGTATCTTATTTATCCTCTTCTATTTCATATCTGGCCCAACCAGATTTTGCCTCCAAGTAGCCCTTCGGACCCTACTAGTCCGCCCACGTTGGGCCCCCCTCCAACAAAAATTGTAAGAGGAGCCACTCTGTCTTTCGGTGAAAAGGGGTTATCACTAACGAGATGGCAAAGCAGCCTACAAAGTCAACACTTCGTTCAAATCTCCACTCGATCTTCGTCCCCGGTTCCTTTAGCACTAACTGGCCTATAGTATGGTGCCCATCCCTTTCTTTGTTTTTGGATCTAGTCTGCCAAATCCAATTCAAGACGAAGTAGCCCATCGCCGCCGTTTCCCAGCCAAACCTCAACCTGGAGGTCCCAAACCTCCTATGAGTGTCTCCTGATACATGGTTCAGGATGGATAGGCGTTGTCACTGCGGCCATCTCGTCTCTTAGATAATATATTAGGTCAGATCACTGTAAATGTTCTTTCGATTTTGGATAACACCGAGCCCATTTAATGAGCCCCGAAGTCAGAGCAAGATTTGATAGCTGATTCTAGGTTACTGGATTAACAAATTTTCAGCATAATAATTATGTACAAAAATTAGCTGAGAGGATACTACCTCCAGCAACGAAGATCAGAATTCGGCAAAGGTCACCGTTGGACAAGTTCGTCACGGCAGTCCGTGCTGAAGTCGGAAACCTGAAACGGCGTATGAGCAAACTATTAACGAATGTTCCAGTGTAATATTTGATGCGAGCTGTACTTTTTTGATGGTCAGTAAGATTAGGAGCATAGACCTAGCAATACAAGTGCTTGACAGCAACTGGGGAAGATTTCCACACATGAAAGTTACAGCCACCGTCGTGTAAGTAGCCTATCAGACCTCGGCCAAACTACGCCGTAGGAGGTAGATCTTTTACCTAGAGATTTTCTGGTTCACTGAGGCCCTTTACTATCAGACTATCATGTAAGCCCGTGGGAAGCTGTTATTATTGCACCAGCTAGCCGCCCTCTTCTGCTGAATACAATGGGCTGCTGTTCACACAGACTCTTCTCAGTCCTGAGTGATAGACAGCGAGAGAAACTAAGGTGGATTTATATAGGATAAATGCACTTGGGACTCCCGTCGCTAAGGATAGCCTCCTCGCGTGAGGGGCAGTGCACCTCGGCTTGGCTGTCGGCGTGGCTTCTCCGAGCAGCTGATTACCAAGTTGGGGGTTACTTTGGTGTCTGATGTCTCCTGGTGGTTGAACAAAGGTCTCAGTGACCCCATAGCATCTACTCCCAGTGTTCAAGCTTCGAGTTCCGACCACATTTCATCCACTCCTGCTACTCTTGTGCATGCAGCTGGCTGTTACTTGGCACCCCATGCATAACTTCGACTTCTTGGGCCCACAGCTACTCGAAACTCAGGTCCGGGCGACATTCCTTTTTATTAGAACGGGCGTTTCGGCAACACCTTAGCCTCCTTTCACGAGAACACCCATGACTGCAGAGTATGAAGCTGGCGCAGCTGACAGTGCTGGACTACCCTTGTTCTCTATTCCTTTCCTCGTCGTGATTTTGTGCCCGTCGAGGCCTCTCCTAAACAAGAGCGTGGCAACAGCTGCAGCCGAGCCACTCAAACTCTGGATTGGTAGACAATAGCTGCATCAAAGCCCGCGGAAGAGCGGGATGGGATTATCGCCCATTCTTTGGCTCAAAAGGGGCATCCCATCGTGTTTACCCGCGATTGAAGGCTCTGCGGCGCTCTTGACCGAGTGGGCTGCAAATAAAACAAGTTCTCGGTGCCCGGGATTTCTGAACATCATAAGAACCAGCCTGAGCCCTATGTCCTGACTATACCGGGAGTCCCTTCACTTAATAGGCCGGAGGATATCTTTTATGACAAAACGACCAGGCTTGTCAGTCATCTTCATGAGGTTAGCCACGTAAGACCTCACTACTCGTTTTCCACGAACTCCATCACCCATTACCGGTTCAGGGATACGTCTCGCCACCACATTTCCTCACCTTTCGAGGGCTGCCTTACCCTTGACTTGGAGTTTGGCCGGCGATCAGTAAAAACTCTCTTTTTCTCAGATTTTGAGACCGTGGTACCGAAGTTGATGAGGTTATCTCTTAGAAAGTAGTCCACTCGGGAACCTTCTGATGGGCTTTGTCCGTTTTAACTAACCGTTTTTTGCACACTGACTGAGTGAACGCTCACAGTGCACAGAGTCTCTCGCAGCAGATGTGTGATAATGTCTCCTTTTTCCCTGATAACCTCGGCAGAGAGCTGAAAAAACCAGTAGGGCCATGGTACTGGTGATATTAGCGGTTTACTCCGGAGGAGTCTGAGACCAGCCGCAGTGCGTGAATAAATGAAATAAGTGGAAGTTGGATAAGGAGCCTTAGAAGATAGAAACCGATGAGAGAATGCGGAAGAGTAAAGGACAAGATCAAATTGAATAAAGCAGTGACATCACACGGCGAAATTTGAAAATAAACTGAGAAGAACAAGGCGACCGGTGTCAAATGAAGTTGCTTGGAAACGTGGGATGTATACCTCAAAGTAAATAAAATGACAAAAGCTGCCGGAAAGTGCAAGGTAATCAAAAAATATTCCGATTTTCTCAATCTGTTTCGAAAAAAGAATTTGCCAGAACGAGTACGATGAGCCAACTGACTGAAGCAACGTTTGAATTGGAAAAAGACGGGGAAAATAACCGTGATATTGGTCCATTTGCCGGCGCCTAAACGGGGTGATGGCAAATCGTGCCTCCCTTAACCACTTGTCAAACCTGCCTTTTGTCTCTCACTCATGTTCCACATATACACCTAATAATCAGAAACCTAACCCCACTGCAACTGTTTTCTTTGTCCCATGGACAGTAATATTCTGACCATCGTGGCTCAACCTGATATGCTGATCAATACATAGACACGGAATTAGGAACAGACTCAGAAAACTATGAACTTCCCCCCGGATTTTGCCCTTCTAAGTATTTTTAACTATTGGATACCTTCGCCCATTTTGTCTTGGGCTGCCTATAGTGCCAAAAGCCGTACTGGGATGATAATTAGTAACTGAGCATCGCGTTTAATATGAATCTTGGTGGAAACAATACTCGTGGAAAAGGGAAGAAATCCCAAGAAGTTTGGTGCCCAAGGTTTTGGTAAACTAACCATCCTTAAAAATACGAATGCCAGATCTCAGCAAGTGTCCTATCACCCCTCGAATTTTTCACCACCGAATTCTGTGGGACCTCCCCTGGCATCCAGCACCTGAGGATGTTCTCAGAGTATTCGGCACTGGTTATGCTGTGACCTATTTACTCACCCTTACTAATATATACACCCAAACAAAACCGTCTAGGACTTTGTGTCCTGATCTGATTCTTTCCTATTTTGATCTAATAAAAGGGTCCCACCCCTGCACAAACACCTAGCAACTTAACTATTTCCACTATGGTGAGACAAAGCCTAATCTTCAGCCGTCGTGACAAGTATTTGGTATTTGATTAAAAGTGTCTCCCCTAAATTCCCTCTTCTCTCAGGTACTTTACAAAACTACTGCACCACCTGCCTCTGCAAATCCTCTATAGCTTAATCCACCGGCCCCTGGCATAAAAAAGCCATAGTTAATTTCTAGAGAAACTTTAACCATTACCTCCTTTTGAAACACCCTCCGGACTTCCACTCCTTCGAACTCTTCCATGATTTGAATATCATTTTGGTAGCCTCCGGTGTAAGTCAAATCTCGCAAATCGAGCAACGCGTAGCCAATTCAAACGAATCCCAAAACCAGAACAAGATTGATTCGTAGCTTCTACGGTACTAAATTGAAATGCACAAAGGATACAAATATATACGAACCTCAAGTATGCGGCCAAATAGACTTCACAGTAAAACCCAAAGGTCCAAAGCCCCGTGGCTCAAGCACGACAGTCAGAAACGGTTCAAGGCCAAATTCAAATGTCTCACATGGATAAACAAACGTGAAAATGTGTGGTGTATGAGCGAGCTTTCCAAGATAATGTTAAATATAGCCAAATTCACAAAGCACGTTGAACATTTAGAAGGATTTTCAGTATTCATTCGTTACACCGCCGGCCAAAATCCTTCCGCGAAAATGGTTGTCTAAGGTTCAGGAAGGGGTCATGATTCTCACCCTATCTACCTTTAACTTATTGTCAGTGCCTGTGGATACTAACTTCCTGTGTTATCTGAACGTGAAACAGGTTTTTGCCGTAGTCATCATCGCACAATCCATAAGGAATCAATTCCAAATCCCGCTGCACAACTTGAGATTAACATATTCATCAGGAGACCGGCGCATATAGTCAGACGCACGATGAAGATGAAGGCTTCGCAGAGTGAAGTGTTTCGCCGCACGAAATAAGTCTAAGCATCACAAGCAGTAACCCATTGCAGCAACTGGTTAGACTAATTTTGTTTACAAGCATGAGCGCAGAAGTTGAACGCAGGTGCAACGCCTAATGAGATATCGCGTAAAATTGACAGGTCACGAACCAGTGGAATTACATAAAATTAACGCACCGAATCTTCCGAAAGAAATGAAAACCGGTTTCTGATTATTAATAAATTTCGAAAACAAGTGTACGGCGGACAGTATCGAAATACACATGAACACGGAGATTGATCGAAAACTGGAATCTATCAGAGTATTTCAAAGTTTTTCTGTGCACAAAATATGTGACAATCAATATTGTATAAATTGTAAATAAATGTTCTTCTTTAAAGATAATAATAGTTTCACAATGTGCTCGCAGCTAGTGTGCCTCACCTGAACTGTTCAAGTGAAATACTGGTGAATTTCTCCTCTTCGCCTATGTGCACGCTAGATAGAAACTGGAACTAAGTACATTTGCAACCTTTCAGAAAAAATGGGTCCAGTTGATTAGTTGTAGGGCATGAAATGCAATAAAGTGCTGAGTAACTCGGAGCGAGGCGATCTGCGAGCTACTTTGTCTTTTGTATGTGGTTTCGAGCTCGAATCATCAACATTTTCCTCGCTGTTTCCTGCTACGAGTGGATTAACTCTCTGATGTCTCGAACACGTTCTTCGTTTCTTCCGTTTCCTGTATTGTAACACAACTGTAGGATCTGTCCAATAGGCAAGGCTCAGTTCGGCGGTGGTGCAGTTCTCTTTTAGCATTCGTGCTACCTTAAAACCCAATACCGGTGCAGTCGTTTTGAGCTCGTTTAGGGATACTGACTTCAGCTCAGCAATTTTTGTTTTGGCAAAGGGTACTTTGTTTCGCCGCCGGCCATGCAGTTCCACCCAGGTACCGTACACTGTCACTGGGTCGGCAAATTTCAAGCTGCCTCGGGTGACCTGCTGGTGTCCTTTTTTGAGATATTTCAAAAGCCTCCGGGCAACTTCTCCTTTTCTCAATAAGTGACTTGACGGTGGTCTCTCGGGTATAGCAACTTCATGTTGCCCACTGTAAAGTCCCGTCTTTGAATCCGCCATCGAAAGCGCCGACTGATCCTTCGAGTGAACTTCGCTTTCCTGAGATGGACCGTTGGATTCAATATCGAAAGGCTGATCGTGTTCTACAGAGGCACTTCTCTCAGCAACATTTGAGCAATTTATTGATGCCGATTGTTGAAGTTCGCTCGTCACGGGTCCGAGAAGTGTCCAGCCTAGTATCGTTCGCGTAGCGAATGGTTCTTTTCGATTGCTTATGCTCTGTTCAAGCACCCAGTGAGCCTCTGGTACATTGCATCCAATTAGTATGTCGACGTGGGGGCTAGAAACTTCTTCGAACTCTATGTCCCTGAGATGAGACCATCTCCTGGCGATCGATCTAACGGAGTCGACTGGTCTCATTGGCAAGCTGTCTATTGCAAAAGCTTCCGGAATTTCTACGGTCCCCTCATCAGATAAAGACGTTAACTGCAGGGTCAGCCTCTTAGAATTGCTAACATGACCCCCTGCAATCGTGCTGATAGTGAGCGAGGTAGGCTCGCCTACTAGTTCACAGCTTTCTACAAGCTCGCGAGTAATCAGCGAGGTATCCGACCCCGTGTCCAAAAATGCATTGACCCTCCTCAGTCCTTCAGGTGTCACGATACCGACAGGTACGATGCCTAATCTTGCTGGTTTGAAATCATGTCCCGTTGAACAGACAATTTTGGGTTCATCTGGCTGAATAGGTCTATTGTTGAGAAGGCCATGCAATAACGAGTGATGATTACCCAAGCATCCGTCTTGGTTGCATTTCACTCTTAAGCTGCATTCAGAGGCTCGATGAGAATTGTTCAAACACATAAAGCATGAGCCAATCCTTTTTACTGCGCACCACCGATCGGGTACACTCATCCCATGAAAGGTCGGACAATCTGGTAACCGATGCAGGGAGTTGCATAGCTTGCATTCAGCTGACCTCTCGGGTTCTTGACTTATCATGTGCATGTTAGCCAAAGACTGGGTTTGGTTACAGTCCTTTTCCACAATTTGAGATGTTGGTTCCCTTCGCGCCAGTCTGCAACTTTCGCGTACGATTTGTCCAAATCGACTGTTGGCGATACGGGATTGACGACCAATGAACTCCGTCAAATCGTTGAACGTAGATTCCCGCTCAAGCATATTTATTTTTTCAGCTTCCTCTGCCCATCGGCTCTGTAAATCAACAGACAGACATCGGACAATGCATTCCTGTGTGTGCAATGCATTCAGATCAGACTGGTATCCTAAGTGCTCCAGTGCTATACTGCAATTCTGCATTTTTATCACCAAACTCGACAGTGATTCAGCCTTGCCCTCAGTCCTTTTCGCCTCTAATAAAACACTGTCAATTAGGCTTCTAGCCACCTTGAATGGTTGTCCAAACAAATCTTTCAGGATTCTACGCGCCCTGATGTACCCCATCGGTTGATCAAGCATCGCGCAGCCTTCGATAGCACTTTTGGCTCTCCCACGACAGTAATGTAATAAATACAAAAACCTTTGACCAGGATCTGCAACTTTGCACTCAACAAAATTTTCGAATTGTTTCATGAATATACAGTATTGCTCGGGGTGCCCGTCGAAGTGGGACAGCTCCACTCTCGGCAGGTCAAGAGCCAAAACCTCGGTAGTTTCAGGCTGTCTGAAGGGTTTATATTCGTCGATCACAGTGCCTTTTCGATGTTGACATTGTGAACTACATGGACTCTTTGTTGGCTCTCTGAGACCAGTTCCTTGTGTAAGGGGCTCTGCTTCCTTTCTGGCTAACCGCAGCTCGTTTTTTAATTCTATTACTCTCATTCTATAAGTACTAATATCGTCAAACGCATCGCGGTTAGAGATATATGACCTGGCACTGACAGAGCTAGTATACTTAGCATTATCTAGAGAATCAATAACACCCGAACCATCACCAGAGACTTGCCGAGTTATTTCCTGTTGTCTCAAAAGGTCCTTGCTTCCTCGTCTGGGCATTTCCAATGGGTTTTCTTGTCCAGGTTCCACTTGAGTACTGTAAGTCGAGTCTCGCAAATCGAGCAACGCGTAGCCAATTCAAACGAATCCCAAAACCAGAACAAGATTGATTCGTAGCTTCTACGGTACTAAATTGAAATGCACAAAGGATACAAATATATACGAACCTCAAGTATGCGGCCAAATAGACTTCACAGTAAAACCCAAAGGTCCAAAGCCCCGTGGCTCAAGCACGACAGTCAGAAACGGTTCAAGGCCAAATTCAAATGTCTCACATGGATAAACAAACGTGAAAATGTGTGGTGTATGAGCGAGCTTTCCAAGATAATGTTAAATATAGCCAAATTCACAAAGCACGTTGAACATTTAGAAGGATTTTCAGTATTCATTCGTTACACACCGTGCGAGGATTCCTGATTAAATAGTGATCGGTCCAGATTCGGCGATGCCCTCCTCCTTCCCATGATGAAGCAGCAAACAAAATCCGCGGCCCATCCTTGCCCAAAAAGCCCAAGACGGACACAGAAAAGCCAAAAGAAACTCAACAGAATGACGTATTCGCTAATTTGCTAGCATATTCTGGCCTATTGCAAGGGTTTGCACCCTTGTCTTGCCTTATTTTGTTCCTCGTGGACACGGTATTCCGATCGCTGATTATTCCTTCCTGAAACTTCATCCATCTTCCACCAGCTGCGAACTGCCGACACCAGATGACACACACTACGTCTCTTGGAAATAGTCTCACCTTTTCAAGGGGTACTATTCCCTTTCATATCCACAAATCTATGAAAATTAGCATTCCTCTGTGAACCTACTTGAAATTCTTCCTCGCCCTTTTTGTCTCAACACCAATTACCTCTCCAAGTGAACATGAGTATGCATTGTTGACCATTTTCTGGCATCATTCTTGTGAATACTGTATTTCTTGCATCCTAAGCTAATGTCCGTCTAGACATTTCTACATCCAGCCGATTCATTACTATTGCCGCAGTAGACTCGAAATCAATTCGTACTCGCCGTGTATTCTCTTGTCGCTTTGGTTCACGCAAACTCTCATCAGCCCTAGTCCATTGTTGCTGCGATGTGACAATCCCTCCTTGAAATTTGTGAATTTTCCATCTCATTCAATGATATTGTAAACTCTGATCATGCTTACATGCGTGCTTCTCGACCACGACCCAGAAATATACCATTATTATCATATCTAGGTTGTGGGGCCATGTTGTACCCACGGCAAGTATGGAAAAGTAGGCACTTTGGCAAGATATGGGATACCCGCTGGTAGATGGGAGAATATGCGATGCCCTGGGCTGGTTTAACGGAGGGGGAGGTAGGAAAGATGGAAATAATGGGAGATTAGTCTGATGGAAAGGTTTCATTAGCCCGGAGTTAGGTATGAACGCAGTTCGCTCATCATACCATCTATTTTTAATAAGGGTATGGTCCCACTGTTGTTACATCATCATCTTGGAAGTGCTATTTTGTTTCATATGCTGAGAGATGCGAGGGTGTCCCAAATGAGGGAAGTTGGTCGGAATGATCATTGTCATTGTTCATGCATCCCCGTATGGTTTGCCCGCACGGAGACTTAGCCTTGGCAGCTAACCTCTCGTTGACCCTCTCTTCTGGACGGTTGTTTATGGTCAGCGACATACGTGGCATACGAGTATCACTCATGGGCTTTTCATTAGTTTTTAAACGGGGGCCTATGGGGGCAGATATTAGAGCTGCAGGTTTTATTTCATTGAGAACTTGAAGTCCCTGTGGAACAGTCATCCGGAGCTGGAGGCGTAATGTGAGGACTAAACGTTCTCGGATTTCATCCATTCACATAGTCTCTGCTTGTTTGCCTGGACGAATATGCTCCTTTTTAGCCTAGTGCATTGTTTCTTCGACCCCCCGTTTTGAAATCCCCGGCTGCTAATCCAATTACCATTCACGATGCTTCAACAATGTATTAAAGTCTCTGTGAGGGGTTCCTTTTTATGTCCTTCTTTTCGAGAAGGGTCGTTTCTCCTCATTGCCGAAAGAAGGAAACTGTAATAATACCTTCCTACTCAATGGCAGAGGTTTCTCGGAAACCCCACAAGCTCCTCCATCAGATTTATCAATCGCCGCAATCTGGAACAGTGATTTTTCCATGTGGCTTCGGCAAAGATTATCTGTTCCAAGCGCCGTTGATATAATTAGTTGCACCCCATCAGCTTCACACAGGCTTTGTTCCCTGATGTGGCCCGTTATTCTTCAGAGAAATTGTCCCTCCTATTTTTCTTTATCGACCCTTAAATATCGAGTTGGTGTATTCTCGCATTCCTTTCTGCACGTCTCAACTGTTATTATCTGCCCATCCTTCTCCAATCATTTACAATTCAAACTTTTCCCTCTACATTTTCTGGATGGACTTGGGACTGGTTTGGACTACCAAATCTGTCACTGCCAGTTCCTGACCATTTGAGCGGTTTTTACGCCCAAGCCTTCTAACTCGTGTTTTAATGTTGGTTAATAGTTAGACCACTGATCCCTTTGGACTCCATAGACTCACTTACACAAGGAAAGTGATTTTTTTCTGTCATCCTGCTTTATAGCAAGTTGCTCCATTTACTGAACCCCGCTAAGCGTCCGTCAATCGTTTTTGCATCATATTTTCCCAAGAGGCATTTTCCGCCTTTCCTACTGAATCTTCCATCAGTAGTTTCAACTTGACCGGTTTTTCATCACTTCTTTGACCCAAAGTCAAAACCCATATCACCTAACCTCATGATAATGATAATGATAATGGTTTAATTCGGATGACTCCGAGGCACGCTGCAAAGCAAGATCAAATGGTACAGCTGGAGGCAGAACTGTAATTTTGGGAAGTTGGTTCAGGTATGCGCGCTAGACATAGCATAGGAGAAAGTATTTAAGTTATTCATTACAATGGTTGCCGGCAAATTTGAACTGGAGGCCGGGTGGCCAACCCGGCCAAGTCAGGGTGGAGCTGGTCGGAGACAGTAGACTTTTACTGAAATATCACAAAAAGAGGGACCGTTTAACGAGAGAATCAAACAGATCTGACAAAAGTTTTGTTCACCTTGAGGAAAGAGAAGTTTCCAAGGGAGGCGTGAACCAACTGTAGCGCTCCGCGGAGTACGTCAAGGCTTTTGATTGGAAGTCAGACGATGAAGGAGATGAATTTGCAGACAAAGAACAGGAAAAATCCCTCGAAGATTACCTTTGTAACGTTTGGCGACCAAATATCGGATGAGTCAGGTAAATGCCTAGTGAATGACTCATTTAAAGAGACAGATTGCCTAGGTGATGGTGAAAGAAGTGGTCGAACGTAAACATGTAATCGTTGCGCACAGTGTTTGCTTTGAGAAAGGTGGAATGAGATGCACCAACAAGGAAATGGGAATTGGGCGAAAAATCAACTTGTGATGCGCAGCCATGATAATCGCAGATGCGCGGTTTGCAAAGTTGAGTATTTAAATTTCGGGTAAGTAGTTACTTATAATTATATTTGTCTAAGGGCTGAACATGATGACCAGAGAGGTGCAAGAATCTAAATTGTCTGATAAGGTTTACCAAGATAGAATACCGGATATGAGAGGACATCAAACAACCGATAAATACGTTAGCGAAGTTGGGCGGTGAAGTAATTTACAGGCGAAATACTATCTGTTGACGATCTTTGTAAAAGGTGGATCACGCAAATGCGAAAAATCGAAACTCTACCAGCTTCACATTACCGTTAATGAAATGTACGGCCTTTTCTTTTAAGTTATGAATATTTTACATTACTGGGTAGTGCTGTAAAAAGAAATTAGGAGTTACCGCGAGCATCTCAACCATGTCCAAGAAATAAACCATTATCATTGCCATCATTAAAATGGAATTGGTAATTCGGAATTGCACCTGAGAGCAACAGACTACAGGTATAGATGTGGTGTTTACCAGCGAGGTACTGACGGGGTAGGCTTCGTAGACGATGACCAACACGCTTGGCTGTAGGAAAAAGGAAAGGCCAAAGTACTGACGGAGAAAACGTTTGAGGGGAAACAAGTGAGAGAACGGCGAAGTCGATACTTCACAGCTGGACACTGGTAGGTCAACGGCACGGAAATACGAACATGACGATACTTCCAACCTGGGTATAAAGTTACAGCCACTTATAAGGGAAATAACGCACTCAAGTAAATAAAATCATGCCAAGGCTATGTGCACTCCTAATATGGAAAATTTTGGTGTAGTGCTCATTCTATAGGGCAAAAGAAAGAAAGCTCTATGACGAAGGGCCTGGAAAGAGGAGCCGGGATGTAACATTGGACGTAGAAAGAATTGGCCCGGACGATGGAGATAGCAATAAGTTTCGCTGGATGGATACTGGCAGAATCCTTCATACGGCAAGCAAATATCATACCTGGGGATGGAGACTATCGCAGTGTCGATCAGGGAAATAGCTGAAGGAAAATTGGCCGAATTCATCAAATTTGTCGCTGTTTATTAAATAGATGAGTAAAGATGAAACAGCAAACTGGGGGCCTATCAAGTGTGTTTAATGCCCAGGGTAATCTATGGGCCAAAAACATTGTGGTAAATACGTGCTCCATAAAAAATGAAGACCGGACGCCGTAAGCGCAACTCAAAAATCTGCTTGCATGAATTATGCTTGACGGAGCACCTCAAGGTGACCACTTATCGTTTTCCAGCGATAACCTTCAACCCCACCGACAAATCAAGAGGCAAGTTGCAGCTTAAGCTCGAAGGTTCTGTCATTCGAATATCCTACAGACTTGGTTGACATATACAGTCATCAGTCAAACAACGCCTTGCTAGCAGTCAGAAAACCGTATTTGCCAGCCACGTGGATGCTTTCAGAAACCTGCGAAACCGAATGTAAGTGATGCAGGGAAAGATTGGGATTGGTATACATATTCACCCGCAGGATTGCTTCAGGGAATAATAAACACCTATATATTTATTACAGGCATATTTTGCCCCGAGTCGGGTGTGCTGAGCTGTCACAGCGAGCTGCTTGCCAGCGAAATAGTGATGGGGTTGCCAAAATATCCAGGCCGTGTGCTGACCGTAATTAAGAAGATGTGCTTTGCAAGTAGGTTGCCCTCGGGCATACTGGCTGTTAAGCTTTGTTCCCCAGTCGATGCTGCTTGCAGGTCGAGCATGGGCTGAGTTAGGCCTTGGGCTTTTTAAAGGCAGTCGAAGAACGGTGACGGTCGTGGCGCGTTTGGTCTGACCGACTGCTGAGGGGGAAGCCCAAACAGTAACTCTTTGTGCCCTAAAGTTAGACTGGCTTCCACAAGATGTGAGAGCATGATAAGACAAAAAAGAAAATCTTGCCACGCCAGACTCTCACGTGCCATAAAGATGCTTTAAGTTGTCCATGAGAAGGCCCCATCAAATCTTCAGCGGCCCAAAGGTACTCCAAAATATCTTCAATTGGTCGACTGATCTTGCAAGCTGCCCTGGTTCCAGGGCCTCCGTATGCGGTCCGGTGCAATGCAGTCTCATTTCCAGTATCCATACAATCGAGTGAGGTAAGACTCTGGCTGGTAAGTCACGTAGATTCAGATAATTAGCTTCAAGCCCAGTCACCTCTTTAAAACACAATGAGAGCATACTTACTTCTGTGTATAAACCAGTTGGTACCAACCGAGAGTGGAAAAATACATTCTTCCTGTTGTTGCTTGGTCTTTATGTCCTCTAAATGAACGTGGTTTAGGTGCGTACAGTTTTTCGGGTGAACAAAGTTCTCACAAATTGCTTGCGTTCAAAATACGCTTATCGTGGCATCATTCATCTGCACATGAAGGAAGAAGTTGCGTCGGCATTTGCATGCACCGGTCATCGCACATTATTCCGAGCACCGTTTCCTTGGGCCGACGTTTCGCTGGCGTAGGGAATCTGTCTAAGGTTTCGTTTTGCATTCCGTCATACTGAGTCCCTCTGCGTGGGTGGCACACGATACTCCTGATCTCTGAGGCTAGGGTCGGCTGCGAGTATTCCGACCGGCTAGGCAAGCCTAGTAGAATGGCTGGGTAAGAGGGCCATTTGGAACTGTGCTTCTGGCTGAATCAGCAATAACTCCGATTCCCGGGAAAAGAACTCGTGATTCCTCAAGTAAGTGGAGAATATTCCAGGCTTTCCTACTCCTCCTGAATCTTTAAAGTCAAGTGGTGAAGCTTCCTTCAAATGTGTCATTTTCGGCAACAAAATAAGCCAGGGACGATACGAGGGCAGGGAAAAATCTGCCCTTGTTATTAATGAAGCTTCTGAAGTATTTCTATCGAAGCGACGGTTGACGAGCGGTGAAAGTGAAGTAATGTAACAAGCCAATACCAGTAGGGGAAAAATCTTCTGGAACTTCAATACCGGAGCCATCACATCGAGGTACTAATTTGGCCCTCACGACTAATGAGACGAATGGCCCACGGACACGGCTGATACCTGAACTCATCAATCAAACGGTGCTTTGTTATTGGTCAGAAAATCAAAGACCCTAGCATCAGAGATGGTACAGCGAACCTGTAGAGAGAAAGAAGGTCAGGAAGAATTGGAGTCTCGCCTCATTTTATCGGTCGAGCCGGAACAGCTTGTTTATGAGAGGTTAGGCGAGGTTAAAACATGGGGTGGCAGCAAAGAATACATTTGCTAAGACTAATATGATGGCACTGAGAGGTCAAGACTGTTACTCTCCACCCTCCCTCCCTGTTCAGCGAAATACTTTTTGGAATTTCGAGAATACCGAGATATCAAGATGTATATAAAGTTTGAGAAGATTTACAGCTTCGCTGTCGTGCCCGAGTATCACTTCGTGACATGAGGAACAAGGACGAGACCACTCTCGAGGTCCAAAGACCACGTGAAATGTTCAAGGTGCAGTGGAAGTTTTAATAAATAACCTTTGCAGCCACGCGAGCTTTACGAACTCATGAGGTTGCAGGCACTGAAGTCGTTACCGGCATCAAAACCTGGACAAGCTGGAACTTGCTGTTGCCTGAGAAACAGTGTTGTGGGCCGTGCACAGGCACCAACATTTCACGTACCGGGATAAGTGATTGACTTTAACTATACCGTTTTATGAACAAGCTGAATTGAGTTGAAGTGAGCCTGAATCGGGTAACCACCACGCTCACCCGTGCGACAATATGGGTCAGTAGGTTGATCCGAGCCCCATGTTCTGTAACCTAGATGTTGCATTACAAGTCAGAACACGGAGCCCTGGTAGTGAAGGTGGTCGAACACGCACGTAATCTGTGCCAGACAGAATACTCAATCTTTGCGGGCAAATTAACCGACCTTGTGAGCGGACACGAACGATAAATTCTGGCATCGTGTGCAAGCCAAAGGTAACATAAACAGACAGATCACTTGGAGTGGCTGGGACAACGTTTTCATGCACTTAACGAGCGAAAAATACTGTCCTGACATGTAAATCGCAAGACAGCAAAATTCCTAGAAGCCAGCAGTAAAAACTGAACGGTAACTGGCTCAAGCCGCCCGTCATTGACTTGACTGCATCGGCGCCTGGGCACCGGAGCTCATTTGCGCCGGGACAACACTGGAAATTTCAGGCTAGTTTTCACGTGGCTCATATTGACTGCCATGCAAATGTCTGCTAAGGAGCGATTGGGTCATCTAAATTCCTCCTCTTCATAGGGAAAAATCGGAGTGGCCTATTCAAAACCTTCAGTCAAAAGCAGGGCGTGTCCGCACTGGCTCAGCCGATGCTATACCTAACCCAAAATGAATTTTTCAAAGGCCACAAGTACAATTTGTCAAGAAGCTTGCTCACCAAAACGAAAAACGTAAATCGTTTGGGTGAAGAGTTGTAAGCAATTGGATTCATCTTTCAGAGACTAAAAAATAAGCAAAAATCGTGGTGCTGTTTGAGATGTAGCTAGACCAATATTGGACTCCGACACTTTCCAAATAAACTTAGTTCAAAAATGCAGTCACGTCATATTTATACTTCCTTCCTATCGTACCCTCTTGTATTCTTACAGCAACGCGGCAGGAAGTTTCAGCCGAACTTTTCCACCGATTACATTCCAGTCGACCGCAGCCCACGGTTTCCTTACTTTACTGTTGTTCTTATTATCAAAAAGTGTTTACACCCGGGTTTTGCTCTCAACCAGTAATATTTTAATGCGAGCCTGGGCGGTCACCCAGGAGGCCACTGTGTAGAGGTGGTGGACGTAGGAGCCCATGAGGCATCCATTTCCCCCGATAACGAACCTGATGCGCGAGCAATGTGACCCGACCTGAACCGATCTAAACCAATGACGATGGTGACGGTAGTGGCTCATTTTTGGTGACCTGAAGCGTGGTCGCGTGCGTGATCGAATGATTGGTAATAAAATTACCGAATAAACGGGGACGAGGTGGAAAGTTCCATGCACATCGGAAGAGCATAGGCGGAAGTCTAAAGTGCGAAGGCGATGTGAGCAGTGCTATTGCCCGGCAGACATGAGTGAGAGATGTAATTCAAAATGAGCGGGTTGATAGTAATCAACCATCAGCAAGAAATAACCGATGAGCTGACCGGTGATCGCCGGATCATTTAGGTAAGGGTGGATCAGGAGGTTCTCATTATGGCATTTGAACCACGAAGTAGGCTACTTTTTGGTGGGTGGACAGTATTTCTCTGGCAATTGGTGCATAAGTATGGCAACAGTTAGGGCGAAGAGAAGATACGCGTCAACAGTAGAACCAACAAATCGGAGCAGGCGGGTGGATCAACTTATTTTATTTTTTATTCGAATAACAAAGTCATAACAACTGAAGGAGACAAAAACCAGACGAGACTGGTTGATTGGGGTATGTAGATATGCGGAGGGTAGCGCTTTTCAAGATGGGGACAACGCGGCTGGGGTGATATTTTTGCCAGGCAATTGAAAGGGAGCGGGCATTTAATCGCCAGTCGGGTTACTGGACGATAGAAATCAGAGGAGTTTTTGCCTATGATGTTGAAATCGGAAGGACAGCAAAAAGGACCAACGCCAATTACTGCTGTTTCTACTGGGGGTATGGCAATACCACGGTGTTCATAGGTTTGAAATCGATGTGCGTAGATTTTACTGGCTGGGAGAAAGACGTATGTGGTCGAATCATTGATCAAACAAGGAGAGTAGCGCGGGTGAACAAGAATGCCACCCTGACACTTCATGAAAACTCGTTGGCAGCAGCGGATGTGTCCTATTTAGTGAACGTGCAATACATATCTGAGAGGATGTTTTGGGCCAGACCGTGGAGAGATGAGTTGATATGATAAGGCTAGCTGCGTGTAAATAGATAGAGCACTAGAGACCTAGATCGGGATACGTTTGATGGTGTAGAAGGTGTTTACACAGAAAGGGGCGGAGATAAATGCGTAACCGAGGTCTTGGGCAGGAAGGACACTTCGCTCAACTCCCAACCTGTACAACACTTCGTGGAGCGAACGCATGAGCTGCAATCCGCCAGCCTTATTGAACTAGCACATTGCCGCGGGCGACGTGCACGGAGGATGTGCGCTGGTCAGGGCAGCAAACTCACCGTGGGGATTCGCAGGAGTAACTGGTGTCTATTTGGCGCAAGGAACTGCGTAACCGCTGGTATCATCTGTCCCGCCATCCTATGATAGGATAGCGAGGGACTCTAACCCTGGAGCCTCGGGACCAGCTGTCCCTTGACGGACCGTTATCTAATCGTTGGACAGAAAAGAGGGCCAGGTTAGGGCCCAATATGGCACCCGAAGTAGTGGGTCTGGATAGCAAACTGAAATGAAGCCTCAGTCTAGCAGTGTTGCGAGCTGATGTTTGGGGCAAGACATCATACCCAATGACTCTTGAAATTCAGTTGGTATTCTTACGCTCAGGAACTTATTGGACAGAACTTTAACAACGATCGTATGTTGGATTGGTAGATGCGAAATAAACCGCCCTGAAGCCGAAAATACGAAGACGAAGGCCTAGGGGTCCCTGAACGGGCAGATGGTTCGTGCAGTGAATATCTGGTCTACTAGTGACGGAATTTAACGGTCATTTAAGTGCAGTCGAAGACGGTGAATAAAAGTGACAGCAGTTTATTCTGAAGGTTATGATACTAAATGCCCATCTGATGAACAACACCATGTGTGCGGACAATGTAGCCCTCTGCAGTCCGAACGGTTACCATAAGAATATTGCTGTTGATGAGACAGAACTTTCGTTTGAGACTTGAAATCTTCCAATCCGTATCGACCAGGGCTTGAGCGCTTTATTTGGAGAGGCGGCTGATCACACGCTCTCTAGTGAAGTGCCAGCTAAGCTGCCAACCATGGGTCCCCACGAATTCCTCAATTTCCGATCGGACTGTAACCTATCGTTCCCTCTAGATCACTACCTGCAACTCAACTCGAATCAATGGTCTTTCTTCAGCATCTCTGGGGGTGATTTCTGCATAAATTTTGGCATCTCCCCCCCTCCCTCGCTCGAGCGAGGTAGTCAGATAGCGCACTGTGGTTTTGTCTGTTGGCGTAGTATCCTATGAATGGTCCAAAAAGCTCCCGCAAAAGATGGAAGTGGTTCATTCGGCCAATCCCATCACACCAGTCGCACGCTCTTCATATTTTATGCGTTCTGGTTGGGTTTGGATAAAAAGTGTTTTTTTCAACTATTTCAGTCAGCGCAAAATGACTGTTTGTTTCGTCTCTCCATCGTTCTCTCCTCACGACCACCACAGAAAGGCCACTTATTACCGCACGAAATGCCATTTCAGCTACACGATAAATGCCCTTCGCAGAGCCCCTCCGGTAGATATCGTCTAAAAAGACTATCTTTGAGAAAAGTTTTGCCCCTCACTTTGGTTTTTTCAAGCAGTTCGTTGTTTAAAACAAGGAGTGAAATATACTCAGACCACTTTTTGCATTTTTCCTTGCTACGCTCTTAACTTTTACATCCCTATTCCTCTAGGCTCGTCTTACACACAGTACGGCTGCTTGGTACACCGCATATTTTGTACCTGAATATCGAAACCGTCCACGTAATTCCCCTCACTCATTTTTAGCTCAGTGACTCCTTCAGCCTGACATAAATTCAATAAGAACCAGGAAAATGACACCTAAACCCCCAAACCCGTCTACATCGTTAGGACATCCAGAATTCAAGGCTTGACCTGACTGGACTTGTTGGTCATATTCTAGGATTTCTCACTCACTGCTGGAATGAGTCACAGGCTTAAGTACATGAACACCAGCTCTGTTACGCAGGAAGAAGCTGATTACTCTTGCGGAAAAGCCAGATGCTCACAATCAGGGGGGGGGGGGAAACAATGTGTATTGTCTGCCAGAGCTGGCATGGCCGGAAGCTAGATCCAACTTCCCGGAAGTTTTCTGGTTTATATGACGAGCACTTAGTTCCCGAAGGTGCCTGCTGGAACTGGCTCGCAGTCTGCAAACGTAAACTAGCAGCTTTCAAAATGTCAAGTTAACTGCAAGTTTTGAGTTACTCAGGTCCCTGAGGAACGGATACGGTCATTGAATGGACACTCACGACCAAGTTGTTATCAAGGAATTTCGATTTTAAAGAGATGCAAAATGGTCTTGAGATGGAAGTGTCCGACGCTTGTCAGAATGAATGCAAGCGGCTATTGGGATGCAGTTGGGGATGCATTGGACACATTGGAACTCATTCTGGCAAGTTGCCGAAGGATACAGGAATGGCTTCAGTTAGGAACCATTATGAAGCTGTAAAAGGTTTTCCCGAGTCCGTCTGCAAAGCAGCCAGACCAAGCAATAGACAACTCTGGCACCACATATGAAAATTTCTAATCACAGCATGACTTAGAGGGCTATCTGTAGAGAAGGGAGCCCTCAGGCGAGGTAGATGGAACTGTAAAGTTTTTGGTCAATGGCCCCGTGGCCAGTGTTTACTGAGTTTGCAAACTGCAAGGAGTGGAATGTTTTCTCGGCTTCAGCGGAACTGGCTGAGGTCGCCACCCATGGTACGTTCATACTGGAGCCAGATCACTTGGCCATTTGGCTGGTGTCTACCGGTAGGCACAAACCCGCTTCCAGGAAAAACCGCCAACTTCATATCATCAACGATGAAACCGGAGCTCCTTCTTCAGACCTGCATAGTGCTCCTGCGGCGAGAAGAGGCTCTAAAATATCAGAAGGCTCTCAATTATTAGTCACGAGGGACAAAAGAAGAAAAAAGCTGGAGCTAGTCACTTTTGCCATAGGTTGGAGCAAGCACTAAAAGCAGGGTTCCGATGCCGCCTTCAATTGCTTACACAGTCATAAGGAAGGCTGGGCATCCTGGCCTTGAAGTATAACCATAAATGCAAAACTGGAAACCAGTGGCACGTACTGATGGCCGAGACTACCAATTGTGATTGCATAGCAGCCGTCGAAGTCTGGATAAAAGCTAGGAATGGAACTGGGTTCCCCTTCCCTTCTTTCCCCTTCTTTCACACAGTTGGTATAGCTGATGGGAGAAATGATGGCGGTACGATGATGATGATTTCAGCCAACCAAGAAGGTAGCCATGGAAAGTACCACAACACCAGATTAATGGGCTGTTTTCTGTGATTTCAAAACATAAGCAGCTAAAAAACGTGTTAATTGTACTCAACTGCACCCCCTCCCACCATCCTAATGGAGGAAGTAGCCCTGATGAGCTATATTTTCCACTCTTCAGCCAAAGCTGGCGAACCCCGTCCTCGAGGATTCTGGTGCGCCCAAGGCAGACTGGATATATTTAAGGGTATAGAAAGGCAGTTACTCTGACAAATCACCAGATATCCTGCTTGAGAAAGTACCCGTCCAGTATGTCATACCAGTACATAGAGGGAGGGGCAAACAATCGGATTTATGAAACTGGTAACCACCAGGCACAAAAGTGAAGTTGTGGGCCCAAGAGCGATCCAGCTTAACTACCCGGACACCGCGGATATAGGGGCTGGCATAAGTAAAAGATGCTTGAGGAACCTTGATATACAGAGCATAGTCGTTGCAGCCTAAGCGCCGGCATGGAGCCTCCTTTATGAACCTATAGGGGAAGACTAGATGGCATGCAGGAACAATGTTTTCTTACAAATCACTTCGTGCCAGGCCGCAGAGTCCACGCGGCACAGAGTCGGACCAAATGAGCGACTTGGGCGCGAAGCTGGAAGTACAGGGGGTGTTACGAACGTTTGAGCAATGCGTAGCCAGATTCGCAACGGATCCCGAAATCAAAAGACGATTATCCGTGATATTCTACGATACTAGATTATTACAATAAACAATGACATAAACAATATACAAACCTCAATAATACGATCACAAGGACTCAACAACGAGAAACCGAATAGCAGCGTGTGAGCAGACAGCACGTGCGTCACGCATGTCCTGAACAAGGATGTGCCAAAGTAGCGCTCTGGGCGCGAACAAACAACAATTGGTCCAGAAAAACAACCAGTTCGTAAAGACAAGTCAATAATGTATGGAAATGAGTGATGTTGGGAAAAACACTGAATTGCGAGGGAAAGAGGGGGATTTTCCACGGCCGGCTGTTACACCGCCCACCAAAATCCTCCTGGATCCTTAGCAGAGTCAAAGGTTCGGTATAAAGGTACTGATTCTTCCTACCTGCCTAGGCCCTGCTGTCAGTGCACGCGTCTAATGCTCGTCGTCAACGTTCTA
Source organism: Fasciola hepatica (assembly GCA_948099385.1). NCBI lineage: Eukaryota > Metazoa > Platyhelminthes > Trematoda > Plagiorchiida > Fasciolidae > Fasciola > Fasciola hepatica. The sequence goes on from CANUEZ040000182.1 coordinate 19,635,637, forward strand.
CTACTGGTCGCACCTAATCCATTGGATACATAGAAGTGAGGCTAGTCTACATCTTCCACAAGACCAAATGACCGATGGCGGGCGTGAATGGTCACATAGACGTTGTCCTCGTAAGGGGCCGTCCGGTCCTGGATGTACGTGCTTGAGTGTGTGTGTGTGTGCGTGTGTGTGTGTGCCGGGGTTACAATGAAATCAAAGGTATGACTACACATCAAAGGAGGACTTTCTGCAATGTTAACAAAGGACCGCGTGGCAAGAAAACGAGTAAAAGTAGCATGTGTGTGTGACCTGAGCTCCGCTACTTCCACGTATGCAAGGAGCATTTGGTAGCGTCAACAAAAAGCAAACGACGAACACTGTCACATGTTTGATGGGTTTACGGGATGTAGAGTGCGTCGTGCATGCGTGTATGTATCGGGATGTACAATGGAATCGCACTCCTCACCACATATCGGAAAGAACCCTCTGTAATGTCAACGAAAGGACCGCGAACACCTTAACGTGTTTGACGAAGATTGTGTGGTATATATGGTGTTTCTTTATCCACCTCGATTACTGGTGTGAAAAAGGTTTACTAGGCCTCAGGGTTATCAGCTCCTCCGTCTTCGCTCTCGAGTAGGTTAATACTGCGTATGTCACGAATAAGCACTCCGTTGGCTGTCTTCAACTTCACCGTTCTTATCATTCCGTCAGTGCTTTTGATGGTTTCCGTAACTACTCTCAAAGACCAAGCGCTGAAATGTGCGCGTTCGTCGGCAATCATAACCACGTCCCCAACTTTGAATGGTCTTGTTTTGGCCAGCCACTTCTGCCGAGTGTGCAAAGCCGGTAGGTACTCCCGTAGCCATCGCCTCCAGAAGACCTTGGCCAGATAGTTCGCTTGCTTCCACCCGTGGAGGTAGCTCCCACGAAGGTTTACCGGCCCTTGGAAACCCTCGTTCGAACTTAGCGTCAATAAGTCGTTTGGGGTGAGCGCCAGGTAGGTGGGGTCGCCGTTCAATACTGGAACCAGGGGGCGGTTGTTCAGGATTCGCTCCACCTCAGACATGACGGTGTTCAGCGTCTCGTCGTCGGGCGGCTGCTGCTCCATGATTGACAGCAATATCCGTCTGGCGGACCGAATCATGCGTTCCCATACGCCGCCTCGGTGGCTGGCCTGTGGGGGGTTGAAATGCCATCGTATGCCGTAGGCCACGGTTTGATCCTGCAGTTCGTCCCTGTTTATGTTCTTGTGCCAACGCTGCAATTCCCGGTGAGCGCCCACAAAGTTCGACCCATTATCTGAGTATATATCGGCCGGTACGCCTCTTCGGTTGATAAATATTTGCAAGGCCCGTAGGAAAGAATCGGTAGTCATCAAATGTGCGACTTCTAGGTGTACCGCACGTGACTTCATGCACGTCATGATACATCCAAATCGCTTTTCTAATCTTTTCTCGCACTTGATCCACAAGGGCCCGAAATAGTCCAACCCGGTGTCACTGAACGGCCACCAGCCCGTAGTCACCCTGCATTCTGGTAGTGGGGCCATAAGTTGTTTGCCTGCTGTGGCATTGCGTCTCCTGCATTGCACACACCGTCGGATTACGCGTTTTACAGTCTCTCGTCCTCTCAACAACCAAAGACGCTTTCGGATGACGCTCGTCACGTGACTTTCCCCGGCATGTCCCTCCATGGCGTGGACGTGTTGAATCATTAGCTCTACTACAGGTTGTCTCGCAGGCAGCAGTATAGTATACTTTGTGTCGAAGTTCAGGTGGGCTTTGGTCAGCCTACCATCTACCCGCAGCAGTCCGTCGATGAGTTTGGGGTTTAAACGCTTCAGCTCGCCTCTTGGAGATGGCATGTCTTTATCGGTCGGCCCCACTTCTTCCGCCCTCTCGAGTTCTCGGGCGAAAGCCTCGCTTTGTATCATTCTGAAAATATCGTACTCTGCCGCTTGTAGCTCATCGGGACCTATCGGGCCGACCCGTATCCGACCTGAGGGCCGTAGCCCTTTCATGACTAGTAAATTTCTCTTGAACCTGGTTAACCAAACTATCAAACGAAGCGTCTTCATCCAGGAAGAAAACCTGACCAGTCGCGATAGAATGGATATCGCTTCGACGACGTTGGCCACCATCACTACGTCTTTGATCTCCAGTTCCACTTCCGTAGGGGGTTTCAGTTCGAACACGGGCCAGTCCTGTTTGGGCAATTGCAGGAAGTTTGGCCCTCTCGTCCACGTGTCCAGTTGCCTGAAGTTGTTCGCACCTCGTGAGCACAGGTCGGCCGGATTATCACCAGACCTGACATGACTCCACTGGTGCGTGGCTGATTCATCGTGGATAATCGTGAGCCGGTTAGCAACGAAAGTACTAAACCGGCTCCGGACGTTGTTGATATAGTGAAGTACTATCGTTGAATCCGTCCAGAAGCTCACCGACCAAATTTAGAGATCGAAGCATCTCTTCACAGCTTGCACCACCCTGACTGCCAACACGGCTGCGCTGAGTTCAAGGCGTGGGATTGAGACCGACTTCAGTGGAGCAACGCGGGCTTTGGCAAACAGGATCCTCGTGGTATATTGTCCATCTCCTGCGCACCATCGTCCGTACACCACAGCTCCATAACCGACTTCGGATGCATCGGAAAAGGCATGTAGTTTTCCAGTCCGTGTCGTATGGCCAGGAGTCAAAAATCGTGGGATTCTTATGTCCCCTAATTTCTTCAAGGTGTTCAAAAATTCTTCCCAGTCCAACCGGTCCCCTCGGTCCAGTGACTGGTCCCAATCAACTTTCTTACGGCACAGCCGCTGCAGCAAGATCTTCCCGGGTAGCAGCCATGGTGAGACGAAACCGAGCGGGTCGAACAAACTTGAGACGGCAGATAGTATGCCACGACGGGTTATTGGCAGCTCGGGAACGTTTAGTTCGAAAACAAAACCGTCCGTTTCCGCGTCCCATTGTATCCCTAAGGTGCGCTCGATAGGAAGTGGAGAGCCGTCCAAATCTCTTACCCTTTCGGCCTTTTCGTGATACGGGATGACCTTCAGCACTTCTGAAGCGTTCGACATCCATTTAGTTAGATGGGAGCCGCCCTCTTCCAGTGATCTCGTCAGACCCCTGAACTGCTCCAGAGCCGATTCCACATCATCGAATGACCCAAGGTAGTCGTCGACGTAGAAGTTCCTGCTGACGCTTTCTACCACCGTCCGATGTACTAGATCGCCATGTTTGTTCGCTGATTCTCGGAGGGCGTAGTTTGAACAAAATGGTGACGATATGGCTCCGAAGGGGTGGACGGTCATCCTATAATTCACCACTGCGTTGTCCCGGTCGCTCCCCTCCCACCACAGGAAACGCAACTCATCTCTTTCTCCTACCAGAATCTTCACCTGATGGAACATTTCCCTAATGTCGGCAGACAAAGCCACTTTACCCACTCTGAAACGGCACAAAACATCGATCAGTAGTGTGGTTCAGTCAGGCCCCTGTAGTAGGCGATCGTTTAACGACTTGCCCTGGAACTTGGCCGCACAGTCGAAAACCACCCGCAGTTTATTGGGTTTCTTGGGGTTGATAACCGGATGGTGAGGCAGATACCAGATACCCCTTTTGCTGTTGGTGTTAACAGGCACCTTTTCAACGTAACCGGGGCCTCGTTTCGCTTCATCAAATCCGCGTATCGTTCCCACAGATTCTGGTCTCGAATGAAGCGTTCTTTTAGTCGTAGTAATCGTTAGAGAACATAATTTCTGTTGTCAGTCCACGGGTCGACCGGTGTGCGCCATGGGAGGGGAACCTCGAACTGTTTTTTGAGGCCTCTAGCGCCTTGCCGCACCGTTTGTAGAGCGAAGTGATCCTCTTGAGACAACGTCGGTCTTTCGTCTCCAATGTCATGAAACTCCTTTTTATACAGCCACTGCAGATGATACTCTATGCGATCCGTTTCGGCGAATAAGTAATTCACGGAACCGCGTACCCCTACTGGACCGTATAACATCCATCCCAGAGCCGTGCTTACGGCATAAGGTGCCTGGCGGTCGCCCACTCTTTGGTCAAGCACCCAATGCGTCTCTGGCACGTCGCATCCGATGAGGAGATCCACCTCATCATCTTCCCAGTCTACAAAGGTTACATCCTGCAGGTGGGGCCACCGAGTCAAGATTGCGTTCACCGACCTTGGTGCTCGCATGGGGAGATCCGCTAACGTGAATGCCTCCGTTGGTTCAATTTCCTCGTTAGTGTCTAGAGAGCTGAGTTGCAGCCTTAATCTACTGGCAGTCATTACCTGTGTTCCGCCCACCGTGCTCACTGCTAACGACGTCGCACCGTTAGCAAGTTGGTGTTTGTCGGCAAACCGCTCTTTCACTAAAGTGGTGTCGGATCCACTATCAACGAAAGCCAACGCCTTGACTATCCCAGTCGGAGTCACTACACCCACGGCCACTACGCCTAAACGTACCGGTTTACTGGCAGATTGTGAAGTTGAACAAATCACGCTGGGCTTGGCACTCGCCTCGGATATGGTTACTCTCGCCTGATGCAGCAGCCGATGGTGTCTGCCCATGCAGCCCTCGTAACCACATCGATTTCTTGTTCTACAGGCTGCTGCCCGGTGCGTGGTGTTGAGACAGATGAAACATGCTCCTGCCATCCTCGCCATTCCCCACCGTTCGTCTATTGTGGCGTTGCCGAACTTGGGGCATTCTGGTAGGCCATGGCTAGTACCACAGGATCTGCAATTGGGTTGCGCCGTAGCATCTCGTGAAATGACGTGTGTGTTGGTCCAAGGCTGGTACTTTGGATGTTCCCGTACAGGGGTTTGGACTTGGCTAGTACTGGGCTTGTTTGCTCGGTTGCTGTCCCGGATAAGTCGGCCGAATCTGCTGTCAGCTATCTTCGTTTGCCTGTCCAAGTATTCGGTCAGGTCTTCGAAGTTGGCTTCTCTGTCGCTTCGGCTTATCCGTTCAGCTTCTTCCGCCCACCGACCCTGTAGTTCGGGAGAGAGGTGACGGACTATGCCTTCCAAAGTGTGCATGGCGTCTAGGTCAGCCCTGTAACCTAAATGGTCGAGGGCTATTGAGCAGTTCTGCATCTTGATCACCAGGTCGGCCATGGTGTAGACGTCGCCCTTGGTTCTCTTTGCCTCTGCCATCACGCCCTCTATTAGGTTACGGGCTTCTTTGATAGGTTGGCCAAACAAGTCCCCTAGAATCTTCCTTGCCCTTGTGTAGCCTTGTTCTGGGTCGAGCATGGTGCACCCGTCGATAGCTTCTCTTGCTCGGCCTCGGCAGTAATGAGTCAGGTAGATAAGCCTTTGTCCGAGGTCGGTTACCTTATTTTCAACGAACGTCTCGAACTGCTTGACAAACTTGCAGTATTGCTCAGCTCGCCCGTCGAAAACCGTTAACTCCACTCTGGGCAGATCGATCGATGGTGGTTTGTAGTCGGCGACCGGCGTGGGTTCCCTACCTTATTGCACCCTAACCTATCGGAAGTGTCGAAGTCACTGGTCTCATGCTCTCGCTGTTTCTGTGTACACTTCTCTGCTTCCTGCGCCTGTAGTCTAGCTGATAGTAACTGTTGCTCCAGTTCTAGTATTCTCAGCTTATATAAATCGACATCCTTACGATCAATATTGTTCTCAATAACACATGAACTAGCACTGACAGGACCAGGCGATCTAGCATTAGCTAAAGAGTCATATGTACCCAAAACCTCCCCAGAGACTTGCCGTATTACTTCCTGTCCGGATTCGACGGCTTTTGATCCTTTTCTTGGCATTTTGCGTGTTTTATCCCGTTTCAAATTGATCTATTGAGTATTGTTACGAACGTTTGAGCAATGCGTAGCCAGATTCGCAACGGATCCCGAAATCAAAAGACGATTATCCGTGATATTCTACGATACTAGATTATTACAATAAACAATGACATAAACAATATACAAACCTCAATAATACGATCACAAGGACTCAACAACGAGAAACCGAATAGCAGCGTGTGAGCAGACAGCACGTGCGTCACGCATGTCCTGAACAAGGATGTGCCAAAGTAGCGCTCTGGGCGCGAACAAACAACAATTGGTCCAGAAAAACAACCAGTTCGTAAAGACAAGTCAATAATGTATGGAAATGAGTGATGTTGGGAAAAACACTGAATTGCGAGGGAAAGAGGGGGATTTTTCACGACCGGCTGTTACAGGGTGTGCTGTTGTTATCAGCAGACGAAAAGCCACAGAGAAACCTAAGATCCAAAATGACGCCGTGGGTAGCCATCAGGATCCGAAGGCAGCGTAAGTTATCTCCTGAAATCGCTTTGGCTGGAGATGCCAGGAAGCCCTCAAAAGTTTGCCACAAATATGTTCTTTCGTATACAGCCGTGCGCGTAGCCTTGAGTTGCGCTGAGAATGCGGATGTTGGGCCTGCCCTCGACAACGGCGCAAATGCAGCGAAACTGAGTGGCAAATTCGATGCAGCACCGGTGACGTAATAAACTAAACCCCGCTTAAGAACATCTTACTTGACCACAGGTAGCACCGACTATCTTTTTTCCTCTGACGAAATGGAAGCTCCAAAGGGACTTATTATGTACAAGGTAGCCGGTTGACATGGCTCCCATACAGCAGTTCTACGCCTCGTTGCTCTATAGATAGCGGCTTATCTCTCACCTTGTCGCACTTGAGCTGCTGAACCGTTTTCACCCATAAGAGGACTTGCTAAAGGCCGACGTTGCATCAATACAGAAGTGCCAGTTGAAAGGAGAGCCATAGAACCATCGACTGATCAGTTTTCTGTCTTGGTTTTTAGAAATACTGTTGGGACTGATAAGTGACCGCAGGCCAATAGCCTGATGAAAATATGACAGTCCGCACCAAACGACACGGGCTTGTTAGAAAGTGACATTCCTGGTCCATCTTGCGCTATTCAATAAAACAGGTTACGATAAGGCCAGGTAGGGGTGAGTGAGCCTGGGCCTACTATCTAGATTTCCAAAAGACTGACTTCATAAACCATTGCTAACTGCTATGCAAAATGATGTTCTGTTTAGCGCTTCAGTTGCTGAAACGGACCTGAGCACAAATCACAGGCCGGAGGTAAGATGTGGAGGTGGAAGAGTGCAAGTTCACGGGGGATAGGGTTACCAAGGGGGTCTTACAGAATTCAGTCCTGGGTATCCCTTCTTTTTCCATCCGCGTAGGTGCTCTATTTGGGGATGAACAGAACCCAGCTCACTTGTTTTCGGAAGATCTTGAGCTGGTGGGTGAAATCAGGACCCCCTCTGAGGGAACTTTGTGGGGTCTAAGCTGGGACCACTGGTTGACACAGTACTCTTGGCTTGGGGCTGTGTCGGCAGCCCGATAATGACAGCACTGAACAATAAAAACGCCCGCTAGAAAACCCATGAAAAATACTTGGGTAACGGAAGTCACTGATCTTAAAGTCCGGACGAACGATTGCTGCTAGTCATCTCGGCAATTTTTCACTACCGCCCTGAAGGCTAAGCAAAACATCTAAGAGCTACTGTCTTCAGAGGGGTGAAGCGGAGCTTTCGTATTATTTTACCCCTGTAACTCATTCATTGGGTGACACACAGGAAACAGTTTCTAAGCCTGGGCCGGCGGCTCTTGTGCAAGGCACTATTGTACTTGAGAGAGTTTTGCATAATTCACTGAGTGGTCGGTGGGGCTGAGGCACGGAAAGCTCCCAGAGAGGTCAAGGTTACTAAAGCTCATCTCCATGAAAAGTAGAAAACTCCGGGGAGCAAGGAGACATCTTTAGGCAGACTAGAGGACTTCCCATCCCAAAAACACCTCTGTTAGCGTACACACTGGGTCCCAGACTCAGGGCCCACCATTTTTTCTGGTTGAAAAAGAGCATTATCGGGCATACGGGGACATTTCTTTGCTTGCTGCGTTGTCAGGTCATGGAATGCTCTATCGGAAGAGATGGTGTCCACTACCTAGGTGTTGGGTTTGGGGTAAGACGGACTCTTGCCGGCCTGATTTACACTTTGAGTATTTGCAAACGCAGGCGAATTAATTAAAATACTGGATGTGGCTTCCTTCCCTCTCTTGATAACCGATGTTTGCCAGCGTTACACCTGTCTCCCGACTTAAGACCTCGTCCTTTCTTCGCCACCTCCAATCTTATTCCCATCCCTTCTAACTTAACGCCAATGGCTACTTATCTAAGCACTGCTTGTGTCTCTGCAGTCCTTTTGGGGCTATACTTGAAGATGTGCCCAGTTAATAAACATGGGGAAGCTACATTTCTGACGGCTGGGCTGCGCGAAAGCTGACTGCTCAAAAACTTTACATTTCGCTAGAAGAAATCGTTTTCACTAGGCAAGTCAAATGGATGCTCCAAAATCAACCTCTCTTCCGTTGTTTGCTGATCTATCTTTTAACTCACTAATAAGCCCAGAAGCAGAGCACTAAGAAGATTTTGTCTCCCTCCCTGTCCGGCTGCTTCAGTGTACAACAAACTATCTTCGAGCGAGCCGGAGTTATCCAGACCAAAAATGGCCACATGATAGAGGGGAGCTTTGGTTCGTACCGTGTATTATTCGAAGACCTCAATGATCTCGACAGCGAACTGATTCCAAAACCTGCTTCACGTACAGGGTAACCAAAGGAATCAAGATACAAACATGGAAGCTGTGGCGCTGTGGAATCTTTTCAGCTCTCACTGGTGAAAGAACCTGAAAAGCATTATATGGCTCACGTCCGAGGCTCTAGACAACAAGGAGGCCGATAAAGCTGATGTCGGTATTACCGAACGTCACAGAAATGCTAGTCCGGGGCCACACATCCACACACCTGGAAGCACAAACCTGGTACCAATCTCATGCAGGGACTCACTCGTCAAAAGACTTGCTCGTCTAATGTGACACCAATTACTTGAAGCGACCAGGAATCCAAACGGCCTTGGGAGAATCGAAGTCTGCCAATGTGGATTCCAGAGGTTAGTAGACTCTGTAGGTCGCAGGGTATTGGCGGGTAAGATAGAGTAGTTAAGGTTCAGCCCGTTGGCTGATAGATGGATCGCATGACACACTGGGAGGCAATTCGCGTGATGGTAGAGAAGGTTTTTCCAGCTTGGGAAGGTGGCGTATCGGCGTGTCTTGCAAATCGCTTCTCTGCCCACTGCTTTTCGTCCTATTCATCAGTGGCCTAACAAACTAACTGGAGAGCAATTAGTACAAATTTTGTTCACGATTGTAAACAGTCTAGAGCTCTTGCAGATGGTGCCGTGCAGATATATAAACAGTGTCCGTAAGTGGCCGGCGGCACGGGATCTTCTCCCAGAGTGGATAAATGCCGAAGCCATGATGATGAGTGAGAACCACAGTCCAGTCTTTGAAGGGCCCACCGGGCAACCAGGCGGTGTTTGCTCAAAACGTATGGGCCAGCCATCTGGGAGTGATAGACAAAGTAGGTTTTAAACATGGTAGCTGCTTGTGGCCCTGCGTATCTCAAGAGTACCGCTCCTGGAAACAAATGTCAGCTTGTGGGCATTTGCCTGTAATTTCAGCTTTCAGCACTGACGATAACCGTCAGCATATTCCATGACCGGAGCCGAGCATATCAGTTTCATCCATCATCGGTTTCTCACTTTCACGCTGGTACACCGTGATCAAACTACTAATATGTATATATTTTGTTCAATGTTCACCTTGTTTCCGCCGGCTCCTTCGAATATCATCATTCTAGTGGGTTGGCGCCACAGAGTGTGGTTTATGTGGTAATTCCCTAAACCCAATAATAAAGAGCGGGTGAAAATGACCACCATGATTATCGAAAGTATTGACCAAAATAGGTAAGTCTCGGTCCGGGCTGAGCCTAATGCACCATTCACAAATCGATCCAATGAATAATTACTTGCTCGCATGCTGTATATCCCCTGAGAGCCTCAAAGCAAGGCAAGGCCCCGGTGGATGCACAGCCTGAATCAAAACCAGATTGAACCACTTATTCTACAGTAAAATTTGAAAAAAGGAAACATAGGTACATAACAATCATGCCTCCGGGAGTGAGCATAGATCAGGAACTAGCTAAGGGGTAATCAAGATGAAGATAAACGTAGGTAAAAAATGAACAGATGACAGAACAACGGAGGGTATCGGTCCCGTGATAAAAGCAACCGAGGCTATTCTGCAGGCTTAATCAGGTCAAAAAGAAAATATCCCCAGCATGGAGTCAATGAATCAACATACACGTACCGATCGTCTGCCATCAGTCGACGTGAGCGAGCAAGCGAAACCGGACGGTAATAAAACAAATTGCCATGAGTCATTGCGGATCATTACTGTACTGAATGTCCGCAAAGTTATACTACCAAGAAAGCACGACCAAGAAAGATAAGTGTAATTGCCTCGGTCGTGAAGAGAAGGATGACCACAAAACAGTGTCTGCAAGAGTGAAGTGGAAAAGAGCATTCCAAAATCCGCAAAGAAAATATATCAACCCAAAGGAAGATAAGTTCCTAACACTCAAGTTGTTGCGTCGGATGATTTACTTCACTACACGTCTGGTATTCTATTATTCCTCATAGTCTGGTTTTCAGCCGAAAGCTCTTTATTGTGGTAAACTTTGCCACATCTTTACACCCATTGTGCGAAAGCTCTTTTTCGCGCGGCCACACAAAATATTCATCTATCTTTCTACGATCCTGTTTTTTCTGGTATTTTGCTGATTCATCTGTTCAAATGCTCCATCTTTTCAGCCAGATCAACCCGGTGTTGTTCAGTTTCACCACCTGACCTTGATTCCAGCTTTGCTTGGAGTTACCACTAATGTGTATATCGAAGGGTTATTCCTTCACTCCACCACATGTTTACGTTTTCTCAGTTCTCCTGGAAAATTTGACTCGGCTGCCTCTAGTACCATTTGATCATTCATTACAGCATGCCCCGGGCCTCCCTGAAACCAGAACTAGTACTATAGGGATGTCACGAAGAACAACTTACGCGAACCTTATCAACCAAAAAGCTCAGTATTTGGAGGAGACCAGAGTCTTATTATTATATAGGGCCTTCCTAAGACTCCAAATGCGGCAATAAGCGTGAGTAAGGAAAATGTTAACTCAACCAAGACGTAGCCCATGAAAAGAACCGGTAAAGCAGAGTTGATGACTAGCTAATCGATTCCACAACCATATTGAATGGAGCAGAGTAGGAGGTCTAACTAGAAACTTATTGTCTTACATTCCTGGAAGCGGACGAAGGTCACACGCTTAGCGCTGCGTTCAAAACCTGGCTGTCTGTTTTTCTAACCGAAGTGCCACAAGAATGGAGCCCCTACCTTTGTCCGTTTTTCTGTCCTCCAGCATACCTCAACAAAAGATGAATAAGGCAGTCAAGATTTGTACCCTATACCCTCCCACATTATTCAGCGGATCTGCTGCCCACAGAACGGTCTTCCGGCTCAATGAACATATTTACTTAACAAAATAACCGTAAGCTCCGGGAAGACCGAGACTTGTGTCCGTGTATTACTGAAAGACCTCGGGACGCTCCTACGAGAAACAGAAGACTCTGGGTAAAATCGAAGCACCTTGAGAATATGGAGGTAACTAGTTTGAAAAACTGTAAGGCCTGGGAAGCTGCTCTCAGCCCTGCAAACCTGATTGAACTGAGCTCTACCAGACCTGACCTGACCTGAGCCGACGGAAAGTAAGATCAAAGTTCTCTACAAATCCTGACCTGAAAAGCACTGGAACACGAAGTTGTTCGTCCCGCTAAACATCTCTGATTGGCAACTACAGTCAGCCTCCTCTGTTTGCAATTCAGTTGATACCCCTTGGGTTTCGCCAGTGAATAAGCCCTTAACAAATGGTGCGAGTCTAGAGAGTCTATAACACATATGCTTTTCAAACTTTTGTCTGGTGCCTGAGAGCCACAGAAGTCGCGCACAGAGGGCTGTTCCATGCTGGACGAGCTTTGACTTTCACCAAACCCCAAGTCATTTTGCCAATATATCAAGCGGTGTGTTCTTACCCCCGTGGAGAAACATGTCCAAGATTGGTCACGGTGTCTGAAGAAGGGCAATAAAGTTATGGAAAGGGAGCAACGTTTTGCAAACAAAATCTTTTGGGGCCAAAGATGCAAGCAACATGAACAAAAACAAGCCTCTCTCAGTGTATTCTCCATGGAAAAGAGATGACTATGGGGTTACTCGAATGGGACCTTCGGGTTTTATAAAGGTATCACTGTGGTCAATCACCGCACAGTTTGCCACTCAGTCCCCACTGTTAGTTTTAAGGGCCACCATCTTAAACTGGAGGAAGGAGCAGACTAAACGAACTTTTTCACAGGTGGGGTGGCAAGCTCCTGTAATGGGAAGCTCCACTTGGTAATCACTTACAATATCTTCACCAGTTTTAGGCTCGGCCTTGACCAAGTACAGCCGGAACCGTTTCCAAATTATAGATGAAACAAAGCATCAGGGCTGTGCAGTAATCGATTGGTGTAGATGATACTGCTTTATGGGATTGATCTGACTCCTTTCGTAGATGCTTCCGGAAATTACCACCCTGTTAGGCTCATCAGGAGAAAACTGATATCCAAACCCCATCAGTCTTCACTTCAGTACTTTGGGCGATGCCGTTACGGGCCATAACACCTATGGCCGCACAGAACCAAGCCTGTCACTGCATGTGAGGCGCGACCTCTCGGGAAAGAATCAGATACTTCGCTCAAAAATAAGGCGAGAGGATACTTACCTCATAGCCCGAAATCCACTGCGGTGGATTGTAGGCTATGGGCCTGGAGTGGGGTCTGTAAAATATGAAAAGTTTCGATGTGTTGTAAATTTCCTTGGGTTCCTGTTACATGCGGTCTGAATGATTCGCAGAATGGTTAAGCCACTGGGCCCCAATCGAGGTAGCAGACACAAAGTGGGCTGCTGGATGAGACCGCCGAAAATTGCACAGATTAAAGGCCTCCCGGAAGCCAGTGAGACAACCTAACATCCGAAAGCCATGGAGCAAGGTATAGGATAATATACGAAGTCAATTCTTGGGCAAAAGTGTGCAGTGATCGGCCTCCTTGTCATTGGACAACACTCCAAAGCACGATTCACATTTCCAACATTCCGCTGGTTCTCTACTCGCTAGGGTTCACGCTGATTATGTGGCAACGGCTCGTTTTGTGGCGCATTGCAAGTGGCACAAACTAGCTTTCCAGTGCTTTACGGTCAGGATTTGTAGAGAACTTTGATCTTACTTTCCGTCGGCTCAGGTCAGGTCAGGTCTGGTAGAGCTCAGTTCAATCAGGTTTGCAGGGCTGAGAGCAGCTTCCCAGGCCTTACAGTTTTTCAAACTAGTTACCTCCATATTCTCAAGGTGCTTCGATTTTACCCAGAGTCTTCTGTTTCTCGTAGGAGCGTCCCGAGGTCTTTCAGTAATACACGGACACAAGTCTCGGTCTTCCCGGAGCTTACGGTTATTTTGTTAAGTAAATATGTTCATTGAGCCGGAAGACCGTTCTGTGGGCAGCAGATCCGCTGAATAATGTGGGAGGGTATAGGGTACAAATCTTGACTGCCTTATTCATCTTTTGTTGAGGTATGCTGGAGGACAGAAAAACGGACAAAGGTAGGGGCTCCATTCTTGTGGCACTTCGGTTAGAAAAACAGACAGCCAGGTTTTGAACGCAGCGCTAAGCGTGTGACCTTCGTCCGCTTCCAGGAATGTAAGACAATAAGTTTCTAGTTAGACCTCCTACTCTGCTCCATTCAATATGGTTGTGGAATCGATTAGCTAGTCATCAACTCTGCTTTACCGGTTCTTTTCATGGGCTACGTCTTGGTTGAGTTAACATTTTCCTTACTCACGCTTATTGCCGCATTTGGAGTCTTAGGAAGGCCCTATATAATAATAAGACTCTGGTCTCCTCCAAATACTGAGCTTTTTGGTTGATAAGGTTCGCGTAAGTTGTTCTTCGTGACATCCCTATAGTACTAGTTCTGGTTTCAGGGAGGCCCGGGGCATGCTGTAATGAATGATCAAATGGTACTAGAGGCAGCCGAGTCAAATTTTCCAGGAGAACTGAGAAAACGTAAACATGTGGTGGAGTGAAGGAATAACCCTTCGATATACACATTAGTGGTAACTCCAAGCAAAGCTGGAATCAAGGTCAGGTGGTGAAACTGAACAACACCGGGTTGATCTGGCTGAAAAGATGGAGCATTTGAACAGATGAATCAGCAAAATACCAGAAAAAACAGGATCGTAGAAAGATAGATGAATATTTTGTGTGGCCGCGCGAAAAAGAGCTTTCGCACAATGGGTGTAAAGATGTGGCAAAGTTTACCACAATAAAGAGCTTTCGGCTGAAAACCAGACTATGAGGAATAATAGAATACCAGACGTGTAGTGAAGTAAATCATCCGACGCAACAACTTGAGTGTTAGGAACTTATCTTCCTTTGGGTTGATATATTTTCTTTGCGGATTTTGGAATGCTCTTTTCCACTTCACTCTTGCAGACACTGTTTTGTGGTCATCCTTCTCTTCACGACCGAGGCAATTACACTTATCTTTCTTGGTCGTGCTTTCTTGGTAGTATAACTTTGCGGACATTCAGTACAGTAATGATCCGCAATGACTCATGGCAATTTGTTTTATTACCGTCCGGTTTCGCTTGCTCGCTCACGTCGACTGATGGCAGAAGATCGGTACGTGTATGTTGATCCATTGACTCCACGTTGAGGATATATTTTTTCAACCCTCCTCTCTCTCTCCATCCGAACATTATGGCCGCTACCGGGTTCAATTTTCAAGTTTGCTATGGACGCATTGTTATCGACGGAATCTAGCGGATTATCATCGGCTTTGTCGAAATTGTGGGACAGGGGGACAAATGCTACTGCCCGCCCCGAGACCTTGTGCTCAGCCTGGGCGCATTTATTCAAAGTCTGATCTTGTTTTATAAGGGCGAACACGCTCTTCGCATGTAATCATTATCGCTGCACCCATATTTGATGGAAGGCTACGTCGTCCCTGCACGTCGTGTCTACCATCGATCTCAATTTCTGCATCCACTGTGGTGGACGCTTATCTCCTATTTAGACTACGGAAGGAACAAGCCGGTTAGTTTTCTTCTCCGAAGCAGCCATTCCTCTACTGGGGCTTCTCAAAGTGCTCCTTAGGTGTTACGATCCGCTTGGTTTGCCACAATATTCCTGGTTCCTGCTATCATCTTGGCCAGGATAGCTGAGAGCGGCTTAGTATATCTGGATTGTTGACTACACAAACGAGCCTCCTGGAAGCGAGATTTGAGGACAATCCTGAGAACTCCCGGCTCTTTCGGTATGAAATCTGGTATGTTCATGTGAACTATTTGAACTCTGGTCCGTGATGGGGCTAGGGCTTTATGTCCATCTCGAAAAAATGCACTATGGAAATGAATTAGGTAGGAATTCCAAAAAATGTTGGCTACGCCTGATATGAAAACTATGGCAACATATACAAGCCAAAATTGACCAGGGTAATAATGGCTACCAAAAAGAAAGTATACGGTTCTGCCTTGGAAAAACTTGTGCGGTTGGACGGGCTCAATCATGGTTTATAAATATTGGATAAGAAATTCAACTAATATCAGACCAAGCATGTGATCGGAAAAACAAACCAGAGCTACTGACTGTATGAAGCTGCAAACCAACTTCTTTGGACCTAATTAGAGGCAGTGAATGGAACAAGCATATCAGTTACTGGAGGTCGCACTCGCTCAGCTTAAACAATCGCTTTCGTTGTGGGAGTCAACGAGAAAAGACCTGAGAATGACCACTGAGTGTATTCTCACGGGCCCTGAGAAAAGAGTCCGGTGTCTGGATCCCGCCGAGAAAATGGGACAGAAATAGCCCTGGCAGCTGCAGCGTACGCGAAATTTAAAGCCAAACAAGTGATGGGCGGAATGTGGCCAGCCGATCGTTATACCACGGGTCATGCTTTATTAATGAATTAAATGCTACTATTTGACAGTTCCCGTATTTTAGTTGCTTCCATGGCCAGCGGCAATGGGACTGAACTTCATACAAAATTTAGGACCAATACTCTTTTAGATTGGTGGAGTGCTGCAGTTAACATGCAGAAGCTGCCTGCATCTCATATAATATTGATCATTTGGGGACTGTTAGCCATAATCAAGGTAAAATCTGAGCAATGTATCACTATCCTCTGGTGCTAAAGCTGTATCTATTGGCCCTTCTTCCTGGGTGCACTCTCACTCAGTCGTTAATGAGGTATCACAGTGTAGATTTCCTCACTCACATTCTCCGCTGTGTGTTGTTAAACTGTGGCCCTGGGTTACTATCATTTATCAAGAAATGTGTCCGCAGAAAGCTCGCACGGTACTGAGAACTGTGAGGTCACCCAATGAATAACTGCATAGTAGACCAGATAGTACCTTGAAAACTGTGAACAAAATGCAGTGCTTCATAGAACATGTATGAATATCACATAATTCGTGCAGTTCTTGCCAACGGAGTGAGTCAGCTGATCACGGGCTACGGTCGAAGCCTACGTATGGGCTGTGAGAAGGGAGTAGGTCTGCGGCGGTGCTGCATATCAAGAAGGCTAACAAAACATTTTCAAGTCAAACCCGGGTGGCTTTGGGAGCAGAATAGGACGGAAGTAGTGGCTCTTTTCAGGCATGCCTGGCCCCTACCTGTCATCCTGATCTCGTGACACATTCGGACGCACGAGTCCTCAAACCCCGGTGAGTTGCTGACAGCCAGAATCTGATGTTGTGTGCACAGCTTCGGCTATTATCACGGCTTTTGTCAATCCTACTTTTCTCAAGCATCCAACATATTGCAGTTCCGCCCCAACTCGCAAGCTGGCCAGGGAATGAAAGGGATTATATATTAGCACTCAGTAGGCCAGGTACTAACTAAATCCCGAAAATGGCCTACGCAGCGGGCAACAGTCTAAGGGCTCTCACGGGTGTCAAGAGACCGAACGGAATAGTGGAGCTGCTGAAGGACGGTGTACTTCTGAACACATCCGATCAAGTCTACTTTTGAGGGGTCACCGGAGGCGATACTGGTTAGGGGGGCTAAAGGTTCAAAGGTCTGAAAGCAGAGCAGTCAGAAATGTTGTCTTAGTTGACGAAAACTAGTTGTCTTCACTGCAGGCAAATAAACAAAGCACAACCCTATGGCCGCTTTGGCGGGGCCTTTCAAACTGGCCGGGCTTTGATCCCCTCCTCCGTCATTGGGATTAATCCACACGTAGTCTATACACAGCAACAACTTTTGTGCTTGTCAACCTGCCTTTCGAGTCCTAAACATGATTCGAAAGTCCTTCCCGGGCATATCTACGGATGATTTCCCCATAATTTTCGGCACGTATATCCAAGCTCTGCTGGAGTACGGTAGTCAGATAGTGCACTCTGGTCTTGTCCGAGACCGTGAGATCCTAGAAGGAATTTAGCGGGCCTCCACCAAGGCAGTAAATGGTCTATCCCATCTACCTTATCCCGTCCGCCTCTCACTCCTCAACCTCGATCCCCTTGACGTATGACGCGTAAGAGGTGATCTGTTTTTGATGTTCCACCCGTGTAAATCAAGTCAAAGCGATTGTTTCTTCTCCGTCTGTCCAGCCTCTTCTCTCCGTGGTCACAGCAGAAAAGTTTTCAAACCGAGGCCACGCACTTCACTAAGGATTAACTTTTTTAGCTATAGGGTTATTACTATGTGGATGCACTTCCGGAAGATATTGTTCTCTCGCAGAACAAAACTATCTTCAAGAAAAAGCTAGACCTCTACCTGGGTCTCCCAATAATTCCCTTTGTCAAAAAACAAACAAAATAGATGTATCTTATTGCATATATGTTCATGAATGCCGGAACCCCACTCAGCTTAAGGCACTGTCCACAGTGAGACATTGCATGATGTTATGTGTATCTTGTTTTCGCTGCCACCCCCGCCCCCTCGCTTCTTTTTACTCTAGTTTCAGCTCGGTGAATCCGACAGAAGATCAAAGATTTCCTCAAGAACCGGGACAATTGGGCTCAAAGCCTCAAACCCATGTAGTACTTCAAGACTTCAAGACAACCTTGGCTGCCATAACAATCAGTGTTCCAATAAGAAATGTCGGGGTACACTGGCGATTTGACGGAACTCATCAACATTGCAGTCCCACCGCGGAAGTTTATGGCAAAACAGGAAAAATAATAGAGTGGATTTGCTCCAGAGCATTTGGAACACCAGGGCAATACCGCGCCTGATGGAAAGTGGCTCTTCAGCGACAGAAAACATCGAGCATGTGTATACCCATTGTTCTCTGTTCGAATGTGCATTCACTCATTAGAAACTTGTGTGGTTTGGGAGACTCCGTCCTCCGTCTGTAATATGAGCAACTCGAGGTCATACTACTGCAAGGAATCTGGCTTGGTGACCATGTTATTGACGAAATAATCGGCGTCGATGGTTTTGCCCGCTACCAAGCTGATCGTTCCTCGGTTCACAAAAAAAGCGGATGAGGGATTATCACTTACCTTGCACAGTTGATGAAAGTCCGTCAAAGCTGTACTGGTGCAGTGAAATTATTACACCAGTGTTTCGTGACCTTAAGTGAAACTAAACATATGAGTACATATCGTCCCAAGTCACTAAGAAAGCTTGTGTTTCTCTCACAGGGACCCCAGCATGTGTGTTTCCCTTTCTCCCACCCACTATAGTTATAAAACTATTTATGCGCGCACGACTACCTGCCGGTCATTGGTTGTCCCTTACCTCGCTCGATTCTTGTGTAACCCAGTAAGCATCGACGCTGAGATAAGACAGAATTTATCGCCTTAGCTAATAAATTATCTCTTTGCGCTGCGTTTTTTTCATTTTATCCGTCAAATTCCTTTTTTGTGACGGCTGTGAGTATAGCTATATGCTGCTGACTATTCATCCACCGGGGTGTCAAATATCCGTGGGCTCCCGGAGGCAACCGCACCAATCCACCCACAAACCTTAACCTAACCGTGCAGACTCTAGGCCTACAGAGGGCACAAGCTCAAAGATACAAGCATCCAGCCCACTCGAACTGAGCTCAAATTGTCAGAAAACTCACAATACGGTCCGACCCACGCCCAATCGCACTCAATATAAAGCCTTCCCAGAGACCCAGTGGCCGGTTTCAACCCGTGTTCAGCACCATCACGTATGCCCTCACGGATAATACAGGTTGCCCCGATACCAAATACGGTGCCGGGCAGACCTTTCTCTTCACAACTGGCCCAACATGCCCTCGCTTCCGTGCACTACACCTCTCGAGACGAAGCATTCGACTCTACCTCTCCGGGGGTCCTCCAAGACCCATATCACCACCAGGTTCAACCCTTTCTGTCGAACATTCCTAGTCTCCCACTTCCTCCTTCAGTGGGCTACCTCAGTGCAGTCCGCAACCTTGGCACAAGCTTCAACTTCCACCCCGCCCCCGGACCGCTCCCGCTTTTTCGTCCTTATCCCTCACTCAACTACAATCTGCATATAGCACCAAGCCCCGGGCTAATGCACCAAATATCCATAAGTCCTTACCACCACTATCCCCCCTAGCTCCTTCCGCGCCTTACTTACCCCCTCCAGGATTCGGCCGTTTCAATTAGAACCCCCTAACCGCTCTTTAAATTACGCCCATCTTGAAAGCCCAGCAGCGCATTTAGTCACAGGCACAAACTCTTCATCTGAAACGCGGTTGAATTGGGCCGAGCTTCAACTGCCCATCGTAAGCCACGTCTTATTCGGCGATCCTTCATCACTGATCACAATGAAATCACGGCTCTATCTACTGAGAACCTAACCAAAAACACCTTGTCGCTCTCACTACTTAACGTCCGCTCTCTCCTCCCAAAATTGACCCTGCTTAGAGAGCTTGCATAAGACCCACACCTTGACGTCTTACTAGTTACCGAGACGTGGCTGACGGATCACACCACATTAAACCACGTATCCATACCCGGCTATCAGGCCACTGCCAACAGTAGATCTGACTAAAGAGAAGGCGGCTGTATCATTTACACCAGACACATTCACGGCGAGTAGGTTCCATCATCCTATTCTAGACAACATTCCAGACTCGGTCTGGCTCACTATCAAAGAAGATCAAAAACTACTTCTCGTAGGATGTCTCTACCGTCCTCCGAAACCAGGGCATGCACGAGTTGACAGCAATAATAGACGCATTCAACTATGTCTCTAACCTCCCAGTAACCGCTAATATTCTAGCTGGTGATTTCAACGTGCCTGAAATATGCTGGCATTCCATGACATCACCCCCAAAACTCCATGGTTTCCTTTCGTGTATCCATGTGGGTTTTTGGGTACAGCATGTTTTATCACCCACTCAAGGGAGAAATACATTAGACCTTATCTTCACTACTGGTATCAAGAATTTAGATACCCAAATCTTAAGTCGCTTCACCGGTAGTGACCATAAGATGGTATCCTGTGTTTCTACTGCACCTTGGCCTCACACTGATAAGTCAGCGGAAAAACACCTTCCGTTAAACAATAAGCAATACCATGAGGCATGTTGGAATAGTCTACCCTCTTTTATCCGTTCCCTAAACTGGGACAAATTGCTTTTATCTAATCACCTAGAGATGGCGGCTGCCCAACTGTATACTAATCTATATTACTGCCTCGACAAAACCAATCCAGCCTCGGGGCTTACCACACGCAAACAGCGGAACTCTCTAGATCGTCTTAACGGTGACCTAGCCAAACTCCGACGAAGATTCACTAAGACGAGGGACTTCTTTTCGTATCTTCAAATAATACGTATATCCCGTATGATTAAACTGCGTTTGGACTCTTCTAAAAAGAAACGGAAACTAGATGCCTCAAGCCACCCAAACAAGGTGGAAGCACTGGCCGGGCTAATGAAGGTCAGAAACAAGCAACCTAATCAAGACATCCCATATTTGAACTAAACAATAAATGCTTGCATGACCGTCTTTTGATTACGGAGGCTTTCAGCACCTACTTTGCTTCCTCTTTAACGACGGATGACGCCACATCCATCCCCTTTCTAAATCCCGTGACATCAGTAACTTTCTCGACGGTAGTGTTCTACCCTGATGAGGTTTCAGTCCATGATGCAAGAACAAGACCGTTCTGCAGGCCAGGTCCGGATGCATTACCACTGGCCATTTTAAGTCGATGTGACGAAGACGTTCCAGTGTTGCTGACAAACATTCAATTTGTCACTCACGTGCAGTGTTGTCCCTTCTCAATGGAAAGCTTCAACTATCATGCCTATGCACAAAAGAGGATCACGTCTAGATCCAGTTTACTATCGGCCGGTGAACCACACCCCGGTCGTGTCCAGAATCATGGAGAGAATGATCAAGGAAAGGCTGACACGTCATCTCCTTAACCATAATCTAATCAACGCTGGTCAGCATGGTTTTCTGAAAAACAGATCACGTGCGCCATGCATGACAGATTTCCTCAACCTAGTCACAGAGGCTGTCAATATTGGTAAATCGGCAATAGTGATCTTTATGGACATGACCAAGGCGTTCGACTGCGTATCCCACGTCCGGTTACTACAGAAGATCAAAACATATGGAATCGTGGACCCGATGCTCTCTTGGTTTGCATCCTATTTATCAGCCCGAGACCAGGTTGTAAGTATAGGTGGAAATTTGTCCGAACCCCGTCCCGTAACTAGTGGGATGATACAAGGTAGTGTACTGGGCCCATTACTGTTTCTAATGTACGTTAACGATATGTTTACCATTTTCCAACGGGAAGTTCTCTTCGTGTTCCCAGATGATATCAAAATCGTGTACACTTTTGAGCCCGCGGCGTTAGCCCCTACCGTAGATGACATTACAAGGGAACTGCTCGCTCTCAGCTTCTGGAGTGATGATTGGAAAATGAGTGTTTCCGCCGAAAAAAATATTATTATTACGTATAAATGTCACGTCCACACTGGAAGATTTAGTATAAACGGCAAATTCATCCCAATAACTCTCAGGTACGTTACTTGGATCTACACTACTCATGTACGTTTGGCTTTTCGGAACACGCAGCCATCCAGGTGGCTAAAGCACGCAGTACGATCGGGTTAATACATCAAACATTTATTTTGCCAGAAAGTAAGCTAAACATTTTTAAGTCCCATGTTAGACCTCTTCTGGAATACTGCTCAATCATTCTTTCCAACATGCGACAAATGGACCGTATAGCGTCTGAGAACGTAAAACGGGCATTCACGAAACAGCTCATAGGTTTTTCTTCGCCCTCTAATTAAATGGAACGTTGTGAGTGGATGAAAATCGATCCCTTATGGCTACGCTGCATAAGGAATAACCTTCTGCTCTTTCACAATATCTTGAAGAATAGATCATGTAGTTCAGCACCGCAGGTGAGAACACTTTCTACTTATCCCTTACGTAACAATGAGTTCTTGGTTTCTGTCCCTTTGCCGAAGCTTGCACTTTGGTCAAACTTCTTCATTAACAAGTGCGCTACATTGTAAAACAAGCTACCACAACGAATTCGGGCATTACCACCGACATCGGTGGCTTTCAAACAGGAAATAAGCATAGCCCTAACGGTGGACACACTGACCAGGATGTACAATCCCTTATATTTCAAGGGCTCAGGCCTTTGAGGCAGGTATAGGGTATAAATAAACCAAATAACCGCCTTGAGCAACCTAGTCTCAACTAGACCCGCCTAGGGTTGGCCCCCTCGCTGCAGCAATTACGGAACTCAGCGGTTCATTCACACGATCTAGCACGGCAAAAAAATCTCAATTTTTACCATCAAATACCTTTTTTGCGGCAAGCCAACACAGCGGCCCATGGCGTACTCGGGCATAAGGGCATCACTTTGTTAGGGCTGCAAGTAGTGCCCCATTCTTGTGCAAACTGATGTTTCAGTGAGCTTGAACCCAAACAAATAATCGCAGGCCGTGGTTTACTCTACCTTTCCCCGCATTTTCTGTCCTATGCAAACCGCATTGGGGATCTGACTTCACGGATATGGCGAGTGTTACCGCGGCACATCTGTGAGCAGTCCTGGCTGTGATTGTCCCCCTGCAAAGAGCTGACTACCGATGAGACGACAGAAACCTCAAAGAGAGATTGGCATAAAAAAGAGGGAACAAAATACCCTACTGCTTTGTCTTCCAGGCATACCAGCCTTGTCACGTGTGACCCATGTCCCCAGGTTGCCGTTTGCTACGGATTGACTGGTGTGGTTGACCTATTCTCAAGGCGGCTTGTTACATGCGGTCCGTGTTTCGGCCGGGGCTTGGGAGCCGTGGTCTCCCACCAAAAGCAGCTCCGCCCTCTCTGACAGCCAGATACCTGACTGTGAAAAAACCATAAAAAATAATAATAATAAAGTCTAAAATGTGTGGTTCACTCCTGGAGCGGCACGAGCTGGATGCTGATGGATGTGTATCGTGCTGCCTCCCTAACTGAAGCAGGCCCTAGTGCCGCCCACCGTGGGCACTGAATGTAGACCGTTAGAGTTCGCTTCCTTGACGAAAATGTGGCCCCATCCCGTTCCCACCTCTCAAGGCTCTCCAAACCGGTTCTCACATAGGTGTTTTCCTGCTTTACAACATGTTATTGACGAGAAAGGTATCAGGGTAACCGTGCAAACACCACTATATCGGATATCCTTGCTCCTAATAAAGTATAATATCAGCACACTAGCACCATCGAGTATGTGCATAGACGAACTCACGGCTATGTTTCTCGGCACGAGACCAATTTCCTTTAGGCGTCATCACCCACATCATCATAGTTTCTTCCACTTTAAGGCCCACCAGGATCCATTCAATATACAGTAACCACTATACCGGAAATACAGCAACAAATATAGTTCTATGCTAGCAGGGTACCAGTCCCATTAACTCTCATTGTTTCTTCAATCCCACCTTACCGCCTCGGATCTGAACTGCAGACTGCGTAATCAAACTAGATCAAGGGTTGCCATTTCTAGATCCTTTTAACCTTAAAGCTCTAGGTTTTTCTTAGTATCCCGGTACTGCCACACCAACTTGCGAACCAATAACCTTTAGAATGCATACAAAATGGCCCAACCGTTGGACGCAACTCTGCTAGCGTGCAGCATTATAGCTCAGTCCCCAGCGAGCCTACTTCACCCAGAAGGTGGAGTAGGTGCCACTGACCGCTCAAATGAACTTTATCTTTGCCCCATTCACAAAAACCAAACCAGTTATTTACTGTTGTCGTCATATATTACCCTAACCCACAGCTGGAACCACGTCCAGACTGTAATCCCTATTTAATTCAGGTTCGTCGCCTCCCGCTGTCTCAGTCGCCAAACTGGATAACCAAAGATGCCACTATGACTCGTACCGACGGGAACCCAAGTGGGACCTTTCATATCATCTGGGACTGCGAGCAAGCGACGCGGCAGAAAATACCCCCAACCGCCTATCGCATTAATTAAAGTTTTCTAACACAAAACCACTCTTGCTGATATCAGCATTACAGCCAACACAAGTAACAGTTCACGCGCAACCTGCCAATACGCCAGTCGTCATTTTCATCCATCATATCTCGCCACATTGGACTGATTGACCGACACATATCATTCACCCCGCTAGACGAATTATACCCATAGAATGTAGTACATTACCAGTAATGAGGCCGAATAACACTGAGGCTCAATGCGTCAATGTATAAATATATTTGTCAGTGAAACAGCATAATATTGCCCAAGTCAATGCGGAGATCTTCCACTTTAGTATCTGCTACAACAGTCCAATTTTCCATCGATCCGTGTCCGGCTGGAATGAGATCCTCCACTTTTCCACGGCCCTCCAGTTGCACCTTCACATTTCTGAACGGAACAGGTTACTGATCCTGTAATTTAATTCACCCTCATATGGACCTTTGTTACTTTCACACTCACCAAAGTACAAAAAGGTACATTCATAAAATTGGTTTCATGTCTCCTTGTTTCATAACTCATTCCTTTTCTTGAACCCCAGTAGAACCGACATTCAGGGTTTGCATCAGTTTTATGGTTTCCTATTCTGTTCGCATGCATCACTTTCTCCCAGTGTAATGCCATACAATCTCTTTTTCTTTATATTTGAAACTTCGCTGTTCGCAGATACCCGGTAAACCGCCGATTTTCATGGCTTGCATCATTTTTGTTGATAATACACCTCTAGCAGCACGAATGAACGACCTATTCGATATACCCGCTGTGCTCCACCGCCCAGCGCGGAACCGAACCCGGTTTGAAGTTGGCGCGCAAACCATCATTAGAGTGATCCATATAAGCTTTCGCTGGCTATGTTTTTCCACAGCTGGCAATTTTGACTTTTATACCTGAAGTTTGTAATTATTTCATTTTACTGAGTAAAGCTGTACACCATGATCATGCGTTTGCGTGTGTGTTTCGACCATAGCCGAGAAATATACCATTATTATTATTAATAAATGCTTGATTTGTCTTGAATTGGAAAGCCTGCAAACAGTCTAGAGTCAAGTGCCAATTGGCAATGTTTGTCTACTTCTGTTCTCGGTCATGAATTTACACGTTGAAACTCAGTCTTCTTCAGGTCACTACAACGGAATTCCACAACCAAGTGGAGCCACTCTATTCTGTTTCTCCCCCAGTCGATCGCAGTTCCCGGAAGCAGTTATCACCGCGAGTAACTGACGTGAAGCATGACCTTAATTCGTTTTTTGTCTACAAAGAAACACGACTTCAGTAATAGGCGAGAAAGTCCACCAACTGTTTCTCCACTCCAGCCGCCAACAACTCACCGAACCAAGGTGGAAACGGCCACAGGAGAACATCACCGACCATTTGATCAGTCAACTTATACTTTGACGCAGCTGTCATTGTTTAAATTGGTTATTCGTTTCATTTCATTCGTTAGCTATACTTTCCATGAAATAAATTATAGTATCCACCAGACTCTACTATTATAGTTCCTGCCGAACTTTTGATATCCAATACGTTTTCTTCCAGTGAGTGAGATGGAAAACCCGCTCAATGGCACACACGACAGAAAGTTCATGATACACGGTTTGCCATGAGAGCTCAACACAATCCGGTGGAAATCGTCGCGAATAACTAAGGGAACAAAGTTACTAGGGTTTTCGATGTTCACTAAAATGGTTTGGTTAAAAATGGTGATTATTCATTCATTTGGCTGGGTTGGGACCAAAGCCGTTGTTGATCAAAGCAACGTCACACAAGTTACACTTTTGGCGAGAAAAAGTTCATCTAATCCGTTTGTTTGGTGGCCACTTTTCTCTGTTATAATCCAGTCCACGAGCTGGTGGCCACATCTTGTTTCGTGCACGATACGCCTCAGTGGGGTTTGGGCCCTACCCTTTCTCGTTTAAGTACACTTTTATTTTGGGCTCGGCTGTGTTCCTTCTATAGGGCAATCCAGTATCCACTGTATGTTCTATTTACTAGTTTAAAATTTAGAAAACCTAAAATGAGAACGACAGGGCGGGTTTAAAGTAATTTTAGGTACCTTTACCAAGTTCATAACGGATAGGTTGCATAATCGGATATCTAATTACACCGAGTGACATTTTGTGGGCCGATATCTCAACGGAGTTGCTTTGCTCTTGCAAACAGGATTATTATTCAACGTCGGCTCATAAGGTTCCACAGAATATTCGTCAACATTACTGATACTCCCTCTGTCATAACCATTGGAGATCGTTTAAAAGGTTCTTGAATCGTCCTTCTGGGGTGTAAGATAGTGTAAAAAAAATAGGGTAGGCAGCTCAAGAGTCAGAAAATAGTCCGGATTTCTAAGTAACTCTGCAACCAATCACGTCGTACACGATGTAAACGGGAAATGATTTATACTTTAATCCTCATTGTGCGTACATGTATGTACGCACGAAAGTGGCCCGCAAGTCTTGCGTCACTATTGCTTGAGGAAATTCGCAATGGAGTGTTTATTAAAAATTTGGCACACACCGTCTTGCGGAATAAGTTACCTTTATTCAAACAAAAGTCCGTTTTCTAAAATATCCCATTATTTTAGAAAAAGCAAGGTGCAATATGTGCACAGAATTTTGGCAGTCATCTGCCATTATTTGTCCTCGTTTAGTTGTCCGGCGGGCGAATTCCTACAAGAAGGGAAGCTGCCCGGAAAGAGATGGTCAAAATAATGTGAAAATCTTTGAATTATTCAGGTCTGGCAGTTCAGTATATTTGACGGCGTCTATCATAGTTATTATTCCCATTTATTGATACCAACATACTGTTTACCATTGCTCTGTAGTTGGGGCGATTTATCAACTACAGTTCACTCAACGTGGAAACAGCTCTCTCCAGACACGTAATTTCTGCTGAACATTGCCAAACTGCTATCTAGTAGCGCACACTGTAGTCACTGAGCGTATTACTTGCTACAGACATTCATAAGCACTGTTCGGCTTCAATGAATTTCCCCGAAAATAAGAGCGTTTGCGCTCCCCAATGCGTAGATAACCGAGCTGGATCTGCTGTTTTGCACCAGAACAATCATCAGTTGCGTAAGTACCACTCACTGGTGAGAGGTGGCAGTCGAGCTCTTTGCTGACCACAAATTAAACAATCGGCAATAGTAAAGCAACAAAGTGATCAAAAGCGGCCAAATGACCCCAGAATTTTGACGAAAGTTGACCCCATTTATGCTGGCTGCGGGAAGCCCCTTTGATATTTCAACGAAACCTGAGAGCCCCGAGATAAAACAACTCTCAAGTTCTTCAGTTCTTTGGAAAGAATTACAATGATTCATGTAATTCCTTGCAGTTAAAATCTCTCAGTGCCGGAGGAGTCCCAAAACCGGTCCGAGGGAAGAAGGTAGAACTGGTGTGTGTTACGTAGGAGGTAGCAGCCTGTAGGTTTTCCCGATGAGCGTTAGCCTGGGCAAAATAGCAGTTAGCAACGCGGAATTTGGTAAACGAGAGACACAAAAGGGCTCAATGATAAAACGGGGAACGGTTATGGTGAGCTTCTTCTGAATGATGGAAAAAAGTTGCTGAGGGAGTCAGTACCAGCCCACTTGGTTGAGTTATTGACAGAGTATGAAGTAACTTGGCGATAAGCCAGGCTTCTAGTCCTTGATGAGGTAAATCGGTGTTGTTTGGGGCTAACTGCGTTGGAAATATTGGGCCTAATGAGTTAGTGCGGGTTTGGCAGGATCTCAGCCAATCTTATGGTTGACGACCATTGTGTATGCGGGAGTGCATCTGAGGTACTGGAAGCCTAAAGCTAGATGAAAAAGCAACGAGAATGTACTAAGAACCTAAATGGCCAGTTGGTGTGATTGGTTCAAAGGATATATTAAATGTGCAGCCCTGGGGTATTTGCAGGTCTAAAGCTGCAGGTTGGTGTCGGGTCTGGTTCACGGACGGCTGCCGTTAGTTTAGGTTCTAATATAAGGAAGCAGGTTCAATGCCAAGATATGGAGAAAGCCACCTCTTACAAAAGAAGAAAGGAGTTAAGTGTGAATAGAAAACACAAGCAGTCTTTCCTACATTCTTTTATTACATGAGCTATAACTTGTCAGGTGTGTGTTGTCTGGCGTCTCGACGGCTGTCCAGAGCTATGGGGAAGAAGGCAAGGCTACCGAGGCGACTGCCGCTGAAGTCAGCATAAGTAGCAGGCTTGCAAAGGGACAGTGTGAGGATGTTGAGACATAGAGCTTGCGGCGGAGAAGCATGTTTGGAAAGTCCGGTGAGCTATCGTCACAGTCAGTCTCCTGCATGAAGTCCAAAAGCGTGTCGGGCTAACAAGGTCTGTGTGGGGTTGCCATTTTCGAAGGATCACCTGTGAGCTGATGGGTGATTTACCCATAATTCAAGGTTGTTTCTTTCTTTTACAGCCAGCTCTCGGCAGTATTCGGAGTTCAGGTTTACCCGGACATGTCTTTTTGCACTCCACTTATGTTTCAACAGATGGGGGGTTCATTCCACAAGGGAACTTTTCACAGCCGTTCATCCTGACCAGAATTCCCGCGCCTTTGTCTTCTTTTGCAACTGCTGGGTATGATTTGTTCTGCTTACCCTCTGACAAAACTATGGCACAGGTACCACTGAAGTCAGGGTCTTTTGCCGGCTTGGGCCGGAAAAAGGCGGGGTGGGGCTTAACGAAGGCACGAGGTGGGGCATTTATTGTAGTGAAGCACAAATATGCGTGTGTGCATCAGCCTTCTACAACATCGGATTGTGCCTAGGGCTGCCAGGGGCATTTCATGTCAGCTGGTGTGAGCATGGTTAGCCGGACTGATGGGTCGGGGTGCGGTACTGACGGAGAGTGGGGTGGTAGACGTAGATGGGCTGTAGATTATGAAATCAAGGAGACAAAGACTAGGGGTCGTGTGAGAAGATCTATTGAGTGGAAAGAAAAGGAGTCAAAAACCAAGGAGTAACGTAGTGGACGATGTAGCTCTTTGTCCCATGATTCCGTATCACTTATTTACTCAGTGCCAGTGAAGATCGTGAAGGGATAAAAGCCCTGGGCTGGAGGAAAATCGTTTTCAGTTTTTAATCTCGCTTCATATAGGGAGAGGAGCAGCCACTGGGCATTTCCGATAGTGAAGACCAAATGATGAGTCAAGCCATGCAGGGTCATTTGAGGACTCTCCGGTAGCACGAAAACATAAGTATCATCCAGACTAGCGAGATTTGGTTGGAGTTCAAACAATTACGGTCGCAAAAGGCAAAAATTGTACGCTACCGCCATTTAGATTACGCTCTATATAACTTGACAGAAAATAGCGAGCCTGTCGTTTGTCGTTGGGATAATGCGTCGTAATTTTAGTAGTCTAACTCGTTTTCCAAGGCCCACTCTTCGGTAACGCTTTGATCGGCAAAACTGTCAAGTGTTCCAGTAAGTTTTCGAACTGGGGAATAAGGGGGCTATAGCGGAATTTACCAGGGCAATGTTCCGTGACTTTTATTACTTTACAGAATTTAGACCCCCGTGAAAACCTCGAGTAGGAAAATGGAGCCTGCTGTGAGAGATGACATAGAACATTCGTTTTTCAGGAGCCAAGGCCAGTGGGTTCAATATATAAGGAGGGTGAGCAGAAATAAAGCTTTGCCAAAAAAACGGTTTATTTTTCATGCTGAGCTGCCCCAGAGGAGGCAAGATTGAGTGGGATACATCGTTCTCCGCAGCACAAATGGGAAGAAAATCTCACTAATTGTTTGGTGGAAGGGAGCTTCAAAGATTCCAGAGAAATGCAACGGCTTTTCACCAATTTATTGTAGGTAGCTGAAAGTTATTCAATGGTCACTCTGGAGTAGGACCTGTAAGTGAACATTTTGCAGCCTTTTAGCCTGGAAGTCCTATTGGTGCGACCAGCGGTTCTTTTGGCCCAGGAGTTCTGGATTGGAACATACTTTTGGATTCTCCGAAGTTAAGTCAGGACTTGCGCAAGTATATAGTCCATGACTCCTGGTCTTCAGTTTGTAACAAGATAACAATTATACACGGTGAAGCGCAACGAAGTAGAACTCGAAAAGCTGAAGCGGAATAACCCTGTTTTAAGAAAAGCAGCGGCGTGCTGACGGCGTAGGCACGCGGAGAAGGTGGTGACGGCAAATCCTGTAGTCATTTAGACGAGCAGAATTTTGGCCCCTGCAATTGTGCGTAACGTCGGTGCCACCACAATACTACGAAAAATCAAAGCTACAGAAGTGATGAGTATCAACGTCTTGAATTTCTGGGTAACACGATGTGGACGGGTCGCAGAGAGACAGGGTACTGAAGGTTACCTGGCATCTAAGGGTCATGTGGGAATGTGTGCTATCCGATAAATTCATTTTTGGGGTTTCACACTATTGGTTTAGATGTTCTAGGTCATTGGTTCTATTTTCAGAGGAAGTCCGAGCACTGTGAGGTTTGAAATTATAAACAAGTTTGATATCGTCGGCAAAAAGATAATGGGCCGTGATGACATCCAGAAAATACGTAAACAAAGAACAGAAACAACAAGGGGACTAAAACACTGTCTCCAGTAGCAGAAGTTGATGTGAATTCATCGCCTTCTATGGAGACTATTTGGGATCTGTCGGACGGATAAAGAGCAAACCATGCATGCAGCCGGTTGGAGATCCCGTAAGCAAGAGTGGGAGAAGACGGTGTGAGGAACCCAGTGAAGAGCCTTTGTCAAGTCATGGAAGATAATCACCAGCAACTTTCCCTAACCTGCTTCATAGGTAACCAGATCGGGAAAGTCAAATGGGCGAATAGTGCCAGAACTCAATGGGAGGAAGCCGTGCTCATTAGTGTAGATAAGGTTCCGACGTAGGCAGTAAATAACCAGTTGCTGCCCTTCCAGTATTTCCATTGTTATTTGTATAGATTTGGTGTGATAACTGGAACGATATTTCCTAGGGCTATGTACCGGTGTTCTTCTATGGCGGGGAATTACCATAAATGCCATTCCTTGTGAGAGAAATGCACAGTACTTCGAAGAGGGGTTGAAGAACTCAGTTCCACCTCGACTTGGGATTGTGGACGGGATGCAGCCTGGACCAGGGATCAGTGGGGGTGAATCCGTGATTGAGGCTTATACACTTCCTGGAGAGTATATTCTGGAGGGCGTGAGACGTGGCTAGTTGATGCTATAAGGAAAGTAACGTCGACGGATGAACTAACTCAGATTGAAGCCTAGAATAAGAAACAAAATATTTCAGTATGTTTTGGTATGGGATGTGATAAAGACGTTGTTTATTGTTAGATACAGTATCTTTGAGTAGTCCCTTTCGTTTGCAAGTTTGCAAGATTTTCCATGGCTCTTATGGCCTGGTGTCCTGGTTTTAGAACAACATTATCGGAAAACTGCTAAATGTTTTGAGAGTTTATCCATCTGCATAAAAGGGAGACGCCAGGATTTTGAAGAAGCCTCAAGGACATTCAAGAGTTTACCCTGAAGGCTTTCCAGGGTTGATCCACAAACTTTTCCCTGTTTTTAGTGAGGAAATCTTACCCCGTATAGGCACGAGATAACTGTAAAAACTGGTCGGAATCCAGCTGCGCATCATTCCATAGAGAAATTGTTTCCGGTTTTGCATACAAAGCGGAGACAAGCTTAGTTCAGTCGGCAGACAGCCCCGACTGTCGGGATTGGGGTATATTTCACGAGACGAGAAACTTGCGAGTTGCTATCTTGTGGCTGCTCCGTTGAAGTAATCCATGGTTTTAGAAGTCATATTCGATATTAGTAGAGAAAAATTGGTTACATTAGGCTACTCTGTTTAAATACTTCATATGTTAGGTCCAGAGGCCAGCTTTATTGCAAGAAAAAAATCCAGTGGGTAATTTGAGCCCAGTAGGCTTGCTAGTAGAGACCAGGGAAGTTAATATAGCCAGCAATCCGCTTGTTGCCCGACGGAATCTGAGCGAACTAGCCGCACTCATCCTCCAACAGAAGGGGGTCAGTTCCGGAAGGGTTCGGAGGCTAATAGGTCCAGTCAATGCATGAAAACATACTATTTAGTGGGCTGGTCAGCCAAATAGTCTGTGGTGCGACATCACGGGTCTGGCGGAGGGGGACTTTATCAGGGAATTTGGGGCCAACATATATTGGTTAACCTCCACCTCGGCTAGTTCTGTCTGTTTTACATACCTATTAGCCAGGAAGCAAAACCTAGTCAGTTTAGGTAGGAGCAGTTAGCCAGAACTCAGTGGTGGTTATGAAACCACGACTCGTGTACTGAGCAACCCCCGAGGGGAGTACAGTGTACTGGAGATGGAACGAAAGATAAAACTGAGACGGAATACACTGATGGTGTTGCTAAGCAATGGAAGTCTGCGTTTCCGAAGTAAGTAGGTCGGAACTTTGCTGACTATCCTAGCTGTCCCTGGTTGGGAGGATATATGGGGTACAGGGTCTCCAGAGTTCCCCGGAAGACCCTAGTGGGTTCATCATCAGGGTGATGGAAGAGGCAGGAGAAGCACTCGTTAGGCCTTGAACGTTAGTAGCTAGCGGACTGCATGTTGACGAGTTATAAAGGGGAAGCTGGGGACTTCGGAGTATCAATTGAACCAAGGCGCTGCTTGCTGTTCAAGGGGGAGACCGAGGGAGGCAATGCCGTTTGTGGCTGTACGGAACGGGAAAGTCAGAGGTCTGGGGGATTTGGAGGGACAAGTATTGAGAAAAGAGTGACGGTGTCAGCATGTGAATGAGGAACGGTGTGAGCACTGTGTGGAACAATAAAATCGAGGGGCCCCGTAACCCCTGTCCGAGGGCAAGCATTCTAAAAGGTGGGTGGAGTCTTACAGTGCAGTGACGGGTGATTGTGTGGAGTACATGAGTTGCTATCAGGCCGCTTTGGAGGACGGGGTTGAAGGTTCATAGGGGGCTGCATGATAGATAAGTGGTCTTAGACCACTTTCTGCGAATTGGTCGCTAGGCTTTTGGTATATTGTGTAGAGAGGGTTTATGACGAGAAGGAGCTGAAAGGTGTCCGCTCATAGTAGGCGTAGTGCAATTGCTTCAGTAGAAAAAGAACGAGATCGGCCCACCCCGCGACTAGGTCTTGCGTGTGGAATAGGCGATTGCCTGGAAGGTTTTATTGGCATAAGTTTTAAGTGCTTCGGAGTATGCAGATCGGCTAGAGAGCTAGTATGGCTTTGGGGTAGTTTTTGGATGCATCCTTTCGGGTGGTTTGGCCAAAATATCTAAAATAGAGGGGTTAGCTGATTTTGTGAGTGACCGAGGTGGCTCTACGCCTGCATATTGTGTCAAAAAACTTAATCTCGAGCGGCCCTAGGGCTAGGTGAGCTGAGGACACTTTTGCGTTGGCCCCTTGGGAGAGGTGTCAGGCACGGTCCAAATCCACATCTTGGGGTAATTTTACACAGGACGACTGGGGCGATTGAGCAGTGTTGTTTCCAGCGCTGCCGCAGGGTTTCACGCCGGAGGCTATTGAGGGTGAAGCGCATGTTACGGCTGTTGACGATTTGTAGCCGACTGCACGTGGGAAAAGTTTCACTGAATTCAGTTAGCTCATCGGAAGTAGCTGTAACGGTTTTCCGATCGTGAGCAACGAGTAGCCACATTACCGAATCGCAAATTCAGAACCAGTTTGATCGGCTGATTTTACGACAGTGACTTAACAGATCATGCGCATATAAATTATGTACAAATCTCCACTGCATGGTCATACAATTTAGCAACGAAGACCTGTGTTCGGCAAAGGTCGCTGTCAGGTACCACCGCCACAGCAGACCGAGTTCGGATCAAAAATATGCCAGAGCACAAGAGAAGAATATAGGTGGATTTTCCACTGTAGTGGGTGATACATGCTATACTTGTTCGAGATTCAATAAGATAAAGAGCATGGTGTCAACAATACACGTATGTGACATCTGTTGGGGAGGATTACCGTACATGTACGTTGCGTTAGCTACTTCTTCCCTTTCTCCATTCTTCGTTTGATCGCCTCAATTTCCTGTCTCATCACGAAACCTTCGGACATCTGGTTTTGACCTTTCACCTACTTTTAGCTCCGCTCCCTTCTTACGATCTGTTCGGGAGTGTGCACAGCCGGGTAAGTTGCGCAAAGTTCTGATTTGCTATTGTTCCACATTAGGATACAGCCTTTAATAAAATAACCGTTCCCTTTCTTGGTGGGTCTGACTAATCGAATTCGTCAATTCCACTGTCATAAATTGCTAACATGTGATGTTCAACGCGCATAAAGGCTAACGATGCAGACGATCATAAAGCATGGGTCAAGCCTGCTATGGGCATCGAGTATTTCCGTATGCGCGTGGGATTGTGAGCTGTGCGGTATATCTCGCGCTGAAAAGAGGAGTTTTATCATCCGTAAGTCTGATCCCCTGATATGGGGAGACTGCGGAAATATCGCTCTACTTGTCTTTGATCCCCGCTTAAAGGGTACAAGTAGGGAACTGTATTAGGATTGGAAAATTGTCCTATGAAGATGCCATGCTCAGCTTCGTTGTCGGACTTGGGAGAATGGCCGCTCCACAAGCCCCAAACAATTTCCTCCAGGTTGAGTCTACCGATATTCTGTCAGGGAGGTTAAAAACCGTACATCTGCTACCGGAGTTGTGGAAGTTTCTCATTAGCCTAGGAACGACGGAGTCAGCCTGCCGCTCAGTGTGTGTCGTACTACGGAGTTCCCATAAGTAATGAGCTCAGAGATGCATGAAAGAGCAGCTGGCTTTGAGATGGAGCCAGCTATAGAAATCCGGCTCATAGCCGATGGCGGCTTCTGCTCCAGGGGACTGAACTTCCCAAGGGGTCCGTCGGCAAAATGGTGGAGCGAAATGATGCCATTGTTCATTCCAACAGGTGTTGGGACAGCCTTTGGTTCCGTGGGTGAAAGTCGGTGTACTTTTTCAAAATTCGTTTGGTTGGGTAACGAGGCATGACAGTTTAGTGGCAGTGTGCTTCCAAAAGTATTTTTGATAAGGAAGTGGCTAAATAGACCAAAAGTATTTCATAGTAGATGCCCCGAACATTGGTAACGAAATGGTGCCAAACGCAACTTCTTAGGATGATGGGGAATTGATTTAGCTTTTCTGATCTGAGCAGGTACTTCCCTAACATCCTAACCTAGGGAGACATCCAAAGTACTTTTTGCAGTGGCTTCCAGTTCACTGCGTTCTCTCAAAACATTGTCTAGAAAAATCCCCGAATTTTCTTGAGTAATGAGAAAGACTTAAGAAGCTGTATATGTTGGTAATATTCTGAAGAGCTTGGTAATAACCACTCTAACAACGGCCCGCAAAATTACCAGACGCTGTAATGGTACTAGAAGCACTCGGTCGAGGGGGAGCCCCAAGACCAGAAGGCATGCACCCCGCAGTTACAAAACCTCCGTTGAGCACATAGGCACGGAATTTTTCTAGGCTGTTTTTGAAATCCTTCCGGTACAGAATCGTCTACTGATTGGAGAGCAGTGGAAGTCACAGCAGAGGAAAGGATATCGTGGATAACTATCGGCCTGTCAGCTTG
The DNA here is from genome assembly GCA_948099385.1 of Fasciola hepatica. Lineage (NCBI taxonomy): Eukaryota > Metazoa > Platyhelminthes > Trematoda > Plagiorchiida > Fasciolidae > Fasciola > Fasciola hepatica. The sequence continues at coordinate 19,671,582 of CANUEZ040000182.1, forward strand.
TAAGTGTTTGCGTAAAAAGTAATGTAGACGGATATTAGAACCGTACTGGAAAGGCACCTAGAGGTGACTAACTCGATTGCCAGAGAGCAGCAAGGCCTCACCAAAGGGAAGTTCACTCTAAGCAGCCTCTGAGATTAGGCCCAGTTAACTTCAATTCGTTTCGCGCAGAACACGCTAATTTCACGGCCTATCAAGCAACCAGAATTAATTCGACGGTAAGCACATAAGTTATATACTGAACACTGCGCTGAGTATTTCTTTGAATCTGTCGTTGATAAAAGCGGAAAATATATAACCGGATCACACTTCAACCGCGGCAGACATGAAGTGTCCTAAGCTTCCCTCAGGCAAGCCTGCTACCATGAGAACAATCAAAAAAGAACACCACAAACGGGCCAAGCTCTTGCCCTTTAACCAACAAGTGAATGTTATGAGCTCGCTAACGGACAAAAATGTACTTCAGCATGGGATCTGTGGCTACCTGCGGAGGCTGAACGGAATACCAGCCCATCATTCCACCAGGCAGGCTGCTCAGCCGTTCATCGTCCCGCTGCTAAGGCAGTGCAATCTGGTTACCAACCGAGCTCGAAATTCCACTGGCTTCTTCTCGTGTCCCACCACTAGGGAATATAAAGCCATCTGGTAAGGCCTATCCAATCTAGGGCCAGAAAAGCCATTCATTACGTTGAACGTCTCCACGAGATCCCCACGAAGTATCCTCCTTCCCAACGAAGAAAGAGTGAGACCCCAGAGTCTCTGTCCCTACGTCTTACGCTTCTGCCCTTCAGCCACTCGCATCGCAGGAAGTTGGACTTACTGCAAGCAGGCGGTGATCCTTCTGTGGATGGGTGACCGAGACTGCACTCCACCTTCTAGGTGAGTCCGAACTATAGCCATGTACGTTTGTATGGACATTTTCGGCTTCCAACACAGCAATGCGGACCGCAGTCTAGGGAGCTCAGCGCCAGCCTTTTGTGCAGCAACACTTCACCGATCTGATCATTCAAAGTCACTGTTCATAATAGCCCCAAAATCCTCGAACCCACTAACTGCTCCTGTCGTGAACGGCCCTGGCTGCAGACGACAGTTTGGCTTTCTGTTTCACTTGAAGACAAATGGCTTTTTCCAGCGTTTAGTGGTAAGTTTCATCCGTGTGCCTAGTCAAGGGCGGCTCCTGAATCCCTGCTCAGATGGCTCCTACCCTTAGGTCCAATAACTTTCACGTCATCCGCAAACATCAATCTAGCGGTTAAATGCGGGATGCCGTATTCTTCATGAGCAACAGTGCTAGCGTCGGACCCACGACGGATCCTTGAGGTAAGCCACTGGTGGCGTTCGAGGAACCAGAACTTGTGTCCCCTACTTTGAAGTGAAACCCTCCAGTTACAAAGGCAGCCCACCAGCCATCCCTATACTGGCCCACCTATATACCGAGAGTCCATACCTTGATGAGAAGACAAGGAGGATAGACCAGGTTGAGAAAGTTCAAGCTCGCCACGTTGACTTCCGCGGTGCCTCCGATAGTGATAACCGCTGACTGTCGTCACACAAACAAGAGAGCCGAATGTGGCTACGGTGCTAGTGGGCCAGTTAGTAGCCTATTTATGCAAACTCTGGTTCCGCATCAGAGTTGGGGACGCTTGATCTGTAACGGAGGCGCCAGGCCGTGGTGAACCTCAAGCACCAGTGTTGGGACCAGCACGTTTCGAAGTGTTTGAATGACCTAATGAATGTCCTTTAGTCAATCTATTCTCTGCCAGTGGATGACGTGAAAATTCTGAGATCCCCTGGGTTCACACAGGTTCAGGAGGGTCTATATTCCATCCATAACTGGAGAGTATCCGGCGACTTTCTCCTGAATCTGTTAGAGGATGGGTCCGGAGGTTCTCACCATCTGAATTCGGACAAACAAGAACCACTTGCGCGAAAAGCTGAGATCTTTGACTTGAGGACAGTTGGGAAAAATGAATTTAGACCGTAGGCGCAGTGTCTGTCATGGTCCAACTAGGTGAACTGAGTTTTGTACCAAATAAGAAGGACAACGACCTCAAGGAATCTTAGAGCCAAGCCACCCTTTATACTGCACTGGTGTGTCCCAACTAGTGTACTTGGTTCAGACCGGGGCCCCGCAGTTAGTTGTGGGCACCAATGAGCTGGACAGATTAGAAAGGCATGCGAGAAAGATCGCCTGTGGAAGGGACTGCAGCACGAGGGCGGACAAGCCTGACTAGATTCGTTCTCGCTCGAGCGCAGATCTTTAAGGGGAGACCTGATAAAAGTAATGAAGGAAATAAGAGGTCTAAATGGAGTGAACCCCTTGCGGGCTTGGTGGCGGCAGATATTGTCGTCGTTCTCAAGAAGAATCTAGACTTCGCGGGGAATTATTTCCGGAGTACTCGTGAGACAGTGGGCAAGAGTGGGCATAACCTCCATCCCGGCTCCTTTTCTTTCCTTTCTTTCTTTATTCTTTCCGTTCATCTCTTGCCTACACCCGCTCTACACTTCATAGGCTAAGCACATATACTTCTTTGCAACCAGGCTGACATTTCGGCCGGTAGAAGTTTGCATGACGGATGAACTTACTGTGAGCAAAGACTTTACTGTATCGAAATTATGCAGTTCCTGCCTTTTTTAAGGCGGCCCGACAAACGTCTCGCGGGTTGAATTCACATCCACCATAAAGCAAGAATTAATTCCAAGAAATCCATTAGCTGTGGGGTTCTGGCCTCACAAGTGCACAAAGGCAGGTCACTGACCCTAGCAGTCAGTCATTCGCCCCGACCCGACTTGCCTAGGTTTGCGATAAACGATGAAGCACTGAAAGAGAAACGTGCCCGAAATTCGTTAGTGCAAAGGAGTCCTACTCAATCTCGAGTTCGTGCTAAGGAGTTGATTGCGGAGCGGCTAGTGGGAAAAGGTACTCTCCCTCACTTGTTTTACATTACCTTCCTGGTCTCTGCCCTTCGATCTCCTACTTTGATGTTTGCGAATGACGTGAAAGTTATTGGACCACTAAACGCTGGAAAAAGCCATTTGTCTTCAAGTGAAACAGAAAGCCAAACTGTCGTCTGCAGCCAGGGCCGTTCACGACAGGAGCAGTTAGTGGGTTCGAGGATTTTGAGGCTATTATGAACAGTGACTTTGAATGATCAGATCGGTGAAGTGTTGCTGCACAAAAGGCTGGCGCTGAGCTCCCTAGACTGCGGTCCGCATTGCTGTGTTGGAAGCCGAAAATGTCCATACAAACGTACATGGCTATAGTTCGGACTCACCTAGAAGGTGGAGTGCAGTCTCGGTCACCCATCCACAGAAGGATCACCGCCTGCTTGCAGTAAGTCCAACTTCCTGCGATGCGAGTGGCTGAAGGGCAGAAGCGTAAGACGTAGGGACAGAGACTCTGGGGTCTCACTCTTTCTTCGTTGGGAAGGAGGATACTTCGTGGGGATCTCGTGGAGACGTTCAACGTAATGAATGGCTTTTCTGGCCCTAGATTGGATAGGCCTTACCAGATGGCTTTATATTCCCTAGTGGTGGGACACGAGAAGAAGCCAGTGGAATTTCGAGCTCGGTTGGTAACCAGATTGCACTGCCTTAGCAGCGGGACGATGAACGGCTGAGCAGCTTACCTGGTGAAATAATGAGCCCGCACACTATTCGGACGTACAAGGACGCGGTAGCTCGTCAGTGTTCTGCGACCTTCTCTTGCCGGTAATCGTTGTTATTTTTTCGCCTTTTGAATATGCATCGCTGATGTATTTTCCCGATGAAAAAGTTTGCTCAACTGTTCACACCATAACCGTGATTCTATCGACTAATTGAATGCCTCATGGTGGTCTTTGTCACATTTCTTTCCTTCCCTTTGCCCCTCTATGCCCAGCTGGTATCCGTCGTCCGCTCTGACAATGACCGTCTCGGAGACATGGTCCAGCAGAAGGTATTCACTCGCAACATTGCTTTTTGATCTATATTTACCTGGACTCAAACCTAGGGTTACATGACCACCTAGAGATCTAGTTGACGAGCAGGAACTCTCACTGGCTTCAAGAGGTGTGGGTTTGACAGCTGACTCGACTATATGCAGCAGCTGGCGCTGCCAGCCCAAACAACCCCTGAAATTTCAGCTGTTTTTTCATTACCATGGCTCGCAAATCAAAAACTTTCATGACACAAAGTCAAAACGGTATTTCCGCTCCTCCTCCCCATTTTGCCTTGGCTTCCATCTCCAGATGCTTGGAACATATTGCTTCTTTATGGCTTTCCGCACATACAACACTGCGTATTACGACCATCGTTATCCTGCGTCACTATGTAGACACTGCAATTCTGTCCAGGATAGATTTGAAGTCTGGATAGGCCCGATGCTCACCTTATTTCTCTCTTCCAGCCGCCTGGCGGAAGGCGACTTATTCTGACCGTGGATAACACGAATTTTTTTCTTTCCTCGAAACCAGGTTCTCCACCGCCTTGGGTCATCCCATCTATGGTCCCGTTTTTATCGCACTACGAGGCATAGTCAGGAGCTTCATCATTTTTTCGAGCGTTACTAAAATTTTAAATTCCGCTGTGTAATCCAGTTGCTTTAAAGCCATCCTACAGCTCTCCAAAAGGACGGATAGGACCGGAAGTGTATCAGAGTCTTCTTGACTGAGGCTTGTTTCATGTGGCAGACCGTCCCAGCTGCCACCCAAAAAGCGTTTCGTGTTTTACAAGCTCGTCTATATCCTCCCTCCGTTGAGATCGTAAAGCAATCTTTCACTGCTTCCTAGGCCTATTCCTTGCAGTAAATCAGTAAATATAGCAGACGCCGCCGGTCGTCCTCGGCTTTTGAGTCTACATAGATATGGGACCGTCGGATAAACTTCCAGTGCAGTGTGGGCCGCCCGTCAAGGTTTAAGCAATCGGATCCAGTTAGGTCATTACTAACGGGGACTTTCAGACGTGCGTGTCTCTCCCCGCCTTGTGCCCTCTTATCCCATTGAACTCGACTGTCCCATTCATGCTGTGATATTTGGCCGATATCGTACTCCAGTCTATCTGGTTCTCAGCGCACAGAGAAGAACCTTTCCTTCCATTCCACTGATTCTCAGGGGTGCACAGATATGTTGTCCCCCAAGTCTCCTGCCAGCTTTGTTGTTTTTAACTAGTTACGAACCACTAAATGCCGGCTTGCTTGTTTTTTCTGGGCTCTTTAACTTCTTTTTTTACTCCCGCTCTCACGTGGAACTCTTTTGGTCGGATCACAGAAGGACTAACATTCGATTTAAAACTAGGCCTACCAGAACCGCCAGCCCTGGCACCACGGACAGAAGAACCACTCATAGGAAATTTACACGTAATCCGAGTCCCCTGTAGTGATTCATTTCCAGTTCCATCCAAGTGAAGTTTTGTCTTCACATTTGTAATCCACGTGTCAAGGTACTTCACCGACTAAAAGATGGAATTTCTGGTCAGGCTAGGGTCCATCTGGAGATTTACCGCTGGAACTACCGAACAACTAACTTCACCCCTTCTGGATAGCCCTTCGGAGCCTCAAAGCAACGTGTAGCCCCGGACGATGCGGAACCCAAAGCAAAACCAGATTAGTCCGCTGATTCTACGGTTAAATTAGCAGATTGGAACATATGTGCATAACAGTCATACCTTTGGCAATGATCCTTGATCAGGATCTAGCCAAAGGGTGGTCAAAATAAGGGTAAAAAACTGTACAAGATGAACAGATGATCAAAAAGATGAAGCGCGCTTGTCCCGTGGCCTAAGCAAACGGGGTAAATTCTGCGTGCTTAATCAGGTCAAACAAACAATTTCCTCAGCTTGGAGCCAGTGAGTCGACACAGGCATACCGACCGTCTGCGATCAGTCGACGTGAGCGAGCAAGCGAAACCAGACGGTAATAAAACAAATTGCCATGAGTCATTGTGGATCGTTACTGTAATGAATGTCCGCAAAGTTATACTACCAAGAAAGCACGACCAAGAAAGATAAGTGCAAATGCCTCGGTCGTGAAGAGAATGATGACCACAAAACAGTGTCTGTAAGAGCAGGGCTGTAAAGAGCAGCCCCGTGTTGGCAAAGAAAACTTCCAAAGGTAAGAGCTGAGGAGTTTTCAGTCACTCAGGATGTTCCACCTGTCTTGAGCATAATAAGCTGAACTAAAAAGATGAACGAAGGGCTGCGCAACGTCAGGGCTCCTTCTTGAACTTGGCGTGCGGAGAGTAAATTTTTGGCCTTTGTGTGCCTTCAGTGGATTTCTAATCAATGTGGCTCCTTCAAAGCTGGCTGCGTGAAAATAGGCTTCATGATTTGCCCCAAGCCTATGAAGAGTCTCCATAAAGCCCCACATTATGACCACTATTAGGGTTTTCTGCACCTGAAATGCACCGTTGTGAATGCGGAATTATAATCTGCTTTAGCGGAATGTCTTTCAAGGCTCCTGCAGATATCGTGTTCCACGTGTGTCTCGCCACACGACAGATTTTGTGGCCTCAGTATGTCTACTGTTCCAAGTCTGTGGATAAAATGCGAACTGAACCTGCTAATATGCTCTGTGCTACCGCCAGATTTGCAATTTATGCCGCTTCCAGGATAGCTCGTCGTCCAAGCGGACCTCCGCGCACCGGGCCAGAGCCCACTTAGGGTGACTACGCATGCAGAAGCTGCTCTGCTCCTGCCAACCAAGAAGGTGACAAACCTCTAAATACCATCACGGGGAGAAGACATCCGTCACAGTCGCTGTTTCGTCAACAAGGACGTACGTGACTGGGCAGGCTCCCGCGATAAGCCCCATGGCTGCTCCCGCAACTGACAAAGTGAGATTCAGTCTCGCCCTGTTGGCCTCTCCTAATTCATGAAAGTGACATCTTGTTGACAGCGGAATTACCCTCCTTCTAGGACGCAACAGTTCTCTGTGGTAAGTTCGCGGGAGCTGAGGTAATTGCACCACAAGGATACCCTCATCATAAACTGGCTTTTTTACGTGAAGCGCTTGAAAAACTATTCACCTCAAGTGAGGAATTGGCGAAAAACCACCGATCACAACGGTATTTAGGTCGGGGAAATGAGGAATAACGACCACCTTGG